>CAWTZC010002535.1:18290000-18890000 GCA_963919715.1 Microtus obscurus | reverse complement strand
ACCTGTTCTGAATGGAGATGGTGCAGTTCATGGGAAAGGGGGTAGATGGGAGATGGAGTGAGGTAACAGGAGGAGAGGGGGGAAGGGAAACTGGTTGGTATGTAAAACAAGCAAACAAACAAATAGAAAAACAAAAGTTTAAAACATCATATGATAAAAACATGCTAAACATGCTTCAGATTATATTTTCTCTGTATGGAAATCACTATATTCCTGCTTAATATTTAAGTAGGCAGTATTTTTCATACCTCCATTTTCTCTCTATAAGAGTAGAAATTGAATTTGTTGATGAGGATGTATGGACTGGAAGTGAAATCTCGCAGCTGTAAAAGTCAAACAAAGCAGCCAGATTCAGCATCCAGGCCACTGAGCTTTTCAACATATGGTGCAGCACCCAGTGACTACTTACTCACAGCACAATTGACTTGACTCTCCCCATCATAAAAATGAAAATATATAAATCATTCATCTTTCCACATTTTAAGACACAAACTGGGAAATATCTGTGACATTTTGCTTCTCTTTGCAATGTTCATACTGGTCATAAACTGTTTCTCTGTCCCAACTCCCTGAGCCTGGAGTCTGTTTTCTTAGGAACTACTACCTGAACAAACCTGAATATTTTGACAGATTTTTCAGTAACTTCTTTTTCATAAGTTTTCCCTTGATAAGTTTCACTTTTTCTCCAGTATTTCGTAGCTAATGACAACTATGACCTAACGGCAGTAAAATACACCAATGCAGCATTTAAGAGCCAACATCTGGTGCAAGAAAGCACAAAGGAAAACTACGACATTTCATCACTAAATGAACTGGAATACCTGAGATATTAAACTGTGCCAATGACAGTAAGTGCTTTAGCTTTAGTTTTTAGAAAACAAAAGCCATTTTGGCAATAATGTTATTAGATCATAATAATACTGTCTAAATTTGATGAGTAAACATTTTCACAGAATCTTTCTGTAACTTAAGTAAAAATGTCTTGGAGAAACTGATAATCTATACAATAATAAAATTCCTGTTAACTCTCTTTTCTTTAAAGGTAGAATTTTCAGTGGTACCTTAATGTTATAAAGATAATGCGATTCTGTCATCTCAATTTCTTTTAAGGAATCTTTTCTTTAACAGATATTTATTTTTGAAAGATTTAACATAACATTTAAAAGAATAATACTTTTAAATTGTTTTAGATTTCTCTACCCATATTTTTTCTGTGAATCCAGCTCACCCTTTACAGGTCATTAAGGGCAGGCAAGATGACTCATAGGGTAAAGTCACTTGCCACCAAATCAGATGACCTGAATTTAACTCCAAGAAGACACAGTGTTCAAAGAGAGAAGCTAAAGACCACAGGTTCTCATCTGACCTCCAGAAACATTCCATGATACCTCTGTGAACACACATTCACACACAGACACACACACACAACATACACATGTGTGCATGCAAACACGTGCGTGCACACACACACACTCTTTTAAAAAAAAAATAAGGGTTTGGAGAGATACCTTAGAGGTTCAGATCAGAACTTCTCTTAGAGCAAATGTGAGTTATATTACCAGCCCCCATATCTGGTTGCTTACAACCACATATAACTTTTTACTTTAGGAGTTTGATGCTCTCCCTCCTCTGCCTTCCATTTGCACCTACATGAAATATGTTCATAAACACAAACAATAAATCTCAAAATAAATTAACATAATGTTTTAGAGATGTTACATAGTAATTAAGGTTATCTGGTGTAAAACAGTACTAATTAACTAGTAACCATGGGAAAATTTTTCTTCCTATTTATATTTTCTTGCCTAGGTTTCATTTAGAAGCAACATGATTCACAGTTCCTGATCAGGTAGACCAGTTTTCTGGAAGTATATGAAGCATAGGTGCTTCATTCTTTTAATTTAATACTTCACAAACAGAATCACTTCAACATGCATGTAAAAGCCAAATTAAATATATAAATGGTTTTCTGCAAAGGAACTTATGAAATTCCTGTAGAAATATTTTGAGGCATAGATTTCCAATCATTGAAAATAAAGGGAGTTTAATAACCCAGCTAAATAAAAGAAGTATTGATAATCGGCCAGGAAAACATATAATTAAAATCCCTCCTCTTCAGAAGTAATACATTAACTGACCTTTAGGAATGCCTTTGGTATCAATTGTGATTAAGAAAACATTTTACTTGTGATAAAAGCAGAAGTTTTAAATCTGAAAATACAACAAAGTAAATAAAAATTTAAGAAAATACATTAGGCTAAAAGTCAGAGAACTGTATGACACTGCCTCAGCCCTGCCTCCTGCCATTTTGGTATGGATGGCAGTGAAGCTACACTCTTGATTTGCTGTCATTTCTGCCTCCTTTCATGTAAACTTTCAGAGTCAAATAGTTCTGACATAGACCATAGAATCAAAGTATAATGTACTAGCAACTGTGGCCCTTTATAGGAGAAAAAATAAGTTGACCTTCAGGAAAAAATATGCATAGGAAATTGAAATGTAATTGCCACTACAACAGTTATGATGCTTAACAAAGGGCATTTACACATCCCAGAATTGGACAGAACTGAATTTCCAGGAGTCTGATGGAAACCCTGTGGAGATGCTGCAAAAGGATCCTGAAGGGTAGTATGAAAGCCACACTGTTATCACACTGTATCACACAGTGTCAATTTGTGCGACTCAGTGCACTTAGGAATCAAAAGTACCACTGGACTTAGTGCAAAAAAAAAATTCAGATAAGGAGTTATATAAAATGCAACAGAGTCATGAAAGAGTAACATTAAAACAGAAAGAAAGAGAAAGAGAGAAAAAGAGAGGGGAGGGAAAGAAGGAAGGAGAAAGGAGGAAAGAGAGAAAAAGAAAGAAGTAACACTGTGACCATGCAAAGTGTCGTAATACAGAACTGGAAAGAAGCTGCTCATAGAGGCCCATGATTACAAGGTTAGATCCTCACTCAGTTTAGCTAATGGGAAACTGCAGAATACCTGTAAGAGTATCACCTACTGGAAGTTAGAGTCCATTGCATGAAAGCAGGTTGCAGGGTATTAAGGGATGCTCGTCTCTCTTTGTCTTGATTTCCTGACTGTCTGTAGTCTGAATAGCAAATTTCAGGCACACATTCCAACCGTGATGTGCTGTGCCACAAGACCAAACCAATGTCCAATTCCAAAACTATAGACTTGTGAGCCAAAATCATCCTTTGTGTCTTTATAAACTGATGATCTTCGGAATTGTATTATAGCAATAGAAAGTCAACTAACAGAGAGATGGAAACTCTAAGGGTTAGCCCAGTAGGGTGATAGATAGAATAGAAGACAAAAGATGAGGAAGTATTGAGAAAAGGATGCCGATACATCAGAAAGCTCTAAAACAAAGAGAAAGCTACTTAATTGATGATGACGACTCAAGAATCCTAAGGAGGAACCCTGTAGATTTATCACTTGGAAAATAAAACGCCATAGGAAATGTTGCTTCTCAGCCATAATATGTAGATGTTAGTTTCATTGCTGGCTAAGGAAGATAGATAGTTTCTTTCTTTATTCACACACACACACACACACACACACACACACACACACACACACACCAGCAGACATGATGATCTGTGCTTATTTTATGTGCCAGACCGAACACTGGTAGTTTCCCAATCATGTGTTATTTCCTTCTTTCAGGTAAACATTTTTTTTTACTTTTATTTTCTCAAATGCTACCTTATTTTATAACATATAATAAGCTTTGTAGTTGTAAAACACATATGATACATAATTAAAATTGAGAAACTTTTAGGAAAATGTCACAAATTGTACAATCAAAATAAAGGAACATGTCTATGCAATATATAAAATAAAAATCATGATAAATTGGTTAGTCAGATGAGCAAATCTTTCAGACCCCATCTGCACATTTAATTAACTATAAATAAGAATGCATGAGCTAAGTGAACACTTGAAATAATGAATTTCTATTTCTTTTCATGCTAGTAGCTTATAAGTAGTTTAAATACACATCAAACTCTTAATATATAACTATTTTCTTATCGAATTTTTTTTCTGTTTCTGTAAACTCTTAAGAAGAGTTATAGATAACCTATTCTTATAAGGACTAGTTTTCAACTGCTAATGATATTTCATCATTAGCTCTTAGCTTAGGGTAAATATGTGTTACCTTTTGTAATGTGCCCATCTTGTTTTCTTCACCAGGACATAAAGATAAGTGATTTTATTTTCAAAGTGTTTTTTAAGTTTAAATGTGATATAATTACTTGAATTTTGAAACAAGGGGAAGGTAGATACTGGTAGACTGATTTAATGTAACCAATGGAACTAAAATTTAACATTCTATTCTTCCCAGGGTGATGATCCCACTGTGGATGAAGAGATGGCTTCATGCTTCAGAAACTTTTCACACCTCAGCTGCAAAAATACATCCCATCTACAAATGTTCCCAAGTATATCTAGATTACAAATCTCTCAGTCCACTTGGAACAAATAGAATGATACTCTCCTTTTCTTTCCTTTCTTTTTCTGATATTTGTTTAGGCTAGTTAGTCTTAGCTCGAAAATTTTTTCAGTGTGTATAATTCCACATTACAGAAAAGACAATAGTTCACTAAAAAACAGGGTAGAGCCGGGCGTTGGTGGCGCACGCCTTTAATCCCAGCACTCGGGAGGCAAAGGCAGGCGGATCTCTGTGAGTTCGAGACCAGCCTGGTCTACAAGAGCTAGTTCCAGGATAGGCTCCAAAGCCGCAGAGAAACCCTGTCTCGAAAAACCAAAAAAAAAAAAAAAAAAAAAAAAAAAAAACCAGGGTAGAAAATTTATATTTTGAAAGGAATGAAAGGAAATACTCAAAAAACAAACAAACAAAAAAGATTTTTTCATTTCCGTGTGTGCATTGAAGGTGCCCTGAGAATTACATCTCTGACATTTCCACTCAAGGAAATAAATGAGTTCTTAATTGTCCCATATTATTGAAGTTCTAAGTTCTACATATAAATCACTGAGGATATTCAAATCAGTTTTCCATGCCGTGTCTTCAGAGAATCTCTGAGTAGAATGCTGGAGGAGCAGCTTATCCAAGGGAAAAGTCACTAAGTATCTGCTTTCAAAAGAGGCTGACCTCATTGTACCCGAAAGGACACTTAGCAATCAGATTGTCCTTCATCTATGAATCTTCTAGTCTTCTCCCATCCTCTTCTTCCATCCTTTACTTTCATTACCATAGATCTTTTTTCAGACCTAGCCTCTCGATATCAAATACTCCCCCTTTAAACGGTCTTCCATTGAGCCAGTATTATCCAATCGCTGCTTTTCCTTATCCTGATGAATCCACTCTCCAGTTCAGAATTTGCAAGTTTACATTAACACATGCCTTGCCTTTCACTCTCCAGGATATAGTACTATGTTCTCTTTCTTCATCTAAACTATCAACAATAGCATACCTATTGTATCAGAGAGTTCATCTGTAGTAATATGTGCAAACGCCTTCAGGAAACTTCCTGAAACCGGTGTATGATCTGCTAGTTCATGCCATATTTATTAATTAACAGAGGATGTGCAGAAAGTCCTATGAGGTGGTTAATATATGTGGCATTCTCATGATTACCTGCATTTACAAAAAGAAAGCATACTAATAATGAATAAATGTGTCCTGTTCTAGAAGATGGGAAGTCCAGTTTCTAGTGCAGCTGCTGATGTTCAAATACTTTTCATTGTCCTTTGGAAAGGCTCATCAAACCACCCAGATCACTGTATTTGGCTTTTCTTTCACCGCATTGTCTACTTTGAAAAATACTGAAAATCTCAGCATGAAAATTTATAATTACTCTTTCTGACTATTTAATTGGTATCTATCAATAGACCTGACAAAATCATATTTACTCTTTACTATAATTCAGAATGTTGGGGTTGGAGATATGTCTTAGAGGCTAAGAGCACTATCTGATATTCCAAAGAATAAAGGGTCAATTCCCAACAACCACATGGAAGCTCACAGCTGTCTGTAAATCCAATTCTATGGTATCTGACACCCTCATACAGACATATATGCAGGTAAAACGCCAATGTACTAAATATAAATAAACTCAAAAATAACAAAAGATTGGGCATTATTATGGCTACAGTCTTACATATCATAATACTAGTCTTTAGTGGTTTAAATGCCATGCAGATTTTAACAGTGCCATAGGTAAAGGCTGAAGCTAATAGATTACACAAAAAAATAAAATAAACATTTCTAAGTTTCTTTATTTTATAGCTATGGTTTTCTTGATAAGAACTTGACCAGGGTTGTACACTTTGATTGAATCATCATTATAATATTGAAATGTTGTTCCAGATGACTTTTTATTTTTTAATTTTGCTGTATTTATGAGACATGGTCTTGCAACAGAGACCAGGATAATGTAAAAAAAAAATCTTGATCTTCCTGTCTCTGCCTTCTGGAATAAAAACATGTGTGCCAACAGGTTTAGTGTTTTCTAAAACTTAGTGCTTACCATTCTCATTCTAATTTCTCCCACCTACTTTATTTTAGAGAATGGGGTAAATACTATTGAAGTTGATGCTAAGTTCCTGGAAATTTTCTAATTTTGAAATATACCAAAGGATGGAGGACTTTAAATTGTAATGTCTCAGTCTTTCCTCAGTTTAATGATAATTTAACATCTCCTCTGTACTCTAAAAGTCACATTTATTCAGAATCAATCATAATTTTATAGCCTGCTGTAATTGGTGATGAAATCTTAATTTGTCTGTATAAATGTTGGTATATTTCTTATCAACAATGATGATAATGTCTTAAAGAAAATTGAAACAAATCAAATGCTAATGGGTACAAACGGGCCTCTTAACTATGCCTCTATTATGTCATAGTCTCTGAAGATGACCCACGTCTCATCCATAGTATTTGTGAATGCATTAGGTTACACAGCCAAAGAGACTGACCGAAAGTTGAATCATCAGAAGTCTGTGCATTTGGATAATCATCTCATTGGATATAATATGAGCACACTGTTTCATATATGGAGGGTGGAGGGAAAGAGTCAATCTAAGAGTAAAACAAGGTAAGGAGGCCTTGGCACTTATTACTTTGAGGGTAACCATGAGCTAAAGACTGCCTTAGCCTCTAAATGACAGAAAAGGCAAAATAATGAATGTTGCCTTCTAGACTCCAGAAAAATAACACACCTGTAACAACAGCAGCTGGATGGTAGCACAGTACCAAATGTGCATACTTCTTTGTGTTGTTGTATATATGTACTGGTCTCTACAGTACATACAGGAAAAATATCAGATCCCAATAGCTGGAGTAACAGTAGGTTGTGAGCTACCTGAAGTGAGTGCTGGGTCGCAGTTTAAACTGGGTACCCCAGAAGAGTAGGGAATGCCTTAACACTTGTGAACTTTCTATGCTCATCCACCCCACCAGTACTTTCATACTATGGAACTGTTAAATTGTACATGTGTGGGTTGAAAGTTGTTCAGTCTCCTGTTACATGTTACATTTGCTTAACATCTTAACAAAATGAAATTCAAGATGCAGTGGTGGTTCAGCAGTTAAGAGCTCTTACTGTTCTTTCAAAGGATTTGGGGTCTTTCTAAGACCCAATAACTGCTCAAAATCACATGCGACTACAGTGCTATAGAATCTAGCACCTTTCTGGCTTCCCTAAACACTCCTCACACATGGTGCTCTGGTCCTAGCATACATACAGGCAAGCATTTATATGCATGTTTATCTAAAATATTAATGAGTATTTTTAAAAAACTGTCTATCACTATGGTAGACATTTGGCTTTATAGCTAAGAGAAAAAAACTGTCACGCAAGATTTTTCAAATATCATAACAGTCTTTAAAAATATAAGTATACTATATCAATATATACATAATAGAATATTCTGTGTAATGGTGAAATGGGATTATGATCATGGATGTAAGAAACATTGAAATGTAATTATAAACAAAAATGGGTCAAATCTCCACTATTATTGCAACTATACAGAAATGAATGCAAATATGTACAAAAGAACATAAAATATAAATGTAAATTAAATGTCTAATCAAAACCAAAACAAACCAATGGATGCGATGGGGAATTGACCCTCTGACACCTAACCAAAGCTGAATTAGGTATTGTGGACAGGACTGGAACACATTCTCCGTTCTTTTTCTTTATTATACTTTGGCTGGGTAAAGAGCAGGACTTCGACCAAAAGCCAATATCAATAAGGTGAATGAAGTCTTAAAAGTTGATCACATTTGACACTTCACTCTTCCTCTACCCTCCTTCTGTACCAGTGAGACCCAGTAAGGTGTCAAATGTGAACTCACATCCAACAGCAACAGAGCCTGGGAACTGACTCCTGCTATCTAGCTGGTGAGAGGGGACAAGGTGTGAGGGAAAGTTTCTACTGGCCCCTGATGGCATCATGAGGTGCAAATTAGTGTTCCCTTATCTGAGAGAGTGTCAATAGGGCTGAGTAGAAGGTGAACTTTCATCAGACCTTTCTACAGGAAAAACAGTGAGTTCACACTTCCTAGTGTGTGTGCAGATCCCAGAGCAGACAAGCTCCTGCTCTTACCTGGCCCTTTAGCACTCCTCGGGGAGGAAGATTTTCTAAAAAACACAGGTTAGGTGCAATAAAGAGCCTAAAAAAATCCAAAATTATAAGAATATAATTATGAACATAATGATGCAAAGAACCTGGAAAATCTCAAAATGACAAAAGAAGATATCAAGAGACGCCAACAGCAAGTAAGATGAATCATATATTGGGACTAACTGTCAAAGATCACAAAAGAGCCATCATACAAAATGCTTCGATGGTTATGAGTTTACATAAATAAAATATATACAGAAAATATATCTTTAATGGAGAAGTTATTAAAGGTATGGAATAAAAAGCTTTAGACTAAAAATATCGAACACCTCACTAAATGTTGTATCGGGATTAGTTTATACATGAATATGCTGTAGCTCAAGAATAATTTAATTCTAAAATATAAGAAGCAGTTATAGCAGAATGAAGCCACTCTTGCTGATGGTGTTTAAAATATTTTGGAGAAAGACACATAATATTCCCAACATGGTTTTTATTCTTTTTTTTTTTACTAAAGTCAAACTTTCAATTTTCTTTGTAGTACAGTAAATAGCAACTGCATCTTTCTACTTTTCATCCCCCCAATCTTACCAGCTTCTGATATCTCTTTGTTTTTTCAGGAACTCTATGCACACAAATTTTCATCATTTCTTCTTGCATAAAAGATAAACACTGTCATCATCTGACCCTAATAACTTTTCTGACTTTCTTGCTGGTACTTCTCAAGTGCACAGAGATAAAGAAGGCTCTTCTGCACAGAACAGCATGAAGAAATTAGACTGAACAATTTTTGTATTGTACAACATAGACAATCTTAATTAGGAATGATTTTTGCTAAGAGTGGAAAATGAGAAAAATAGGCTTATGTTATTACAGTCGTCCCCAATACTTTCCAGTCTTTTTAATTCCATTTTGTAGAGCAAATCACCTGACTTAGAAAATCATGTGTATAAAATAATTTCTATTCCTCCTGGAACACTAAAAAAGCTACCGTGTCCACTCAAAGTTTGGCTCAGATGTTGAAACTGTTAACACAATGTTGCCATTCCCCCACCACAAACACTCAAAATATTTTGATAAGATCTTCTTTTATTTTTTTACACACTCTGTTTGTTCTTGAAGAAATGGTACCATATTTGGAAAATAAAACCAAGTGTTCTGTGGTTATACTACACCACAGAGTTGGACTGGCATGTATGCCTTTGCAATTAGACATGTACAGTTTGATTTTCTTCCTGACATCTTAGAAGAAAGCAGAGGGTATTTTTCTTAGCTCACTTAAATATACAGCTAAAAAGAAAGAAGCAGAAATGAGATTTTAAAGTTATCAGCAACAAACATCAAGCATGAAGACAGGAGCTTCATTACATCTTGTGACTGAAAGCAGCCTCAAATTGCTTACCATAATCCCAAATGCTTTCATGGGTGTCCATTCGCAAAATCACTTTCAATATTCCCTTCTATTACGCCCTTTGGTCAGTCACAATGGCCTTTTGTTTTTTCTAAACAAGCTCACAGAACCTATGCAAGTGCTTGTGAAATCTGTTTGCTAAAAATACACATACTTTCTTCCTAACAAAGTTTGTTCATTTGGTTTCTTGTTGTATTTCTATCAAACAAAGTACATTCCTTTTTTTTTTCTAAAAAAAAAAATCTCTACTACTTTTATAAAGTGGTGGGTGGGATGGGGTAAGAGGGTGTCAGACCCTCTTAGATTACAGGCAGTTGTGAACCAAATGAGATGGTTGCTGGAATTCAAACTTAGATTCTGCTCCTGTAGAATAGTCTCTATGCTAGTCTCAGGGTATACTTTCTTTTATTTTAAAGAAAGGGAGTCTGGATAACAAACGCTTAATTGAATAAAATCTCTGAGTTCTAGTTAACTCCAAGGCTTAACTGAAAGTGTTCGGATATTACTACTTAGACAAAACACACTTGGTTGAATTGTTTGCTTGGTTTCGTTCCTTGCTCTGTTTCCCTTAAGTGAGTCACTGCTACTACCTGTTCAGCAACCTTAACTGAGATGGAAAAAAAAAAGCTTTAGAAGTCCAATCACATTAAAAAATATTCACCTATTCCTTCATCAAACTCTGTGACTGTAATTTCTCACAAATACATAGCTGAGTTGCTTTTGATTTTTTTTTCTGGGCAGTATTTTCTAGTGAGCAGAGCACTTGTCATATTATTGCTTGATTATTGAACTGTTTGGAGGATCTAGTTGGTTAATATTATCTTAGGAGGGCCTTTCTTCCTTCAGGATGCAAGTATCACACTGCAGAAGCTAGGTGTTAGTCTTTTCTTTCTCTTCTTGCCTCCTGGCATAAATTCACACATACATTAGTCCCTAAAGGGTTGAGATTCAGGTTTTCCAAGCACAATGTTTTATTCACTAAGTAGAGTTGTCAGCTTCTTTATTTTCAAAGAATATATGTCACGACTGTTTCACCCTACGATTCACCTCTTATACTGAGGTTCCTTCAAGGCCTGTAAACTAATACCTTTTATTTATTTTTTGCTTCTTTTCTCACTAGACGTATCATAAAAATGTAATCTGTTTGTGTATAAGGAGGCTTGCACTTTCCATCATAGTGTGAATGTGGGGGAACAGAGGAAAATATGGGGGATCATGGTCTGGCCTTCCACCATGTGGGTCCTGGAGATTCATCTCAGGACATTAGTATTAATAACAAGCATCCTGCCTTCTCGAGTCATGTATACCAGTCTTATTTATTTATTTATTTATTTATTTATTTATTTATTTATTTATTTATCTTTATGTCAGTTTCCCCTTTCAGTTTGAAACAGAGATGCATACATTTACATTTAAAAAGTAGTTTAATATTGCAGTCATATAATATCATGCATGGTTAATTTACAGCTATAAATCAAGTCATGAATACAAACCAGAACAAAGAAGAGGGCATTGTTTATATCCTAGTAATTCCAAGGGTTTTGAACTTCCAACCTAGGGGAATAAAGAAAAGTGTGGCTTTTCAAAGCTCTGGTATCATGCTTTACCTATGGGTAATACCAGTTTGTGGCAGAAGGAGATGGGAAGCAGGAGTCTGAAGGAGGAACAATGATAGTACCTCTGTTGGCATCAGATATAAATATATATTTCCTAGGTAATACTTGCATTTGGGGCCCTCTACTGGAAAGCCGGTTTCCAGGTTCCAACCTTCATGCCTGTGGCCATCAATGATCTCTGCGTCATGGCACTCTTGAACCAGTTTCCTTACAATAGAAGTTAGAATAATGTAGACTGTTTGGTGTGGAGGCAGAGCTGAAACCTGAGATCTAACAGCATGTCCTGGGATGGAAATGATGATCACATAACTGATTGCTATCTGTTAACATGGGCTTTCAACTTCTAACATAAACTTCATCTGGCCTCCTTCTTAGAGATATCACGAGGCAAGGGAGATTGGGTCATCAAATGTGTCATTCTCAGAATAAGTCGTTCTGTCCAAACTGATGCCATTTCTGTCTTGTAAATTGCTGCTAATGTGAGACTGGGGACATTTCACTTGTGTCTGTGTGTTTTTTAAATGAAACCTAAAACTGGCAAAAAAAATTATTTGCATTTGAGATTTTTTTTTCAATGAAAACCCTAAATAGGGCTCAGGAGAAGTCTCAGGTGAAGTGGGCCCACATTTCAGAGGAACTCCCTCCATCCCAGAGGATATAAAGAAAAGATTTATGACTCCAGGTGAAAAGAGCAAGCGTGCTGGTTACTACAGGCCAACTCAGCTTTGAGTTTCTGGTTCACTGGGAGTCTAAAATGAGACTGGGTGAATAGGCAGCAGTGGGCACAGGTTCATGTCTCTGTAAATGAGAAGAAAAACCCTTCAGAGTGCATGCAAAAACATGCTTGAATCAGTGCCTACTTACTCATATTGAACCCATCTCTAAAGACTGTAGCTCATTTGTAAAAACCCAAGTACATTTTGGTCCTGAGTTTAAATGTCAACAATATTTTATTAATAGTTTAGAATTCCCCATTTCCTCAATTAAAACATATCTTGATAACATTTTGCTTTATTATACACTGTGACTGAAACACTATCCAAGAAATGGAATTGGTCCACGTTCCAATTGCTCTCCAGTACTGGGAACAGGAAATCCAGTTATTTCTGCCATACAGCCCTCTCAAGGAATATAATTCATTAAAGAATTAGAGCTCCAAGTTTTTAGAGTTTTTCCTTGCTGTGGAATTTTTAATATAAAAGGCTGAATTGGGATGTCTGTTTGTGATTTAAATGTTCCCAAATTGAAGACTTTTGCAGGTGCATACTGGCATGTGGGTGGGATCTAGGCTACAGACTAGTTCACATTTCAGGACCAAAGTACAAAATGGGTGTGGAATGAATCCTCACTTGCCCCATTAACAACTGGCCTCATAGGCAACATCTGGAGTTCTCATAGGTATTTTATGACTAAAATAGCAGTAGTCACTTTGCTATTGGCTATAGTCCTTCTGGGCTAAGAATCACAACAGAGTCATTGAAAGAACAGTCTTTTCATTGATTAAAGAGGCTCAAATATGCTTCCCTTCCCATTTATGAGAGATTATAGAAAACTATAAGCATTTGCTCTCTCTTCAGTTTCTAATTGAGCATATCATCATGTTTGATAGTCTCCTGCCCTGATGGGAATTAGAAATGAACAAAACTTACAAACCTGATCATCTTTCAGTTGAGCCCTCATGTGGTTAGGACTATTTCTCTTCAATCTGGAGTGTCAGAGTTCTTGTACTATAATTGGAAATCTGCAAAGTGAGACCTGGTGGAAAATATACAGGCTTTCTGTTCTACCACACTGAAAGTCAACTGGTAAGTAATGAACTCAATTTTAAGACAGCACAATTGACTGTGGTCCTTTGTGTGTAGGCTTTATTGACAGAACAACTTCTCCCTCACTTATTGTGTCATTCACGCTATTGAGATAAAGCACCTAAGGAATATAGAAAAATATAAAATTGAAAGAGATTACTGAAGGCTTGAAAATGTTCATGTCACTGATCTTCCTTCAGAAAATGTTTTCTCAGCCTTTTACACAACATCAAACACAAATAGAACTCAGCAACTCATCACTCTTACAGTGATAGAGTTTGAAATGCTTCAAGCAACCATTTTCTTCTTTTACAGGGAACCTAGAGCAAGAAACACAGGAAAAGAGTCTAAGCATTCTGATGTCAAGGCAGCTAAGCACTAAATTGCAGTTTGTGTTTATAAATGCAGGTCTAGATCATGGGGGACAGTTCAGTGGGTAGATTACTGTTGCATCAACATGGAAACCTCAGTCTGAATCCCCATCACCAATGTGAAGAGCCTGGTCTGCTGGAGATCATCTGCAACCCCATAAATGTTAGCACAGGTGCAGGAGGGAAAATCCCAGAGTTCATGAGGCAGTCAGTTTATATGATCAGTTAGCTTAGGGTTCTGAGAGACCCTGTCTCAAAAGAGACAGAGATAGAATCAGAGAGAGAGGAAGAGGGAGAAGGGAGATGGAAAGAGAGACAGAGACTGAGATACAGAGATAAAGACAGATTATCATTTCTTTGATGATTTTAAATATGCTTCTTAAAATGTTAGATTGTGATCATCTATGATGATATGTAGATAGATAATGGAAAATTTTCTAAGTAGAGAAAAAGGGAATTTCAAGTTTGATCAGTGTGAGTTGGGTACATTGTAAAAGGAGGAGGAGCTGCTTGTTTGTCCTGGCCACCCAGAATTGAAATAATCACACAGAAACTATTTTAATTAAAGCACTACTTGGCCCATTAGCTTTAGCATCTTATTGGTTAACTCTTACATCTTAATTTAACCCATTTATATTAATCTGTATATTGACACATGGCTGTGGCTTACCAGGTAAAATTCCCAGTGTCTGTCTCCAACGGCTCCATGGCTTCTCCCACTCCAACTTCCTTCTCCCTGCATTCAGTCCAGTTTTCGCTGCCTACCTAAGTTCTGTTCTATCATCAGGCCAAGGCCATTCTTTATTCATTAGCCAATAAAAGCAACATATAGACAGAAGGCCCTCACACACCAGTACATTGGACAGGAGTGATGGAAATATATTTATAAGGAATTGCTAATACAAAGTGGACAGGTAAACTGGACAGTGATGCAAAGAATAAGTAATAAATATTTTCTCCAGTACTCAAATTTGTAGCATTAAGGGGTATGAAATACATTATCCAATGAAATCCAACATGAGCCATGATATTCTTAAATGTCAAAGTCTTAATGATTTTTTTTTATTTTACTATTTTATTTTGTTGCATAATTTTCTAGTTCTCATTGAAGTATTAATAAAGAAAACTTTTTTTTCTAAAATAGTCTCTGAACATGCCTAAAAGAGAAAGAATATGAATGAAAGCAGGGGCTAGTCATGGGATTAATCCTCGATTTTCTGAAAAAGACAGAAAAGAATGAATTTCAAAAGGGAAGTTCATCTTGTTAAAAGGAAGAACAAAAACATCCTTCACAACAAAATATATTTGATTTGTTTTTCTTAGTTATGTTGAGGTTATGCATTTCCGGATTCATTTTTTTTTTTTTTGTCAAAGCCTCCATTTATTAGGGACAGGGTAACAACTTATATACCCCCTGAATGAGGGCTTGGGGAGCAGGGCACAGGAGCATGGAATCTGGCCGCGTGGTCCCAGTCACGTAACCTACATCCGGTCAGGTAGGCCAAGAAGTCAGGAGTTGCCACACCTAGTTCCCTGGATAGCTGGAATTTAAGGCAGTTCCGCTATCAGATTAGGTTCGTTAGCAATTAGCGAATAGCTAATTGGGTGTGGAGCAGGTTTTGCCAATAGGACTATTCTTAACATAATTATGGGTTTGGGGTTCCCTGCAGGCTCCCCAAGGTGATGGTTTCTGTAACAATCTTTAGGGGGGGAAACGGCTCCCAACATATTCCTCCTTTCTTATATAAAGGCAAGTAGTTATAGGTGGAGGGCACCAAGACAGAGTCAACCATGGTGTCAGATCTAAAGGAGAAGGGACTGGGACAAGGAGAGACCCTCCTCTCGACTGGTGAAGCAATTTACCTCTCCTGGGAACAGAGGGGTGCCTTATGAGTAGCATTAGTTTCTTGGAGCTTCTCAAATAAAAGGTATCTAATAGGATTAAAGTAAGCAGATCACAGGGCACCCTGTCTTAGGCTATGTGGAGAGCGCCCTCGTACCTAAAAACCATGCCATGTTGAGCCGGCCTGTACGGCCTCTGTATGGTTTGAAATTTAGGTGAGGATCCACACTAACTCCCGTCATTGGGCCCCTGTATCTATCATTAATGAAAAATCTGTGAGG
Source organism: Microtus obscurus (assembly GCA_963919715.1). Lineage (NCBI taxonomy): Eukaryota > Metazoa > Chordata > Mammalia > Rodentia > Cricetidae > Microtus > Microtus obscurus. Next base: position 18,874,070 of record CAWTZC010002535.1, on the reverse strand, counting down.
TGCTCCTTAAACAAAAGATATGATATAATTTTGGCACCAATAACTCCATCTCCAGACAAGAAGAAAGGGGCACCTTCCAAACCCAGTATTCACCTTTTAGTCTGGCCCATGGTATGTCCTCCTTCCTATTAATGATTTTTTTAACTGACAAGACTATGAAAGCATTGATTTCATCTGGACAAGGAAGCCTGTATATAAGCCAGTTGGTTTTTCCGAAGTGTTTTTGTACTGTGTTTTGACTTTGAAATTATCTATAAGATTTTTTCCTGCTGTACATAATATTCAGTAGCCTGGGATTACATTTAAGATAATTTTCACAAAAGTTTCAGTCTCAATCTTTCATACACCTGGGAAATGTTATTGAACAATAATAATTAGAGCCCTAATGACTTTTATTGTAAAAGTACCATTGTGTCATGAATTGGAGATAGAACTATACTATAAGCTATTTTGGATCAAACTATTTTTTTCCAATAATATTCTGTAATTCAATGGAATGGAATAATGCTTTTTGAATTTGCATTTAAAACAAAATTTACCCATTTGAATTTGCCAAATACTAAGAATGTATTTTGTTGGTGGAGAATGACTGATAAGAGTGGAAAATAAGGACTATTAAGGAAAGAATGCAATTTTCTATCTACAAAATATATAAAGCCATGGTTAGATCTTCAGTAAATTATTTAAACATTTTATTTATTTTTGTTTTACATGTATGGGAGTTTACCATCATGTATGTAACAGCACTGGGTGCATGCCAAGCCCAGGGATGCCTGAAGAGGAAATCAGATCCCCTTAAACTAGACATACATAGGTTATTGAACTGATATATGGGTTCTGAGAATTGCACATCGTTTTTTTGCAAAAACAGCTTTTGCTCTTAAGTACTAAGTGATCCTTTTATCCTCTCCTTGGGAAATTTTGAGTGTGATCATGTCTAGAAAGTCAGTTATGAATGTGATGGCATGACCGCTCACCAGCATCCAGGAAAACAAACACAACTACTTGGGGAGTAATTCTGTTTTCTAGAAACTCTGATATGAACTTAATAAACCTATTTTTTTCTGAAAAAAATGTTGTTCACTATTGTCTTGGGGAATTGAAAAATGCCTATAGTTTAGCTGGGACTTTATCCAATTGTAAACTTTAAGAAGTATTTTATACATCATGAATATCAACTGTATGAAAAACTTACATGAAATTTAGAAAATATTACCTGTACTTTCCCCTGACTAAAATATGTTTAACAAACTGAGTATTAATTTTTTTCTCATTACTCATGTTGGAAGCTGAGAGAAATGTAAGAAAGAGAGAACAAATTGAGAGCACAGTTTAGTAGGATAATTTAAATAAGCCTTAACACATGTAATAGTTTCCAGGAAGAAAGAATATTATGCTTCAAATATTACTAAACTCTGCTAATATTAAAATCATTTAGGTACTTAAAATTTTTCTCATATAATTGAGAATGTTATTTCTTTCTAAATATCTCATAAGTGAATTTTGACTTGTTTCTAATCCATGTTTTTAAAAAAAAAACTACCACAGATACCTCACAATTTAAAAGTGAGGTAGCTTGTTTGTCTTTAAAATAAAACTATAGATCAGTGGAAGAAGTTTAGTAATATCAAATCCACATTGGAACAGGTTTTTCAGGCTGCATTTCTTTATGTACCTCTACTTGAGTATTCACTTCTGTGTTCTCATTGACTTTCACTTCAAACTTTCCTAGTGTGAATGATTCACTAATTACTCAATTGAAAATTTTATCATTAGTTATTTCTAAACAACTCATGGTGATAAAAAAAAGATGTCATAGATGTGCTTCAGATTTTAAAAGGAAAGGTGCAAAAATCTTTGTCCCTTCCACGTAAAACTTGGTTGAAATTCGTCTGTAGGTTTCTATGGTCTCTGAAGCTCTGAAATAGCAGGAAATGTTTTAACAATTAGAGTGAGCAAATTGTAAAGGGAAATATGGTAGTGTGTTACCAATGGAGGCTTTAAATAAAACATTCCTTCCTTAATGTAGTCCTGATGTTACTCCATCTTCTGTGAGTTGGGGCCACTGCATTGCCATAGGCAAGCATCAAATTTACAATAGTTTGATAATGACGATACCTGGCAGACTAGAACAAGAGCACAGCTGTGATGCGAGGAAAGCACACAGCCTATGTGTAACTTCAGTGTCCTTTTGATTCCCCTTGGACAAATTATAGAACAGAATAACTTCAGAGTGGTTGTGTTTATTCCGTATGAATTCTTTAAAAAGTTTCAATTTGTCTAAAATCAGACACTTATCTACTTACTATAGAAATAAGGAAATGTAATTGTTGGTGTATGAGTTATATTCCTTAAGTTTTGATAATGGTGATCATGTTGGATGTATGAAGTATCATTACTACTTGGTGGAAAGGAAATAATTTGGCTGCAAAAATCTACACATTCTAATAAAATTAAAATATGCTAACAGAGTTTATTTTTTATATTAGGATGTATTTGTTTTAGGAATTTGTGTTTAGCTGATTAAACAAAATGAAATAGATATAAGTTTTTATTCCTTAATTTTATATGACAGATAAGAAAGGCAGTTCAAAAATCAGTTCAAAAATCAAGTGGAGGTAGCTCCAATAAAATACTAGATAACTAATTAAAAAATTATAATCACCATTTAGAAGTCAATCTGTGTGATTTTTTAAAAATTTTCTGTTAAAAAAATATTATTTCCAGGCTAAACTTAATAAGTGATTTTGGATAAAACTAATTTTATATGTAACATGGGTATGATTTTATGACAAATTCAGTTTAATGGGCAAAGAACTCTCTACTTGGTTATCAAAGCCTAGTAGTCAGTCCTGAGAACACTCACAAGCAACATTAACAGATTTATTAGTATATAATTATAGTTATTTGAATTATATACACATGTATGCAACAATAATAACCAAAAAGGAGGTGATTTGTTTGAGAGAGAATACGGAGATACAAAAGAAATAGAAGGAGTAAAGTGAGGAAGATTATATAATTTTTTTTTACTTAAAATAAAACAAACACCTAAAAGACAAATTATTAAACATGGATGGCTAAAGGTTAAAAGAAAATTTGACTTCAGATAAATCCTACATCTGGAAATATAGTGCCTTGTAACTTATATGTTAAAACTTGGGCTCTGTGGTCAAGCATAGTGGTTTGGACTGTTTTGCACCCCCTCAGTTAATGATTCGACCTCCATTTGTTAAGTGTTAATGTTTATTGGGGCTAAGTTCCATTATGTAACACCCTCGCTAATGATATGGTCTGCATTAATGTCAAGTAGATTGTTATAATTCTTCCAAGGCTCTCCAGGCAGTATTTGCTTTCATGTCGTAGTTAGCTAATGCTCAGTGTTTTGTACTAACTAGTCGCTACCTACCTCTAGGCTTCATTTTAAACACCTTTTAATTCAATCAATTTCTGAAAGAGAATTAAGGAATTTCACCTACTGGCTGCACTATGGAACAAAAAAATTATTAAGGAACAAATATTAATAGGCTAGACCTGATTGGATAAAAAGAAGCTTGGCAATTTTTATTACTTGATTTACTTGTATTACCTCATGGCAAGATTTTGCTTTGCAAACCTGGTGGTGAGTACAAACATAAGAATTCATCATTCAAGAAATTCTTCGGACCTATATTTGCAAATTGCTAAAGATGGAGGAAATTCTTTGAACCCAAGTATAGTTACAGCTATGAGCTGCACAGTAGTTTAGCCAATAATTGTCAGAATATGTTGATAGTATATCCCACATAGCCCATATATGTAGCATTCTATCCATCCCAGTTGATATACATTATATTAAATGATGTTCTTCAAGCAATGAAACAACCAATAATGTTGTTTTCATAATTTATATTATTGCTACATATTTAAATATAATAAACTAAGGTTTAATTCCTCTTCTTTCCAACATTCTTTTGGGGTGTTTCTCTATAACAGTGTTGCTTTTATTATCACTAGCATCAATTAATTACTCAGAATTATCCTTTTTTATTAATTATACTTAATATCTTCCATTAAATTATAATTTCTGATTTTGACCTGTTTGAATCAATAACACATGCCACTAGTATAGGCATATAATTTTGTTTAAAAGAAATTATTTGCTCTGATAATAGTTTTATGATTATAGAAAATATGGTTGTAATAAATGATAAGTCAATATTTAAATGTACACAGAGTCTCAACTATAGCATGAAAAGTGTTAATAGATATAAAAATTTGGTTATGGGGATTTTCAGGCATATTTTATTTAAATGGTTTGATTTTAAACAGGATGTGTATATATTTTCATTGTATCTGGAAAGAGAAGCACTTTATACATTTTAGCTAAGACAAATAGCCGTATTCAATAACAAATTCTTATTTCTTCCAGAAGTTGGGGAACATTTAAAACAGTGTCAGGGTGTATGACAAAAAGAGAAAGAGTGCATTAGAAGTTTAACAAATCTGACTCATGATCTGAGAACCTGCTCTACATGTGGAACCCATCAACTAACTTTAGCAGCATTTGCAAACTCCCCTTTTCTGTAACTGTTCCTTATTAAACTCAGAGGGATGGAGGATAACTTTTTGCAATAATTTATGACATTTGTGTCTATTTGCAACAGTTGTAAAAATACAGCATAACCAGGAAACATTGTAAAACACTCATAAACTCTTCTGAAGGCAGCCAAAAAGCTCAACTTTCCAGAGCAGTTAATGATCCAAATGTGAAGAAAGTATCCCTTAGCAGAGGCTGTGTGAAATCTGTGCACGATGTAATGCATTATAACTATCAGTTAAGGTGTAAACGTGAAAACAAAATCAGTTTTGCATAAAAGGAAAATTAATATAATAGAAAATCTTCAATAATTTTGTCAATGTCAAGTATTATTTTTATGAGAAAATATTTCACTTATGTCAACTGCTTTTACTATATTTTGAATATTTTATTCTAAGATGTTACAATTTATTCATAATATATAATGCCCCAATAAATTAAATTTTCATATTATATTTGGAAATTTAGTTAGTTTCCTGATGGAAAAAAGACATACAGAAATTTTCTGATAGACTGCTAAGTAAGAAATTACAAACAGAAGAAATATAAACCAACAAATTGACTGATATATGTGTATACATAAATCTATTTAGCTTTAACTTCATTGTAAATGACATATATTTGCAGATTTTTAAATGGTATCTAAGTGCTTTCATGCTTTGCAATTTAATTTCATAGTTTCTTCTACTATCCCCATGAAAATAACTCTTATGTTAAGAAAAATGCTACCTCATGGACAGTTCTTACTGAATCAAATTTATTTTCTACTTTCTTTGTTCCACATAGGTCTGAGCTTTTGGAAAGCGCTGATGCGTTTCTCCCTAACTATAGAAGGGATGTCCTGCAGTTGGATTACAGTTATCACACTGATCATTTCCCCAGAAAATGAGCAATGGTAAAAAGCAAGACATGATCATTTGACTTCTAGCTTGACTCTTTCCTAGTTTAAAAAAAATAAGCATTGGGTTTGATTCTAGACTAGTAACATAGATGGGCCTGGCTTGTTTGTTTGTTGAGGTTTTGTGTCCTGCCTGGTACCCCCCAGCTGTTTAGCCCCAAAGAAAATCACACATAGGTCTCCATAAATTATAAACTGATTGACCCATTAGCTCTACCCTCTCACTGGCTAACTCCCACATCCTGATTAACCCATTTTTCTAATCTATGTTATCCATGTGTCTCAGTAACATTTTTCAGTGGGGCAGATCACATCCTGCTGCTTTGGTGGTCAGGGCAAGAGTGGAAAAAAATCATCTTCCTCCTTCCCAGAATTCTCCTGTTCTCATTACATCATGTCTACTCCCTGTCTGGTTTTCCCACCCATACTTCCTGCCTGGACAATCAGCGTTTATTTAAAACATGATTGACAGAATACAGAGAATTCTCCCACACCATAGGCTTACCACGAACAATAGAAGTGAAACTGCTAAGACTGCTTTGATCTGTCAATGATGCCTCATTTTGTAATCTGAAGATTGGTCAATAACAAAAATTGCACAAGTTAGGTTCAAGCAAAAGAAAAAGTTCTAATAACTTGACATTATAGACTAAATTAGATTTATTATGAAATATAAAACATAAACACGTTGTAATTGTTAGTATTAGTATTATATAAGATAATTAAAAATGATGAGATCAGTCTCTTAGAGATTGTTTACTGTGATAAAAAAAGTCTAAACAATGGAAAAGACATAAAAACCTAAATATTGTGAAGCAAATTTAAATAACCTGTGTCCTTTCTGCATAGCTCTACTGGAATCAAAGTAAAATAAGTTCCTAACTATAAGACCTCACTCATCATTTATCATTGATGACCTTAAGTAGTGGCTCAGTGGTAAGCAGAGATGAGTATCTTTAAGCATACAAAATTGTACAGGTTGGAATTTCTCGAATTTAGCAATGTGGGAGACAAAAATTAAAAAAAATAATAGAAAAGATGGTAATGCCTATTCTCTTTCTTTCTGTAAATTAGAAATACCAGGGATCAAAATTTTGATGTAGCAGTTAAGAGCACTAGATTTGATTCCAAAGGAGACAGGCTCAATTCCTAGACCCACACGGTAACTCACATTCCTCTGTAACTCCAAATCCAGAGGATCTGTGCACCTTTTCCTGGCCTCCAATCATGGTTGGGACCTACATGGTACATAGATACACAGAGATCAAACACTCATATGCAAATAATAAATGAATAAGTTAAATAATACATTGGAAATAATGAATATGAGAGACATTGATAATATCTTCTTCTGTGTTATCTTTGCATTGCTTGTGCCCATTATATATATATATATATATATATATATATATATATATATATATATATATATATATACTTTGAAAAAATTCAAAAGGTTATCAAGTCAAAAAGTTAATTGAAAGCTAAGATGAACTTAGTCCAAATGTACTCTGTAATCTTATTTTCTCTGTTCAGACACCAGCAATTCAGAATATTGACATTACAAAAAGTAAACACATCCGTGACACTTACATCATTATGTTACATGCTGTTAATCACTTAGCATGCTGTGGAATCTACAAGCCTGCTATAAAATACACACGGTTTTTTATTTGGAAATGCTCAACTTATTGCCTTTCTTTCTAAAAATGACCTGAAGTTGATGTTTTCAAGACATGTCTAAGCATTCACGACACTTCTCCCAGTGGGTCAGCAACTTATGTGTGTCCTCACCAGCACCCTTTCCCTAACTTTCTGCCTGGGTATGCTATGCTTTCAATTTAGGAACAATTGCCAGCCCCATTATACTTAATTAAGTGAGGTCTTTATCCTAATTAATTTAAGAAATGTGTTAGTGTCTCAAACAAAGAGACAACAAAGAGTTCATAACTGGCAAAATTTGTATCCTAGATTCTGTAGGTAATGGCTAACTTGTCACTTTGTATACATTCATTAAATTTATAGACTTGAAGTTAATAGGATTGATATTATGGTAAACATTAAGGTTTATTATTTTATTTGTTTGTTTCATCATTCTAGCTAGTGGACTAGAAATAGTTATTTTCTTCTTTAGATCTTGAAAACATTTCCAGACATTTTTTAGTAAGTTTTATATTTGATGTGGTGACATAATGTTTATTTATTGCTGTATTAATATATTTAGAAGTAGGTCTGATAATATCAACATGCTATTCTCAATCCTTCTGCCTTTTTAGATACTCATATGTACTTATTGAACTATTATAATCACATTAATCCTGGCTACATCATATGTCATACAATACATTATACCCTGTTTTGCAAATCCCATCCTTAACTTCACTTTTTTCCAACTTTTTCTTTCTTACTTACTTTAACTTTGTGGAGAACTACCATTCTTAAAACAGCAGGACCACCATGTGTTCACTGAAACATCACCCAATGTTTTTTTTTTCTTTTTTCCTATTTATTTATTTATTTAGTCTTTTAAGACAAGGTTTTCTGGTAGCTTTTTGGAGTCTGTCCTGAAACTAGCTCTCGTATACCAGGCTGGCCTCAAACTTACAGAGATCCACCTGCCTCTACTTCCTGAGTGTTAGGATTAAAGGCGTTCACCACCACCCAGCTTTTTCTCTTTTTCTATTAACAAAGGAAGATTTGTTTTTATCTTCCATGGTATTTTGTGCATAATAACTCTGGTCTTGATGTATCTTTTTGCTTCTTATTTTTTTGTGGACTTTTGCCCTAAGTAAATTTGTTGCTTTTTAAGAGCAGGGATTATTACGAATTAAAAAAAAAAAACACTGTGTATTTATGTGGTTAGAAATAAAATACAGAGAGCTAAGATTATTAAATTTAAATAGTACGTTCTATTTAGTACAAGAGTGGGAATGGACGATCAGATGCTCAGAACACAGCCTTTGTAAGGATTTCACATGTGAAGTTGGGTCATAGCCCAAATGATACATTTTCTAAAATTTCATGGGTTTTCTGAAATATTTCTCTGCTGCATTGAGCTTAGAAGAAGATTGTTAACATGAAGGGACTATTTAATTACATATTAACTGAAAAAAATTGAACTGTTTAAAATATAGCCTTTGGGAAAATAGTAATATGTAATGAAATTATTTTAAAATCATATTGGATAGCAAGAAAAACAAACTATACACAGTTTGTTTCAATGTGACCTCTGCTACCTATTATTTGAGTGAAAATTGAAAAAAAATATTTAATATGTGTCACTATATTTACTTGTAAATTTGGAAAGTCATTCTAAAAATGTTTTGTTTAAATCAATATCACAGTGACAAGATCTTATTTACTAATTACAATCTTCACTTGAAAGCTGGCTAAATGCTCTCATTAGGTCAAAAGCTAATTCTTCAATACATTTATCTTTTAATTTTTAAAGCTCTGATAGAAACCATGGCTTGCAAAACTAAAATAGTTCATTAGAGAAACTATCTTACGAAGGATGGTATATGTTTTTTAAATATTGACTGGTATTTAGTGAAGAGTAAACAAGTATTAACAGAAAAATGAGAGAAGATTACACATAAAGTGAAATATATTAATTTTATGTATTTGTAGTTTCAAAATACCAAGTTTAAAATTAGGGTTTCTAATGCAACAAAGGTAATGATATTATGTGGAATTCTTTATAATTATTGTTACAAGTTTCACTTTGAACCCATGGAGTGGTATAAATGACTATTCTATCATTGCTCTATGAAACTAGTAAAGGCAAAGCATTTACAATAAATTAACCTAAAAAATTATGTAAATCTTATTTTTATATTTATCCAATAAACTAACTGTAGTAAGCTGAAGCAACTGTAATGAATATATTCCAAATATATCTGAGGCTAAATTAAAATAAGTAGATAAGTAATTGAGAGGTGTAACGTACCAGAAATTGCATTTAAGAAAAAAATTGTCCTGGGATATGCCTCAGGATTGAATGTTAGCAAAGTATATAAAAGTCCCAAGGGTCAATAATAGGAGAAAACAGAAAGGAAGTAAAAGAGGTCTGTGTGTGTGTGTGTGTGTGTGTGTGTGTGTGTGTGTGTGTATGTTTGTGTGCATATGAGAGAGAGACAGACAGACAGACAGACAGAAAGTGGGACAGGGAAATTAATATGAAACTGACATGTTTAACATCAATTAAGCATATTCAATCAACATAACAGAAAAATAAAAGAATACTGATTGTGCCATAACAGGATAGACCATATCTGTTCTAAATACAAGGTAATTTAAATATTAAATATTATAACAAACACACATACAAATATGAATATAAGGAATGAGATCTAGTCACCTTATGTAAATGACATACATTAATGTTGTAGGAGGCCACTTATTTGTTCCTTGCTTCTCAGCCCCAAAATAACCACAAAGAAAGTTTATTAATTAAATCACTGCTAGGACTTTTAGCTCTAGCTTTTATTAGCTAGCTCCTACATTTTAATTTAACCCATTTCTATTAATCTGTATATAGTCATGTGGCTGAGGCTTACCAGCAAGATTCAAGCTGGCAGATTGCATCTTTCTCCTCTGGAAGCTCCATGGTGTCTCTCTGACTCTGCCTTCTTTCTCCCAGCATTTAGTTTAATTTTTTCCTGCTTAGCTCTACTCTATTCTACCACAAGCCAAGATATTTATTCATTAACCAATAAAAGCAACACATATATGGAAGAATTTCCCACACCATTTCCCCTTTTCTGTTTAAATTAAAAGGTAGGTTTTAACTTTAACATATTAAAATTGCATGTAACAAAAAAAATTTGTTTTCCAGGAATTACAGTTACAATATTTATATCTACTTTATCTTTTATCATGACTGAGGAAAACTGTAATAACAGCTATCTATTCTTCAACTCCATCAAAGACTCCAGAAGGATATAATATTATCTAAGTAAACAAGAAGTGCATGGTAAGTAATTTCCAAAACTCTAGAATTCACAGAGACATCTCACTGTCTGAATAGCTACCCAAAATTCTTCTGTAATGTTTGGGGGTCCATCTTCAGCCTACAGGCCCATATTATCCAGCAGACTTTTCCATGAAGGAGGAAATTTGAAGATTTGTTCTGCCTTGCAATGGCAAAGTACATCAGTTGCTTTGTTCTGTGTCCTGCAGAATGTCTGGCAAACTCTTTCATGTAGCAGGAACTCCAAAGGACCATCTTACCTGTAAGATGTTCAGCAGTCATTTCTCTGTGGGTACTGCATGTCCAGTTAATACAGCATAGCATCAAACAGTCAAGGCAAGAACAGCTTCTTACACAAGGAGCTAACCAATACACTAAGTAGCTTCTTCAATGTCCATCGTATTCTTGAAGAAAATTGGTGCTGCCAGAAGCAGATGTGTTTCCCTGTAATGAAAAGTCCTAATTTCTTGAATATTTTAAATGACATATTCTGTAGTCTTTGAAAGGTCTGAAGAATATCTATCCATCTGAAATACATCACTGTACATTTAGAAAACCTAACTAACATGACTATAAATTTGACTATTATAGATAATTATCTATTAACCTATATTTATTAATTATACATTATATTTTAAATGAACTAGAAAAACTCAATCCCTTAATCAAGAACAGAAAAACATATACACAGTATAATAAAACTGACCTTAAATTAGTATCAATAGACCAAGATTCACAACATTGCAACTCTCTATAGAATATAATCCATTAAATGTAAACAAACATTTATAAACAATATTTAGGGGTATGGGCATAGTTGTTTCCAAACTGCATCCTGCTTTTTATTGGGCAAAGTATTTTTGGAGGTGTGCTTGGTGACCTTTTGGGGTGTCTTGGCCCATCAAACCACATTAGTCTGGAAGGATTCCACAAATTCTCATCTGCTATGAAAACAAAAGGAGATCCTGTTTTACAAAACAACATATTCTTAGACTCAAATTCTGAAGTCAAGATACCTTTATATTGGTTTAACTTAGCAATGCATATAATGAAATGTCTCTCATTATAAAGCTATTTAACAGTCAAAAAATTCAAAGAAAACACAATATACATAATCCAGACTCTCTCTGTATATTCCATCTTTACATTGCTTATTTTTTACTCTATTATATTTTCTACACGTTTAATGTTTATTTTATTATCTTTACTCCTTTAATCTATGACTGTCTATATTCTTTTATATTACATTTGCTGTCTCTTCACTCTTTTTCTTCTCTCTCCCAAGCCTATGTACATGTTTTTCACACACTGTGACTCATTTAGAGTTCTTTTTATTTCTGAATGTGTCCTGTTACTATATCTGTAATCCTTTTTGACCAGAACTACTTCTTAAAATGTGAAACAGCTTGCTAGTACAAAGGCAGCTTTGCCCTTTGGCTCCACCCAGTTAGAAAAAAACAGAGGTTCATTCATTGCCTCTGAGACTGCCAGGTGGCAGTTGTGCTCACCACCACAATGCAGGTAACCATTGGCCCTTTCTGCCACCAATGAACTTGCAGCACACTGCCCACAAACCGCATTGAAATGCTTGGCCTTCTGAAAGAGCTAGAGTTTTTGCTGCCAGCAAGGCCCAGGAAACCACCATTTTGAAACTACTCAGGTACTTTTTTTTCCTTTGGTACTACTGACTCAGGAAAACCTCTTTTAAATTAGCTGCAGCATGCTGCCAGCAAGCAGAGCCTATCTAAAAAAAAAAAAATATTTAGTTTCACTTTGTTTTTCAGTGTCTAGAATTCCTTTCCAAACCCTTTCAGGTTTTATGTGCATTCAGCTAGCAGACATTGGAGTGCCAATCTGTTGTTGGAAGGCTGTAATGTAGAGAGATGCCATGTGGCACTGCCAGAGACAAAAATTGGACAGAAACTTGCCAGTAAGCCACAGCCACATGGTGATAGATGGATTAATAGAAATAGGTTAAATTAAGATGTAAGAGCCAGCCAATGAAAGGCTAGAGCTAATAGGCCAAGCAGTTGGTGTAAGAATTCCTTCTGTTTGTGTGTTGCTTTCATTGGTGAATGAATAAAGACAATGCTTTGGCCTACTTGATAGGGCAGAACATAGGTAGGCAGGGAAGACGGAATTAAATGCTGGGAGGAAGAAAGGCAGAGTAGGAGAGAGATTCCAAAAGAGCTGCCAGAGATAGACGTGCCAAATCTTTCCCGGTAAGCCACTGCCGTGTGGTGATACACAAATTAATAGAAATGGGTTAAAATTAAGAGTAAAAATTAGCCCATAAGAAATTAGAACTAATGGGCCAAGCAGTGATTTAATTAATACAGTTTCTGTGTGGTTATTGAAAAATATGCTCAGTCAGTTCATGTGCAAAAGGGGGAGGGGTTGACCAACCAATTACTTGTCTAATTTCAGGCCCATATCAGAAGGAGAAATTTATTCTGGGCACTGTGTGAATGAGCAGGAACCAGGTTCTGAGTGGCCCAGAGACTTATGACAGAAAAAATTAAGAAAATGATTGTCAATGTATTCATAGCCTTATCAACATTAGAGAGAATTTTGCCCACATCTGATGGGAGCAGATGCAGAGACTCACACCCAAACATTAGGCAGAGGGATCCAAATTGGAGATCTCTTTCTGATCCCTTCCCTTTGAAGCTCAGAAACTCTATGAAAGAAGGGGGAGAAGAATTGTAGGAGCCAGAGAGATCAAAGACACCAAAAGAACATGGCCCAAAATATCAAATAAGTAGGGTTCATTGGGTCTCACAGAGACTGAAATCACCATGACTGCATGTGTTTACTCTAGGTCCTCTGTACATGTATTGTGGTTGTTAGGCTGGTGTTTCTGTGCACCTTCTAACAGTGGGAGCAGGATATATTTAACTCTTTCCTCTGCTATGGGATCCTGTTCCTCCTGCTGTATTGCCTTGTCCAGCCTTGATAATGAGTGGTTTTGCCTAGTCTTATTATACCATGTTATCCTGTGTTCTGTGAGATGTCCACAGAGAAGGAGTGAATTTGGGAGACAGGGAAGATGCAAGGGAGATTGGAGAGTGGGGAAACAGAAGTTGAGATGTACTGAAAGCAAAAGTGTTTTTAAAAATCAACATGCCATGCCAGTTCTTTGTAAGTAAAGTATGATAACATGATAAATATTTTAAAAATTACAAATAAATTATTTTTATTCTTCCCCAGAACAGTCCACATTAGATATGAGGGACATAAGGAGCTACATACATAACTCATCCACTACTACTGTTTTCAGTAATTTAAAGCTGCTGACTTCTAATTTTAATTAATATCCTCTAAGAGTCATAAAAGTTGACTGTAGTTGGGCAGCACACCATCTATGAAATTGGACTAAATCAGCTGAATTCTTATATACATTACATGAATAATTTGCTGAAGCTTTAAATTTGTTCATAATTTTCCTAATTTTGATTGATACAGCTTGTAAATATGTTATATCTAAATGACCAAGTAATTTTACTATTTACCCCCTATGGAGAAATTGTTATGAGATGTATTATACAATGAATTTTATATACTTGTGTGTTGAGTATGTTACTTACACCTGTGGTGAATAAATGTCTTACTGATTTTATGTAAAATTTATAGCTGCTTCCACAGTTCCACAAAACTCTCCTTCCATTGTTATGTCTAACTGTCTGAATATTAGCTATTAATATAAAACTCTACCAGATTCAACAATGTGGAATTTAAAATTAGTTGAATTTATTGTCTTCATGATGCAGGGAACTTGATAACAGTCGCTTTCTAAATTTTGTTGAAATGCAAATCCTAGGAATAATTATAGAACACTCAGTGAGTGTCTCTTTAGTCTAGACAATAACAAGTCCTATGTCTATATTGTTTATTATTCCCAATGTGCTTTTATATAATTTTCCCGTTATAACTTCAAAATAATATGGAATAACCAGTCTAGACACTGCTCCTTTATCTTGCCTTTTTTTTTTAGAAAAAAATATTTTGGGAACAGAGATTCTGTTATTGGAACAATATCAGAGTATTAACAAGAGGCTTATTAAACATAAAACTCAAATTCTTTCAATGACTCCTGGAGTTACCAACTATGTGTTGTCTGAAACTATGGACCTGCCTGTATGTTAGGGATGCAGTAGTTAGTAATACCCGTTCCCTAAGTATCTCAGCCTACTGTGAAATTCATACACTAAACATTAGTACAAGATTACATATGATAAAACTATTGTAAGGATAAATATTGAAATTATAAAAAAGACAGAAATAAGTTATTTGTTGACAATAGAAAAGTGGTTTTAGATAAGAAACCCATCAAACTGCTGTAAGGGTGAACAAGTGAGGACACAATGATGGGAATAAACAATTGATGTGGGACTCAGGGGAGGCTAATCTTTAGGTAAAGACATTTATGTAGAAGAAGGAGATGTCTGAACCTTGTTGGGTGGATGTAGAAAGTAGAATGTAGAGAAGATGAGCATCTGTAACCAGAGGCATAATTGAGTTTAATTGACTGTGATATTGACAATCACACAGTGATTTTATCATACCAAGATGGATTTTAAAAAGATTAATTTACTTCAATTTCATTTTTACCTTTAAAACACATTGTTAGTAATGTGTTATGAAATCAAATGAAAATTATAACCTTTGTGTAGAAACCACAGTTGTAAAATTTCATACATCTGGAACTGGACAGATGTCTAATTGATTAATAGTGTTTACAACCTTACTACAACTCTCTCTCTCCTCTGTCTCTCTCTCTGTCTCTCTCTCTCTGTCTCTCTGTCTCTGTCTCTCTCTGTCTCTCTCTCTCTCTCTCTCTCTCTCTCTCTCTGTTGTTGTTTTGATACAAGGTTTCACTGTAGCTTTGGTGCCAGTCCAAGAACTAGCACTTGTAGACCAGGCTGGACTCAAACTCACAGAGATCCACCTGCCGCTGCCTCCCAAGTGCTGGGATTAAAGTTGTGCACTCAGCAGTGCTTACTACTCTTGAAGATGACATCAGTTTGATTCTGAGCATCATCATCAGAATGCCTATAACTTCTGGGAACTTCATCATTGGATTCTGTCATCATCTTGAGTCCACAGAGAATCTCTACTAGAACATGCATGCGCACACACACATACACACAAACACACGCACACACAAATGCATGCATATACACAATTAGAATAAAATAAACATAAAAACAGGTTATTATTAAAAATCTGGTTTACTTTCACATGCCATATAATATTTAGGCTGCAATTTTTTCAAATTATGAATAAGTAATGATTATTTTAGTAGAATATCATAACAAATAGATATTATCAAGAAAACCAAATATTTTTGGCTTTATCACACCCAGGGTCTGTGTGATGTCTGTGGCTCCTGATATCATCAAAGGCCATGCCAATATCTGATGTCTGGCCACCACTGGGAGCCATGTTGGTGTCAAAGAACTATGCTGCCATGGGTCCATGCTGAGTGGAGTGGCCTGTCCTTTCATCTGAGACATGGTGATATCCAAGCCCAGGATGCTGATGAGGATTATGTCGGGGTCTGTGGTCCTACTATAATCAGGGTCTGTACTGACATCTGTGGTCTGTGGTTCTACAAAAGGCCACTCGGATGCCTGGGGCCTATGTATCAACCACTGGCCATATTGACACCCAGAGCCATGTCACAGCTGGGACCATGCCAATCTGAGTGACCTGTTCTGTTATCAGGAGTTTTGGTGACATCTGTTCAAGGGTTGCCGCCAAGGGCCATCTCTGAATCTTTGGCTTTACTACAGTCACAGCCACATTCTGTGTTTGATATCCATGGCTTCTGAAAACACTGAAGACCAAGCCAGTGCCAGGATCTGGGCTGCCACCAGGCACCATGTTGCTGTTAAAAGGCCTCACTGTTGTAGAGCCCATACCATCCTGAGTGCCCAATGCTCTCATATGGGACCATGGTGACATCCTTGCCTGGGTTGCACCCAAGGATCATGTTTGGATCCCTGATCCTAACACCGTTGGTGTCTATATTGATGTCTGAGACCCATGTTAACAACAAAGGCAACGTGGATGCCTGGGGTCTAGGCTACAGTCTGTGGTTATGTGGTATCTGAGACCTGTACCACCAAAGAGGCCATGCTGATCGAGGTGGCCTGCAATATCCCATAGGGCCATGGTGTCACCTAAACTTAGCCTGCTGCCTAGGGCCATGTCTGCATCCGTGGCCCAGTAGGCAGTGTCTGAGTTGATGTTTGTGGCCCCTATTACCACCTAGGACTATGTGGATTTCTGGGGTCTGAAGAGTTACCTGTGACCATGTTGATGACCAAGGACCTTACCGCTACCAGGGCCATAATGATCTGAATTGTTCATGCTGACTATGTAGCCAAGGTGACATCCAGCCATAAGCTATTGCCAAAGACCATGTTTGGGTCTGTGTTCATGCTACAGCTGAGGTCTGAGGTAATCTCTATGTTTCATGTTACTACAGGGGATCATAAGATCCATGCATGTTGGATAATGCTATCTGGCCTGTCCCTCAGTGGTCCTGGTATAGCTGGACTTGCTCCTCAGTGGCCACTACACCAGGAGAATTGGCCCCATCCTCCCATGGGAAAGTTTACCTGCATACACAGGGGAGAGATGACCCCAACACTCACCATAGATATGGGAAAGCTGTTCCCTATGACACGGACTTAGAAGAGCTGAATCTGTTCCTTACCTTAGGGCTTACCAATAAGGTCTAGTGGTTTAGACAGCCCAGCTCACCTACCACCAAGAACCTCATCTGGGGCCTTGGGATAGCCTATCCTAACATCTACCTCATCTATGACCTGCTGGAGTGCACGTAGGGAATGGTCCTGAGAAATGACAACTGAAAGAACCACTTGGCTCTGGGCAACTACGGGGTACCTGAGAGGAGTTTCGGTGAGGGTCCAGATCTAGAGCCAGACCAATGACTCATTGCAATGAACATTTTGTAGGTGAGACTGATTGGGCAATGGATGAAGCTCATGAGCTTAGATGATAGATAGACAGATGATAGATTGATAGATAGATAGATAGATAGATAGATAGATAGATACATAGATAGATGATAGATAGATAGATAGATAGATAGATAGATAGATAGATAGATAGATAGACATAGATATATCTTGCTTTATATATTTTAAATTAAGTAGAAAATATTGATCTTGGAAAAATTGAAAATGTGCCAGATTATTTTGTATACATAGTCCTTCTTAGTTTTTTTCTTTTGCTATGATAAAATGTCATGACAGGGGGTTGTAGAGAAGGTCAATGGTCGATGCCACTCAAACTCAGGTCACCAAAACCATACAGTGCTGCTCAAAAATTCCAACCCAAAGGGATCTGATGCTCTCTTTTTGTATTCAGTAATATCTGAATGCACTCACATACATGCATGAAAATACACATAAATTAAACAAAATGAATCTTAATAATTGCAATAGTGTGATGGGCGGTGATAGTGTTGGCCATTAATCCCACCATTTACAAGGCATAGGCAGGTGAATCTATGAGTTCTGAGTTATAGGCCAGTCTGGTCTACAGAATGAGTTAGAGAAAACTTGTCTCAGATATAGAAAGAAATTCAATCACAAAAATATTTTATAATTTAATCATATCAGTTGTCCGTAAATTTTATGGAATAAACATATACCACTGATGTTTTAAAATATTTTAATGAGTAGATAATAATAGATGACATCTGCGGAAAGTGTCATTTACAAAGCTTAATAAAACAGTGACAAAATTTCTAAGCACAGTTTGGGTTCAACATAATTAGAAATGTCATTGAGTGTTCTGAAAATTATCCCACTAACAGATGTTGGTTTATTTTCAATATTTTCTTCTATTATATAAAGGTATAATTAAAATAAGTATCATCTAAAATCAATAGTTACAATGACAAATAATTTGGAAGACATATAAACTGCATATTGAAGTACATGTTTATAGGCAAATTTGATTTATTTTAAGAACTACAGATAAATATTTGTTATATGACTGAAAATAGTTATGATTACTGATGAAATGAGCAGAAATCCATAGTGAACATCATTAGTCAGAGAAAAAAAATATCTATGACTATTACAAAAAAAGACAAAGACTTTGTTTTTGGAGGTTTTTTTTTTTTTTTGCAATCTGCATTGCCAAGAATGCTTTATGCAGTTAAATTGCATAAGAACTTGATAATATGTCTAAATTATGTGATATAAATTATTAAAAGGTATGTATGGATTGCATTCTGCTAAATTAAACACTCAACCAGGCAGCTAAACCTCTTTCAGAAGAAACTACATTCTCCAGCCCAAACTAAGAAATACAGAGGGGCTAATGACTTCTTGCACTAAGAGAAGAATATACTTTTATAATTATAACAATAAAAATAAAATAATAATACTAAGAACTTAAAAGGATATTGTACCAAGCATTTCTGTTCTAGCTTAAACATGTACTTAAACATATGTACTCAGCTTCAACTATCCAGCAATAAAATATATAAAAAGAAAAAGGTCTCAGAAAGTAGATCTGCATCCCAATAAAGCTAATTGGCACTAGAATAGGCATGAGGTTTTGTTTCTAGTCTGTGAGATGCTCTGAGAATTCAGTCTTTTGAAGGTCAGAAGAGTACTGAGGAACAATAATAAATAGTTTCCCCAGTGAGTTGAAAACATGATTTGAGTCTCAAATCTAAAACTAGAATGTAAGAACTTAGTGGGAAGCCGTAAGAGAAAACAAGAAAAAGAATTGTCGTATAAGATGGATTTTAGGTTGGGGAAATCTAAACGCCTTAGAAATGACAAAGGAGACCCTAGTGACCAAACTGAACCAGATAAGTGAATATTCATTCACCTATATCTGTGGTTGTCTCACTTTTTCCATAAGAAACATTGGCCAAAATAGATATTGATGCCAACTTAGAGGGACGAGTATTATGGTAACTAGAGGTAGTGAAAAAATTTATATTTATACTTTTCAGGACTTCTGGTTGACAATATGACAACATAGAAGGGACAAGAGCCTGAAAATACCTTCAATTTTAAGACATACCAAGTAAAATGGCAAAAGAATACAAGTTCTTTTAACATAAATACTGACAAAGTCAGAAGCAAAATTGTATGTGACTGGTAGCTATAACTCAATAGTGGAAGCTTTTGAAGGTCGTACCTGGATTTTCTAGTGCTCATCCTTACAATTTGAACAAGGTGATGCAAAAATGATAAGTTCACTATATAATAACCATTTTTGGGGGGCGAGACAGGATTTTTCTGTAGCTCTGGAGCCTGTCCTGAAACTTGTTCTGTAGACCCGGCTGTCCTCAAACACACAGAGGTCTGACTGTCTCTGCCTTCTGAGTGCTAGGATTAAAGGCATGCACAACCAACAACCAGGTTTTTTTTTTTTAGACTTTTTTTTTTTTCTGTAGTCCTGGTTTTCCTGGAATTCTCTAAGTAGAAAAGACTGATCTTACTTTAAAGAAATCCATCCGCCTCTGCTTCCCTGGTACTGGAATTAAAGCTGTATGTCTCTGTGACAACTTAGTCCACCATGTACAGGAAAGTCTCCTGAATCCAAACAAAAGGAGACACTTTTTGACTTCATCATCAATGTTGTTGTCTCACC
Source organism: Microtus obscurus (assembly GCA_963919715.1). Lineage (NCBI taxonomy): Eukaryota > Metazoa > Chordata > Mammalia > Rodentia > Cricetidae > Microtus > Microtus obscurus. The sequence continues at coordinate 18,853,967 of CAWTZC010002535.1, read as the reverse complement.
ATAATGTTGGAATTACTGGGAAGTAAAAGAATTATATTGGACATCCAATGTTGTTGTAGTAGAATTTTAAATGTTCTAATTTTGTACTCTTTCTAGACTTGTAGTACTAGCATCATGCCTGAAGAAAACGAAAATGTTATATTAAATTCAAAACAGGAGAAAGACAAATTACACATGAATACCACACAACACAGACTGATAAAGAAATCAAACTCCCAGTTACTACAGAGTTAATGGAAGGCACAGAAATAGTCAAGAGGATCAATCATTGATGGTTATATATATATAAATATATATATACAATCAAAGAATAGTAAAAAAATATGAAAATCTTCTAAGTAAACAGTAACAAAATATGATGTACATCTTTTAAACAAGTTCATTTGAATATAGAGCATACAAGTAGAGGGATGTTTTACTTTGGATTACATCAACAACATAGTTAATGGTGAATTTCACAAATATGCTTAATGTACACTCTGTTAAACATGCAGAAAGAGTGATAAAGACATTTTAAATAAGGATTAAATAATAGTTCCATAACAATTAGAAATAAGATTGCATATAATATTTAAATAAAAAAGGAACTGAATATTTAAACTTAAGATATGTTGAATATATGAGGAAAAAAGTAAGATGAAGATGCAGTCAGAGCTTCACTTATAACCAAAGCATTATGGGAAAGTTTCATTCTGTCAGTTATAAAGAAAATGCTATTAGCTATCATAACCTACCAGAAAGAATATAGAGATTATATAGAAAAGAGCTGAACAGGCTGGCTACAGACTTCCTGCCTGTCATGTCATAAAGAATCTGTCAAAAATAAAGAGAACACAATTCTAGTATTATTTACCATAAAACTGCCATTCAAGGCTGACTTTAGAACACATAGAGATAAGGAAGCTTATTCCTCTCTGAATAATAGTAAAAGCAGTAGAATAAAAAGATAAGATCCAGTGAGAAGAAAGAAAACAGAGAGTGAACATAATCCAAGAATCACTGGGGAGTACAATCAGTCTGGCTTGGCACATTGATTATACTGAAGGAAAACAAGTAATCATCTACTATTTAATATTACATGTGATTAAAATGCTACGATAAGTCCAGAGACAGAGAAGAAAAAGAGGACATCAATATTCAACAAGAGTTCAGAAATATCTTTTGCAATGTGAAGTAAGACATAGCACTGATTATGTATGTGAAAATATATCACCCCATTCTTTAATTATTGAAATGTGTTGTGTACTTTTTGAACAAGATGAAAGATATTATGACATCTACCATTCTAATATTTAACAAAATATGTTGAAAATAAGCCAAATAAAATGAAAATCACAGAAAAATACAATATAACATATTTATCTCAGTGTATAACCAGAGAAATATTTAAAAAAATGATTTTAGCCTAAAAGTTATTTTAATATTTAATTAAAATTATGTCATCAAGGATTCAGCAGAAATAGGAGCAGGGATAGATAGGAAAGAAGATGTACTAGCCATACTAAGCTCTGGGGTAAAAGTGTTCCGGTAATAAAAGAAACACTGGTCTATTGCTTGTAGGAGTGAAACCTTGTACAGTCACTATGCAGATCAGTGGGACAATTCATCAGAAAGATGAGAATCAACCTATCTCAAGATCCAGCTATTCCATTCTTGGGCATTTAGAAAAAGGATGCTTCAGACAACTACAGAGAAAAATTTTCAAGTGTGTTCACTGAAGATAATGTGCTTCATTTATATAATGGAATAGTATGCAACTAATAAAAATAAAATTATTAAATTAGCAGGAAAATGGATATACCTAGAAAATAAAATCATCCTAACTGAAGTATGTCAAACCACAAAAGACAAATATGATCGAAATTCAATTACATGCAGATGCTAGCTATTAAGGCATTGTATAGATTAAGATAATTTGAATGAGAACATATAATAAAAATTAAGCATATGATAATATATTCATGTAGAAAAAACTGCAAAGCAAAATAACAAACTAATCATCTGAAATTAAAAGCAATCTACTATGTAACTGCTGCAATTCCAATTAAATATATTCTGCTAAAAAGTAAATTAAATACTAATTTTTTAAATAAAGTAAAATTAACTATACATATAATTTTTTCACATTAAATATAAGACACACATGTACATATATCTATACACATACATATATTCTTTAAATATTTATTATTTTTCTCAATAAATTTGTTTTCTCTTTTGCAATAAAAACAATACTCACAAAGGCATAGTGTTCGATTTAGAGTCTATAATCCATGAATTATTAATTCTAACATGAATACTTCTAGAGAAGCTCTTCTTATGTAACTGATAATTTCACTGTCAATTCCATTTAAAACCAGCTTTGCATTTCTGACTCTTTCGATAAAGGACAATGAGCTCCCTTATGTATCTTCATTTGGGTATTTCAATTTTTCTGTTTTGTTCAGACACTTTTATTTCCTTGGAGTAGTTTGAGATATTTTAAAAATTGCTATTAGACTGTGATTACTGTTGAAATAGGCAGACTGTAAACATGAGGCCAGTCGAAGCTCTATGATAAGACCCTATTTCAACCCCAGTGAGATAGAGCTGCTAGTGACAGCCTTTCCAAAAGTAACTAAAAGCGAAGAGGTTATAAGAAACAGTTCTTATGTATGGCTACCTGAAACTAACTAAATGTGTTCTAACTTTGGTCAATACTTGTATTTGGTAGACATAGGTGGACTGTAAAGTCATTAGAAATCTTTAAATTATCTTTCTGGGGGACAAGTTTCCCCGACTGTTTGGTGCCTTATTCTTGTCCCAAAATGAAAATCAGAGGAAAGTTATCATTCTGTTAGAGTTCATTGTTTCAAAACTATTGGAGATAGATTAAAACACACACACACACACACACACACACACACACACACACACACACACTATCTCACAAGAATATCTTCATTTCCGCAAGGATAGTTACAGTTTCCCACTTTTTTTTTATTTTAGTACCTTGGTCTAAAAAGCACACATGCCTATGTTTCATCTGTATTTCCTCAACCTACAGTAACACATTTGAAAATACTTGGAACATATGACAAGAGTTTGTTGAATGAATCTACTAGTTTTCTTAAAGCGTATAGATATTTTAATAGAGTAATGTTGAAATGGAGATGAGAATCAAATCATTTTCTATAAAGAAAAAGAGAAATCAAATTATTCTCTTTTTATAATAAGCATAGTAACTGAGCGTGCTCTTAGCCCCACCCCCTTACAGCTGTCTGAGTGTGAATTTTACACCATTGGTACTTGACAGACTCCTTCCTGACAGCTGATAAGAGGGCAGCCTGCATGGATTTTAGAAATCGGAGTTATTTGCAACAGAATCGATGAAATTGAATACAATTTCTATTTAATAATATAAAACTAAACTTCTAGTACATAAATGCTAATATATTTTTTCTGTTTCTTTGTTGTTGTTCTCATTTTCTAGATTCTCATTTTAAATACCCTTTTCAATGACTTTTGCTTATAGATGTAGATTTAAAATAAAAAATATAAAAATATGTTCCTGTGTCTTTTATTAATAATGAGCATCTGGAGGATTATCAAAGTATACATTACTGGGAGTACGAATGAAGACATATAATTAAAATAAGCATATAATATTATATCCTTATAGAGAAAGACTGCCCACCACTGAACCATTATTATCTGGATTTTACTCTCATCCTTGAAAGTGGACTGGCCATATGTTATTCCGAAGCAGATATTTACCTAGCCATAATTATAATCTATCATATTCCATGTTAGCAGCTTTGAAATGCAAGGAGAATGTGCTGACCATTTGAACTCACCAAAGTTAGAGCGAATTTTACTTTTCCACGTGTAGCATCATGTGGATCTTACTATGTTATTAAGAACCTTGCAATGGATTTCAAATTTAGAAATCAAGGTAGCAATGTAACACACACATAGAAGCCTTGGATGGAAAATTCAAACACTATCTCTAGATATGAATGTTTTTTGCCGGTTACATAATTAATTATGAGACTGGCGATTTTGGCGCACGCCTTTAATCCCAGCACTCGGGAGGCAGAGGCAGGCGGATCTCTGTGAGTTCGAGACCAGCCTGGTTTACAGAGCTAGTTCCAGGACAGGCTCCAAAAGCCACAGAGAAACCCTGTCTCGAAAAACCAAAAAAAAAAAAAAATTAATTATGAGAAACTAACACTCTAAGGTATTCATTTTATAGTCTTAAAATGTTATTAATTCAGTAAGTTTATTTTTAAAGTTAAGTGAAAAACAACAAGATTGTCTTTATATTTCTATTAGTATTTCTTCTATCAAAATGATTTCATTAACTTTTACTTTTAATTCTATATAACAGGACAAATCTTCTTGCCTTATTTGAAGAGAAGCAATAATTTATCAAAGTAATTACTGAAAAGAATGGCAAGTAGCATTCATGCAAACCAATGAGGTATTCTTTAAGTGATTACACAAACTGATCAATTTTAATTTACATTAAACTAAAACTGTTCATATAAATAATCTTGAGTCTAGTTCTTTAGAAAGCAATGTCATTACAATTACATTTTGATATATATTCATCCAATAACTGACAAGTAGATTTGTTGCTACCACTTTGTTTCCTTGTAGTCCTAGACTTTATCACCAAATTAATTGTAAAAGAAGCAATACAAACTGTAGTAATCAGGTACTTTGCTGCCTTTGGAAGCTTCATCTTAATACCCAGAAATTTCTTTATGGTGTAGTATTTAATATAATTGAGTAAGATCCACACTTTCTTGTTTGCTTAGCTATTCTGTAACCATTTTTCTATTCCCCTAGCATCTTGGTTTAACCCTATTTTATGAAGATGATTTAATAGGAAAGCATCAGTTGTTTATATTACCTGCTAAATCATGAGTACAGGAACCTTGTCTTATGTGCACATATAATTCAAATGCCTTTGGATACATTATTTAAGCAGGTACTAAATAAGTTTTAGTTGACTAAATTATTAAAGGAAAGATTATGTCTTCTGACCTATAATTAAAGTCACACATCATGTCAAATAGTTTTCTCTAAGTACTACCATCTATAAAATAGCAAAGTTAAGTTTGTAAACTTCAGATTAATCTATCCAGAATAAGATTACTTCATCAAATAACATAGTTGTAGCCATTTTCCTTTTAAGTTCTGTGTGTCTTCAGTTTGCTTCTACATATTTCTGGTTACAATATATTCTGTGCTTTCTGATTTGATTTCCAAATGTTTTGAGGATGAGACACACGTAGTTTACTTAGAAGAACTTGTATTTAATATCTTTGATTGAGATACTCTAAAATGATCTAGTGTCTTCTTGCAAGTGTTAGTTAGTCTTATAAAAAATACTTCCATGCCTTTAATAGAAAGCATTAAAAGTGACTTGTCAGGTCTTTTTTGTGTAGCTTACATTTAAAAGTACGTTGTTAGCTTGCTTGTATTTTAAAAGTTAATGTGTGATTCTGTTGTGAGATTTTTATTATACTGTGTAAAGATATGTTAGTCATTGGTTGAATAAAAAGCAAAATGACCAGTAGCTCGGCAGGAGTTGTATCATGGTCTTCAGGACAGAGAAAGTTATAGGAAGAGGAAAGGTGAAGTCATCAGCCTGTCAGAGAAGGAGCAAGATACACAAGAGGACAGGTAAAAACCAAGAGTCATATGGCAACATGTAGTTGAATAGAAATGGGTTTCTTTAACTTATAAGAGCTTGTAACACACCTAAGTTATGGGCTGAGCTTTTATGAGTAATAGTAAGTTTCCCTGTTGCTTTGTATGAGCTGAAGGCCCAAAGAAAAATACATCTCCAAATGGTTCCCAATGCCTTGCTGCTTGTATTTCCACATAACACTAGAAAAAAGAATTTAAAAACGTTCTAAACACACTAAAACAGAGTCAAGTGTGGTCCTAGTTTCATATCTTTCCCATCAGCCACCATACAGAGACACATTTCCCAGCAGCTGCCTGCATGTCTGAGTTGCCAGTGCACCATGAGCTAAACTGTGCAGTGGGTTTAAGGTTTTACTCATGGAGACAGAAAAGGTTACAGATGCACAGTAAAGCAGTTTCATATAGAAAAAAAAAACAAACCTCTAAACAGTTTACAGTGTGTGTAAGCATGTGAGTAGGCTTAAAAGAAAAAAGAAAGAAAAACAATGTAATCATAAAACTAATTAAGTAAATAGTTTAGAAATAATAGAATAAGGTCTTTAAATAAGGAATAAAGTAATAAAAAAAGAAAAAGACACGTAAATATAGGAGTTTGGACTAAACTATAAAAAAAACTACAAATCTGAAATATTTTAAAATGGTATAAGTTTGAGAAAGATCAAACTTGGATTTTCATATTGATGCAAATTTAAAGTTGTTTTTGTTATACTGAATGCATGTTTGTACTGTTGTTTGGAGTATTGTGCTTATGTAACTCATTTATAAATGTAATGTATGATAAAGAAATACAGATTAGTAGTTCGGCACCTATGAAAGTCAGAATAGCTGTCATGTTAGTTTTGTTTTCAAAGTCATACTGACATATATTTTATAGGTGATCTTCAAAGACTTACAGACTATGATTTTTATTATGTTTTATTAACACAAGACCTTTCTTGACAACGAAACACATCTGCTTCTGGTGGCACCAATCTACTTAAAAGAGGATGATAGTCATAGAAAAACCTCCATATGAAATTTACTTTCTTGTAACAAAAGCTAGCCATTTGGCTAAGAAACTGCCCTTGCCTTGACTGCCAAACTGGGCAATCTAACACAGAGAAAAGTGACTGCTGAACTTTGACAAGGCAAGGTAGGAGAGACTTTTCAAATTTCTGCTTTAAAAAAAGTCTGCCAGATAGTCTCAGCCTGTAGGTTGTAGATATATGTTCAATATTTGAGAGAACTCTTGAGTGAATGTCCAGACAGCCAGATGTTGCTGTCATTTTATACCTTTGGAAGTTGCTTTCTCAGTAATTCCTGTTTACTCAAGTAATATTTTTTCTTCTTGTGTCTGTGATGGTGATTCAAGACTAGCTAGTTAGAGGTTTTCAGTGTTGCATGCTAGAAAATTTTATAAAGCTTAAATAAGAGACATACAGTTTATAACATTGAAGAACATAAAAGCTTAAATTGTCTATCTAAAAATGTTTTAAGGTCAAAAATGATAATTTTAGGATGGTAATACAAGTTATGACAAAAATGGTTTAGGTATAAAACTTGAAATTCATCAAGATAAAATAGATAATAGAGTATTTTCTTCAACTATCCCAAACACAAATGGAGTAGACATTGTGAATGTAATTCTTACTCAATCATAATTTATATTGTATAATCTTCATTTATTAAAGTTAATACCTTTCTTTTATATTTGAAGAATGCCTGATGATGTTCTTATTTATTTAATTTTATAATATTATAGTTAAAATCATTTCCATTTTTTAGGAAAAACAGGGAAAATGTTGTGAGCCATTTGGTTACACTATATAAAGATATATGACCGGTTTAAAAAAAATATCTAAACAGTGAATAGCCTGAAGGAAGCATAGCAGGGACTTCTAGACAGAAAGAGAACAAGTCATGCAAGAGGATACGTAAAAATCATCAGTCACAAGGAGGCATGTAGATGAATACAAATAGATTAATTTAAGGTATAAGAGCTAGTGGGACAAGTATAAACTATAGGTTTAGCTTTTCTAATTAATAATAATTCTCCATGTTGTTTTTCTTGTGAACTCGAAGCACAAAGAAAATCTGTCTACATGCTTATTAAATCATACTGCTGTCTTATTGAAAACAGACTTTTGTCATACAATATATTCTGATCATAGTTTCCCCTCCATCCAAGATCCCTGTTCCTGCCCACTTCTCCACTTTAGATTGTCTAACTTTTTTGTCATTCATTGAACCAAACAGGCTTTTCAAGAAAAAACAACCAAAGATTACAAAATAAAATAAAGTAAGATGAAATTAAAACTATCATATCGAAGTTGCAAAGGGCAATCCAACCAGAGGAAACAAGTTCTAAGAACAGGCAAAAGAGTCAGAGACCATGTTCTCACAGATAGGACTCCCATAAAAATACGAAGTTAGTAGCTATGATATATATGGAGAGGATCTGGATAAAGTATCATATAGACTCTGTGCTGCTGCTTCAGTTTCTATGAGCTCATATTCGTCTTGCGTAGCTGATTCAGAAATCAGTGTTCTGCTTTCCTCCATCCTCTCTGGTTCTTATACTTTTTCCACAACTCCAGGGTTAAAAGCTTTTTAAAGGATTTGTTAATTTGAAAGTGAAATGCTTATGATATTAAAAAATCATGGTTAATTAAGAAAATTGTCTGCTATCATTTAAACCCTAGGTTTAGCATGTTTATGATGATATCAATCTCAAACTTAATAATTGTTTTTCTACTTATTCATGAGAATATTATAAATGATAACATAAAATTTCATCTATATTATTGTATTATAGGGCTAAGAGTGTTATTTCATCAACTGATCTTTCTCAAACTATGCTCAATATTATTAACACACATTTAGATATTAACTTATGCACTGCTATTGCTTCCTACTCTTTGAAGACTAGTGAATATTAATCAAATGACTTTTGTCACTTTTCATCTAAGCCCATTCAGTCATCTCATGCTTATTTTCTATTATATGCCAGTATAGATTGCTTTTGCTGTTGTTGTTTTATTTTTCCTTTGGTTTTTGAGTTTTAGTAAGTCTAATTATCATCATCTTGCTTGGCTCTGGCATCAAACTGAACTTATGACTATAACATTATACAGGTTTTTGTTTGTTTATTCTTTAATTCTGTGCTCTTTCCTCTTTAATAAACTTTGTCTTTCAGCCAAGCAATGATAGCCAATTCAATTGCCAATTTTCATTTAAACAATTTCACCAACTGTGGCAATTAAATTATTTCTTCTATGCTGGAATATTAAGAATCAGATTGACAATAATCCTCAGGTTACTATTTTTTAGAGACGTTAACCAAAGACATGAACTTTGACAGAATGTTTTGTTTCTCTTTTTGTCTCACACACATTAATTCTAACCATTTGGAAGTGTCTTCTTTTATAGAAACCCTATTAAGAACATAATATTCTCATTGAAAATTAGTCTGAGAATTATCCTTGGGACTGTGTGGAAAAAATAAGTATGCTGTGTAGGATTGGCATTTACTACAGATAAAATTTCTATTTATGAGGCATGAAAGCGATGTTAATTTGCGCATATAAGGATTTAGTCAAAGGAAGATTTTATTCAAAATAAAATTTTATTACCTATTTTTTTTGAGCCTTGCAGATTTTCTCAAAGGATGATTTTCTCTTTTAACATCTGCAGCTAATAGTACTGACGGAGTGGAAAAATAATGCATTCCCCTTATACTTCACCTAATCATGACTGATAGACCTTTAACCAACGGCAGTCCACAATAGGAAGCATCCCTTTTCACTTAAGTTTTATATACTATATTATATAGTTTATATTATAGTATATATATTATATTATATTGGGAAAACCTAAAGAACCAGAGAATACTTTGTATTTAATGCTCTAAGTAATAAGAAGACATTTTTAGACAGTCTTGAATAAGCATTATAGACAAAGAAGATATGATCTAATGTTAGTAAACAGAGAGGGTTCTATATATTTGCAAAGCTCACCTGTCCATATTTCTTTTGGATTCAAAAATTAGTATATAACAGTTACTGCATGAAGGAATTATGGAAAAACTAGAGTAATATATGTTTGAAACAATTTCTTTACTCTTTGCTATCAAATGGAGATAAGGAAGAAGAGTCAGGTATTTTCTTTGACATCATTTGTCAGTTCCATAGCAGTTTTATAAATATAGGTCTCTCCTTGTTACATTTTCAGCATTAATTAAATGTAAAAAAACCTCTAAAGATGTTTTAGACATTTGTATTTTTTTTTTTTTTTTTGGTTTTTCGAGACAGGGTTTCTCTGTGGTTTTTTGGAGCCTGTCCTGGAACTAGCTCTTGTAGACCAGGCTGGTCTCGAACTCACAGAGATCCGCCTGCCTCTACCTCCCAAGTGCTGGGATTAAAGGCATGCACCACCACCGCCCGGCTGACATTTGTATTTTTAAATATAAATATTAAGATTGTTCTTCAATGATTTCATCTGTATATAATATTTTCTTATTATTCTCACCTCAAATCCTCTCCTAATTCCCTCTTACCTCCATCAAATCACTCTTCTCTGCAAATTCTTACTTACATTCACGTACTGTGTTTTATTTTCTGACTACTGAATTTAACTAGGGTCATCTGCATGGTCATGAGCTTGGTCATGGCTTTGGAGCCTCGTTGACTCATCAATGGAGTTTTCTAATGATGTATCCTGGCTTCTCAATCCAACATTATACAACAGGGAATGGTGGGGCTCATCTGGAGTGATGGGCCTGCTTGAACCTCTTCCTCAGCAATGTGTGATAAGCTCAGTGGAAGACATTTAGTTTCTATAAGATAATGCTTATAATGTCAATGACATGGCTAAATGATGTTCCACAGTTACTCTGCCTGCCTTATGACTCTAACAGTTCCTCCTTTCATTATGTTCCCTGAGTCTAAAAAGGTAAAGTAGACTGCAACAGGTAATTAAGGTCACACAACCTTTTATTGATTTGTATTCATTCAAAATCATGTCCATTTTCTTTTACTTCAGAGGATGGGACTCACAAAGCATACTTTAAAGTTGCAGTGTTTCAATATCAAATAGTTTAAGAGAAGCAACTGGTTATATAGTTGTAATTTTTTCTTTTCTACATTTGGGTTATGGTTCCATCCTTTTATTGATGTTAATGAATAGAATGAAATACCTGATAAACTTTTGATACAAGTTATTTTTCTTTATATGTATTTACAAATCTGTATGAAGAAACCCAAAAATGGTAACTTTTACTTTGGGTAGGACAGAGTGTCTTACTTATTTTATGTTGTTTCTTTGGGTGAATTCCTCCAGGCTATTACTTCAGTATTTCAAAAACTTTTGGTGCTGATATTACTTTTAAATTTTTAAATTTTCCTTTAATTGATAATATATCAAATACTAATCCAGTTATTTTGGCCTAATTTCAAATTCATATGCAATCAGTTTTAACATTATATCATAAAAATTAAGGATTATATTAGTTCAGGAAAATGGCTGTAGTAGGTAGTACTTTCAGGTTTTTGGCTTATCCAGTTACAGGTATTTGGTTAAGTTTCCAAGACTAGCAATGATTTTGCTCATGTAGAAAAGATCTTAAATCCAATTACACTGCTACTGGTATCCCATACTTTTATTTTAGTCACCTTGGGCAAAATACATGCCTTTTCTTATACCTCTTGTGTAAATTGCACATATTTTGTAACTCTTTGAATAGTTGAAGAAAATGTTGAGCAGTAGAGATGAAAGCTCAGTAATGAATTATACTAACAGTTGTTTTCATCATTCTTTACTGAGTTATTTTAATTATTGCTGTTTCTAAAGTTCCTAGAGCCATGATATTAAGTGCTTTCATTGATTTCATTTGTAACTCTATTGAATTCTTGACATATGTCCTAGAGTGATATAAATAATGAAGGCCTATTCAAAACATATAATGATGGGCATTGTCTCAGTTCTGAGACATGCAGTTATGAACAAAATCTGGTGATTTCAGTTTCATTTCTGGATATGATTTGTTTAGACAGTTTTTTGATCAAGTATGAGGAGATTTACAATATTTTCCTTAAAATACAACTTAGTTAGGAGATTAAACATCTGGAACAAGATTAAACATTTGTGTCCACTATGTTCTACACTTATCTTGACAACCAATAATGCCTTCTACAGAGGAGATGGTCCTTCCTTTATAGCATCTAAGATTTCCTAAGAACAACTTTAACTACATAGTTTACCTATGTTTCCTTATATTTTCACAGTTTCTCTTCTTTAATATATTAATCTTCTCTTTCAGGAGGTGTGTAATAAATACAGAGATACAAAAGCAAGGCTTTATATCTAAAGAAGTTTGGTCTATAAACAAGAAGTAGCCTTTCAAAAAACTGAAAGTTGAGATACATTGTAACAGAAGTGAGCCCACCTGGGTATATATACCAGATGAAACCTCTTAGTATCTTTGTAGAAGTACCTACACACTCATATTTATTGCTGCACTGTTCACACCAGCCAGAATGATGAATCAAAACTGACATCTATCAACCAGAGAATGGGTAAAATATACTATGTATACATAATAGGTTTTTATGCCTGTTGAGATTCAGGTATTATTCTGGCCCTTGTCACATGGAAGGATGTGACGGGCAGTACCCTGGCCAGCCTATGGCTGCTATGTCACTATGTAATCTGTACACAGGTGCAAAAGGTTCCTTTAAGAGACAAGCTCTGCCCATCCCCACTCTCTCCCACTGTCCTCTGAAGAGATAAGCAGGTCTTTGCCTCTCTCTCTCTCTCTCTCTCTCTCTCTCTCTCTCCCTCCCTCTCTCTCTCTCTCCTATGTCTTTCATTCTGTTTCTCTCTCTTTCTTTCTCCCTTTCCTTCTCCCACTCCCCTGTTGAAAGAGGAGTGGCCGGGCTATGTTCCTGGCACCCGGCCGCCCACATGGTTAGCTTATTCCCGAAATAATTACACGGAAACTGTATTCTTTTAAACATTGCCTGGCCCATTATTTGCTAGCTCTTCTCGGCTAACTCTCTCACCTGGACTAGCCCATTTCTTATAAGGTGTGTAGCACCCCAAGGTGTGCTTACTGGGGAGATCCTAGCCTGCATCTGTCTGGAGTGGGAACATCATGGTAACTCCTGACTCAGCTTCCTTCTCCCAGCATTCCATTCTGTTTACTCCGCCTACCTAAGGGTTGGGCTATCAATGAGCCTAGGCAGTTTCTTTATTGATAAGAAATCACTCCCACATCATTTCCCCTTTTTCTGTTTAAACAAAAAAGAAGGCTTTCATATTAACATAGTAAAATTACATATAACAAAACAGTTATCAAGCAAGAATTACAGTTATAATATTTATATCTACTCTATCTTTTATCATAACTAAGGAAAACTATAGCTATAATTAACCATTCTTGAACTCCATCAAAGACTCCAGAAGGATATAAAACTACCTAAGTAAACAAGAAATCCAAAGCTCTAGAAATGACAGAGACATCTCATTGCCTGGACAGTCACCCAAAGTTCCTCTGTACCGTTGGGGCATCCATCTTCAGCCTACAGGCCCATGGTATCCAGCAGACATTTCCATGAAGCAGGAAATTTCAAAGGTAGTTTAGTCATTATCTGCTGTGCCCTGCAGAATGTCTCGCAGACTCTTTCATGAATCAGGAACGCCGAAAGACCATCTCACCTTTAGGCAAGTTCAGCAGTCCTCTCTCTACGGGTTCTTTGTGTCCAGTTTATGCAATAGTCCAGGCAAGAGCAGTTTCATGCCCAATGGCTATCAAACTCCATAAGGATCCTCTTCGATGCCCATCTTCCTCTTTAACTAGATTGGTACTACCAGGAGCAGACGTGTCTCATTGTCATGAAAAGCTCTAAGTTATTAAAACATTTAAATGCCATATTCTGCAGTCTTTGAAAGATATGAAGAATGCCTATCTAACTGAAATATATCTCTATATATCTAGAAAATCTAACTAACATGACTACAAGCTTTACTATTATCGATGATCATCCATTAACAACCTATATTTCTTAATTATACAGTACATTTTTAAATGAACTACACAATCACAATACCATAATCAAGATCAAGAAATACATATACATATAACAAAATTGACCTTAAAATCCACACCAATGCAAGTTATTTATATCTATATCATATTCCCCTTTAAATGTAAAAGAACATTTATAAACAGTATTTGGGAACATGGGCGTAGATTTTTCTCTCTAAACTGCTTCCTGCTGAATGGGGGCATTGTTAATTAGGTCTTTCATGGTATAACCTGTGTGCCAGGGTCATCTCAGTTTGCAGTTGAGTGAAGTAATTTTTTGAGGGTGTTCACAGCAATCTTTCAGGAGGGCGTGGTCTATCATACCAAATTGGAATAGAAGAAATCCATAGGGTCTGGTCCTCTGTGAAAACAAAAGAAGACCCTTTCTGAAGCATCATATCCTTAGACCCAAATTCTGAAGTCATACCCTCATGATATTCATTCTGGTTCCACTTGGCAGCCCATATAATGAAATGACTCTCTGTAGTTAGCTCCTTCACAGTCAAAAATTTTAAAGAAAACACAATGTACATAATCCAGACTTTCTGTGAATTTTCCATTTTTACGTGGCTTATTTTTCTTTATTTCTCTTAATCTATAACTATCTGTACTCTGTCTCTTTAAAGACTTTACCTTTTTTTTAACCATTAACTTTATTCTCTATATTTTTTTTCTTCTCTCTCTCAAGCCTACGTACATTTATCTAACACTGTGATCCATAAAGGTCTTTTATGTCTGAAATCTGTTATATTGTGAATCTGCAATTTTTTTACTATCCAGGAGCACTTTGTTTTGCGCCTTTAAATCACTAAGCGCTTAAGAATCTAAGCTGTGACATTCCTACGTCAAAAACAGGTACTGCCTGCTGGCCCCGCCCAGTCCAACATGGCGGAGCTGCTCGTGCCTCTGATCCTTGCACATTGCACCACTAGCATGTCAGAGCTGCTTGTGCCTCTGAGTTGTGGCACGCAATGTCCCCCTTTTAGGCATACAGCAGTCTAGTTGCCATCAAACAAATCGTAGCACTTTATTCCAAATGCTCCATTCAAAAGCTCTGGCTCCCACAGGAGCCAGACAGAGATCGTAATGGCAGCACAGCCCAGAAAGCCGGCATTTTATAACAGCCAGTTTTTTCCTGCTGCTGAGTCATGACAATTTCTTTGCGGTACGCAACCCATTAACAGCAAAAAGCTGTCTTAAATTCTCTTTATATCCTTTTTTAAGCCCTCTCAGGTTTTATGTGGAGTTCATTAGCACGTTGGGTGCCACTCTGTTGAAAGAGGAGCTGGCGGGCTGTGTTCCCGGCACCCGGCTGCCCACATGGCTTAGCTTATGCCCGAAATAATTACATGGAAACTGTATTCTTTTAAACACTGCCTGGCCCATTATTGGCTAGCTCTTCTTGGCTAACTCTCGCACCTGGACTAGCCCATTTCTTATAAGGTATGTAGCACCCCAAGGTGTGGGAGATCCTAGCCTGCATCTATCTGGAGTGGGAACATCATGGCGACTCCTGACTCAGCTTCCTTCTCCCAGCATTCCATTCTGTTTACTCCGCCTACCTAAGGGTTGGGCTATCAATGGGACTAGGCAGTTTCTTTATTGATAAGAAATCACTCCCACATCACTCCCCTTCTTTCAACAAACCTCTCCATGTTTATGTGGCTTGTCTGTCTCTCACCCGATGCATAGCCCTGTCACATGCCAAGGTCTCTCTCCAGTTGAATCACTTCAATTCCATCATGCTAAATAAATGACTATTATATTTTAATAAAATATTGTGAAAACATCATGTAAGAATAAAAAGGGAGAACAAATCTAGCTCTCCTACTATTCCCACCTATTGAGAATAAAATCACTACCACAGCATAAAGCCAAATTAGAAGTAAGCTTTAATTAAATACTGCCCAGGTGGATGGTCTCTGGCCAGGTCCATTTTTACTTTCCTAGAAAAAAAAAAAAAAAAAGAAATCCCCTAATCAGTTTTTACAGTGGCTTAAGTATTTCCCATCAGGTCCAACAAGGAGCAGCAATGCATTCTGACATATTTACACCCTACATCCAATCAGGGACAAGCATACATCAAACTAACTTGTTTAGGGGAGTAAGCCACACATGGCCTTTCACCTCCCATGCACAAAACCTCCAGAATTTCAGGAACTTTCTGTCCTTTGGTAAGGGGTTGCAGATCAGAAGCATTTTTATATCATGAATCTCTATGGCATAGTAATTAAAAATTTAACTGTCACCATGGTTCTCACACTCCCTGTAGCTCAGATGTTGTCTTGAGATGTCAGTAATATGATTTTGGAAGGCCTCCCCCCCTCTCAATTATATTTTGTGTTTTAATCTAGTCAAATGTTGTTTTCATCTGACATTTACAAACGTGTGCTGAAACATAGCAGTGTATCTTATGCTTAATTAAGCACCAGATAGTTTGAAGAAATGATCAGTTTCAATTTTATGAAGCTGTTTGGGTAAAAGACTGTGAGTCTGATTGAGGCCAAAGAACTGAGGAAAGCTAAACCCTAACAGTTTTCTTTGATTTATAACTTTCCTTTATTTCCAAAATAGCCTTCATAGAAAAGGAAATTGCAAGCTTGTACCGAAAGACACTTGGCTATTTTCACTGGATTGCCTTGTTTCAGCCCAGTAGTAAAAAGGGAGCCTTTCAATCTATTAGAAAAAAAAATAATAATGGTTAGGACCTGAACAGTTATACAAAACAGAAATTGGCTTGGCCCAGCCACTCAAATCCTGTTGCTTTTATTGGATATGGTTTCTTTTTCAGTAAGTGTTTTTTGAGTCACTGAGGCTGGAACCATAGCTACAGACCCTTGTTTTAGAAAACGGTCATATGGAGATACTGCCAGACCTCTGTGCCTAAAAGGGAATTCTGGAGAGGAATGTCTGGGTATCTACAAGTGAGACTGTTTATGTAAAGCCTTGTGCTTATTTCTATGTCCTGTCGGTGGGGAAAGCTTTTCTCTATAAGAAATTTCTTCTAAGTCCTCATGTGGTTTTTCTTTAAATTTTCTTTATTGCTAGTTTTTTTTTCTTGTTTTTACTTTTATACATCAATGATGAAAAAAAAAATAGAAAGAAAGAAACCCAGCATCGTGATCCATTTTCCAGCATATTCTTGTGGGCTACTCAGTGAACTAGTTTCAGAAGTAGCCCATCCCAGAAGCAGCAGTGACAGTTCAGGAAATAATCATTTTGAATTATTCATGACCCAGTCACCCTTGGCATTCTGAGCATTTTGTTTGAGAATAGAAGAACTGAACAAGAGACGGTAATGGTCATTATTATGATGCACTAACTGCTGCTCAGATGGTTAGGAGCACCCAGAAGGAGTAATCAAGGATAAAATGGAGCTGCTTTACATTTGAAAGATTTCCATACAAATGTCTTCAATAAATATAACTACTTTAGGTAGCATTTATTTTCCATCCTTTTCAATTTATTGGCTATCTTAGAGGAGAATTTCTGATCATGTTCCTTTCCAGGCACACCTTTGGGGTACACTCACAGATGTGCTTTGGAAGTTGTATGTCAAACAAGGGATATGTAAATCAATTAACTTGTAATTGTCCTTCATGCAGATTCGTGAATGTCTTTTTTTCTCTGCATCTACTTTATTCTCAGGGTTTCAAATACAAGGGAGACACAAGACAGGACGATTGAGTGACGGAAAACAGGACTTTTCACCAGGAATCTTGCACTGCAGAGTTACAAGCTTCTCAGCAAATTACTGAGGACATCTGGACTCAGCAGCATCCACAGCTCGAATGTACTTGTGCAATGTGCAATTTTAATGACTCTGACTTAAATTAAGCACATACATGATCTCTTACAAAATTGCAAGTGCTCCCAGTAGCTTATTCATATCTGTCTTTCCGTGGAAGGTGAATTTTGGCTTATTTTCCAGACTGCATCAAACAGGATATACAAGGGGGTAAAGTGTTAAAGATGTTTTTCTGGCATTTTTGTTGCCAACTGGACTACGTCTGTCATTAACTAAAACCCAAGAGGATATATGCACCTGTGAGAGGCCTTTTTTTTTTTTTTTTTCACTTGAAGTAAGAAGACCCACTTTAAGCCTTTAGGTTGGCATTTTTTGAGGTAGGAAGACTCACCTTTAGTCTACCTTCAATTTGTCCTGGCATCTTTTTTTTTTTTGTTTGTTTTAATTAAAAATTTCCACCTCCTCCCCTCCTCCCATTTCCCTCCCTCTCCTCATACTTCCCCTCCCCCTCCCTTTCCAATGGAAAGAGCAGTCAGGGTTCCCGGCCCTGTGGGAAATCAAGGACAATGGCACTGGCTTTTGATTCTACTGCATGTACTGGCTTTGTAGGAGCCTAGTCTGTTTGGATGCTCACCTTCCTAGACCTGGATGGAGGGGGGAGGACCTTGGATTGTTCTGGCATTTTATAGGAAGCACATGGAAAAAGGAAGCTTTCTCTCTTTGATTGCTTGTCCTCCCTCTCACTCATAGGTCCATTTACTTCACTGCCTACTTCTTTGGAATTTCGGAGTGTACTGAATGGATGAAAATGGGCAAGTAAAGAAACAGAAAATAGATACTTTGTGAGTAAAAAGGAAAAAGTTTATTCCAAACTCCCAAGACTGTCCACTGGCAAAGCAAGGAGAAGCAACAAGGAAAATTTCTTCCAGGGTTAAATGTGATTGTAAGAAAGAGAATTTGTGAACTAGGGTGAGGCTTGTGAGTTTAAGGGAGTCTAGAGGCTAGCATTTACCTTGACAACTTAATGGGCAGTACAGTTATATGTTAATTGAAGAGCCACTTGTTTTGCTTCCTGGAGATTAGGAGACTGACTAGCTTTTTTAGCAAGCAAGAGCTTTCTTCAAGCCCTTGTGAGAAACGTGGCAGTTGTTGAAATGCCCGACCTTGGGAAAAGGACATTCTTTTGGGATCAGACACTGAAGATCAAAGGAGATTTCCAGTCTAGTAGACAGAAAAACTGCTGTTTTCTTGAACTTTCTATTGTTAGATGACAGCCATGAATACATTTATGAATATACGTATAAGCATATATATATATATACATTCATTCATTCATTCCATAAGTTCTGTTCTTCTAGACAAATCCTGACCTAATCAGATAATACAGAAAGAGATTCTTAGATAATGATCAAACAGGAATTCTCAAACAAATCTCATACTCTCTACTACTGTCAAGAAACCTATGATACTTTAATTCCTTGATACAGTTCAGATACTTGATTAAAACAGCTCTAGAATGTATTTAAAAAACTGTCTAATGAATCAATGAGGACAAATATTTTATAATGAAATTGAAATTTTATACAGAACAGGGTACATGTTCATTGTCAGAAATGACTAAATGTTTTGCTCAGTTCATTGTCTACTATACATGAAGGCCTGCGTTTGATGGCAAATAACACACTTATTGATAGTGCACGCCTATATTGCTAGCACACAAAAGTTGGAAGCAGGTAGGGCAAAAGTTCACAATCATTCTTAGGTAGACAATGAATTTGAGGACAGCTTGGTCAAGACATGAATAAGAATAAGAAAGAATAAGAATGCAAAAAAGAATAGGAAGAAGAAGAGAAGGAAGAATGCCAACATCAACATAACAACACCAAAAACAAGAACAAGAAGGAGAACAAGAGCCAGAAAAACAATAAAGAGAACAACCAGAAGAAAAACAAGAAGAAAAAAAATAAGAACAAGAAAAAAATGAGTGATTTTTTTCAGAACTCACATTAGCTACCACAGGTATATATATGAAGTAACTAAAGGCTTTGCCCATGATTTGACAGCATGACTTTGATTAATCTAATATCTTAGGTCTACAACAACAACAAAAAGAATTACACTTGCAAAACATCCAGAACATAACTAAAGAAATACATGTAATTTTATGCTATTAAAAATCATTTCCTTTTATTTTATATTTGTATTTTTCATTGGAACATTAATGTTAGAATTTGAAATATTTTAGCAATTGCCAATGATTTCCTTACAAACTACTTTAGGTAATTTCCAGGTTTTTCAGTAAAATGTAAATGATTGTGGGACAAAGTCAGAAAAAGATTTTAACTAGAGAAATAGGGAATTTGAATTTGAAAACTTGTTAAAGACTATAAAGAACATCAATAAATAGATCTAAATAGAAACTGTTCTTCCTTAGAAACTACACTAAAATACTTATAAAGTATGAAATTAATATCCATGTCTCTATGTTATTAGATTTTCAAACCTTTGAGGAAAGTTCAAGATTAAGTTCAATATTTATTCTTGGTCCTTTTATCTAGTCATTCTCCCTTAAATATTTTTTTTTTTTATTTTTGGATTTTTGAGAAAGGGTTTCTCTGTAGTTTTTGGTGCCTGTCCTGGAACTAGCTTTTGTAGACCAGGCTTGCCTCGTACTCACAGAGATCAGCCTGCCTATGCCTCCCGAGTGCTGGGATTAAAGGCGTGCGCCACCACCACCCGGCCATTAAATTATTTTTCTTAAACTGAATAAGTGTTATAAATAGAACTTCATTTGCTGTGCTATAGACAGCTGTCAAATACTTTAAATTTTAGAAGAAAATAATTTTATGGGCATGTATGTGTTCTCTTTTCCTAATTCACAATTTTAATATTTAAAAAGACTCAAAGCAAGAAATTCCTAAAATTGAGATGGTTTCACAGTGACAATCATGACAGGAGAAAAATAGACAGAACCCAGATACACTGAGAAGTATCAGTAATAGGACACACTAGAGTTTGAACATAAGAATAGAAGAAACTTTACAAACGGATCACCAGTTTATTTTCTTAATCTGTGACTCTTGCTGATATTTACATACTCTTTTGTAACAAAAACAAAAATTTTTGGCTGCTTTGACACACAGATCATGAGGATAAAACATATATATCCCATATGTTCCCTGTGTGTGATTCTGTGTGATTTGGTCCTCTAAATCTCTAAATTATAACAGTGACTTTTTAAATCATGCATTAATCCTCATTTTCAACAATATTGTGATATAAATCCATAATTTGTATTACTCTAAGAGTAATCTTTTTTTAATAGTCTAACCTCATTGCTTCTCTGCTCTCAATGCATCAACACATGCCCAGAATAGATGAATATAAGCTTCAAATGACTCAGCAGCATGCATGCAGTCATTCCTAATCTGAACTTGTATATCCTGACTTTACATTTTTATCTAAAACTTCTGGCTTATAAGTCACCTTAAATAGTTTGTCATTTTCCCCTTATAAAATAAATGCCATACATTAAAGTTATTATTATTCTAACTAGACTTAAATTTTATGCTATCATTTTAGATATTATAGTATGGACACATTGCATTCTTTGTCCTCTTGTGAATCTGTATTTTTGTTGTGGTTGTTAAATGCCCTATCAAAGTTTGAAATGATTTTTGAAATGACCCCACTTGGTATCTTACTGTGTATTAGTTTGTTCATCTTTTGTATGGTTTTCAGCCAGTTTCCTAATGCTCATGCATGTCATTTATCAGTCAAAAGAAGCATTTATGAAAATAATTCAATGTTCCCTGTTACTGCTTTAACTTCTAGGATTGAGTCCCTCGTTTACGACGGAAGTTTTCTAGTATTGTTCTAACTGGTGAATTGAACAAATGTCTATGCATACTTCTACTGAGTTTGTTGCTCCATAATTGTGGAGATGAATGTGTTGCATGCTTTCTACCTAAAATCATAAAAGATAGGTTGCTTATTTTTTTAAGTATTTTGATTAAGTATTTTTTTTTTTTGCCAGACAAGTTGTACAATGTAGCCCATGCTGATCCCATAGTTGTAGTTATGTTTCAGTCTCAGACCCAATTGTATTGGTATTACAATCATGTACCCTTACTCTTGGCTGTAATTTATTTTCATTTTGTAACAGTTTAACTATCAGAAAATTTAAATGACTTTTCCCTGCATACCCTAGGTAATATTTAATGTTGTTGTTTTATTTTCATTTGAATTTTGCCATAAAACTCTCCCCAGTTCCAAGATAACAGATGCATGACACCTTGTCTGTATTTTTGATATTGATCCTGAAGATAGAACTCAGACTCTTGCTTGTTTTAAAAGCATTTTACTGAGGCATCTCGGCTCAATCACCTTCTTTAGTTAAAACTTGTGAAGAACTGAATGTGTGCCACCATTATTATTAAGAATAGAGATCATCACTTTTTATGACTTGTATACATTGAATTTTGTATGAAGCTTTAAAAGGTGACATCATTTGAAATGCACTTGTATTCAATAAGTAATCAAATATTGATGAATAGTATAGGAAGACTATGTCAGTCAGAGTGGAATTGCTTTATTTGATAACAGGTTTTTTAGTTTAATAATTAAGATTATGTAAATCAAGCCCTTTGGATATTAGGTGACTTACTGTACAAATGATAGGTGTAACATACTGACTGGGTAGTTAAAGTTATATGATATAGGGTGGATAAAATTGTTTTGAAGTGTTTAGTCACTAACAAAGTTGATTCCTTGTATCTACATGACACAATACACTAGGCAGTGTAATTCACATAAAGCAGTCAAGATTAAATCCATTGAAATGAAGTTGCAGTCAAACCCAAAATGAAAAACAATGAGACTCTAAATGCTTGATAACAATACTGTGTATAAGATTTGTGAATTCAAATAAACTGTGATTGAGGGGCCAAACTATGTACTGATGCAAAGATATCTATTATCTTTTATCTATAAATTTTGTGATACTTTCATTTATTTGTATTTCAAAGATCTCTTTTATCTATTTGTTTATGTTTGCCTTTTTCTTGGTACATAGATGCACAACCAATCATAATGTGTCAGGTATATTCCTATACTTGTATGTATATAAATTTTGTCAATATCCTTCTTAAGTTTTTATTAAGAAAACCTTAATTATGAAAGAGCAATATATTAATAGTTTTTATACTGATACTCTTAAATCTAATACTCCTCAGGAATAAAAAAAATTAATGTTAGTTTGGTATTTCACAACAGAGATGTTCTGTGTCGTTAAGTGCCCTAATCTGATACAATGCAAAGATTCTGTGCCTAACATCTATTTTGATTTCCTTTCTCCATTTTCAGTTTTCATATAGAACAAAGTTGGACTCTTACTGGGAATCTTTTAAAGTAGAATTGAGACTGTTTTACTTTAAAGTTAAAAGAATTAATGTTTTTATTTTAACTTAAATTGGATATAAGCAATTTAGGAATCCAACTGTAAATTTTAACTTCACAAATATTTTTTATATGACTAATGATTCTTTTATTTTCTATTTAAAGAACCAGATAAATATAGTTATTTAAATACACAAAGCACTTTACAATATATCTAAATACAAAAGCACACTTCATGAGCCTGTTGGTTGTAGGGAATTCTCTTCTAAAAGTCGTAGTGCAACTTGTGTTTTGTTATCAGAATATTTTCCCAACTCTTTTGTTTTTCAGTGTTCCAAGAAAAAAAAGTAAAATCATTTTTACTGATCTTCATAATAACAATTCGTGAAATAAAGACACAAGCTTCTTTACATGTGCAACTGGCTTCTCAGACACTTGGCCATTCCTCTGAAATGATATTGTATGTCTGTCCTAAAGCTTATTTTTACTTTGCAGGTTTTTTTTTTAAAAAGCCTTTACCTCCACTATGACATTTCCATCATCTGTAGACATCTTACTTCTAAAGTAAATTAATGCTTAATGTCTCTTCAGTTAAATGTTCTTGAACTCTAATTAGAGAAGGAAACATTTGTTAAAATTAAGGTTTCAATGGTTAGTAAAGGTGGGCTATATTCTCTGTAGACTTGGGTCACTTTGGGTTAGATTAACAGTATTTATCACAATCTTATTTCTCATGTACAGTGAGTTAGCTATGGAAGCCTTAAGTGAGTAAATTAAATCTAAAATCTCACTTTAGACATCTACTCTCTGTGGCCGTCTATGACCTCAGCAGGCAACACTTCAACCAAAGGGAACTAGTCACAAAGGGATGGCCTAGTTCAGAGAAATGATGTTGACTCATCCTGGATCTAAGCAAATGAATGGTAGCTGGTCCTTGCTATAAGAGAAGAATAGGAAGGGTTATCATGGTAACTTAGTGAGCATTCCCTACAAGAGAACATGCCTGTTGGCACTGTGATCTTTGGAACAGAAATATGCTCAGCTTGCTTCAGTGATTTTTGGGACACAGCCAGGATTTTATGCACAACTTTGTTCTATTCTCTGACTCCCTGGACAGAGAGGGCAGAACACACTTTTATGAAGAGCTGGCCAACTGCCTTGGGGTAAGAATAAGAAAATAATGAAACCAGTATCTAGGTTAGGATGGAGAATATTAAAACCAATAAATCTTTTTGATCAGTAGGAGGTTTCATAAGGTGCTGATTTTATAGTTTGCTGATAATTTAATAATTTTCAGTGAATCATATAAGATAAATAAAATTATTTTAAAATATGTCCACATAGCTGAGTGACTCAGATATTTAATAAAAATATTAAGGTATGTACACTTCTAATGAAGAAAGAATGCATAATCTTGTTCAATGTATTGGGTACTTAACACACTGGGCTAATTGGAAATTTGAAGGCCATTGATACTATACATCAGAATTTTGACTATTCCAAAAAATATCATAAATAACTTTTTTTTCAGACAGATTCAATATGAGTGATTGGAAAAATCCATCTGTTACAGCTACTATATTTTATACACTCATCATTTTGTGTGTCATGTGGTTGCAATGAGAGGTTTCCTTCATGAATGATGAGAAATGTACTAATCTGTGTACATGAGGACAAATATTTTGTTTAAACATGACAGTAACAAGGATAAAGCCAATAGAGATGCTCACATAGATGAGAAAACTTGGCAAGGCCCACAAGGCCTCAAATATAGACAGTGAACTACAGAAAACTAAGGAATACTGACAGTGGGAGTAGTATATATACAACATATGTATGTAACATAACACACATATATATGAAGGAAGAGAAATGCATGCCTACAGGTAACATCATCACACTGAGCTCATTGGAACAAATTGTATTTATATATTTGATAACATGTATAATACATGTTTGTATATAAGAATAATTAACTAGAAAGAGGCCAAGAAGTAAAAATACAGTGAGGGTGAAGTTATATGTGAGGATCTAAAGGAAAAAAAGGGGAATGGAACATAATTATATTACGACTACAAAAAATTTAATGTAACATTTTTTAAACATTTCAAAATAATTATATTTAAATTTTGAAAATGTATTTGAGTTCCTTTGTATAAAATGTTAATTGCTTCTCTGTAACACCGGAAAACCATTCCTTAAGATAAATACCATTGCATGGCATGCTGTGTGAAAACAAATATGCTATTCTTCTTTGGTGTAATGTTAATCTTCTGTGAGTAATACCCTTCCCACTGTATAAAAGAGTGTTTCATGGGATATCAGAAAAAGCAATAAAAGTTCTTTCTCTAGCTGCTTCAATTCTAGAAATAAAAACAGAAAACCAAAGTGGTTTGTGTGCATCTGCTGTCCAAGTGCGGCCTTTACTTGTACTCACAATTAACCTATGTTTTCAATGAAAAGGTGGGGACTGAGACTATTTCTTTAGTAGATTTTTTAATTTACTCTGATCATTCAAATGTATGGTTGCTTAAGCCTAACTTTCACACCCAGAAAATGGAATCTTAATTTCAAAAGTCTCATCAAAACATGCAAGTTCCAACATCAATTTCATGAGCAGATATCTATGTCATAAATTAAGGTAACTTATTGAACCAATCTAATACTCTTCGTAATACTCTTCTTAATAAGGTAATATAGATTCAAAGTGACTGTGCCAGGTTGAACTCCCATCAGCAATACAGGACTGTTCCCTTTACCCCACATCTGTTCCAGAATAAATTAATATTGGTCATTCTAACAGGTGTAAAATGTAATCTCAGTGTTGTTTTGATTTGCATATCTCTGATTGTTAAGAATTGTAGTAATAGGGTCAGCTGGGCTGTGTCCCCAGCACCCGGCTGCCCGCATGGCTTAGCTTATGCCCCGAAATAATTACACGGAAACTGTATTCTTTTAAACACTGCCTGGCCCATTAGTTCCAGCCTCTTATTGGCTAGCTCTTGCACCTGGACTAGCCCATTTCTGATAATGTGTGTAGCACCCTAAGGTGTGCTTACTGGGGAGATTCTTAACCTGCATCTGCCTGGCTGGGAACATCATGGCGACTCCCTGACTCAGCTTCCTTCTCCCAGAATCCTGTTCTGTTTACTCCACCCACATAAGGGTTGGCCTATCAATGAGCTCAGGCAGTTTCTTTATTAATAAGAAATCACTCCCACATCAAAGAATGTTGAGCATTTCTTTAAATGTCTTCCAGCCATTTTAAATTCCTCTGTTTATAGTTCTCTGATTAGGTCTGTACCCCATTTTTAAATTAAATTATTTGTTCTTTTTCGACCAATTTCTTGAGTTCTTTATATATTTTGGAGATCAGCCCTCTGTCTGATGTGGGGTCAGTGAAGATCTTTTCTCATTTTGTAGGCTTCCATTTTCTCTTGTTGACTGTGTCCTTTGATTTACAGAAGCTTATCAGTTTCAGGAGGTCCCATTTATTAATTGTCTCTCTAAGTGTCTCTGTTATTGGAATTGTATTTAGGAAGTGGTTTCCTGTGCAAAAACATTCAAGTATACTTACCACTTGGCTATTTCTCAGAAAGTTAGGAAACAACCTACCTCAAGACCCAGCAATACCTCTTTTGTGTATACATACAAAGGATGCTCAATTGTACCACAAGGATATGTGCTCAGCAACATAGTTTGTCATAGACAGAACCTGGAAACAACCTAAATGCCCTTTGACAGAAGCATGGATAAAGAAAATGCTGTACATTTGTGCAATGGAGTACTACAGAGCAGAAAACAATGACAACTTGAAATTTGCAGGCAAATGGGTGGATTTAGAAAACATCATATTGAGTGAGGTCACCCTGACCCAGAAAGACAAAATATCATATGTGTTCACTCATATGTGACTTTTAGATATTGAGCAAAAAAGAAAAAAGAAAATCACAATCCCAGAGAACCTAATCAACAAAAAGGATTATTAGGGAAACATACATGGATCTAATCTACATGGGAAGTAGAAAAAGACAAGATCCTCTGAGTAAATTGAGAGCATGGGGACCATGGGACAGGGTAGAAGGAAGGGGAGAGGAGAGGAGCAAAGAAATATATATATATATAGCTCAATAAAAACAATAAAAGAATGGAAAAAAGAAGATAATATAGATTCATTGGATTAGTTGCATTAAAAACAATAAATGACATTTACATTCATTTAAATTATGAATAATTATATAATCACAAATTTGACAATTTAATTTTCAAATTTTCTAAAATAAATCATCTTATTACTATTTTTTCCATGTAAAACACCCTCCACACTAACATGTATTTTAATCCTGGGTCTCCATATGGCAGTGTTAATTTGGAAATTGTATAAGCCCTAGAAATCAAAGGCAAGTGGGAGAAAGTTGCTCACTGGAGGAGCTGGGTCTTATGAGCTCCTGTTCAACTTTAGTTTCTTTCTGAATTCAGTGTTTCCCGAACTACCAAGATAAAAGCCAGAATCTTTTGGTTCCTACTGCCAAAGCTATTGGTTCCCATTTCTTCATGGGTGCCTACCCCACCTTGAAACAGTAAACTAAGATAAGTACTTCTTAACTTGATCCTGGGATGCAATTTATGCTGGCAATGCAAAAAGTAACTAATACCGTATGTCAATGATAGTTGGTCATCAAAAATTTTAATTTTGGAATGGAACTCTCTTGTAGGTAAGCATAATGGATAGTAATAGGTATTACTAGCCAACACCAATAATAAGAATCTACAAAAAATATTTATTCTATGTCTAAGTATTTTCCATGTCACATTTCTCTGAAATTCTGAGATAACTGAGAAAACTTGGTACATAATGGAATAAACAATGATTTCAGGGTTGAACAAAACAATGACCACAGATGGTATGGCTTCAGGGTCCATAAACTAGAATAAGAAACTATGGAGTATGTATTACTAGATCACCTTTCGTCTGAATATTCTCTTCCTATAGTTTGTAAATATAGAAAATTTCTTAAGCGGAAGGCTATTTGGCAAAACGTTGTCAGGGAAACAAATTCACTGGTTTGGGAATTAAATCCATTCATGTCAGAGTTCCCACGTATTAGTGATGAGATTGCTGGCATTGCACGGCTTTTCTGAAGCATTCTCTATGAGTTGGCATGACACCACTTGCTTTTAAGGTTTTAAGTATAATTTTAAGAAATGTTATTGCAATAGGTTATTATAATAGGTTGTCATAACTAGGTTTATAAAATATTCTCAGCAAGTGTTCACTACAAAATTAGAAACATCTTGAGTTGTAGGCTATTTTAAAATATCCATTGTGATTTAATCTACCTCTTCGGTAATTATGAAGTTAATGAGCACTTTCTTAATTTTAAAGCATTATTAAAATAAAATTGAAACAATTTTGTAATACAAAGTAACAACTTTATATTATAAAATGCCACTGAGAATTTGAATTAATAAGGTAATGAATAATTTTTCTTTAACCAGTTTTCTCCTTGCCACTAAACATCTCAATAGATCTATTTCAAACTCTTTTGCATGATTTAATACTAAAACATTTCTAAAACCTAATGAATTTTAAACAGTGATCACATGGTCATAACACACAACTGGCTTCAAGAGATACAAATTTCTGTTGCTGGTCAAAAGTTGTATTCTGCACAGCATGTTTCCTATTTGTAGGAAAAATACCTGAATTTCAGGGAGATTAATTCATTTGACATGAACTAATATATGCTAGTAAACCAGGTTTTAAATCCAGATTTGTGCACTGAGATAAACGTCTGTCTGTCATTTGTACAGTAATAATTTTCCATCATGAGTCTCGCTGATCATCCACAATGTGTCTTGTGACTCATTAACTTAATATAGACCTTGCCTCACCGTTGAGCTAGCACAATGATTTATAATCTGTCATTATCCAATGTCTGATGAGGATACTAAAAATTCATGTAAAAGTCATTAGTATGACTTCACAACTGGGCAACTTCTTTCGTTTTCAAGAATCAGAAACCAAAGGCTACTCCGTAAGTAGTACATATGTCTCCAGTCGTGACTCTGTGAGGATGCTGAAGTCTTGCCTGTGTGCTGACCTTCTGCAAACACTACAGCATCAGCTATTCTTAGGCACATCATCCTAAGATATTAATTGTCATTGTTGTAAACATAATTGTTTATGGAAGGGTCTTAAGTTATATCTATGGAGTCAAATCACACAAATGAGCCACATGTGACATTTCATACTCCTGATAATGTGGAGTGATTTTAAACTAAATATTATATTAGGCCAACATCAGTAGGTGTGTGTGTGTGTGTGTGTGTGTGTGTGTGTGTGTGTGTGTGCGTGTATGCATGGGTACACATTCTGGGGACAGAACTCAGGACCTTGTACTTGTTAGGCAAGCATGTAGCGACTGTGGTAACTTCAAATCTTCTCAAATAAAAATTTCTAAACGTGTGTTAAATTCTGATCTAGCTATGAACATGGAACAGGGACGATACTTAGCCCACATTGTAAAAGTGTAGCTTCTTTGCCATATTACAGGTTCCAGTAAACTATGTGGCAGATCTGAATTGCTCAGTGTGATAATTTAGTAAAGGGGTGTGTATAGCAGTACAGATATATTGAGCATTGAAAATGTGTAGAGAAATTTGACTTTCTTGAGGTCTTTGACTATATCTGAGAATCATGCTAAAATAATAGAAATCATTAGATGAAAATCATACAGATTTATAAAATCATATGGAAGCACTCAGACAGGAATAAGGACCTGGAGATGTAATCAAGCCAAATTACTTATAGAGTCACGTGCAGAAAGGGAGACAATTACAGGGAGGTAATAGAAAAACATTGGAATGCTAAAGGCAGATAAGCATTAACTAAATGGTTTTCTTCTGCAGCTTTAACTCAGAGGGAGACACACAAGACTGACGAAAATACTTCAAAGTCCCTGTTTCAGGGTTAGTATCTTTCACACAGGACTGTTAGGAGAATCCTTCTCTCTGGTGACAAGAATGCTTCTTCTCGCCTAATAGAGGATAAAATGCATCCTACTGACAGGCTTAACAATGTCCTTTTTCACAGGGTGCTCAGAGACTATTTGCTAAGCATAAGTAGACCGTGGAGATTAGAGGGAAGAGGAATCCCAGAAGTATCTCAAGTCAAGAAAGGAGAAAGAGCATCCATAGAAAAGACAGGAGGTTCTTCACAAATATGAAAAAGTGGAGAGTATTTGAGGGACATCATAAAGGCCTTCTGGTAGGAAGGAAAATGGAAAGACAAAATGTTTTATCTTTGACAAGAGGCAAGAAACAGCCTTCAGTCCACACCACCCCACAGGGGAGAATATACTGCTTCCAGACTTTTGTGATTGTGATTGCTAGTACCTGGACCTTACCTGTAAGTCAAAGTGTATGTAAATGCATATTGACATGGGAAGAAGAATTTTGGGCTTCTTTATTTAGGTAAGGGAGATAATAGCAAGGACAGCAGGCAAACTGCTTTTGGGTCTCAATGTGCATTCTTAAAGATGTGGGTAGACCAGAATTTGAGTGCTGATGTTTTTATTTCAAGTCCTTGGGAGACAGATCATTGATATGGGTGACAAGCCATACAGGACTACATGAGATACATACCAGCCTGATTTACATACTAAGACACTGTCCTAGGAAATGAAGTTTCTAGTGAGAAAGAGGATATTATCCTAAAATAAAAATCCATTGGATATTATAGCTGTGGCTTGTACACCTTTTCTATGAAATTACATTGTAACTTAAATGTCAAAAAAATTATGATTGTATATGTAATTCTGTTAAGTAGAAAGCCAAAAAACATTAATGATACACAATTTAATTCTAAGAAGTATACAGCATGATTTGCAGAAGTTATGGTAATTTAAAAATTTTTTGATTCACACTAAAACTGGTCTTAAAATTTTATTTCTCCTTTTCTTACCACTGGTAAATAATTAAATACTATTCAGTGAAAGGAAAAAAACAAGAGTATTAAAATCATAGGTTAATGCTAATTGTAATAATTAAATGTTATTTAAAATGTATTCAACTGTATATTCAACATATTTTAAAATTTATGAACATATTTCTGTTTATAGGTAAGCTATACATGTCATATAGTATGTGAACCATAACTCAAGTGAAGGGAGTGAAACACACTGACAAAATCGATGACCTCTAAAGGTTAGATAAATATATAAGTAACTCTAGCAATGGTGGATTTTGAAAGAAAATGCCCATTCTATTTTTATTCAATATAAAACTGCCTATTTAACTTGTCTTGTTAATACAAAAGGTTAATGTGAAGAAAAGAGATTAGACCAATATTTTAGTAAAGAACAGTTTCTGAAAAATCCACTTTGATTTCAACAGTACCTATGGAGTTATGCTATCTAGCTTCATTTTCCAGAAGAACTGCTCCACTATAATGAATAGCGAAGGTATGATGTGAATTCCCTTAACACTATGTCATCAAAATAATTCCCTTCAGATTCATAGTGTTTATCCTATTGTTTCTTCTCCCTTAACAGAAAAACAAATAAATAGACAGTAACAAAGCGAACTCCCCCCCAACACACACACACATGCACAAAGACAGAGAGAGAGAGAGAGGGAGACCCCAACCAAGTATCAAGTAAACACCACATGCTGTTTGTTTTCCATTTACAGGATTCTGACACCTCCAGGGATGCACAGACCTGTGAAGTTGTTACTCTTTAATCATGTGGAGGGAAATATGAGTTTCCACTAAAAAGGTGTTGATTTCATGTAAGAAGGAAAATTCGGGAAAAAAATCAACAATAAAGGAAAAAAAAACTACTCTTACAATTAAAAAGTGTATTTGGAATTGTCTTAAACAAACAGCTTCTGATAATTGCAGCAGAATACTTCTCAGCATGATGCAGTTCACATGGTTGCAGGTAAAGGCTACATTTAAACTGTCTATTTTCAGGCAATTCTTTGCTTTCTTATAACACCATATTACTGCATGCTCAAAAGATTAGAGGCTGGATATTAAAAACACCATGTTCCAAATAACATTTTTATTTATTTATTTATTTATTTATTTAAGATCTCTGTCTCTTCCCCACCGCAGCCTCCCATTTCCCTCCCCCTCCCCCATTAAAGTCCCCTCCCTCTTCAGCCCAAAGAGCTATTTTGAAGATGACCTGTGCCTCAACCCTTCACATGTAGTCACCTTTCCTCTTCATGAATTCATTTAATCAAGAAATTTGCACTAGAAGCCTAGTAGAGGAAACAGAGGGTTGGATTGCGCTTCAGTGTTTGATTGCTTGTGTAGTATGGATTTTCAGTCATGAATCACTTGACAATCTAAACCAACAAAATAAAACAAATAAGACACATGATAAAAATTATATATATATATATTTTATAATATTCACTTTCATATTTGTTACTGATATCTGACTTCATAGAAATAGTAATCTAGAGATAGACGTGTCTTGTAATAAGTTTCAAATCAAAACAATGAATCTTCATCTAAAAATAGGACTCATAACTAACTTATATTGATTTTTATATTAGCCTTACTACATGTAATTTTATTTGTCCTGGTTCATCTTGAGTCACCTGTGTTTGTCTTCTGTGTTGTCCATCTCTGCTGAAATATCTGTGATGAGTCTGATCAATGGTAACCAGATCATAGCTTCCTACTGCTTTCACTGGTGACTTCATGGATATATGCTTGCATATGTGTACACAAATGCACACAGGTTTTATTCTGCAAAATTTTTTTGTGTGGGTGTGAACTTTCTTTCACCCAAAATTAATTCTGTTACTAGATATGACAACTGAGTTTGTACAATGCCTACAACTTATATTTGCAACACAATAAAGCTACGTTTATTAGATTTTTAGAGCTCTTTAAATTTGAAAGTCCCTACTTGACAGCTCTGAGGAAAATTATGAGAATTTAATCTGATTCTATTTTAGGGTTCTTTTATTTTGAAGACCTGTTTTTAATTAAAAAAGATAAGGATATTGCTTCTATGGAAATTAGCAACCTAGAAATTTTGACCTAGAAACCCATGTTCCTAAAGAGATCAAAGTGGACACTCAGGTGCTTAGGCACTGGAGAAAATGAACAGAAATTATATAAGTTCTATTTTCCAAATGCATTGTACTAAAAGTCTTTAGTATTTCCTGATTATTTTAGAGAAACCAAGCAGCAAAAAAACACTTGACTAGTGAATTACCTAATTACTGAAGGATTATACTAATTTTATAAGTATTAATGAAAATATGTAGATAATGCTGGACATTATCAATTTTCTATCCCAAAAGAGATTCTATACAGAGAATGTCAGAGAGATAATTTTTTTTGCTTTTTGCCTTGTTCTAGATATTTTACTAAAAATAAAATCATCAAAAGAAGAACTCAAGAGAAGATGAATTAACAATGCATATGCAAGTAACACTGTGATTGGAATTTAGTTTGCAGGCTTTAAATATTTGTGATTCATATCAATAATGGGATTAATTTGCTGGACTGAATGTTGTACTTGTAATGAAGAGGGAAATATGAGTTTAAATACATCTATTTGCCATACATTATGAAGCTATTCAGTAAGTTAATTTTTATACAACAGAAAATTTGAGCTTCATCCTAACCCTGTGAATTGTTACCTTTGGGTTTTTATTATCAAAAAACATTGACTTCAAGTGCAGAGATGTTTTGAATAGTACATATATATCTTAACAACATTCAAAGACAAGCAGGTCTTAAGACATCTGATCATCCAATGCAAGGAATACAGACAACCCAACTTATTTCTCAACACATAGGTTTTCCTGCACATTTTCTATTCTATGTGTGTGTGTGCAGGGAGATTATCATTTTATATACTGATGATAACCTTGTTAGGATTCTAAAATTATACTTGTGTAGTTTATTTATTCAATGTTAAAGAGATGACCTTATTAGTCCTGTGCTTTTTGTAAATGGAAGATAAAGAAAATAGGCTCATTTCTTTGTTAACAGAATGAAGGAAATGTGAACCTTGAACATGCTAGAACCATGTTCATCCACAAATACTTTATGTGTGTATATATATACACACATGTATTATTTAAGAAAAAACAAATAATGTAACTCAGAATTGAGAAGACTCTCTGGAGCTCTATGATACTCTTTTTCCCTGGACTCCACCTTGGATTGTAAACACTTGAACAGACACTAATGCAATTTCTAGTAATTCAAGGCCAAATTCTCTTGGTAAGCTTATGATTCCCCATATACTATTGGTTTCTAAGATAATTAGGGGCTGCCAGGACTTGTTTTCTGTCCTCCTTCAGTCTCTGAGAGGTCATGTTCACTCTGATAAGTCCCAGTTAACAAAACCAGGCTATATTACACACAGAGCATTTGCCCTATGATTTCCTTTGTCATTGTCCTGATGTTCCAGAGACATCCTCACATCGTACCTTTGAGTTCACATCTATCTCTGTAATAGAAGAAAATGCTAGACATAGAGAATTGAGAAACCAATACTGGACTTTTTCCCTGTAAGAAGAGCATATTAATATCTGTCCTTAGTGTTTCTCTAGGATCTGGCTTTGATTCTGACAGTAATTGAAATAAAGAATTTCAGGTTTTCTGGCAATCCTAATATGCCATATGGATTTAGGAAAGAAACACAATAAACTTTTGGGTAATTAAACTTGGTATTTCCCTCTTGAATATGTGTGTGAATGGGGGCGAAGATAGGAAAGAGCTGCAGTGCATTCTGGGTGCTCCAAGGTCATTTGGTATAAGCAGCTTATGATCTTGTTTCTCATAAGAGAAAAGAAGCAAGAATATTCAAAAAGTGTTTACTTTTCATGCCCATTGAGAGAAGTTGCCCTGTCAATTACCCTTCAAAAAGTTGTTAATTATTACAAAAAATTATTAAAAAGAATTAAAATTCGGACTTTTATAAAACTGAAAATTTCATTTTAAAGGTTATGATGAAAGTAAGGAACTTAATTCTTAGCCAGCATGGAAGATTACATGATCATGAAGGTGGTTATCACAGGACTCCAGATTTGTGAACCCTGTGGTTTCCCCAGATTCTGAAAACCCAGCTGCCTAATCTGTGGTAGTGAGAGACTGCATTCATGTTCTCCCCTGAAGATAAAAAAAAAAAAAAATTAGGAGCGTCAACTCAACCAGTTTTACCAAGACAGGAAAATTCATGAAAATAAATGTTTACTATTAAACACATACCTATTAC
This sequence comes from Microtus obscurus, assembly GCA_963919715.1. Classification (NCBI taxonomy): domain Eukaryota; kingdom Metazoa; phylum Chordata; class Mammalia; order Rodentia; family Cricetidae; genus Microtus; species Microtus obscurus. Next base: position 18,818,803 of record CAWTZC010002535.1, on the reverse strand, counting down.
AAGTATCCATGGGATAAATTTTATAAGATATATTTCACATGAAATACCTTTAAATAAATAAATGGTACTGAGATATTAAATTACATACAATACTATTTATTTCTTATAATAATCTTTTAGGAATACCATTTCCCCAGAGACAATTTCACCGACTTTCTGAGCTTCCTAGGAACATCTGGATATCAGGCAGCTTAACCCAAACCTAGCAGCATCCCTTGAAGGCGAACTGAGCTCAAAATATTTTTAGGTGCCAAAAAATAATCTTAACTACTCTTCTATATTATAACAAAAATATACTGCTTAATGGCAAAGAATAACCATCAACAGAGTGCATATATGTTGTTTTTAACTAAGTAAATGTATTGACTGCTCATGATAGGGAGTAGAATGTAATTGGAATGGTGAGTCTGGGTGAGGTGATGGATTCTCAGTAAAAGGAGCTTATTTAAGCTACAGCCTATAAAAACTGAAAAGTAACACCACCGTCCTGAATTCGATTACCATCTGCCATGAAATTACATTCATCTATTTCAGGGGGAACAAAGCCAATGGAGATAAATTTAAGTTCACCGAAGAGAGTTTGTGTTTACAGCAGTGCCCAGCGTGCTGGTATTGCTTAATAAATGTCAAATCTGATGGATAATATTCATTTAGATGTTACATGTCTGCTTTTACATTTCCCACTGCAAAGCTTTGAATTATAGACAGTGCAGTAAAATGTCTTTATTCTAATTTAATTTCACAATACCTAATTATGGAAGCTTACCATATTCAGTTTAAGTGTCTTAGGACTAAAAGAATCATTACTATTTGTGTTTTCAATTCAATTGCTCACAGACCAATAAACACTTATTGCAACCTCTCAGGAGAAGACAGGAAGATGCATGTGGCTCATGCATTAAAACTCCCATCCTCAATCACATCCCAACATAATGGAAGAAATAGATACAGATGTAATTAACTATAAACCTATTTATCATTTAATATATTATTTTGTGAGCCTTTTGTGCATTCATCTACTTTGGATCAAATTCCTTTTAATGCATCGATCTTCCCCATATCTTTTATTTTGAAAGTCTTTTAAAACTCTATTTTCCCTACTTGTGCTACATAATTCACTAAAACTCATAGCAGAATGCTACTTTGAAGTGAGTTTAGAAATATTAGATAAAAATTGTAATGATTGATGAATAAATAATTACAATAATTTCAAATATATAACAAATAATACTATGCATTGAGATTGTTTCATTCTATATATTATAACCAAGAAAAACTGAGTGAAGTAAACTTTACTCATATTGAATAAATTTCTAAGTGTAAGAAAACAAATAAATGAAATAATAAAAGTATATCTTTTTATCTATGAACATCATATTTTAAAAACAAAAATAAAACTTGAGATTTTTCTTTATTTTACCATGCAATCATGTAGAATATATTTCTTGGTGGATATGTTTTCAATACTTGTTTTTTCATGCAGAGTTCATTAGAGAATGCTCCATAAAAGAAAAAAAATATTCCTCTTGGTGAGGAATGTGAGGAAACAGTATATTAAAGCTCAGTTAATATAAAATTATTTTTAATTACTCATAGAATTATTTTGTCTCCTCAAACATTCAATCAGTTTTGTGACACTTTTTTTCTTGATTCAGCTCATTTCCAGACTGAAGTCTAAATGAATAATGATTCTATGACACACTGATCTTGCCAGAATTTCTTTCTTAGGAAGCTATGCAGACTTATTTTAAAAGTGGAACAATAACTGAAAATACATCTATCAGCAACAACAGCCCTCTAAGTTCTACCTTTCTGATTTGTTCCTCTTGCACTGTGAATTCCGACCACGACTATTCTGCTTCTTCTTTGTTCAATGACAAGTGATGACTTCAGCAACGGTGGAACCCACTGCACATACAAATCTTACCTGTGCCCCCTACTTCCCATCTGTAGAGTCGGGTGATTGCAAAGTTTCCCTTAGAGAAATGGATAGAGAGTCATTAGTTGAAAAAACATTCTTCAACTTGGGTGTGATGGTAGAACATGCCCCCAAAACATTGACTCCATACACACTTTGCTTTCAGCTTAAATGTCACTGTTTCTAAAAAGAATTCTGCTTGTAAGAAAATCCTATTGCTCAAAAAGCTAAAATAGAAGAAATAAGTAAATGAAAGAAAGAAAGAGCAAAAGATAGAAAGAAAGAAAATCATGAAAATGGAAGTTAATAATTTTGTCAAAATGTCTTCAGTTTGTATATTCATAATTTTTCTTTACCTAACACTGATTGAGTCATTCACTCTTTAATACATTCTAAAAGCTGGACACTTCTGGTGCTGATGAAGCACACTTTTTATTGCAGCACAAGGGCAAAAATTATGGCAGATCTCTGTGTGTTAGTCCTCCCTGCAACAGCCCTAGGAGAGCTAAGGCTGTTACACAGAGAAATCCTGTCTGAAAAAAAAAAAAACCTAAACATTGCATAAAAGTGTAAGTAATTCTTAATATCAGTGGATGCCTGGGAGTACAAAAGAAAATATGGAGTAAATTAGTAATTTTATTTGTAATTAATTAATTTACTAGGAGATGAAAATTTGCTGAATGTCACATTTTCAGGAAATTTTATGAAATCTATTCTGTATATCATTCAAAAATGATTTTTTGAACACATATAAGGCAGTATTTCTTAATATTTTATTTAAAATATTTTACTATATATACAATTTGCTTCTATTTCTGATATATACCTGAAATCAACTGAAGATTCCACAAGAAAAATTCTTCATTGGAAGTGATATTCAGAATTTTGGTTTATATTTACTTATTTTCGTATCTTTATGTTTAAATATAATGGAGCTTGGAGGTTGCAATCCACAGTTTCATATCTGGCTCTTCAGAAGTATCTATCTATCTATCTATCTATCTATCTATCTATCTTATCTATCTATCTATCTATCTATCTATATTTCAATAGACATCTGAATCAAGATTAATAATTAAAGGAAAAATGAACGTTGAGGATAATAGTCAATATTTTTCCATTTACTTTGTCGTTTTATCCATGTATGCTTCTTTAGTTAAGTATTTTTAACTCTTAAAGGTGGGAATATGGTGACTAAATACAGAAAATAGAACTTGACAATGTAGAAATACATATTTTAATATAGGCTTCCTATATATTGAGACAGATTATAATGACACCATGTGAACAATTTAAGGAAAAATTTTAGAAAAAAAGATTTGCAAACAAATACCTTATAATATAAATACAATTTGAAAAAACCGAATCTTATGAAATCATAAGGAGTGAAATCTTGGAGCACATTCTCTTTTTCAGGATACCTTGCTCATGCTAGATATGGGGCAGAGGCTTGGTCTTGCCTAGAAGCGAAGTGTTAGACTTTGTTGACTCCCCATGAGAAGACCTTTCTGAGGAGATGGGAGGAAGGGAGGTAGTGGGAATGGGGATAGCTATGTAAAATGCTAAAAGATAGCATTAAAAATCTAAATTTAAAAAAGAGGTACAAAGGTGTGAAAAATTGTTTCCTGCAGAAATTAGAAGTATCCCAGGGTTATAAATTTCATATCATTTTAAACATGATAAGAGATGTTTTTAAACAGTGGTACACATTTGGAGCTAGATAAAGTACGAGTTGTATGCAAATAAACTAAATGGTAACTTTTATTTCAAAGACAATCCATTAATTGAAAGCAACCAGTGATACTATTTCTCATGTGACACACATCAACTGTACCAATGAGCAAATAAAAATGAAAACTCTCAATAACTTTGGAGCCAGCCTTATGCCACTCTATTTTTTATTTAATATAAAAATTCTTTGGACATAACCATTAAAGTATATGAACATTTTTAGATTCCTTAACTTCTTTTTCCCCTAAAAGATTGGACTTACTGGGTTTATCTACTTCTTCAAGCTATTTTATAGTAGATGCAGTACATATCTTTAAAGGTTTTCTTCGTTTTATTGCATATACATGCTTCAGCATAAATGGGTTCTAATGGAGCAATCAGAAAGAATTCAAAGAAAGTTGCAGTGAGAATAATCAGCAGATCAAATTAGTTGCCTATTATCATGACATATGAGAAATTATATAAAGGTATTCTGACTAGATGATACTTTTTGTGAATTATCAGACAACAAAGCTATTTTAAATACCACAAATATTCTCTTAGACATATAAAAACTTCAGAATTGGATATTTATAAGAATTCAATGAGAATATATGGCATATGCACATTTTAAAATCATAATGATGGAATATCTCACTTATTTTCGGCAAAATGATATTCCCAGATATTAATATTAGTATCAGGTGTACATCAATAAAGCTGCACACAGTTCAGGTTTTTTCAAGAATAATTTATTACAAAATAATGACCAGTATGATGATTTATTCATTATAGAGGTTTTGTAGGAAATATTGTATTTATGTTGCAGAAAACCTTAGTCATTTTCATATACCTTCTTCCTTAATCTTTCTTAAGCTCATGCTGATAGCTCATTTCATGACGTATCCTTGTGTTCTCAAGTTGTCACCAAGTTGTCAAGTGTAGTTATATACCGAAACTTCTTCCAACATTTTATTGGTGTCCTGTGTCTATGTATAATAACCTACATTGATTTTCAGATAATAAATTGAAGCTTTCAATTTGAATTGATTTATAATTTCAATAGAGAAAATACCTTCTTAAATGGGTTATAACTTTACAAAACTCCACAGGATACACAATTTTGAACTGATATAAATTAAATGATCCCTTTTGAACCCTTAGAGCATCAAAGATGAAAACACATGGTCTTAATGTTCAGCAGAATAGCTTTCTTTTATGCCATTACTGAAGAATTTACTGTTCACAGGAGGAAGGTCACTTAAAACAGAAGAGGCATGTTTGGTATGAATCTTAAGCAATAAAATTCAGAATATATGAGAAGAATATATAATTTCTTTACTAACTTATTGTGGTTCGCTTGTTGAAGATGGTTAGACGGTGAGGAAGGAGATAATGCATAAGGTATTTACAGATTGGATTAATGTCAATTGAATAATTGTTTTTTACCTATGAGAAATCAAGATGAGAAAATATTAGTGATTTTGTATAAACTGGTAGATGAAAAATCTGTTAGATTTTAATTCTTCCCACTTTCCTTTCCTTTCAGACAATTATGTGTGACTTTATTAATCACGTTGAAGTAGTACTTTTTGTCGGTACCACCATCAAAAATTATGGCATGGAGACTTATTACAAATTATGAAAGCTTGAGTTTAGCTCAGGATTTTTCAAACTAACTTTTTTTTAAAATCGTTTCTAACAAAATCCAACAAACTATCTTATTTCATCATACATTCCAATCCAGGTTCCCACTCCCCTACTCCCATTTCCTCCACATACTCTCCCACTCCACCCCTATCCAGTCCTCAGAGAGAGTAAGACACATTACTCTGTGAAAGGTGCAAGGCCCTCCCTAATATATCTTGGCTGAGCAACGTATATATGCAAAGAGAATGGGTTTCCAAAAAACCAGTACATGAAGTAAGGATAAATCTTGGTGCTATTGTCAGTGTCCTTCAGTCTGCCTCAGCCATGTAACTCTCAACCGCATTCAGAGCAACTAGATTAGTCTGATGCTTGGTCCTTCCCCAGTCCAGCTAGAGTTGGTGAGCTCCCATTTGCTCAGGTAAACTGTTTCTGTGGGTGTACCCATCACAATCTTGACCTCTTTGCTCATATTCTCACTCCTCCCACTCTTGAGCTGAATTTTGGGAACTCAGTCCAGTGCTCCAAATGTGCGTTCCTTCCTTTGTTTCCATCGGTTTCTGGATGAAGGTTTTATGATATTTAAGATATTCATCAGTCTGGTGACAGGACAAAGCAAGATTGCGCCTCTTCTTCTCTATTGCTTAGAGTCTTAACTGGGGTCTCCTTGTAGATTTCTGGGAATTACTCTAGAGCCCGGTTTATTGCTAACCCTATAATGGCTCCCTCAATCAATACATCTCTTTCATTGCAATCCTCTCTGTCCTTCCTCCTTCTCGACTATCCCATTCCTTCAAGTTCTTCTCACTCCTTCCCATCTTCTCCTTTCCTCTTCTACTTTGCCTTCTCCCCCAACCCTATGCTCCCAATTTTGTCAGGCTATCTTGTCTGCTTGGACTTTCCAAGTGGATCTATATATGTTTTTCTCAGAGTTCACCTTATTACTTCGTTTCTCTAGGATCATGAACTATAGGCTCAATATCCTTTGATTATAGCTATTATCCACTGATAAGTGAGTGTATACCACATTCATCTTTTTGTGTCGAGGTTACCTCATTTACAATAGTGTTTTCTAATTCCATCAACTTGTATGCAAAACTCAAAAAGTCAGTTTTTCACTGCTGAGTAGTCCTCTAATGTGTAAATGTGTTGCATTTTGTATAACTATTCTTAAGTTGAGGGACATCTAGGTTGTTTCCAGGTTCTGGCTACTACAAATAATGCTGCTATGAACATAGTTGAGTACATGTCCGTGTGGTATGATTGAGCATCTTTTGTGTATATGCACAATGGTGGTATTGCTGGATCCTGAGGTAGGTTGATTCCCAGTTTTCTGAGTAACAACATTACTAATTTCCAGAGTGGTTGCACAAGTTTGCATTCCCACCAGCAATGGATGAGTATTTCTCTTACTCCACATCCTCTCCAGCATAAGTAATCATTGGTGTTTTTGATCTTAGCCATTCTAACAGGTATAAGATGATATCTCTGAATTGTTTGTTTTGCATTTCACTGATGGCTAAGGATTTTGAACATTCCCTTAAGTATCTTTTGGCCATTTGAGATTCTTCTGTTGAGAATTTTCTGTTTAGTTCTGTATCACATTTTTAAATTGGGTTTTTTAGAATTTTGATATCTAATTTCTAGAGTTCTTTATATATTTTGGAGATCATTCATTAAGAAGGATAAGAATAAATAATAAATGTTGGATAATTTAGAAATTTCTAGACTCCAGAAAAGCTTAGTATCTAGAAAGGAACACAGCTGATATCCCTTTTATGATAGAATCTAGAACATGGGAATGGTTTTTGAAATACACATTTGTTTAGGATCATTTCCTTTACCCATAAAGCCATTTTATTCTCTTTTTTAAAACTATCAAAATACTGTAATATATCCTGGATGTTAATGTTTTATTCATGTACTGAGTATGTGTACTGCAGACATTTTCTTCATATGTGGATCAATAAAGCACTGATGTGTAAAACATTTTACTAGGCAGACTGAGTTTGCCTGGAAAGCACCAAAATCTGAGTCTATTCCTGAGCAATGCATAAGTGAGTCATGGCAACATATTTCTATAATCCTCATCCTCAAGAAGTGGAGATAAGAGGATCACAAATTCAAGTTTACCCTTGACCACATGGTGAATTTGAAGATATTCTCAAAACCTTATTACACAATTGTGAAAGAAACAGAACTAATGACTTTATAAATGGTGGTGATTGTTTTAGGCATGTATTTCTATAAAGACTAATTTTATTGAGTCATTAAAATAAAAATTTGTCACTGTAGACACTGAATGCCAGGTACTTCAATAGATTACATGACTGAAATTCTTAGATAAGAAAACAAGCAGGTATTAGAGTAAGAACACAGTCACTGAGAGAAAATGTGTATTCAACAATGATTTGTTGCATACAAGCAGGTATGGTCTTATCCTTTTATAAGAGGTTTATGTCCTAACCCTGAGGCCTATAGTGATTCTGTGATTTCCTTCCTGATCACACTATAAAGGGAAGAAAAAAGAATGAGTGTTCTCACCTCAGGTTCCTAAAATAATTACATTTTTAAGAATATATATATATATATATATATTCTGTAAAATATATCTTATATATAGTATATACTTATATATTATTTTATGACACTTGTTTATATCACGTATATCAATGTATAAACTATAAACATGCGTCTTAAAATAACTAAATTTAGAAGAATCTATGTATAAAATTCAAAGAACTACTTACTTCCATCCCTGCTTCTTGCCAATGTTCACAAAAGGAGTGCAACAATCACATTCTCTGTTTGTGTGTGTGTGTGTGTGTGTGTGTGTGTGCATGTGTGGTTTCAAGAATAAGGGTTTGAAGAAAAGAAAACAAAACTTGTCAACACTTTTAATCAATGTGTTGCTTACTCTTACTCCAGGATTACCTTAATGTTAGCTATGAATTTATATACCTTTAAAATGTATTGTTTTAATTTTTCAATAAATGCTCCTTCAATCAAATTTTACATGTATAACATTTTCTTGTAATAATTCTGTATGTGGCCCAAGGATGAAGACATACAGCATTATCGCATGAGTGATATTGTCCAAGATTTGACTTATAATTGCCTTATTCCTGTGTTTCACTGATACACAGTACTGTGCCTAGTCCCAACTGGCAGATATGCCCACGAGAGTTGGTCAGTGAGAATTCTGAGGCCCCCCAAACAAAAAGGCTCTTTTAGTTGTGTTTCACTAAGGACTAAGAAGGTGAAACCCCACTGTGTGGTAGCAACCAAGCTGAACTGCCAAGTACAGAGATAGTAAGTGGACACTGAGGTTAACATTTGTCCTTAGCTGGTTATCTTTCAAAATATTAGAGAGTGCTATGCAGTGTATTGGATGAACAGTCCAAAAGTTTTACCTAGCTGTAACCTCCAAAACCCACAAAACAGACTTCTCTAATAAAATGTGGAATAGTGGAATTAGTGTCAGGAGTGTGGGTGTAAACAATTGTCCATGGATTGGATTTGGGGTGCCCTCCACAAAACTGTAATGGGTAAGATATTATAAACCGGGTTAATGACCCACAGCTGATGAGAACAAACTCCCCAGTGGGTAAATGTAATATACTATTGTTGTTTTGTTAACTTGAGAAAGCATCAAACTGTCTTCTAAATGTTTATGTTTATATCCATAGATGAAAAATAAAGCAGACTTCAAATCAAAAGCTACTGCTTGCCCTGGATAGTAAATCAAGCGAAACCTTGGTAAATTGTTCGTAAAGAACCATGACTAGCTAAGATCCAGAGAATAACTGAAGGCTGAAGGCTCTATTTTAATCTAGATATTTATATAAATTTCTTAAGCCTCAGAGCACTATATGAAAAAAGAAATGTGAAGTATGCAAATGCTAAAATATACATTGTGAAATATCATCATCTGGACTCTATAGAGCTGTTATAACCATACACTTATATTCAAAGCAGCTATCATCACAGGATAATTCTATCTACAACTAGTTACTGGTAGTTACTGGAGGGTCTTGTGCAGCTGTACCACTTACTGCTAAACTACAAACTACTGTCCTCTTTTAATTTCTGTTGCTGTTGTAAAACACCATGCCTAAAAGCAACTTAGGTGATATGGGATTCCCCTCTGTATGCTGTGATTACCATTAATGAATAAAGAAAACTGGCTTGGCCTGATAGAGTAAAACAGAGCTATGCAGGGAAACTACATTGAGTGCTCTGAGGTAGGCAGCAGAGTTAGAGAGAAGCCATGTAGCCCCACTGGAGACAGAATCTGAAAACTTTACCTGGTAAGCCACAACTACTTAGCAATACACGGATTACTAGAAATGGGTTAAATTAAATTGTAGGAATTATCCAGAAATATGCAGAAGCTCTTGGCCAAAGAGTATTGCAAATAATATAGTTTCTATTTAATTATTTTGGGTCTGAGTTGTCAGGTGGCTGGGAAATAAAGAAGTGACCTTAATATAACACTTGGCAAGAAAAAAGCTTTGTATGGTTTATACTTTGAGATAACAAACAATCACTGAGGTAAATCATGGCAGGAATTAATCAGGAACTGAAAAGAACATTAAAGTGTGAAGATATGTTGTTTACTGATTTGCTCTGGGCTCACATTCAATTGCATTTTTGTTTTGTCTAGTCCAGGCTCACTTGGTATGGGATGGTGCTGCCTATAGTAAGTTGGGCTATTCTCCATCCATTTACAATCAATAAAATCCCCCATAGAGAGATTAAATGTCCAATCTGATGGAAGCAACTGTACAATTTAAATCTCCCCTTCATAGGTGTGACAAGTGGCAACCTCAATTAGGAATCACAACTGTTTGTAGATTCTTGGAGGGGGGAACAATTTTCTCTTGTTGTGTATCAGTCTGAGAGCACAGGCACCAACAGATAATCCCATAGTCTTACTCAAATACATGGACCTCTTTATCCACAATGAAATGCAGAACAAATCAAATGGGCATGAATATGAGGAAGATATTGGTAGTGAGTAGATAGATAGGATACTAGGGCTATGGAAAAGGGTTAGAAGTGAGAGTGATTAATGTGCATTATGTACATGTGTGAAAATATCAGAAAACAGGTTTAATTTATAAAATAATTAATACATATTATCCTATAAGCAATGATGTTGTAGAACAAAGCAAAATGTATTGGATGTCATTGATTCCACTTATGAACATAAGTAATCTGTACAGTCTATAATTTCACTTTTTTATATAATTTCACTTTTACATGGCTAAACAAAATTTAATTTTGTGCTTTGGAAAGCATGAATAGTAAGACTAGGCAAGTCACCTCTCTTAGGAACAAGAAAATTTACATCAGAGGAACAAAATGAGATATTGACACAAGTGGCAATGACAGGAAAAGGAATTTTACATTCTCGAACATATGACATAACTGTCTATTACAAAACATTGTTTATGCTAAAGGTCAGCAAACCCTGACATGTATGAATTGGATGTGGTTTGTCCCTGAAGGTTTCAAGTGTTGAAAGTTAAGTCCCAGTGCAGATGATTACGGTATAGAGGAACTTTGTTAAGTGGTGCCTAGTCCAAGGTTCTTAGGTTGAAGTGTCACCTTGGAACTGATTAATGTTAGTTTCATTGGAGTAATTTAGTTCTGAAAGCGATTTGTTATAACAGAACAAAGCTGTCTTCTGACCTCTCTCTTGCCCCCTATCTTGACATGGAATAGCCCCTCTTACCTGTGAACCTTTCATAGTGTAATTGTCTATTGGGAAGTAGTGATGGAACCCTTCCAAAGAACCTGGCAGACAAGATTTCCTGATAATAACTTCAAGCTCACAAAAACAGAATTCCCTCAACTTTGCAAAACACTTAGCTTCTTAATGATGGAATATGAGTCAACATAAAGATACATGAACCTAATCTTTTTCTGTAAAATGAGGTGGTAGAATAAAACAGCCTGCTTATTATTTTTTTTTAGCATTCCTACTCTGACGGAGCACTCAAATATAATTTTTGAAATTAAGTACTACCAACATAGTAATGTGTTTTCCATAACTTTACTGGACAAAATCTCTAGTATAGCATGTCTCTAAAATACACACATGTGTTCAAGAAGTTTAAAAATAATAAAAACCCTTTTAGCATTAATATATCATTTATGAAAATTACTCATGAACATGTTGGGGGATACATGGAATAGATATATTCAAATTCCACTACCTAAACCTTATCTAATTGTAGAAATGATATTGGTGTATAGGCAAATATTATTGTAGATGTTGCAGTATGAAGTTCTTTCATGATTTTATCAAGGTTAAGATGGCTCAAAGCATGAAGTACAACTTCTGTTTCCCTGAAGATAATCTCTTCAAACACCCGGAAAGGTTCCCAAGAAGAGTAGATTGCTCTGTCAGTGGCCAATCTAATTTGTCCTAAATACAGTTCTTCTCTCAAATTACATGATTACATTGAAGGCTAATCACACCCTTCCTTATGATTATATAAGTTATTCCTATAACTTATGACTCATACACCTTTGCTATTTTGCTTTGTTTCTAAATGCAAGTCCTTTGACCCTGCATGATGCATATAATTTATTCTTCTGCTGATCGTGAGTTTATGTTAGTAGTGAACTACTATGGGAGTAATTTGTCAAAACTCAACTTCTCTACCTTTAAGCATCTATTGCACCCCAGGAGTGTGCAACATGTTTTGCAACTGAATAAAGGAGGAAATAAACCCAGAAAAACATATCTTTTAAAAATCCTTCAGTGTTCCATTAAAAGTATCTTAATCTTTTCATTCATAGTCCTTCTCAATTCTATCAAATCTACCTACCCATACTTTGATCCAAATTCTGTGTCTTGAAAAAATAACTAACGAGGTCCAATTTCTTCAGCTCTTTATTATAGGGCCAACCATAGAAGTGTGAATGATTGACAGAAGACCATATCCATAAGAAAACTGATCTTATTCCAAGCCTCTAGAATATATTAGTTGTCAATAGAAACTCAATTATGGATGTGGAATCATGGGTTTCTCCCTATTTCAAGCTTGGGTATTGATTCATCTTGTACTGGTCTTGTGAAGGCAGCCACAGCAGGTGTGAAACCATGAGTTTAGTAGTCCTGTCAGAGAAGACTCTTTCATTATGGTCTTCATTGACCTATGGTCCTTAGAATCTTTCTGCCCCGCTTCTGCAATGCTAACCTAGCTTTTCAGGCAGTATGTACTATAGATGGCTCATTTGTGGTTGAATATTCCTCATAAACTATTTTTTGTACTTTGATGAGTTCTGAGTTTCAGAATTAACTACCTTCCACTTGGGAAAAACAAAAACAAACAATCTTCTCTGATTAGCTCCAAGTTCTTCACTAATCTGTTTGTATAGAGATACATTTTAAAGGGCAATATTATAGTAAATTCATTTAGCAAAATAATAGTAGGTTTACCTTAGAGAGTTCTGCAAATGTTTTGAAAATGTTTACAGTATTAGATATGCATTTCTTTCTATGGAGTTGTTCATAAATTCAAACAGAAAGTGGTAGATTAGCCTATAACATTTGTGACTCTTTTGCACCCATGGGCATAACTTGGTACATTGCTCATTTCTACAGCTCATGAAGCTAGAAGGTGGGTGATATTGTAGATACGTTCTTCACTGTAGTCTTCATATCACCTTCACATGCTACACTGGCTAACCTGAAATATGGAAGCTTCCTAGTCATGCCTACTTGATTTCATCATGATCTGTGACCAAAGTCTTTCTGGTTTTTAACAGTGGGATACTACCATCAAGTTTTGCTTAGCAAACAAGGGCAGTGGCAATGCCTTCAATTTTTGAGACTCTCCATGACACTCATAATCAACAACTTGAGGAAAAGTTTCCATACCTGTCACTGCTTCTGGGAGGTACATTATTCTCTGTGTGAAAGAATCCACTTATATTCATATCAGATATCAATTTACTACTAATAATGCTAAGATTAATTCATGGTCTGCAGGAGAAATTACACAGGGCAAAATAATGTATTTGGAAACAATAATTAACTGGAGGTTTTGAAATTGTATAAGTTTCATTTTGTATATGATGTTCATATGTTTATATTTTACATATTATATGTGTGTTATATGTGTATGTTTGTGTGTGCAATTCCATTCTGATCTCTGGGACATTTTCTTGATTAGGTAGTTGGACCTAGCCAACTACGGATTATGCAAGCCATGGAGATCAATCTTTTAAGAAGAATTCCTTTTTGTACCCTATCTTTGTTCCTGTTTGAATTCCTATCCTGACTCCTGACTTTCCTTGGTGATGAACTATGATTAGGAAAAAATAAAGAACAACTCTGTTTCTTCTCGAAGTTATTTCTGGTCATGATGTTAATCATAGCAAAACACAATAACAAAACTAGTACAGATGTTGTTACCAAAAATTGAGGGTGTTATTGTGACGGACCTCATCATGTTTTTTTATACTTTGGACTATTTTATAATAAAAATATTGAATTTAGGACAATGGGTTGGAAAAGCCATTAAGTATCCAGAGTTTAATAAAAATGTGGAAGATAGTGATGACAGAATGACTAACTTGAAGATTAAGGTGTGACATTTCAAATGGAAGTAAAGAACTGTTTAGGTGATATTTGAATCTGTGGTTTCTGGCTAGCTGGGAATTTAGAACCATTTCTCATTAACAAGGGACCAGCAACATTAAATCAAATGTATATATACTGGGACAATTGATGCTGGCTATTTGAGGTTTAAAAAAATTCTTTGATTAATAGACAATAACTTCATGGAGGCCAACTGTTCTAGAATGTACTTTATTATGATTAACATACAGAAGCTGTGGTTCAGAGGGTACTGAGGATGCATCTTTAACTGGAAGCCAAATTTGATAACATGTATACGTTTCCCATGTGGCATTTGTTAGCATGCAAGTTGCATGACTGAAGGGGTCCTGTGGAACAGCTGAGACTTGGCACTTTGAAAAACCAGGAGAGAGTATTGGACAAGGAGGAGTCTCAGTTACAGTGGATAACCCAGAATTGAAGGTATGACAGATATAATCTGAGGCTTAGTAATATAAGATGCCAGGAGAGACCTTGGATGATATTGCAGGCTCAGTTGCTCTGGAGATTCTAGCATATTACAGATGCCAAAACCAAGGGAGCTGACCTGAGCTAAAGAGTAGAGTTCTGGGTGCTGTGGATGGTCGAACTAGAGAAGTGGGAGCTCCCATGTTTTTTGAGGCTTAGAGTATTGTGACTAGGTCCTAGATGTCAGGCATTGACTTACACAATTTGATTTATACTTCTTGTTTTCGTTTTGCTTTGATCTGATTATAACTGTTTTCTGGTATGCTCCTTTTGAACTAACAAAGCAGTTACCTGTTTCTGATTTTACATTAGCCCACAGTTAATAGACTGGGGTTTTAAAGAGTTATTAGGGTATTAGAATGTTAAAAATGTAAGCCAGGCGGTGGTGGCGCACGCCTTTAATCCCAGCACTCGGGAGGCTGAGGCAGGCGGATCTCTGTGAGTTCGAGACCAACCTGGTCTACAAGAGCTAGTTCCAGGACAGGCTCCAAAACCACAGAGAAACCCTGTCTCGAAAAAAAAATGTAAATACAGTAGGGTTACTAAAGTTAGAATTTGTTTTGTATGGTTTTATTAACATGACATTTTGGGACAATAAAATTATATGGTTTAAGAATGATATGTTGAAGTATCAAGTTGACAAGGGGTGGATTCGTAATGGTTACAATTTGACAAATTTGGGAAAAGAGGACATCTTTTGAGTTGCCTAGCCTTTGAAGTCTTTTATCCATCTCTCCATCCCAAAAGACAAATATAATCAATGCCTTGATCAGCTATAATCAGAGATGCCACCTTCTTCAGTAGATGGAAACAAATAGGACATCCCACAATTAGATAATGTGCAGACTGAGACACCTTGGAACACTCAGTTCTAAATGGGATGTCTCCATTCAACCCTTCCTGTCAGGGCTTACTGAATCTGAGGAAGAGAAGTAGAAAGATGGCTAGAACAAGAGGGGATGGAGGACACAAGAAATAAGGCCATCTTAGTAAACAGGATGAATGCATGTGAGAATCCTTAAGAGTGTGGAGCCTACAGAAGAACTGCATGGGTCTGTGCCCAATGGAACAGCTGTCCTGAGAAGAGACGTGTTTATAAACTCCATATATCAGTCATAAGCTATCTCCAGCTGATAATCAGTGCAAATAAAGAAATGGTTCTCTTCAAAGAAGTCTCACTGGAGATACACCACTGTTAAGGGTAGGTTCTCTGCACAACAGTAAATGGTCAATATAAAATAAATTCAGTGGTATCTTTGGAGGTTCTTCATCTCATAGTGCTTTTCCAAGACATACATTTTTTTAAACTTTACAGAATATATATATATATATATATATATATATATATATATATATATATATATATAGAGAGAGAGAGAGAGAGAGAGAGAGAGAGAGAGAGACTCTTTTGGTGTGTGTTTTTAGAGAATTCCTATGTTTATGAATGTTATGTCTTGTAAATCCATTTTCTTCATGCTTTGCTTTGGTTCTTTTAGTCCATTTGTCTGTTTGTTTGTTCACCTATTCTGCTTGGTCTGTGTTCATTTGATCTATTTTATATTAATAGTTTTATTTAGGTGCCTATTTGTATCTAAGGAGAAACACAAAGGCTATAGATTTGGAAAGGAAAGGAAGTAGGAAGGATCTCAGAGGAATTGAGCCTAAAAATCATAATCAGAATATATTGGATGAAATAATCTTCTTTTTAAGCAAAGAAAATTAAAATTTAATCCTTATCTATTTAGTTTAAAAGATCACACAGACCCATGTTTAGCAAGCAACCCATAAAGCATTTATTTGATTTGATTTTGTCTTGTGCTTCTCACATCTTCATTATCTAGCCTCTTACAGCATCTCACAAAAATCCAGACATTATCCATAAAGCTTCTATAGTTTCCAGCATTTTCTCTGACATCTGATACTGAGTTTTCGTTGGTACCAAATTACCTTTCTCCTATCATTACTTTTTGTTCTTGTAAAGAATTTTCTTCTAGTGTTCTCTTATGTTTATCCTCATGAAAAATGTAATTAAAACCATGATTTTTATGCAGTTTTATCTTTTTCTCTAAAGTTACTCTGTGCATAAGCTGTCACTAAGACCATGATGTTCTAACAAAATAGAGAAGAACTCACATTTGTTCTTTTAATATATCAACTCCTAATTTGTAGGAAGCAAAGGCTTTAACAGACTGTGAGATGTGCTGACATATTGAGCAAAGACATTTATTCAAGATACAAAGTATCTTTATACATAGTGAATAAAATATTCTTCTAACTTTTATCATTTGACTTTTGTCTGAGTTTAATTTGCCTTTGATAGGCTTTTTAACACAATAAAATGAATCTTGAAGTTGTCAGTTTTACAATTGAGAGTTTGTATCTAGGAATTTGTTCCTTGTCTCTAATAAGGAAGTTATAATTATCAACTCTGAGGATTGTAATAACTAGTGATGTGTGTGTGTGTGTGTGTGTGTGTGTGTGTGTGCATGTGAAATATAGGACAATGAATAGGTTCTTTTTTTTATTGAAAAAAAAAACAAAATTTCTGCCTCCTCCCAGCCTCCCATTTCCCTCCCCCTTTTCCCCCTCCTCTCCCCTCCCCCCATTCCTCTCCCACTCCCTCTCCAATCTGAAGAGCAGTCAGGGTTCCCTGCCCTGTGGAAAGTCCAAAGTACTCCCCCCTCTATCCTGGTCTAGGAAGGTGAACATCCAAACTGGGTAGGCTCCCACAAAGCCAGAATATGAAGTAGGATCAAAACCCAGTGCCATTGTCCTTGGCTTCTCAGCAGCCCTCATTGTCCACCATATTCAGAGAGTCCGTTTTTATCCTATACTTTTTCAGTCACAGTCCAGCTGGCTTTGGTGAGCTCCCAATATATCAGGCCAACTGTCTCCGTGGGTGGGTGCACCCCTTGTGGTCCTGACTTCTTTGCTCATTTTCTCCCTCCTTCTGCTCCTCATTGGGACATTGGGAGCTCAGCCAGGTGCTCCAGTGTGGGTCTCTGTCTCTATCTCCATCCATCACCAGATGAAGGTTCTATGGAGCCATCTTAGGGTTGACAAGAGACTTGGACCTAGAGGGGCTCCCAGGTGCCCAGGGCGATGTATCCAGTTAGTTCCTGGGGCAGCTGAGGATAGGGAACCTGAAATGTCCCTATCCTATAGCCATACTGATGAATATCTTGCAATGAATAGGTTCTGAGTCAGCCTTTAAGGTTCCACATTTGTTTCAAATCTCAGAACCACTCTGGGATAAGAATCTCCAATCAACTTTCTTAAGCTTGAAAGGGGAAGGAAATTTCTTTGAGGTTATGATTTCTGGAAATATATTGGGGGAGATCGGGAGTGATGCTATTCAAGTTGTTTGTAACTTTTCTCAGAAAAGTAATAATGTCTGTGGTGGAAAGGTGAAAGAAAATAAAACACATTGAAAACAAAGGCTGGATCTAGAGGAAGAAGTGAATATCTGAGCTACAGGCTGGAGATCCCTGCTCTCTTTGCAATAGTCCCCTAAGCAATCCCTGTGCCACACTACCACTTACTACACACCCAGAGATCAGGCAGCAGCATAATTACTGCCCACCCCCACAATTACCTGCTTCAGGCCCCACATGTACCTGGAGGAAGGACAACCACCAGAGCCACAGACCCCCATAAAATAGTTGGAGGACGGGATGGTGAGGCAGCAGTGTAAGACTACATTCAACAACAAAAAGAGCAACATGACAGCACCAGAAACTAGTGGTTCTACAACAGCAAGACCTGAACATTGCCAAGGCAGATGAAGCAGAAAACAACCTTGAAAATAACTTCATGAAGATTATAGAGGCCCTTAAGGAGGAAATAAATGATTTCTTTAAAGTCATTGATGAAAATACAAACAGAAAATTGGAAGAAATAAATAATTCCCTTGAAGAAAGCCAAGAAAACAAAGAAAAACAAACAAGTGAAGGAAGCAGTTCAAGGGAGTTGTGGAAACGTAAACTATGAGTAAACAAATAATAAATACAGATGCAAGCATAACCAACAGAATGCAAAAGATGGAAGAGAGACTCTCAGGCATTGAAGTACGATAGATGAAATATCTATTCACTAGAGTACTAGAAGTTCTGACTAGAGCAATAAAACAACAAAAGTAGATTAAGGTGATACAAATTGGAAACAAAGAAGTCAAACTTTCATTATTTGCAAATGCTATTGGTACTATAAAGAAGTGACACCAAATACTCTACCAGCAAACTCCTACAGCTAATAAACATTTTCTGTAATGTGACAGGCTATAAGATTAAAAAAAAAATCAGTAGCCCTCCTCTATACAAATGATAAATGCACTGAGAAAGAAATCAGAGAATCATTTTACTTTACAATAGCCACAAATAAATAAAATGTCATGGGGTAATTCTAACCAAACAAGTGAAAGACTTGTACTACATGAACTTTATGTCTTTACAGAAATAAATTGAAGAAGATATCAGAAAATGGAAAAATCTACTATGCTCTTAGACAGGTAAGATCAACATAGTAAAAATAGCAATCTTACCAAATGCAGTCTACAGATTCAGTGCTGTCCCCATCAAAATTCCAACACAATTCTTCACAGACCTTTAAAGAACAAAAATCAACTTCATATGGAAAAACAAAAACCCAGGATAGCCATAACAATCCTGTACACTAAAGTGACTTCTGAAGGCATCAGCATCCCTCACTTCAAGCTCCACTATAGTGCTAACATAATGAAAACAGCTTGGCACTGACATAAAAACAGATGCATGGATCAATAAAATCGAGTTGAAGACCCTCTAATTAATTTGCACACCTATGAATACCTGAATTTTGACAAAGAAGCCAAGGTTATACAATGGAAAAGAGAAAACATCCTCAACACATGGTGCTGGCATAACTGGATGCTGGCATGTAGAAGAATACAAATAGATCTGTTTCTATTACCATGTACAAAACTCAAGTTCAAATGGATCAAAGACCTCAACATAAATCCTGTCACACTGAACATCATAGAACTGAAAGTGAGAGGTAGCCCTGAACACATTGCACAGGGGACAACTTCCTAAATATAACTCCTGTAGCACAGACACTGAGAGCAACAATAAATAAATAGGCCTCTTGAAACTGAGAAGCTTTTTTAAGGCAAAGGACCCATTCAACAAGACAAAACAACCAGCCTAGAGAAGGGGAAAATTTTTACCAATGCCACATTTGACAGAGGGCTGACCTCCAAAATAAAGAACACAAGAAACTAGATATCAAAATACCAAATAATACAATTTAAAAAGGTGGTAGAGATTTAAACAGATAATTCTCAACAGAAGAAACTAAATGACCAAACAACAGTTAAAGAATTGTTCAAAATTCTTAGTTATTGGTGAAATGCAAATCAAAACAATTATGAGATAGTATTTTACACATATCAGAATGGCTAAGATCTAAAACAATGATAACAGCTTATGCTGGGAAGGATGTGGAGTAA
The DNA here is from genome assembly GCA_963919715.1 of Microtus obscurus. Classification (NCBI taxonomy): domain Eukaryota; kingdom Metazoa; phylum Chordata; class Mammalia; order Rodentia; family Cricetidae; genus Microtus; species Microtus obscurus. The sequence goes on along the minus strand of CAWTZC010002535.1, from coordinate 18,798,937 downwards.
GGGCAGCACTCCTCTGTTGACGATGAGAGTGCAAACTTGTACAGTCACTTTGGAAATGAGTATGGCAGTTTCTCAGAAAGTTGGAAATCAATCACCTCAAAACACAGCAATCCCACTCCTGGGCATATATCCAAAGGATACAAAGTCATACCACAAAGACACTCGCTAAAGCATGTTCATAGTAGCATTATTTGCAATAGCCAAAACCTGGAAACAACCTAGAATCCCCTCAACCAAAGAATGCATAAAGAAAATATGATACATTTACACAATGGAGTATTGCACAGTGGTAAAAAAAAGACATCTTGAAATTTACAGACAAATGGATGTAACTAGATTAAACTATCCTGAGTGACCCAGACTCAGAAAGACAACCACAGTATGTACTCACTCATAAGTCAATGTTATAGGTAAATTAAAGGATATATAACCAAATTGCAATCTACAACCCCAGAGGAACTAGTAAAAAAGAAGACCTAAGAGTGACACTCATGGAGGATCCCAGGAAAGGGAAAATGTTAAGATTTCCTGACTAAACTGGGAAGGGAAGTAAAAGAGACTGATTGGGGTTTGGAAACAGGAGGGCTTTAAATGATCAAATTGGTGGAGGGATGGAGAGTTGGAACAAAAAGAAAGAGATATCTTGATAGAGGGAGCCATTGTGGAGTTAGAAATAAATAAGGTGCTAGGGAAATCCTCAAGAATCCCCAAACATGACTCCAGTTGAGACTTCTAGCAATAGTGGAGAGGGTGCCTGAACTGTTCTTTCCCTATAATCAGATTAATGACTATCCTAATTATCATCATAGAATCTATATTCAGTAACTGACAGAAGCAGATGCGGTGATCCACAGCCAAGCACTGGGTTGAACTCCTGGAACTTAGTTGAAGAGAGGGAGGGGGGGATCATCTGGGAAAGAGGGATCATGATCATGATTGAGAAAACCAGAGACTGCTGACCCTTGTGGAAACTCATTGACTCTGTACTAACAGCAGGGAATCCTTCATGGGACCAACTAAGCCCTCTGAATGTGGATGACTGTCCTTTGGTTTGATCTGTTGTGGGAGAGGGATTCTCAGTACCATCTGGACTTACCCCCTGTGCATAAACTGGATTTTTGGAACCATTTCCTACACTGTGATACCTTGCCTCAGACATGATTCAGGGGGTAGGAGCTTGATCCTTTTAAGGAATATTTCTTAAGACGAGCCTCTCTGCTGATGCAAATAATTCCAATCAGACCAAATTAGACCTAATAAAAGATGCCCACGCTTAATGCAGCGCTCTTGAGTGGCCCAGGAAAGAATGGCAAGTGGAGAGAAGGGGAGACAACACAAAACTCGGAGACTACAAGTTCGTTTTGGGAGCAGCAGCCTAAATAGCCTGTGGGAGTGGTTCTGACCCTCCCTGAGGAAGGGTCAGTGTTTGGAGGGCTTTCCCAGAGGAGGTTGAGTCCCAACCAAGGCAACTCCCAGGGGAGGAGGCTTGAAATGAGCTCCCTGCTCCATTCCAAAGATGCATGCCAGGGGCTGGGATCTCACTTCTAACCAAACAATCCATTCTCAACTTGGTATACCAGAGTTTGATGACTCCCTAAGGAAGCCTTAGCCTCTGAAGAGTAGATGGGAAGTAGGATTTGGGGAGTGAAAGTGGGAGAAGAGGAGGGAGGGGCACTTGGGCTAGTATTTAAAATTTTAATATTATGAAATTAAGAAAAAAGAAAAAGAAAGACAAAGTTCAGGCAATCATTTGCTTTTATTATTTTATTTCTTTTGTGTATAAACAGTACTTACATGTGGCAACACAAACAATAGAACTGTATTTGGTGATACATATAAAATTAACTTCTAATAAGTTCAACATTGAGAATCCAGCAAGAATCCTATATCGCATACACTTATGTTTTTAAATAAATTAAATCCTCACAAAAATGTTTTGATACAGAATATTATATTTTCTCCTTTCCTGTAATCTCCATTTTTCTTTTCGATGAGTGTTGCCCAGTTTTTAGTCAGAAACACAAAGTGTAATTATTATTACTGCCTTAAAAAATTCAACTATTTATACTCAAGAATTCCTAGTGTTCTTTCCCAACATTCAGACTACACTTAGAACAAAAATATATTTCTGATAAATTTATGAGTGAAAATTCATTTTTCAAGACATAATTATAAAGAATATTTTTTAACTTCATTTGCCAAACAAATAAAAAGAATACTGTTTAAAAAACACACTATAAGCTATTATCAAATAGATGTTTTTGCTCATATAAATGATACAACCAAAAATATTTTTGAGTCTGAAAATTGTGATATATTTGTATCAAGAAGCTAGCAGCTTTAAGACAGTATGTTCTCATCTAATTATATCTGACACACAGTGAAAATAATTCAAAACAACAATTTTTATTTAAAAATATACATATCTTACAGTTTCTAGGAAAAGTCATATTTTAACTATAGTTCCAACAGTATTTGAAAAGTGTATTATGTTGTCCATAATTATCAGACCTAGAAACCTGAATCAAGCTTGTGCATATTTTTATTAATTAAATTTATTAATTTGTTTGTATATCCTGACTTCAGTTCACCTCCCTCCTCTCCTCCTATCCCCTTAACCTCTATACACCTCCATCCACTACTTTGCTTCTTTTCTGAAAGGAGCAGGACTGAAATGGGTGTCAACAAAGTTTGGCTTATCAAGTTGAGGTAGGACGAAACTCTTTCCCTCGTATTCAAGCTTGGTAAGGCAACCCAGCTGAGAAATGGTTTCCTAAAAGTGTCAGGGACAGAATTGCCTCCACTGCTAGGAATCTCACAAGAAAAACAGTTGTCATACATATGCCGAGGGGTAGGTCTAATTGTCATCACAAAATCTTTGTCCAGTAACTGATAGAAACAGATGCAGAAATCCACAGCCAAGCACTGGGCTAAATTCTGGGAATCTTGTGGAAGAGAGGAAGGAGAATTATATGAGCCAGGGAGGTAAAGATCATCACGAAGTAATCAACAGAGACAAATAACCTGAGCTCACAGGAGTTCACAGACACTGGACTGACAGCTAAAGAGCCTATAGAGAACCAAGCAAAGCCCTCTACATGTGTAATTATTTAGTCAACCATAAGGCTGCACTTCCCGGTCCTAAGGCAGGCACATGTGGGCGGACCCTTGGGAATAGGGCCCCACATGATCCATGTGCATGCATGCCTGGTTACCTCCACCCTCGACTCAACTAACCCCTTGTGTGTGCATGTGTACATTGCTCACCATCTGCATCATCAGCGTCTGACATGCTCATGCAAAACCCCTGTGCACATGTGCAAGGTGTAGGTCGCCCGTCATCAGCATCTGACGTAGGCACGTCTTGCTCTCCACCCCCCTCCCCCCACCGTGGGCATGTACTGGGAAGCCTTTAAAAGCTGGACACACCATCTTTACGTTCTCTCCCCCCCCCTGCAGTTTCTTCGGGCCAGTGAGCACATCCTTCTTCTTTAATAAACTCCTAAGTGGGTTTGTGTTCTTTCGTGTCCTTTTCTCACTTGCGTCAGACATTTCAACATGTATTTGACAGCTTCTGATTTTTAAAGAAAATTCTTTACCAGTTGAAGCCTATTGATTCGGAATTTTGAGAACGGTGTGAAAGAAGTTAAGGTAAATATGAAGTGATAGGTAATAAAACTGTGTCTGTTTCTATAAATATAAGCTAATTTCATAAAAGTATACGTGCATACATTCAGAGTGAAAAAGATATCATACCTACATAAACTTTGACACCATTTTAAAAATACAGTTGGAGATTTGGAAATGCAACTATTTAGGTTAACATTATAAACGTGATGTATTTCTATATTTATAAAATTTGTAAAAGTAGAGGAAAACATTAAAGACAAAATTTTATATTTTTAAAATTGATAATGAACATAAACACTGAACATGTATTTCATAACTAATAGTTTATCTGGAGCTATTGTATTTGTATGTATTGTCAATCATGTTCAACCCACCCTTACAATCTCAATAATGTCTTCAAATTTAAAAAAAAATGTATCAGATCAAGCAGTAGAATGAAAATTAAAGCAATTCCTATATAAAGACTGCCGTTAAGATTTAGTGAATAAAAAGGTATAATAAAGCCGAAACTTATCAATTATTACTTATTAGAAAAAAATGAGTTAAGATTATAGATAAGCTATACAAAAAATATGCTAAGATATATATATCTTATTGAAAAACCAATCTTCTATAAATAGCTCCCTATAGAATGATGGAGTACCCACATGGACCATCCTGTTTAAGAGGCTGAGTTAGATTCCCCCATCAATTGGACCCTCTAAGCTACAAGACTCACTCCACTCCCAAACTCGCCCATCACCTGCTATCTCAGAGGACTCTGAAACAATGACTGCAACTCTCACAGAGGATCAAAAGGTGAGTGATCAGTCAACCAGCAGGATACCCACTCTCTAGGCCCTTAGTACCCAAGCAAAACTCTCACTCCTAACCCACTGGCCTCAGTTTCACTAGCCAGCCAGCAGGCAACCTTCCTGCAGGAAGGCTGTTCCAACACTCCTCCATCAATTGGGTCTTGTACACCACAAGAATCACTCTGCCCTAATACCCAACCATCCCCTGCCACCTCAGAGCAACTCTGAAGCACAGACTGCAACTGCACACAGTGAACCATGAGACCAGATCAAAAGTATATGCTCTACTATGTTCATAGCAGCATTGTTTGTAATAGCCAGAACCTGGAAACAACCTAGATGCCCTTCAATGGAAGAATGGATGAAGAAAGTATGGAATATATACATATTAGAGTACTACTCAGCAGTAAAAAACAAGGACTTCTTGAAGTTTGCAGGCAAATGGATGGAAATAGAAAACACTATTCTGAGTGAGGTAAGCCAGACCCAAAAAGAGGAACATGGGATGTACTCACTCATATTTGGTTTCTGGCCATAAATAAAGGACATTAAGCCTATAATTCGTGATCTTAGAGAAGCTAAATAAGGAGAACCCAAAGAAAAACATATAGGCATCCTCCTGAATATTAACCTTCATCAGGCGATGAAAGGAGACAGAGACCCACATTGGAGCACCGGACTGTAATCTCAAGCTCCAAATCAGGAGCAGAAGGAGAGAGAGCACGAGCAAAGAACTCAGGACCGCGAGGGGTGCACCCACACACTGAGACAATGGAGATGTTCTATTGGGAACTCACCAAGGCCAGCTGGCCTGGATCTGAAAAAGCCTGGGTTAAAACTGGTCTCACTGAACATAGCGGACAGTGAGGACTACTGAGAACTCAAGAACAATGGCAATGGGTTTTTGATCCTACTGCACGTACTGGTTTGTAGGAGCCTAGGCAGTTTGGATGCTCACCTTACTAGACCTGGATGGAGGTGGGTGGTCCTTGGACTTCCCACAGGGCAGGGATCCCTGATTGCTCTTTGGGCTGACGAGGGAGGGGGACTTGATTGGGGGACGGGGAGGGAAAGGGGAGGCGGCGGTGGGGCAGAGACAGAAATCTTTAATAAATAATAAAAAAAAAAGAGTGATTTCATCATCTCCCCGAGACACAGACAGAGTAGACTAAGAGCAGTTCCCTAAGACATAGACAGCAACCGCAAGAATTGAACCAAAAGGCAAAGATACTGCCAGCACCAACTGGAGGAAGAGATGGGTAGGCATCATTGCAAAAGTTCATTCAACAACCTAAAAAGCAACATGGGAACATCAGAAACAAGTGGTCATACAAAGGAAGACCTGATTATCCTAACCCAGAAGCAACAAAAGAAATTAATCTTAAATATAACTTTATGAAGATGATAGATAGATCCTTAAAGAGGAAAGGAAAAATTCCTTTAAAGAAATGGAGGAACAGACAAACAAAATTTGGAGGAAATCATTATTATAGTACATATTATTTATAATATATTATTATTATTATTATTATTATATTATAAATCTCTTAAATAAACTCCAGAAAACCAAGAAAAAAGCAGTACAACAGGAGAAGCAAACAGTTTTAGACTTGAAAACTGAAATAGAGGCAATAAAGAAAACACAAAGAAATTCTGGGCCAGAGGAAACAAGCTCCACCAGGAGCAAAAGCTATGAGCAAATCCAGCCTTGGGAGCCAACCCAGTCCTGGGACACTAGCAGACCAGGAAGAGCCAAGGACCTGACTCAGAGCCTTCTATCTCCACCAGAACCAGAGTGGGATTGAACCAGTTACCTAAGACACAGATAGAAGAAGCTCCACCAGGATCAGAAGTCAGTAGCAAACCCAGGCCTGGGACGCAGGTGGATCAAGGCCTGAGCCAGCGACCAGATTCAGAGTCAGCAATCTCCACCACAAGTCCAACTCCAAGCCAGGGACTTCTGCAGGAGGAGATCTAGACCAACATTTACAGAAACAGATCAAAGCCAGCAGCCTAGGCCAAAGTATACCCAAGACAGCAAACTCCAAGGGAGCAAACCAAAGCACAGGAGCACTCCTTTATTCAATTTATTGAAATAAATGTACATACTTGTCCTTGGGTCTATTAAAAAATGTTATTGTAAGATCCTTTTCTTTAACTGCTTAAACAAGGCTTGTGTTCTTATGATAATTCTTATTTGACCATAGGCAAATGTTCCTGTTAATATGCTGTAGAATCTAGTTTCTAGAAGCCAACTGATTAACTTCACTTATATGTTCACTTGCAATAATCTGATTACTAAGGACATACACTGGACTAAAATGGACTTTAGAGAAGATTCTAGTAAATGGCGTAGCTTCCATCTGATTCACTCCCATCTAAAAGCATATTAATTTATTGTCACATGGGGAACCTAAGAATATCTCATAACTTATCTCCGACTTTCAAGATTTCTTCCTCGGAATATATTTTGCACTATGGTTTACTTTCAGTAAAGTAACTGAAAATTCTCTAAATTTCAACTATAAATTGGGTAAAGTAACTTATTAATAGACAGTATCTTAGACTACCATGGTATTAAGTAAGCATAATTTTAATTTTCATATCAGAGGCCAAATAATGTAAGTTATTAATATTATTTCAATCAATACTCTGTCGAAGTATTCAATATATTTGCCAGAAGGCATGGTGCATGTCTTTAATCTTAGTAATCTGTCCCCAGTAATCTTTGGGGGAGAGGCAGGCAAGTTTTTTTGACATCATTGCTTACCTGTTCTAAATAATGAGTTCCAGGACACTCAGGGATATATATATATATATATATATATATATATATATATATATATATATATATATATATATATATCGAGAGAGAGTCTGTCTCAAAAAAATCATAAAAATAAATATATTTGATCATGAGTCAAAAGAAGCTTCTGAATAAAATAAGTTTTAAATTCTTATCTAATAATGCATGTATTATTTTTCACTTGACATGTAAGATTATTTGGAAGAGTATCAGAATTCAGGGTAAACAGAAGTACGAGAAAGGAGAAAACATGATGGAAAAAATAAATTACATAATTTTCCATTTTGTATGTAAGCCTTTTCTTCTTTTTCTACTATCCACAGACACACTCTGAGTGTTTCTCCAATACTCTAGAAAATGTATTATATTAACATTTGAATTAAGGCAAAACAAGTGAAGAGAGATTTCTTTAAACCTTTGTAATTCAGTACTCTTATTCAAACTTTTCCAAAAGGTTTAGATGCAAAATGTGTGTTGAAATAATACTTCATTTTTCTTTTTCTTTTCTAACTGTGCCCATGTGAACAATATAGACACTTGAAAATCATGTTTTGAAAGGGAAATGGAACAAGTGGATATAAAAACATATTTACAGAGAAGGGTATTGGCAGTACTATAGTGTATTATTTAGTTCAAAATACTCTCTTAGTGATATACTAAGTGAAGTGGAAAAAAGTGAATATAAAGAGAAAAACAGTAAGTGAATAGCAGTACAAAAAAAAAGTCTTTAGTACCATGTCACGTAATGAGAAGAATTGACAAGGTAATATACAAGCAATTAAGGAGACAGAGGAAATGAAAAATTCATTGACATGTATGAGACAATGTTCATAAAGTTTTCCTAACTCAAATTTAGAGTACTTATATGCAGAAATAATTGCTAATCTATAAAGCTGCTTTGGGGATTTATCATCTGTCAGTCAAGAGTATTGACATGCTTTTCTTAAGAAAACCTAATATAAAATTGAGGGGAAAGTAGAGTATTGAATTTTCTGGCAACTAAGTGATGATTTACAATGTTTTTAAGATCTAGTTCAGTATAAACTGGTGGTACTTAGGGAATAATAAAGGAGAGTTAAGATGAAATTCTGGTACTATCTATAGTAACAGAAAAACAATATTCTTTGTGTTGCTCTTTCAAAAACAGAGATTTACTTTCTATTTCCCCAATCCAGTCATGTATAACTGTTATCCTAAAGCACGTAAAGACTCACACTACGATTTAGTCTTCTCCTGATTTAAGATTTAAAATTGGATTTATTAAGTCAGTATTAAAATACTCAATTCAGAGAGAACATTATATAATCATCCACTTGTGGAATGAAAGCCATTATTTTTTTTAAAAGTATATTTATTATTTATTTATTTCTTTTTCTGTTTATTAACATCACAGCCACATTCCCCTCCCCTTATTTCCGCTCAGGTTTTAAGTGAGTATGTGTCTGTGTGTCTGTGAATGTGTCTATGTGTATCTGTATAAGCAGGTTAGTGGAAACTCTTACAGAGAACAGGACAGGTTATCACATGTTTTTAGAGCTAGATTAATGCATATCCTGAACTTCTTGTCATGCATGGGTGCTAGAGAAAAGAATTTGAATATGGAGGGAAAGCGGTATAAACTCTCAACCACTAAATAGTCTTGTGAGGTCCACTAACATAACTTACCAGCTCTATCTTATAGCAATAATTTCCCAATATAATTACCTAAGCATTTATAGAACTGTAGAATATGGCTAAATTTCCATATTTTTGTATGGATTCGAGTTTATAATAAATCTTATGTTATTCAATCTTGAATTTTTGTCTCAATGATTTTTGATGAGGAAGTTTTAACTTTTTGAAATTTTAAAGGATGCCAGATATTTTTTACATAAGTTTATTGGGGAGGAAAATGGGAGGCGGCGGTGGGGAAGAGACAGAAATCTTAAATAAATAAATAAATAAATTTAAAAAAAGAATAAAAAATATAATGTGAGGGAAATAAAGATAGAAGATTGCAGTATGTCTTTTCAAACTCAAGTGGTAACAACTTAAATATTCTGTTATGGGATATCTTTTGTTTTAAATATTTTTGTCGTTTAGTAATAACAAAGTATAAAGTAAAAATGGCAAATTACATTTCAATGATTAGTATTTTATCTGTAATAGGGATAGTATGTTTTATATATCAGAAAGGGTAATTGTAAAAGAGTTATTTTATTTTCTTGTTGGATCATAGAGCAATGGCCTGTCTTGTACAAAATAATGTTTGAATATTCATTTTGTATTCAATTATGATGTTAGATCCTAAAAAACTGATGGAGGAGGGTCATCTTTCTATCTGTTGTTTCATTGGTTAAGTAATGAAGAAACTGCTTGGCCTCTGATATGACAGAAAATTAGGTAGTTGGAGTAGATAGAACAGAATGCTGGGAGAAAGAAGCCGAATCAAGGAGTCACCATGATTCTCCCACCGGACACAGATGCAGGTTGAGATCTTCCCTGGTAAGACACCTCGTGGTGTTTCGGGGATATTAGAAATGGGTTAGATCAATATGTAAGAGCTAGCCAATAAGAGGCTGGAACTAATGGGCCAGGCAGTGTTTAAAAGAATACAGTTCCCGTGTAATTATTTCGGGGCATAAGCTAGCCATGTGGGCGGCCGGATGCTGGGGATGCAGCCCCGCTGCTCCCTACTACAACAAAAAACCTTTTGATACTAAATTATATTGCTTGTTAATTATTAAATTTAATAAAAGAGTTAATATCAGTTATTGGTATAAATGGTTTGGGTATCTCTTTAGCCATACTGGTCAAACACCCCCCTCAAAGGTAACCCATCCCTGGCACCGTTCTTAATTTATCAACCTGTGATACATGCTAGGGCATTGTCTTCCTTTTATGGGATAATTACATTTAATATATACATAATATATATCTGAGAACTTCTACAGTAAGTAGGGAGGTTTGAATTCCCAATTTAGAATTCAAACTAAGAAATGAGAATTATACATTATAGAGAGTGATGAAGCAGGTCAAAATTCCTAATCATTAGTAGGGTAGATTTATTAACTGAAAATGACCTTATAATGTAAAATGACCAATTTGTAAAGGAAAGTTGTAGAGATAAAATCACTTTCATTCCCACTGAGGAAATAGTAAGGCTATCTTAGAAACATGCCTCTTTGAATGTGGAAAATAACAGCAATTACTTTTGTTATGGCCAAAAAAATGGATGTATTTAATAAACCAGTATCGCAGAATACAAGACATCATAGAATTCTCAAGTGACAAAAAAAACCCAGTGGGTTCAGTATTTCTAAGAGAATTCTTTTTTAATGTCCTTTACAGTATTAACAAAGGAGGACTATATTTTCCATTCTTCTTAGGATCATTTCCATTTTATTTATTAAACTTAATTATCAAATTATTTTAAATATGTTTACCAACAGATTCAATAGCAAGTCACTTGGTGATTATCCTGAATTTTGAAATTATACATAATAACTGATATGTTACAACAAACCGTAACAGATTTTATTGTCTTTACAAAATAATTTGGTACTTTGATTTGCTTTTAATATGTTAATTTTATTTAATTTTTACAATGAAAAAGAATTATCATTTTAGTATATGTTCTAGATTTGTATTTACTTTTTGATCTTTACTTTTTTATTAACATACTTTTACCTATACATAATTGGTTTCATTCCATTTTCATACAAAAACACAAAGAATTTTTATGATATTCACTCTCCATTACTGTTTTGTATGCCTGTGCCACTTTCGATGACCTACTTCTAGTTTGTTTCCATATCTATTTTAGTATTATTATTACTAGCTCAGTAAATTTAATTAGAATTGGGTAACAAATTGTTTTTCAAGACTATGACTGATGTATGTACTAATGACTCTATCACTAAAGACAATGTCCCTTCCTACTTTAGCCAACATTAACTACTTAATAATTCTGGAAAAAAATGGCAAGACCTCATGAGTTTCCTTGCCCTCCATGATAAAAGACTGTTGGGTTTTGTCATATATAGGTCATGTGTACAATGTTAGTTGGTGAAAGTTCAAGAGTCAAAAAACTATGGTATGCTAGAAAGTCATTATTTCACAATGGAACCCTCCTCTTTATTGGAGGTCTTACATTCCTTGCCATTTTCCTTCTGTGATTCTGTGAGGTTCTGTGATGTTTGTGGAAATTGTGATAATACAGAGATGTACTACTTATAGAGGAGACCTCAACCGTGACTTATTCTTTTTTTTTTTTTTAATCTGAGGTGTTTCTTTCTTTCTTTCTTTCTTTCTTTCTTTCTTTCTTTTTTTTTTTTTTCATATAGCTATCCTCCTGGTTATGGGAAGTAGACAAGTTGCCGGGCAAAAATTGGGATCTTGGGGGTGTGGTGGGAGGGGGGTAAGGGGAGAAGGGGAGAGAAATGTGAGAAGGAGAGGTGGGGGGAACTTGGGGAAACGGGATGATTGGGACAAAGGAAGGTTGGTTAGGGGAGCAGGGAAGCACACATCTTAATTAAGGGAGCCATCTTAGGGTTGGCAAGAGACTTGGACCTAGAGGGGCTCCCAGGTGCCCAAGGAGATGTGTCTTATTCTTATAAATGTGACCTGTAATAATCCTCTGTTAGTCAATATCCCCTGCTTCCAAAGAAGCTTCCATGTTAAAGTTTGGGTCAGCAATAATATATGGATATGCCTTTCCCAACCATGGAGGGTTTTTATTTTCTGTTTGTTTTGTTTTGAAATTATAATATAATTACATTTCTCCTTTCTCTTTCTTTCTATACCTTCTCATATGCCCCTCCAAACTTATTGGAAAAGCAAATATGCACTTTTGACTACATTTAGAATTTTTAGATAAGGATTCACTTCTCCTATGAAAATGTGGCTTTTTACTCCATTAATACACTTGCCTTTTATATCTGTTGGCATGTCTTGCTTGTTAGTGGTATTACATAACACGATTCATTGTTAGCTGTGAACAAATCTGCCCCAGCAGCCTCATAGTATCTTCGGGAATTATGCAGTGTAGCTACACGGTATAAGTTTCCAGTCCAATGTCAGTTTTTACCTTTTTCTATGTCTGATGATCAAAAAATTTTGTGTTTTCACTGATAATGTCAATTCTAGTTTGGGCTGCAACATAGAATGTCAATTGTCCTGGGAGCCTAAGGGTATCCAAGGCATGTTACTGGAGGTATTCAATTTATTAGACCACCTATAGATTTTGACAGCAGTTTTATCTGCCCATGAAGGGTACATTCTCTCTAACTCCTTTTTACCTTTCTGATCTTATTCATACAAAATTATGATTTTTCACAGTCCTTTAAGGCTTTTACATACATCTTCAGCTTCATTTGCCCTTCACTAAGTTCTTTCCTCCCCCAACATTTTTGAAACTCCCCACTCAAACTACCAGTTCCAGTATTCCTCCTTTAATTTTGAATCTCCAGTGCTTTATTATACATTCCATTCTTGTTAAAGTAGATCCTCTGTTCCTCACCTCCTTTTGCCACTTTTTCATTCCTAATCTATATACAGAGAGTCTCAGTACCATAAACTGCTCTAATTGTAATAATATTAAAAGCTAGGATTCACACATGAGGGGTAATGTGTGGTGCTTTCACTTTGAGCCTGAGTTACTTCACTTAATTTAATATTTTCCAATTCCATTCATTTTCCAGAGAATTTCATTCTTTTAGGCTGGAAAAAAATCCCATTGTCTATGTATATCAATTTATTTTGCTAATTAATAATCCACAAAAGTACATTTTCAGAAGATAAAAGTTATATTGAAAATGTATAATCAAGACATAATTGAGTGAAAGATAATGAATAGAGCAATTGCAGTAGATCTAATTACATTCTAAATGGCAGGTCTTGGTTATCCACCTGATATGAATAATAAAGGAAAAGGAGGAAAAGCTTGAACTCAGATGTCTTGATTTGATATCAGTGTCTTTGACAAACTTTAAATTCATAAGTACAAATGTTGAGTTTGCATTATTAAGTGATATCCTTTTGAAATCACCTGGAGACAATTGAGCAGGTTGATTTACAAGAAAGAAAATTCTGTACTACAGAGTTATTTGGAGATAATAAGTGTGATATTAGTAATCTAAACTATGAAAGAAAATTTAAAATTGAATACATAGCATAAGGAAAGAGGCAATTTAATACAGGTCTGAAACATGTGATAATTTATTTCAAAATATGAAATAATAAAGGAAAACTATTCAGTCCATTGGAAGTAAAAGTTCATACTAGGACAAGGGCGTAGATGCAGTTGAGAACTCTTCATGATAAGAGAAGATGGTGGTAATTACAAAACAATTTAATGCATAATGATATAAAATAAAATTACAGTAAAATATCAATGACTAGTAAATCAAAATGCCAAAACAAAAATTATCAATAATGCTCCACACACAATTTAACACTTAGAAGTGCAGTATACTATATGGTAGTTAGAAGCAGAAAACGCTTTAAGAGTAAATTTATGCATTTATATGGATACATATATGTGCATGCAATCAGTTATATTGATTATGTGAAACATATATGTATGTAGTATAAAGAATGACTTGAAAATTTAAGCCAACAGGAATAATTAATATTTCAAAGTGGCCATAGAAATGGTGATAAGAACTATGGGGAAAATAAAGCATGAAGGAAATAGTTTCGGTTTTTGGAAATCAATGGATTATTTTTTAATTTAAAATAGACTTATTAGCCAGGCGATGGTGGTGCACACCTTTAATCACAGCACTCGGGAGGCAGAGGCAAGCGGATCTCTGTGAGTTCAAGACCAGCCGGGTCTACAGAGCTAGTTCCAGGACAGGCTCCAAAGCCACAGAGAAACCCTGTCTCGAAAAAACAAAATAAATAAATAAAATAGACTTATTCTGACATTATGTATCTTGACTAAAGTTTCACATCCCTTTAATTTTAGCTGCCTCCTCCTATATCCCTTCCTCATCTCTCTTGTCCCTCATACTATCCCTCCCAGCTTGATCCTTCTGTTCCACCAGTCCCCATCTACCAATAAGTATGTATTCTATGTCCTCACCTAATGAAATGTATATACCCTCTCTTAGTCCCTGTTCTTAGTCCCTGTAACCTCTGGGAAAATACTAGAATTTTTCAACATAACACGAAATTCATGGGAATAAAACCTGCAAATATATGGCTGGGACTGTGTTGTCCTGAAAATTTTTGCACAGTACATGTAAAGATGATCAGAGACACTAGACAAATAAAAGATCTACAGAGCATACATGTGCCAAAAGGTTGTTCTCCAGAGCACTTTGAAAACTACAAATATACAACATCAAAGAAAAACTTGGTTGGACAAATAAACAATGAGTGAATGGTAAAACAGTTACACCACCACAATTTATTATGGAAAGCTATGTAAAAATAATAATTCAATAAGAACAACTGGTAAATAAAAGAGGAACAAATTTTCAATAAAAATGATTGCTAACAAGTGGAGAATGCTGAATCCTCACACACTGTTGATAGGATTGTAAATTTATACAATCCTTGTTGAAAGCAACATGATGGCCCTGCCCCATAATTGCATCTATAACTGTTATAAGTTCCAGGGATGTATTTTCTTGGTTTATATCTGTAGTAAACAATCATTATGCCATTTCCATGTTCACTGAAATTCAATATATAATAATCAATGAATGATACCATCCGTAGTGACTATCAACTGAGGAGCATATAAAAATGTAGTAAATACAGCCAGTGATCCCTTTGTAGAAACAGAAGAACAAACCCTACCAATTTTTACAACATATATTTAACTGAAACCACCCAGTTGAATTAAATTACAGAAAGAACTGAGTCAAAAAATGAAAATAACAATAAAAACAGACAACTTACAATTAATTTAAATATACATCCAATTAACATTATTATAATCAAAGTCATCCTATGACATCAGTCTATGCAATAGTCTGTAATAGATAATGTTGAAAGTACATCCAATTTACAATACAGCTATTTAGAATGAACTCCAAAGTAGAAATTATGTTTCTTTGTATAAATATTTTTTTAAAAAAAATGCAGTGTCAGAATCTTTCACAAAAAATATTTCAAAGTATATTTTTAAGGAAGTAACTGAGTTGGCCAAGATATATGTTATCCACTAGAGAACACATTATTCTTTTCATTTTTTTTCTGTTAGGCTTACCAATCAATGTGATTAAGACATTTTTTGAAAAGTCAGTGTATATGCCTTGATAATAAATGCTTGTTTTTCCCAAAGGATATACATTGACCAAAGAAACAAGGAAGAATATGACATAACAGAATTATGTTATCCAAGCAGTCAGCAAAAATGACACCTTCTATCTCTCTGGCCAATCTAGACATCCATGTTAATGAAATGTTCTTGTCTTTAAAAACTTACCCATGGTCATGGGGACTATGCTCCGTGATGAAGTTTTTGCAATGACTTGGGTTGTCATTGTAAAGACAATTATACTTTAAAATTTCTAAAGGGTTCATTTGGCAATAGGACTATTCTTAACATAATTATGGGTTTGGGGTTCCCTGCAGGCTCCCCAAGGTGATGGTTTCTGTAACAATCTTTAGGGGGGGAAACGGCTCCCAACATATTCCTCCTTTCTTATATAAAGGTAAGTAGTTATAGGTGGAGGGCACCAAGACAGAGTCAACCATGGTGTCAGATCTAAAGGAGAGGGGACTGGGACAAGGAGAGACCCTCCTCTCGACTGGTGAAGTAATTAACCTCTCCTGGGAACAGAGGGGTGCCTTATGAGTAGCATTAGTTTCTTGGAGCTTCTCAAATAAAAGGTATCTAGTAGGATTAAAGTAAGCAGATCACAGGGCACCCTGTCTTAGGCTATGTGGAGAGCGCCCTCGTACCTAAAAACCATGCCATGTTGAGCCGGCCTGTACGGCCTCTGTATGGTTTGAAATTTAGGTGAGGATCCACACTAACTCCCGTCATTGGGCCCCTATATCTATCATTAATGAAAACTCTGTGAGGTGCTCCTTAAACAAAAGATATGATATAATTTTGGCACCAATAACTCCATCTCCAGACAAGAAGAAAGGGGCACCTTCCAAACCCAGTATTCACCTTTTAGTCTGGCCCATGGTATGTCCTCCTTCCTAAATGCCTACTCCACAAAAAGTTACGTGTGCTTGCCTGTCATCAATTAGGGAGGTGAAAAAGGGATCAAAATCTAAAATTCTTAACATATGCATTAAACCCAAACACTTTACAGCATGTGTCAAACCTTTCCCAACATCTATAAGCAGTTACAAATATCATTAGATCAATTTCAGTAAGAGTACAATGACATACATTGTTGTCAAATACCACCATTTCCAGACTCTGAGCAACAGTCACAGGAACCCCAATCTTTCCCCTTCTTAAGTGAAGAGGTTAGTATTTTAATTAAAATGAGTTCTGTGCCCCAAAGATTAAAACAGTCTGATGTCCAGTCTGCATCTCAGCTCCAAAGCAGACCAGAGTTCAAGCTGCAGAAGCAGTTTAGCACTTGTGCTTCAGGGCCGGTGGGATTCCTGGGTGAGGTGAGCTGGATTCAGCTATCTGAAGCACATCCTGGCATTATCTCAGCCGGGACTCCCTGGACTCAGGAGGCAGGATTGACACCCTGTAGAGTGGAGCAGCAGGTTCTGTTATCAGGGACTCCTCTCCTTGGGGGCAGGAAAAGCCAGACTAAGGACCTCTCTGCAATCGCCTCAGGAACTCCTCTGTGTCCGCAGCGCAGCCTCGACATCAGGCCCAGCTTTTATTTTCTTTCTGTGAAAAAAGCATAAACATATCCTCGACCCCAAATATATATAGGTCGGGTTTTTTTCATAATGCATTGCAAGGGCTTTTCCACCTTGCCCTAGCAAAGGTCAGCTTGGTGTTATCATGTCAGATCCGTTTGCATCTGGATCTACTTGCAAGTTTCATAAGCTGCTTACAAGGAGCCTTATTATGCTCCATAATATTTTTTTTATTATTATTAGCCATATATGCAGTTCCTCCATTGGAAGAGCCATTTGTAAAATTTAGCATAAAATCCTTTAAGGGATTTTTTTTGCTATAACATTAGCAAAATACAGTTGTGTGAATTGTAGCAATAATCATCTGGGGATCAAGCCATTTTTTAGCTTTTATCCTGCCCTTTTGTACCAGACAGGCTACTGGTTTAAATTAAGAGTTTAATATCTTAATTGGCAAAACTTGAGAAGATTTTGCCATAAACAGCATTTTTTCATAAAAATGTTGTAGAATAAGTTTTATATTTAATATGCACACTTGCCATAGCTGCATTATAATTAATATACTGTATTTGTTGATTATTGTATACTTTACCTGTTGATTTATATTTTACCTGTTTGAGTACCTGTTAGGCAGCTTTAAGCTCTCTCTATTGGAAACTGTTTTTTTTTTTATTTTATTTTTCTATTCTAAGATGGCTCCCTTAATTAAGATGTGTGCTTCTCTGCTCCCCTAACCAACCTTCCTTTATCCCAAACATCCCGTTTCCCCAGGTTCCCCCCATCCTCCCCTTCTCACATTTCTCTCCCCTTCTCCCTCACCCCCCTCCCACCACACCCCCAAGATCCCAAATTTTTGCCCGGCAATCTGGTCTACTTCCCATAACCAGGAGGATAGCTATATGTTTTTCTTTCGGTTCACCTTCTTATTTAGTTTCTTTAGGATATCAAATTATAGACTCACTGACCTTTATTTATCTCTAGAAACCAATTATGAGTGAGTACATCCCATGATCATCCTTTTGGGTCTGGGTTACCTCACTCAGGATAGTGTTTTCTATTTCCATCCATTTGCATGCAAAATTCGCGAAGTCATTGTTTTTTACCGCTGAGTAGTATTCTAATGTATATATATTCCATACTTTCTTCATCCATTCTTCCATTGAAGGGCATCTAGGTTGTTTCCAGGTTCCGGCTATTACAAATAATGCTGCGATGAACATAGTTGAACAAATATCCTTGTCATATGATCGGGCATCTCGTGGGTATATTCCCAAGAGTGGGATTGCTGGGTCCATGGGTAGGTTGATCCCAAATTTCCTGAGAAACCGCCACACTGCTTTCCAAAGTGGTTGTACAAGTTTGCATTCCCACCAGCAATGGATGAGGGTACCCCTTTCTCCACAGCCTCTCCAGCAAAGGCTATCATTAGTGTTTTTGATTTTAGCCATTCTGACAGGTGTAAGGTGATATCTCAATGTTGTTTTGATTTGCATTTCCCTGATCGCTAAGGAGGCTGAGCATGACCTTAAGTGCCTTTTGGCCATTTGAACTTCTTCTGTTGAGAATTCTCTCTTCAGATCAGTGCCCCATTTTTTAATTGGGTTAATTAGCATTTTAAAGTCTAGTTTCTTGAGTTCTTTATATATTTTGGAGATCAGACCTTTGTCTGTTGCGGGGTTGGTGAAGATCTTCTCCCAGTCAGTGGGTTCCCTTTTTGTCTTAGTGACAGTGTCTTTTGCTTTACAGAAGCTTCTCAGTTTCAGTAGGTCCCATTTATTCAATGTTGCCCTTAATGACTGTGCTGCTGGGGTTATACCTAGGAAGCGATCGCCTGTGCCCATCTGTTGTAGGGTACTTCCCACTTTCTCTTCTATCAGGTTCATTGTGTTCAGATTGATATTGAGGTCTTTGATCCATTTGGACTTGAGTTTTGTGCATGGTGATAGATATGGGTCAATTTTCTTTCTTCTACAGGTTGACATCCAGTTGTGCCAGCACCATTTGTTGAAGATGCTTTCTTTCTTCCATTGTATACTTTTAGCACCTTTATCGAAAATGAGGTGTTCATAGGTTTGTGGGTTAAGATCCGGGTCTTCTACACGATTCCATTGGTCGACTTCTCTATTTTTATGCCAATACCACACTGTTTTCATTACTGTAGCTCTATTTGGAATCACATCATCAAGAGTGAAGTTAGGAAGAATTATCAGCTTTCTTACTTTCTAATAGTTCTAGAGATATAAGTTTGTCTTTTCTTCTTGACAACTTATAATTGCAATGATTTGAGAAAATATAGTTTCAACTGTCAGAGCTAAATTTTCTTAGTCAGCTTCTTCTCTGAGGATGGACTCTCATCATATACTAAAGGGCTATGCAAGCTGCAAGGAAAAAAAGAATCAATGATCCTTCATCAATGATGAAGCATATCAGTGAAGGCAGTAGTCAACCCAGAAAGATATGGTTAAAGTTGTAATAGTGCAAGTTGTATCTCAGGAATAACAACAGTCATCTAAGTAAACTAGTATACTACAACTAGTTTTCTAAACCAGTGTAATGTCCACTTATCCTTACATCTCTATATAAAAGTAATTGTCATCTCTAATCAAAGAAGCTTATTTTGCAACATAGACCATCATGAAATGCACTATTGAACAAAATAAAGGGAACAACTGGTCATGAAATGCCCATTCTCAAATGATACCTGCACATTACAACCACTGCAGGTAAGATTAGGAGAAAATTAACACTCAAAAAATCATTCCCTGAAGCCAGGCGGTGGTGGCGCACGCCTTTAATCCCAGCACTCGGGAGGCAGAGGCAGGCGGATCTCTGGGAGTTCGAGGCCAGCCTGGTCTACAAGAGCTAGTGCCAGGACAGGCACCAAAGCTAACAGAGAAACCCTGTCTCGAAAAACCAAAAAAAAAAAAAAAAAAAAAATCATTCCCTGAAATTTGTCCATGTCTGAAAGTATCTGTATCTGTATAAGTGTGTGTTTGTGTGTCTTTGTATGTATGTGTGTGTGTGTGTGTGTGTGTGCTGTTTTCCAAATGCAGACACTAGTCTAACATTATTACATACTAATATAAGTGCAGGTGTGTTGCTGTGCCTTTCAATGACAGGTAAGACTAAGAAAGCATTCTTATGTGCCCATGACCAATTTGAAAATGACTCTCTGATTTTTGTTTTGCTCATTTGAGAAAGTTACCTGTTTGATTGTTTTTATTTTTTAGCCTATTATCTATTAATTAATCTTTTGACCACTAATGTTTCACCTAGAATGTAAAATCTTTGACTGATGAGTATTTTGACTTCTTTTTAACCTCTGTTAATAAGCACATTTCTACTTAATTAATGTGTCAATGAAAGTGTGATTTTATATTGAGCATTTAAAACAAGCTTTTCTCATTTCATATAGCTCATGATATATGGAGGAACTTAATAGTAATAAGTTAAAATTAACTTAGAACACTAGGTAAATTTTACTCCCACAAGAGAAAACCTCAGGATTCCCTGAACTTTGCCACTTCCCATTCCCCATTGCCTTATCTTACAAATAATACATACTTGTGCAAACAGTAGCCTTACTGCTTCTTGACACTCTGATTTATGTTCCCTCCAGTATTAGTAATATTCACTGTAATTTTGGAGAGTCGGCCATCATTGTTTGTATAATCAACAATCTTGTAAGAGACAATACATAAAATAATGATATCACTGTTAGGACTATTAGGTCCAAAATGGAAACGTGTTAATCATGCATTGTTGATAGAACATAACTATATCATTTTTGAGATGTTAAGTTGAATGCTGTATAGTAGCAATAAATAAAAGGCAAGTCAAATAGATGGCTATAGTATAAATATTTAGAAAAGTTATTTTTGAGTAGTGCAAAGAAGATGAAAGTGCTTATCGAATTCTATTGATAAATATCTGAGCTCAGAATAAGCAAAATTTACCTGTGTTGAAGTATTACTTATTTGCAAGATGGTAGCATCATGAGATGAGAAATAGCATGTATAGCTCTGAAATACTAATCTGTTGAATAAAATTTGTTAACAAGAATAAAGTGGGAAGCACAGTTCTCTGAATATGAGTTTTCACTTTTTTCTATTTTTTTTTTACTCTTGCTCATTAGACATGAAGCAAGCTCAATGAAGATGTAACCACTTGTTCTTCAAAATTTGTCACAGAAAATGGATTGGCAGTGAGAATGAGACCCTGTGTGTCTAAAGTGTGTCCATATTTGATCTTCTTTTTCATTCTAAACCTAATAGTCCACAGAGAACTCAGAACCACAAGTTAGATGCACAGTAGCTCAGAGAAAGCAACAGATTTCAAAATAAACATTCTTCAAGTCATCATTTTCAACTGGACTTTGGAAAAAGGAGGAATTATTTTCACTACTGACTCCAAATAATTAAATCAGACCAGTGTCTCAACTCTGTGCATCGCTCCTTTTATAATTATCCAATTCTTCTTAGACATTTACCTTCCAAGGTCCTGTAAAAGTTTTGAAAATATTATGAAGAGGTATTTTCTGCATTTTTATATTATTTATTTCTTTTTTGCTAAAATTAAACTGCTATTCTTTGTTGTCAATGCTTATTTTATTCATTTGTTGATTTCATAATGAATTAGAAAACCCTTTATTCAAGAGACTTACACTTTTCTAGTGATATTTAATGCTTTAGTTAAATGTTTGCTTATAAAAATAACTTTCAGGAAAGAGCAAAGCATTCATTTCATATCAGATTAAATTCAATTTTGTTCTCACAACAGATGTGCATAAGCCACTTATCTTTTTACGGAAATAATTCAGTTTCCAATTTTATCTTTGTATCATTCATCAAAATTTCTAAAGTGAGAAGTTGTATGGAATATCCAATGTAGCCAGCATAAACTTCATTGAAATTCCTTTGTAACCATGCTTGTAGAAGGCTGTTTTCTTGTTATAAAGGTATATTCGTACTTCAAAAATGAAAAAAAGAAAGGAAGAGAGAGAGAGAGAAAGAAAGAGAGAGAGAGAGTCAGCTACATTTGTAGGTTATCAATTCAAAACAATTTGAGATAAATGGGCACAAAACACAACTAGGAATCTGAGTTCTGCTCTAAGAAATTTACTCAGAAGATAAGGCAAGATGTACTTTGATAGTAAGAAGTTTTTTATTGGAAGAGAGAGAAGGACAGGTTATACATCCATTCTATAGATGTGAGCTAAGCTCAATAGGCATTCTCAAAAATCAAAAAGTAATACTATTGTAATTTTAATAACCAAATGACCTTTGAAGACATGGCTAAGATAAGGACCTTGCAATGGAACAAATTCCATTTATTTTAAGAACATATCATAAGCACAATGGTGAGCCTTATTTTAAGTGGGAGATACCAGGAGATTTGACATTAAAAAAAAAGTGATTTGATGGCCAGAGCTAGAGGCAAAGTAGGAGATTTCACATTGGAACATCATCCAGTCTATGAGTGCATCCTCCAAAACTGGCAGAAGCCAAGGAAATGGCTTCCTATCTAGAGTCTGGGGTTTCTACTAATTGAATCATATTTTGGTTTGGAGAACCTCCAAAAAGTAATTTTCTAATTGTAGGTATCAGTAAGAAGGAATACATTTGTATGGTTTAATAGTATCCTTCCTAGTTTGTGGCAAGGTTAATCTTATCCTTCCTAATTTGTGGCAAACTATTAGTAGTATTATTGAAAATAAATTACTATAATGAAGAAAACTGACAGAATGGATTTAGTACATACACAGACATCAAGTTGAAATTTGTAAGAAGAAAATATGACATAAACCCAAGCAAACAAAATAAGTAGAGTGATTTGCAAGTTACTAAATCAAGGAAAGTAGAGTTCATAAGAATTTTATGTATCATTGCATCGAAAAATATTGTATGTTTATGGGAAATATAGGCATGTAGAACTTTTGTAAAGATATTGTATTCAACTTAAATAAACCTAGTTCTTTTGTTGTGTCATGGGTGTGCTATGTCAGAAACATGTGTGTGTCTTTCCATAATTTCATATTCTATTGAGTAAGAATAAATTCAGAGGTGTCAAGGTATCATTATCAACCAATTTCTAGCTACCCCAACTTATCAAAGATAGCTCTGGATGAGGAAAAGCCTTTTTTAATTAATTTTAATCACAATATTTTCTCAGAACACGTGTCGCATAGTATTTATCATCTGTCCATCTATTATGTGTCTATCATCTAACACCTATATTCTATCTATCTATCTGTCTGTCATCTATCTATCTATCTATCTATCTATCTATCTATCATCTATCTAATCTTTATGTGTCTATTATCTAACACCTATATTCTATCTATCTATCTGTCTGTCATCTATCTATCTATCTATCTATCTATCTATCTATCTATCTAATCTATCTATCTACCTATCTATCATCTATCCATCCATCCATTCACCTGTCTATCGATTGATCAACTGATCTATCATCTATCTTTCTGTAAGTTACAAAATAGCTAGAACATTTTACAAAGGCAAGAAAGTGAAAAGTTTTTGAGATCAGTCACTGGAAACTGGGTAGAGAGCAGGTCCATAGGTTCAAAGAATAATGTGTGCAAACTGCAATTTGAATGGGCAAGAACAAACCTAGCTAAAGTGCCTGGAGCAGTTGGTCACTGTCTGCCTTTTTGAAGCACAAAATGGGTAGTCAGACCACAGATTGCTGGGAGTTGCTGCTATTGTAGTTGTCTGCTTTCTTAAACTGCAGACCTGGATAATTTCCCCAGTGTAATGTATCTAATAAGTTCTTCTATTTGGCTCTCTAATACAGTTTTAATATTTTCATGGACCTTTTAGCTTCACATCACTCTGCTTAATACCAAGGACGGAACTCAGTTGACTCTCAGTAACACATTATTATCAATCTGTAGCATACTAGTGCCAACACCAATTGTCCTCTAGATATAGAGTGATATTTTTCTGTTCAAAATGATTCAAAGATCCTAATAAAAGGGATTTAAGCAGGACAGAGTTTCTTTTTCTTTTTTTGAAGGCCAGAGCAAAGCCTAATCTCAATAAATTGCAGAAAAATTAGAATTAAAATTTGTTAGACTGATACAAAAAAATGAGTGCTCTTTATATCACTGTCCTTTTAAACCAATAGAATGCCACCATTATTAAATCTACTAAAGACAATAGTAAAAAATTATCTCTAAATTAGATCTAAATGTTTGAATTCTAGCTCATCATTTGGTGTCATTCTTGAGGTATTTCACTTTTACATTTCAGTTACACATATGTAAATATAGTTACTTTAGCAGACCAACCGAAAAGAAAAAAGAATCATGAGAAGTGCTTTGCCCAGGGTTTGATTAGTATCACATTGGCAACAGTGAAATGACACATTTCTTTTTAGCACTAAGCTGATGTTTTCTATAAAGTCTATTTTTACTGCATTTCACCATGTAATTAACCACACACACAAAAAAGCAAAGACTGATCCTGACAGTGATCTTGAGTTTTAATGAATCAACAATGATGTCAAAACCACCTAATTCTGTTCTCCTTAAACTCTTCTAATTTTCCTGAAACTACACAATTGAATCTAGGGCTACCAGAAGCTTCATCCTCTGATAAACAAAAAATGGCTTTAAGGAAGTTCCTTTTGTTCCCCCAACAAATTCCAGAGCTTTTGATAAAATTGAAGCATGACAATCAAAAGCATTTTGGCAACAATTTCACACTATCTCTGCTTTAAATAGCACAAGAATTATGATTGATTGCTTTGTGAGGGAATGGAGCGCTATATATTAAAGAAGACAAAAATTTCCCATGGAATCACTAATCTTTTTTTTGTAAAATGAAAAATGATACTGTTGGAGTGAAGATATTAATATCAGCGTAACAATTTAACTAATGGGGAGGATGGGCATAATTGTGGATTGTAAAATACTAGACTTTCAGGGTTCTTCAACTAATTCAGTGCAGAATGATGTGGAAATCAGCCCTTTCAAAACTGCTAGGAAAATTATTACTCAATTCATCAAATAATGGATGTCTCTTATTAATTATCTTTCTGAAAAATTAATTATTTTCCTGTCACTTAATGATCGTGTTATAAACATATTCACAACAACTTCCTCATATCACAATAGAATATTTTGTCTTACTTGATTCTGTATCTCTTCTACCATTATCCAGTCTTCATAGAGTAAAAAAATTATTTTAGTTCTGTGGCTTTTTCTGACATTTCTAATTACTGAGATGCTTCAATTATAAAAAATGACTGAAAAATTTATAAAATAAGACAGGGACTCATAAATTATATAAATTAGAAGCATTATTTTATTGTGTACTTTAATGCACAGATAAAATTGATGTATCTTTTGAAGAAACAATTGAGGACTAACAATATAGGAAGCACTCTTTTCTTGACTTCTATCTCTTCTTTAGTTCTTGTTTTTATCATATATTTTATGAATAAACTATATACCACATTAATAACAAAGTAAAGAAAACATGATTTAAAACTAAAAAATAAGACTACACCAAACATTAGTGACCAGAAGATGCCACCCTGAATACAACTGTGCACGGCCATGAAGCCATATGGAACTTAAAACTATACTTCTGTTCTATTGATTATATTTTCAGCAGAAGGCACTTGAGAAACTACAAATGGAGACACTATCTGTCTGCTCCTTTCTTCTGTCTAGAAAGAGACACTTCAGAAGTACTCGAAGTCCATCAAATCCACACCTCAAGGGGAGCTTTATCTCTCTCAGAAAACTGGCTTATCCCAGGAGAAGAGACGTGAATCAGTCACACTTTTTTTTCCCACAGGCCTCAACGTTGTGAAGACTCTCCTAAATGGGTAAATTTTGTCTCCTTTCCTTGTTAAGTTTGGTTATGGTATAATATATACTTTAACACCAAAGAAAATTGTAAAACTACCAATTCAGAGAATGTTTTACCGAGATGTTCTGTATATAAATTAGTAAATGAATCTGTGAATATTTTTTTTCAAATTGCTTCACTAATTTTTATTAAGCTTGAAATTTTTCTCTGCTCCCCTCCCTGCCTCTCCCCTCCCATTCAACCCTCTCCCAAGGTCTCCATGCTCCCAATTTTTTCAGAAGATCTTGTCTTTTTCTACTTCCCATGTAGATTAGATCTATGTATGTCTCTCTTAGGGTCCTCATTGTTGTCCAGGTTCTCTGGAATTGTGATTTGTGGACTGATTTTCTTTATTTTAAAAATCACTCATATGAGTGAGTACATGTGATCATTGTGTTTCTGTGTCTGGTAGCTTCACTTAAAACGATGCTTTCTAGCTCCATCCATTTGCCTGCAAAATTCAAGATGTCATTATTTTTTTCCTCCTGTGTCATACTCCATTATGTTAATGTACCACATTTTCCTTAACCATTCTTCGATCGTGTGGCATTTAAGTTGTTTCTAGGTTTGGTTATGACAAACAGTGCTGCTATGAACATAGTTGAGCACATGTCCTTGTGACACAATTGAACATCCTTTGGATATATACCCAAAAGTCATATTACTGGGTCTTGAGGTAGGTTATTTCCTAATTTTCTAATCACCACAATGACATCCAAAGGGGCTGTACCAGCTTGCATTCCCACCAGCAATGGAGGAGTGTTCCCTTTATCCCACAACCTCTTCAGCATAAGTTGTCATCAGTATTTTGATCTTAGCCATTCTTATGGTGTAAGATGGAGTCTCAGAATTGTTCTGACTTGCATTTCTCTGATGACTAAGGATGTTGAATATTTCCTTAAATGTCTTTCAGTCATTTTAGATTCCTCTGTTTAGGTCCTTGCTTCTTTTTATTGGATTATTTGTTCTTTTAAAGACCAATTTCTTGAGGTCTTTTTGTATTTTGGAGATCAGATCTCTGTTTGATGTGGAGTTAGTGAAGATTTTTCCCCATTCTGTAGTCCTTTTTTTTGTCTTGTTGACAATGCCCTTTGCTTTATAGAAGCTTTTCAGTTTCCAGAGGTCTCATATATTAAGTGTTTCTCTTAGTGTCTGTGCTACTGGGTTTATATTTAAGAAGTGGTCTCCTGTTTCAATGCATTTAAGTGTATTTCCCACTTTCTCTTCTATAAGGTTCATTGTGGCTGGCTTTAAGTGTTGCATCCTTTTAGGTTGCATTTTTTTAACTATGTGAGCTGTGGTATTTTGCCTGTCTAAAACACCTGATGGTCTAATAAGAGCTGAGTGGCCATTAGCAAGGCAGGAAAAGGGTAGGTGGGAATGGCAAGCAGAGAGAATAAATAAGAGGAGAAATCTGGAATGAAATGGAAGAAACAAGATAAAACAAAGAGAAGGCAAGATCAGAGGTCAGCCACCCAGCTACACAGCAAGCTACAGGAAAATTAGAAAAAAAAAAAAAGGTATACAGAAATAGAGATAAAAGCCCCGAGGCAAAAAAATGTAGATAGAATAATTTAGTATAAGCAAAGTCTCCTAAAAACATGCTAACGAAGGCCAGGAATTCAGAAGTAATAATAAGCCTTCATGTCATGATTTGGAAGCTGGGTGCTGGGCTCCCCAAAGTGTAAAGAGTAAATTACGACCAATATCACTTAATATCCTAATAGAGTTCACATTTTTGATCATATATTTTTAATTTTATTTTAATTATAGTTTTTTGTTGTTTAATTTATTAAATTTTTTGTTTTATTTTTAAAATTATAGATAGTTTAATGATATGTCATTTTCCCCTTTCCTTTAACTAAAGCCTCCCATAAATCCCTTACCACTCTCCTCCAAATTCATAGCCTCTTTTTTACTAATTCTATTGCATATATGTATGTATATTGTTGAATCCGAATGATGTTATTTAGTGTATGTTTTCAGGAATGACTACTTGGCATTGGATAATCAATGGATATACTTCTCTCTGAGAAGGCTACCTCTGGTGCTTTGAGTTTTACTCAGTTGCGCACAATTCTTTGTGTAAGGTTGAGAACTATGTGTTTTTCACAGTCAATTTGTCATTTTCATTGGTGTTATCCTTTTCAGCTCATGTGTGGACAGTCACGTTTGTTTTAACATTATGAAAATTATATTTTTCTTTAAAAATGCTAATTTTAAATAGTCTTTATGTTAAAGATATTAATAATATTAGAACAGGAGCTACATGGATCACAGAATATTATAATACATGGTTCGTCTTTGCAAGAGTAAATTTGAAAATATCAACATTTAATATCCATTTTAATTAACTTCATTGACTCCGTAACATTCACTGAACTCCCTTCTTGGAAGTTCTTGTATTTCTCCATTTTAACTTATTTTTTCTTGTTAAAATTTTAAAAAAGTACTCTTTTAAATGGTCAGTATATATGCTTTTTCTCTTATTTTTGAAGTAACAAGCATGTGGGCTAACTTCTGACAGTGCAAATAAATTACAAAGCGTAGGTCAGTAATATTGATCCTTAAGAAAGTCAATCCCATTGACAATTATCTTACAGATGTGAGAGGGAATATGTGTCAATGAAGATTCACCCAGAAGGCCTGTGGTAGAACCTATCAGGGTCATCATTTCTGGTCCATAATCTGATTAGAGATAGTCTTGTC
The DNA here is from genome assembly GCA_963919715.1 of Microtus obscurus. Taxonomy (NCBI): domain Eukaryota; kingdom Metazoa; phylum Chordata; class Mammalia; order Rodentia; family Cricetidae; genus Microtus; species Microtus obscurus. The sequence goes on along the minus strand of CAWTZC010002535.1, from coordinate 18,770,342 downwards.
TTTAATTTTACTAAAACTTAGCTGGGTTCAGTGGGGGCTTAATCAAAAAGCAATATTTAATATGAAAATTCTTGGCTCTACTCAGTAATTATCCAATTTAGTATATTAGATGAAGTTACTGTCTGACTTCAATACATAACTTAGAGGAAACTACTGATCTATCTAAATGAATGAAATGGGTATACAAAACATGATTCAGAATAGGCTGGATTTCATTTTGGTCAAATTACAAAGAAACTTAAAAACATGTAATTTATTGTTTGTAAGTAAATAGCTTTTTTAATGTTCTCTATTCCTTTATCGAGAGGGGAGACTGGATGTGCTGGAACATGGCTTTAATCTCAGCATCTAGTGGTAGAGGCAGGTGAATCTCAGGAAGTTTGAGGTCGTACAATTATATAAAGCTGGTTTTAGGCCAACCACAGTTACACTGTGAAATCTGTGTCAATAACTAAAGAAAAAGCAAAATGGAGAATTAAAAACAAATGTGCTCATTGTTAGATCAGGTCATAAAGATTCCTGTTATTTAGAGATGTGTATTTGATACTTCAAAGTCTTTAACTTCTCCAAAAATTTTTCAAAGGAAGGAATGCATTCGTAATGTAGTAATGTGTGCTGATTACATAATATCACATAGTTGGTATGCGACAAGGAACAGAAAATGTGGAACAGCCAAGAAGGTACTTTCATGATATCAAAGAAGACTACACTAAACTACATGATTCCATTTTCCTTGGATATTCCTGTTTTAAAACCTCAGAAATGACAGAGATCCCTTAGTTTAACAAAATTGGGCAGGCATGGCCTGAGGGTCCATCTCTCAACCTGATAATGGATATTTTCAAAATCAACCAATCTGAGTGCTCCTAAATGGAAAAAAAGAACTCTTTCTAAGAACCATGATTTTCAATAGTTTTCTTTGATGCATTTGGTACAATATGTGAATATATTTATCATATTGATATATCTCACTGCTCTTGAGCTGAAGGATAGCTGAAGCTCGTATTAGTAATGAAAATTAATTTTCCAGTTCTACTCTGGGACAGCTGTTTAGAAGTGCTGTAAATTCCATGACATGTTCATCAACTTTAAATAGTTATTAGTAAGTGACAAGCCAGTGTTTTATTTTGTAGCTCTAATTAGTAATTATAATGTAGTATATTTCCTGGAGTGTAATGATAAAATAAGGAATAGCTTCAGTTTTATCATTTTGTGTTCCCAATTAAAATTGTGAATAAAAATTGAAATATCATAGTGTGCAATGTTGCATGATCGATATTCCCCAGAATTATGTCTTTTTTTTTTTTTTTTGGTTTTTCGAAATCTCAACTTGCATCCACTTTCAGCAATCTATATATTACCCTGTCTCTCAAGATATCAGTGTTTTTTAATTTAATATCTTGTTTTGCTATTTTTAATTCAAATAATCAGTATCTTGTTTTGTAAACAAAACTTTTCTTGGGAAATGGCCATTTGTTACATCTGTTATGCTTCACAGTCCCATGTGAGAACAAGTAACAGATTATTTATATCACAATCTAGGAAGAAATTACAGTGTCTTTTAAAGTATAACAGAATGCACAACTAAGGAATTCCAAAAGTGTGCTAGTAAATCTGTTCTAAAAATAGAGAAATATGTATTATTCTTTTTGTATTTTATACTTCTGTTTTCTTGAAAGACATCTGCCAAACAAATATGAAGAAAGGAGACCTGTGAAGAAAAGTTCACAAAGTCCAGTTGCCATCTTTCATATGCCAGTAATAAAGTTTAAATTATAATAACAACAACTGGAACCATAATCATTTTATGGCAATAATGATTAGCAGTACCGAAATCAGTACTTCAGTGAATATGGTAGCAAGGAGAGGACAGCAGCAGGAACACAAAGGCATAGAAAGGTAAAGATGTTCTTGCTTTTGATGGCAGAAAATTTGGATGCAAGTTCTTGGTCTTGTGTCGTAATTAATGAATCCATTTGTTTCTTAGTGTCTCATTGATAAACTCAAGATGACTACTTTGTGTGCATTTGGATTATAAGGCATCAAATAAAGAACATATCTTATGTAATAAAGTTCAAATTAGTCAATCATTTCATTGCCACTACTTCAGTCTATAGTTATGAATGAGGGAAATTTTAGTATAGTCATAGAAAAAATAGTGAATGGACAGAGATAGGGCTATTTAAAAAAAATCATTGAACAACATTACTAATAGGTTCAGTAAATGACATGATATAAAGAAAGAATCCAAAAATAATTATTCGCAGAAATAGATTATTTTATGGTTTATAAATTATTATTGCATAATTTTTCTTTCCCTATTATCTTTCCAATTTTACTATTTCCCAAATTCTCTTTAAATTCATGGGTGTTTTTATTAATTGTTGCTAATATATTAGTTAATATATGTGAGTTTGTGCTTATGTATGTGTGTGTGTATTGGTCTTAAATGACTCAGATCTGTATTGTTCTTTTCAGAAAATAAAGCACTGATGGTTGTACTTTTGAAGGAAAAGAGGCATTTGTTGAGCACGCATGCTTGATACATAAGAGGACAGAGCTGCTGAGTAGACAAAGATTATATAACTTTAAAGTTCAAAGGAGAAAATGAAATGTAATATTCATTTTTAATATTCTATATAAGTAAATTGTTTTTCATGTTTTCCAAATTTAATAACATTGTTTATATACTATAGGCAAATGATGAACTAATTAAAATCATAATTTTTAAAATTGAGTAAAATAAAAACATACAACATAATGCCTCAAGAAACACATGATACTAAAAATAAAATGTAAGACATCAAACATACCTTATAGATTCATTTTAATAATAAATAATACAACCATATTTTAATGTATGTCAGTGAAAAATTAGCAAGAATGATTTTAGTTGGGCTTTTAAATAAAATCTTGCTTTACATTTTCTCTAGGAAGAAAGATAACGAAGTGAATGAATCAGAAAATTAGGACACAAAAAAGGAGAATGTGGTTAATGGGAAGTTTTGCATATTTTTAAAGAGCCTTATGGTAGTATAATGGTGAAGAGGAAACAGTTGACTCTGAATACAACAATAATCACATCAGCAAATCTCTGGGTTCATTTGTGTATTGACGGTTTGTCCTTGCCTGTGACCCTGGCCATCATGGTTTATATCAAGGGTGATATACGATTAGTTGGTTTTAGAGTGAAAATTGTTTCACAACTGTGGTTATTGTCATGTGTATGAATCAAAGTTATTAATTAATAGAGAAACTAAAAAAATATAATTTATAAGACCTGTATGAGTCAACTGTATATTTTCCTCAAAGCCACGGAATTGGGTGATCTTTCCAAGACTTGAGAAAAATGCCCACGTTCCATTTCACCATGTATAGCAGAAGTTACTCTGTCATTCATATATTTCTGCTTGCACCTATTATAGGGAATGACACTCAGAATAAACAATCCTTGAGCTGTTGCTGTGAGAACCATAATATTACTATGATAAATTTCACCATTTATATGCTTCACTCAGAACAGTTAGATAGATTTGTATACCCTTTATTTTAAAGCCTATGACGTCCATAAAATTAATATGCAGCAGCTTCTGTAAAAACAGAGCCCAGAATAATACACTTTAAAGCCAACTTCTTCCAGTGGAAGGAGTAGGTCCTGGGTGAACATGGACAAATCAGTATACGGAATAGAAACTGAGTTGTGAACACTATGCAGAGTACTTCAGAGTCCATTGCTTGTGTGGTGTGGAAGTCTTTTCTCTCTCTCTCTCTCTCTCTCTCTCTCTCTCTCTCTCTCTCTCTCTCTCTCTCCCCTTTGTTTTTTTTTTTTTCAAGGCAGACTTTCTCTGTAACTTTGGAGTCTGTCCTGGAACTATCTCTTGTAGACCGGGCTGGTCTCGAACCCACAGAGATCCACCTGTCTCTGCCTCCTGAGTGCTAAGATTAAAGGCATGTGCCACCACCACCTGGCAAGTCCTTCTGTATATGTGTTGAGGCCAGAAACGAACAAGCAATCTCCACCAACACTTTTGAACTAACTATTCAGTACCATGTGAAAAGATGATTGTTGGTTAGGATGGTAATGAAAGATATGCTTATTCTTGTTAAATAAAGATAATATGAGGATTTAAATGGGAACTTAATTGTTTCTTAATTTTAAGAAGTACATTAACTACTAGCTGAAGCAATATTGAGAGTAAAACAAAAACATTTGATTGAGATTAAGTGTGAGACTTTGTACAGTAATTGAGAGAGACTATTTAAATAAAATACAAGATATATCATTTATTGAACACTTAGGGAGTATGTTATTGAAGGGCCTATACTACAGGATATTCTCTTCAATATAACAAAACAACTGGCTAAAACAGTTGAAAGAAGGTTTATCTTTCCTCATTTTAAAAATCATTTCAGTTCATCATGATGAGGAAGCCACAGATAGAAGTGTCCTCATCCCTCTCACTTGAGTCTGTCATGGTAGGGTAGGAAAAAGGCTGGAATGTTTTCATTCCTGTGATATCAACCTGTCATTGTGAAAAAAGGAAGGAGGCAGGAATGGCTCTCACATTGGAAGCAGGAATATAAACCAGCACTTTGTTTACATGACAGAATCAAGGAAGCAGAGGAAATAAGCCAGGAGAAGAGGCAGATATGACCTTCAAAGACCTGTTGGACTTCTACCAACAATGTTCCATCTTGCATTGCCAACACAATTTTCAAAGGAACAGTAAAACATAGGGACTGTGTGTTCAAATGATAGTCTATTAGAAACATGAATAATTCAAACCATAACAGGAGATATTAGCAATATTTAATCAAGACATATGCATGCTGAGATGGTTCAGTCAGTAAATATGCCTGCTCCTGAGCCTGATGACCTGAGCTTGATCCTAGAAATCACATAGTCAGAGGATATAACTGACTTCTGAATATACACCTAGACACACAAGCAGACACACACAGAGACACATACACAAGCAGACATACACACGGCAAAGAATATACACAGATATGTACATGTACAGATCATAATACACATATATAATACAAAAATATATTTTGCAAAGTTTCAAGAAAAACTTAGAGAAGAAGGGAATAGTGATTTATGAAGAAGAAATAATGTCTTCAAATATGCTGGTAAAACAGATCTTGTGGACATAAATCCAAGTTGGAATAGGAAACACGAAGAGTTAAAAGTGGAAAAATTTTAGACAATGTGAAATTAAAATGACTGAGCTGAACTCAAACTAAAATTGATATACAGGTTAATACAGTGTAACACAAATAATAAAAACCCAGAGAAAGAAATTGGGGATCAACCCGAAAACCAGAAAAGCAAAGCAGTTGAGCCACCAAAGAAGTCTTACCTCTACCAAGGCTGGGCAACCTCAAACCAAGCAGACTAAGCCTCTCTTGCCTCCCATTTTATATGCCCTTTAATGCTAGCATTAAAGTTGTGTAACTCCCTCAGACTGAGCCACCAAGGACAAGAATCTGTTTCTGCTATGCTCTTGTGTAGCCCAGGGTGGCCTTGAACTCACATGTATCCTTCTGACTCTGTCTCCCAAATCCCAGGATTAAAGGTGTGTGTCAACATTGCCTGACCTCTCTTGACTTCAGCATTGCCTCTGGTCTTCAGGCAAGATTTATTTATTAAAATATGAAAAACATGCCACTTTACAAGAGTAATAGCAATGACTGCATGACCTAGAGTGACTAACTAGGATGATAAAAATGTATTCCTAGAATAGAGTGCAAAAGGATAGCAATATGAATTATAAGTACAATTGCATAAGCATGTATAAAACATACTACTCAAATATTCTATCCACTAAAAAAGATACCAAATTGACTCAAAAGTTTTAATTTTACTGAAATTGATAGAATGTTGTTTGTTTGTTTTTATTTTATGTTTTCTTTTGTTTTTCAAGACAGGGTTTCCGTGCACCTTTGGAGCCTGTCCTGGAATTAGCTCTTGTATACCAGGCTGGCTATGAACTCACAGAGATCCGCCTGCCTCTGTCTTGAGAAAGCTGGCCGAGGAGGTGGATCTAAGGATAAAGCACTTGTAGGGAAAGCTTGCAAATCTGAGTTTGGACTCCCATGGCTCACAAACGATCCAGATTCAATAACATAAGTGTCTGAAAGTGCCCTTACTTGGAGGTGAGAACAGAGACAGGAGAATAGCAGGAATTTTGAAAGCCATTTAGTCTAAATAACAGCATAAAAAAGGGACCTTGTCACAAAGAAGGTGGAAGATGTAGGGATATAGGCCAACATTTGAGATTATTCTATGTAACATACCCACACATACACACAAAACCCAAATACCATACATGCATTAAATATAAATAATATGTAAATCCATTAATAAAACTTCTGAAACAATTTTTCACTATTATCTCAGTAATATTAAAAAATTATTGTAGGTAGGAAAATTCAATATAGTGTTAAGGTGTGTTGTTATTCTTTGAAAATAAAATATCAATGAGAAAGCAAATTATCAATCAGAATAAGATAATATAGTATATTATTCATGTGATATCAAAATCCAATCCCAATTTTAGTGTAATTTAGCAGTACCTGATAATCATTTAAAAGGATTGAGGGTACTACCTACCTAAGATACTAACCCATATTTTTGTAAAGTACCTAACCTGAGTTATATTGAAGCTATTGTGTATGACTATCACACCTGGAAAAGGGAGAGAAATGATCATATTATATGTCAATTTTCTGAGAGAAAGGATCCAAAATCCACTGGTGAAGGGGGAACTCTAGAGGCTCCTGATATTTTCAGGTACTTTAATTCACCACTTATGCACAACTTACAAAGTTTCCAAATATTCCCAAGGCCTCATTTCCCCATATCACTATCTATTTATGTAATGTGAAATATTTTAGTAGTCATAGGAATATTTTTATTAGTTTCTCATTTTTGAATTGTAGTAATTATTATAACATAGTTTTGAAGTTACACTAATTATAATTGTATTACCTCTAATTCATATAGTGTATATTCTAGTAAATGCACTTTTTGTTTTCTGTCCTCTAGCCTGTTGACAAATATGCCAGTTTATATCTTACGACATAATGAATTTTCATAATGGACACATTCAATAATTTAAGGACAAGTACTTGTATGAGGTGGTTTAATTAGTGATCCTAAAGAAGCTAAATAAGGAAGACCCAAAGAAAAACTTATAGGCATCCTCCTGAATATTAACCTTCATCAGGCGATGAAAGGAGACAGAGACCCACATTGGAGCAGCGGACTGAAATCTCAAGGTCCAAATTAGGAGCAGAAGGAGAGAGAGCACGAGCATGGAACTCAGGACCGCGAGGGGTGCACCCACACACTGAGACAATGGGGATGTTCTATCGGGAACTCACCAAGGCCAGCTGGCCTGGATCTGAAAAAGCCTGGGATAAAACCGGACTCGCTGAACATAGCGGACAATGAGGACTACTGAGAACTCAAGAACAATGGCAATGGGTTTTTGATCCTACTGCACGTACTGGCTTTGTGGGAGCCTAGGCAGTTTGGATGCTCACCTTACTAGACCTGGATGGAGGTGGGTGGTACTTGGACTTCCCACAGGGCAGGGAACCCTGATTGCTCTTTGGGCTGACGAGGGAGGGGGACTTGGTTAGGGGAGGGGGAGAGAAATGGGAGGTGGTGTCGGGGAAGAGACAGAAATCTTTAATAAATAAATAAATTAAAAAAATAAAAAAAGAAATAAAATAAAATTGTGATACATTAAAGATTACAATTAAATGAGACATCAAAAATAGAAATTTAACTTAGAAATCAGGAATATATTTTATAGTGAGTAATATCTTATGAGATCTAATGGCCACAGGTCAACAGAAACCTGAACAAGATATTAGGGAAATGAATTTCTGAAGAGTTTCTGCTAGGCATTCAATTTTTCATTCAAATTCTTCTGTCTGTAATTAGCCATATAGGCAGAAATTAGTCTGCAAGTAATTTTACCTCTAATAGGTTTATTGAGTAATGACTTCATTACGATTTCCCTAAAATGTAGGGACCTCTCTACAAATGTATGCCCAATTGCCTTATTATAACACTTGATTTTCAGCCTCAGTGTGATGAGTGCAAACTATTTGGGGGTCAATGTTTTAAATATGTGAAGGGCAAACTTTAAGTATGTACCCATTGCTGTAGTCTGTGGCTGCTGTACCATTACCTTTCCAAATTTAGAAAATAAAGCAATGATCCTACCTCTAATCCAGGGATTATGTGCTTTGGTAACTCACTAATATCAGGCTGTCTCATTCTTCTCTACCACGTTCCTTTGACAGTAGCAATAGCATCTGCAACTACTTTGTGAACTTGCTTCCTATACTATTTGCATACTATTGTCTTGTGAAAGACGGCTGTTGAACAACACAGCACCATGGTGGCGTCTGTGAGAGTATAATTGATACTTTCTTGCTGAAAACATCAAAACATATGTAAGGCAGGTGCTGGATATGCTTTTCACTTAGCTTTGAAAGACAATTGTTATTACTTCCCTTTATTGATTTGGTTGACTTAATAATAAGGAATCTAGATTGAAGTCAAGAAAGGACGATCAGAAAACTCACAGGAATATCCTAAAAATGGCGTAATATTTCTAGAAAAAAATAAAAGCGCAAATAGCAAAGAAGCAGGTGTTCATAAGTAAATGTTGAATGATTATATATAGAATGCTACTGTGCTGTGTGCTCTTTTAAAGACTTATTTTTATATTGCTTCATGTGTATGTGTCTGCATGTCTGCGAGGGTGTATGACACATGGGTTGGTACCTATCGCGGCCAGAGAGGGTTTCAGAATCCTTGGAGGCTGAGTTACAGTCTGTTATAAGCCATCCTACTTAAGTGTCGGGAATAAAACTCAGTGCCCCTGGGAGAACAAGATGCACGTTTTGCATATGAGCTATCAGTTCAGCTTCAGAATATGAACTCTTTTTCATATGAAAACAGATAGCAATATATGCCAGACAAGCAAAATAGACTTTTCTATAAAATGCCAGGAATTGCCTGTATTTATTTCCAGTATTTATTAATTATAAGAGGAATGATTTACAGATCATACTATATAATCTTCAGATCATCAAACACTACATACAGAGGGGCACTATCAAAGAAAAACAAGAAGAGAAAATGTAAACAGAAAAGGAATGATGGAAAGGGATATGCTAGGGTTAGAGCGCCGAGTCAAAGTATATAGCTACCATTGTTTCGTAATTAAAGCAATCATTAAACCCTGTGACAACATTAAAGGCTCTTGGTTGATATTCAGTATGAAGAAACAGATGGATGGCCCAGTAGAGAAGTTTTTAGAATATAAAAAAAGAAGAAATATAATAATGAGTTAGAGTTACTGTTCATATGAGAATCAGAATCTGTGAGGAGAGCAAAGCAAAAGGACCTAACTAGGAGAGCTTTGTTTTTTGCCATTTGTTTGTTTGGGTTTGTTTTAGATGTTGGAGACTGAGTCCAGATCCAGAAACAAAATAATCACTTTCCTTGTTTCCCTTTTTATGCAGCTCAGACTGGTTGCTGACTTCTTTATAATCAGTTGTTATAGGAGAATATTATTTAAGGATTTGAATTTAGTGACTGCAAAGAGAAAAAAAAATGTCAGAAGTGTGCAGTAACTTCTGACCTCAAGAAAGAAAGGAGTTAGTTAGTTAATTAAAGATTTGCACTGAGTTTGGGATTAACATTTCACCTTCTTCAATCAAAAATAGACAGGGATTAAATGAATGAAAACTAAGCAGGATAAGGAGTACAGATCGATTTACATTTGTATATGCCAGTGTGAACTCATCCACCAGAGATAGATATGGAGAAACTCTTAAACAAGAATGTAGGCAAGTTGTCTATTTGGGGGGTTTTAAATCTGTTTTTATGTTTTCAATGTTTAAGTTTTATATATAAGCATACACTATAGATAGCAAGATTATTTTTCTATTGTTTGAGTTAAAAACTAATCTCATTTTTCTTTTATGTAAATAAAATGGAACACAAACAACTAGGATGAGAAAGTTATTCAGTGTGATTATTAACATTATTTTCTTCTTTGTGCAGTAAAATGATAACATAACAAGTTTTAAAAGAAGCTCAGATCCATTCTGTCTTGTAACATTAGGGTTTGGGTTTGCAGAGTAAGAACAAAGAAACACAGGTGTGCAGGGTGGTGCATGTTTTTAGGTGTACATGGAGTATATGTGTTTTTAGAGAGAGAAATGGTCATCCAGAATCTCCTAGAGTCCTACTGCATTTTAGTGCCTTATTTCAGAATAAGGAAGATCAAGCATGATTGGATATCAGTAACTCTTACCTCGTGGTTTCATATAATTTTATGAACCAGGGGAAAAAAAAAACTCCTGGAGTTATATTCCAGAAAATGAGTAAAAGTGCAATGAAGAAAATCATTGGTGCAAGTTAATTTGCTTCTGATTGTGTTTTATTGATCTTTGATACCAGGCTATTTTCTGAATAGGAGCTAACAGGTACAAGAAGTAACCAAAAGCAACAACAGCCAGCAAACACGTGGTCATCACATGGCCCAGTAGCTGTGTAATAACAGTTTGCAACTCAAATGTTCATGAAGTAGAATAAAACTTGTTATTGGGAAATACCTTCTTTTTTTTTCTTTTAATAATTGTAATACTAGGAGACATTAAGTTACAGTGGTGAACTCCAAAGGGTTTCAAGATTCTTGTGTGCCAAAACAAGGAACTGGATAGTGTCTAAAGCAGAGATAGTTAATCAGAAAAATATGTATTCCCAAAGAGTAATCTGAAAGACGTAGAGAAAAAAGTTTAATAGTACGACAGGTGTAATTGCACAAAGGATAAGAGCATTTATTTGATTTCAATGTTTAACTTTTATATTGTGAGAGTCTGTTGCCTTCTATGTTTTGTACAGACTTTCTTCACCTCTACTTCCTGTAATGCTATATCCAACTCCACATACCTTGTCTCATGATCATCTTAAATTTCCACCTACGTGTGTGTGTTAGAATTACAGTGACTCATATACCCTGCAGATACTTTGGAGTGCTTCTGTATCTGAGCTGATGGTCAAAGCCAGTTCTAGACAGCTGTAGTTAGTCTGTGGTAGGGAAATCCAACTTTCCTTGACCAATATGTTTTCCTCCTAAATTTATAGATTCTACATATGGTCTTCTGAACTATATTTCCCACCTCTCTTCTTCCCTTCCTCCCTTTTTCCTCCCTTTTCTTGTTAATATTCCCTCCTCTTTCTCCCTCATCTTTTCCCCTGCATCAACAACACTGGCGATTTAAAATCTTTATTATATTTTCTGTCTTGACACAATATCCTACTAAGATTACTAATCCTGAATCTTAAATTGCTATCCATACCTCACATGTGTTGGCATTATAATTATGTATCATCACATCTGGCACTACCATTTGAAGAAGTTAGTGCTGTATTGTTGAAACTATCCTGTGGTTGGTGCTAAAGCCTGAGTATTCAATACATACGAGTGACTGTTTTGTCTAGGCTATATAAGATAAGCAGTTACCTCATCAGACTATTAAATTTACCACCACACCAAAAACAAAACAAAAAAATCACCCCTTACTGCATAACAATTGGTTTTGGAGATTTTAAGTGCAAAAGAAACACAAAAACTGTAAACTAAAGAGATTCTTGAGGAAAGTATATTTTCTTCAATGAAGTGACTCAATTCATATAGCATATATGGAGGATAAGAACAAATATATCCATTTAGTAAGGTAAACACATTTAGGTTATAATGTTAGAACTTGGTAAAGAGCATTAAACTTGCAACGTACAATGGTTTCATTGTCAGTTGTTTGCTTGATATCCCTATTCTCCATTGAAGCCCTGGCTGCAGTTGGGACGCTTCTTTCTGCTTAGAGGCCAGGTGACAAGATATAGGAGATTGAAGAACCACATCCAGCTTCTGAGGTGAAGAACTGGGTCCAAAAGAAGAAGTAATTGAATAGAAAACAGGTTCTGATGGTCAGACTGGAAGATTGGCAGAAGCTGGTTTGAATAGGCTTTGTCAACAGTAGAGGGTCAGAGCTAAATTCCTGGAATATTGTAAGGTGAGCCTGACAACCTCTTGAAGCATATACCAAGTGTTCAGATGTAAGTTGATACGGGGTCTTGACCATTACAGTGTTAAATATTTTCACATCTTCATGGTTCCAAGTAAAGAAGTGACATCTTTTCTCTGGTTATAATGTGAGTGCCTGAGAAGCCTGATAAGATTTTAATATACCCATATGTTAGTTATTTCAGTCTCAATCTCTAAATTCACCACAATAATTTCATAAGTTAGTATCCTTTTTTTTTTCTTCCAGGAAAAATCCTTTACTAACAGGGTTCAATAAAGGATTCCACAAATAGCTGAAGGGAAGCTAAAAATTTGAAGGTAAAGATCTGGAAGGGTGAGAAATATACTAACAACAGGAATAATCTGTCCATGTTTATTTATTCTTAATGCATCAATCCATCATTTTTCATTGTTCCTTCTTTCTCTCCCTAGTTAGGCCTTGTTCAACATTGTTATTTTTTGTCCTATCCATTACAAATGTTCTCAGTTATATACACCCTTTAAACCAGGAATGTACTAGCCCAAGCAGGTTTTAGGGACAAAATTCTTTTGCCCCATAGGAAATCAGATAAGGGTTTTCACACACACACACACACACACACACACACACACACACACACACCACATACAAATACACAGAGGGGGGAGAGAGAGAGAGATGCATGGGAGTGGCTAGTGAAGTAAAGTAAACTTCTTAATGGAGAATGTTAGTCAAGAAGTGGAATTAAACCATCATGGAATTATAGAGGGAAAGATTATTGTGCTACATTACATTTTTTTTTGGTAGTTAGAAAGGCTAATTTTCTGAAAAATTATGAGTAGGCCATGGATTGTTTAAATCAGCATGCTACTACACTTCTCTAATATACATAGAGGCTGCCAGGTAACCAGGCAACCAAAGTAAACAGTCAGGGAGAAGCTGATGGTTCTTAATCAGATATCACATAGGCTAAGCAATGCAGTTTCTACTTGCCTAGGTCTGGAGTTACACTTACTTTTCTAAGCAAAGAAGAGACCCAGGCATCTAAATTTGTCAGTTCAGGGTTATGCTGTCATCAGCCATTCTTATTGTGGATGTTGTGCAGTAAAACCAGAGCAGCAGCTTGGGAAGGTAGTAATTCTATGTCCGTGGGGATCTGTGCATATCTTAAATGGGATGCTTTTTGTCTGGACCCTCACCAAATGCCTGCTGATAAAGATAATTGCACGGAGGCAGATCTCTGCATATACCTAAGACAGAGGAACAAAAGCCTGGCAGTGGAAAATTCTTCTGAACCAGGGTGTTAATTTCCAAATATGTAACTAAAGGGAGTTCAGATACAAAAAGAAAAGAAGAAAGAAAGAAAGAAAGAAAGAAAAGAAAAGAAAATCTAGCGCAAACAACAGCCATTGTATTTACAAAGCAATAATTCCAAAAATCCTTGCCTTTTGGTTTAGGCTTTACCAGATCCTTTGGTTCTGATAAGTTGCTTGTGAAAAGATGGCTGAGATATTACTGTATAATGTTGTGGCTTGTAGCACTGTAACAGTCTGTGTTAAGTTGGAAGCTTGTAAGATGTAGTCTAGGGTCAGGACACAGACTTAAAGAAACACTGTTTTACAAGACATTTAATGGCATAGGTTAGGCCACAGCAAGATATCGACAGTCATAATTATTACTTCTCATTTTATTTGTTGAAACAGCTCTCAATGAATCCTCACTCTGCTCCAGGAATTCTACAGAGATTTGGGGAACTTATTATGATAGAAGAGATAGTCATTATTGGACAATTATGAAGTCATTTTTGTGCAGGGCTTTCAGAACTGGTTCATATACAGCATCAATTTGTTGGTGTGAAAAGAATTTTCTAACTGTTCCTTTTCATAAAATAATATCTTAAGGGTTTGGCATAGTGATGCCTGCCTTTATTCCCAGCACTTGGGAGGCAGAGACAGGCAGATCTCTGTAAGGGCAAGCCTGAGCTACGTAGTGAGTTCCAAGACAGTCATTGCTGCATAGTGAGACACTTTCTTGAAAAAAAAGAAAGTAGAATAAAAAAATAGCCTGTCTTGGTTATTTCCTTAGTAACAAGAACTTTCCCAAATAACCTAGAAATGCTTTTTTCACTACTCTGCAGTTCTCACCCTGCAATTTTTTGGGGTATAACTTTGGAATTATAAAATGAAATAGGTTTTGTTATCTGTCATTATGTATTAATAACATTATGGTACCTGGATTAGGCAGTGACTCTTATGTTCTTTGTCTCCCAGAGACTAGCAGCACAGTAACTGGCTTTTCCAAACAGAATACAATGTGCCAGTAGTCTGATGTGGGGTTTCCCTCTGTATGCTGTGACTATCATTGGCTGATAAAGGAACTGCTTAGGGGCTAAAGCAGAACTATAGATGAACAGAGCTAGGTGGGGAACACTGAATGGAATGTTGGGAGAGGGGAGCAGGAGGAGAGAAGCCATGTAGACCTGCCGGAGCTGGACGGAATTTTACCCGGTAAGCCACTGTCATGTGGCAATACAAAGATTAATGGAAATGGGTTAAATTAATAAGGAAGACTGAGCCAATAAGAAGCTACAGCTATTGGGCCAAACAGTGATTTAAATAATATGGTTTCTGTGTGGTTATTTTAGGGCTAAGTGCAAGGAACCAACAAGCAGCTCTCTCTCTTCACTATAGTAACCAGCACATTGGGATGTGACAGTGGCCAGCAGACACTTCATAGAATTTATTACAGCCAATTCTGGAAAGCTTCTATGATAAGCGGCTGTGAAATGGACAATCCAACTGGGTCTTCAGGAAATGTCTTTTCTCATCCAGAGGGCCTGCTTACTAGACTAGCATAGAGAGAAAAAAAAATTATCTGAATTGAAACAAAACGGCATTGTCTTCTCAATACTGACAGAAAATTATACAAACATTTTTTCCAAAAGAAAAGTAATTGGTTATTCACCTCAATCTACTATTTTTACTTCATCCTTCCTTTTTAGTGTGCCCTAGAAATTTGGTTTAAAGGGAATGGTTGGCTAATTTTCTGACTTAGCATTTTCCAGACCTCTTACTTTATTTCTTTTGTATGTCTCCATGGGTCATGGATCCGTGTTTGTGCTAAGTTCCTATCATTAACTTTTTACATATAGAGTAAACTATACTATAATCAAATGCAATAATGATTAAAAACTAACATAGTAATAATGATAAAATTAATACAAGTAATAACTTGTCTTATTTTTCCTTTTCTTGAATGTTAATTATCATGAGTATTCCAAGTTAGAATATCCCAGAGTGCCTGGAGCATGTCAAATGGAATAAGATAATTAAATAATTTAAGTAGATTAAAATTGACTACAAATAATATATAGTAGACAATTTCAGCAAAATTATTTGCTTCAAATATGCAAGCTTATATTGACAATGAAAAGGTTCTTTAACAAATTACTAAGTATGGCTATCAGAATTTTGTGGTTTCTACCTTTAAACATATATTCAAATGTAGTAATCGAAAGTTTTTCTTTAGTAGAAGTTGTATATGAGTTTTTCAGAACTCCAGCCATTGTCAAGAAAAGTGTGGAAAAAAAGTAAAAAATGGTTCACAACTGATGTGCAATATAGCAATGAGAATTTTACAAGCTATTTTTAAAAATGATATGTCTGTACTTCTGGTAGAATAAATCCTATTTTAGTGGAAATGAATGGAATAAATGTAATTTACTTTTCTGACATTTACGTGTTTGTTTTCTCTCCCCATTTAGCTTTACAGGAATCATAAAACTGAATTAGTTAGAGAGCCATTCCTGTGTTTAAACATGTCTGCTCTATAATTGCTGTGTGTTTACTGACAAGAGGTCACCACCCTGAGCGCTAGGAGCAGGCATGCATCAGGAATTATAATTAAATAGTATCTCATTAACAAAGTACAATCAGATGGTTATGATTTGTAATAGAAATATTATTGAAATTATAATTGAACTTCCTAAAATAAATACATTTGAGAAGCTAAGAGCTTGCTAACAAAATCATGTTGAAAGCTAAGAAAATAGATGGGATCTTGTCATGCAGATTGTGCATTTTTATTAAAAATAAAGGAAAGAAACATTTAATATCATTGTTAATGATTGAATCAAATAATTCTCTCTATATTTAAATGTTAAAATTATTGTAATTTGTAATCTTCAATTAATTGTTTTCAGCTATTTGAATAATTATTACATTTAACCTCAGGAGAGGGAGTTAGGCAGGGCTCATGGTGATATTTCTGATATACATATGAAGATAATTAAAGTTTTAGAGAAAATAAATTACTCTAGCATGATCTGAGATGAAATAGAACCTGGTAGTTTATACTTTAATTATGTAGAAATGGTATAAATCCCATTTAAGGAGTAAGGATCTATATTACATACATGCATAAACACACACACAATTTGAAATTGAAAAATGTATATTATGTAATAGATACATATCTGAGAACATAAAAATAAAAAATATGTAAGATAATTTCTAATTCAGCCACCAAACTTAATTTAATCTATTCTCATACTGTAAGTTATCATTATTTTCTATATTATGATGGTTAATTTTACAATTATTGAAACATACATGAGTCTTGAGGTATATTAGAAAATCCTGATGAAGAAAACAAGGACTGGAGAAGCCAGAGGGGTCAGGGACATCACAAGAAAACTCACAAAAACGACTAACCTGAGCTCAGAGGAAATCACATTCTGAATTGACAAACAGCGAACTTGCAAGGGACCTACCTAGGCACTCTGCATATATGTGACAATTGTGCAGCTTGGTCTACTTGTGGGACTCCTAACAATGGGAGCAGAAGCTGGCCCTAACACTGGGCTCTTGAGCACCTATTTTTCATACTGGCAGCTTAAAATACAAGGGTAAAGACTTAGTCTTACCGTGACTTGATATGCCAAGCTTTGTTGACAGGCAAGACCTGGCCCTCTCTGAACAAAAACAGAAGAGTGGATTGGGGGATGGAGGGAAGAAGGGGAGAAGGGAATTGGAGGAAAGGTGGGTAGGAAAACTGAAGTAGGGGTAAAATAAATTAAATAAATAAATAAATAAATAAAAATTTTAAAACACAATACTAAGAATGGTCATAAATGTTTAAATATATCTAATATTGAAAGATTGTCTTGGTCTACTTTGTTTAATGGAATAAAAAGTGACTATTGATATGGCTATGTTTATACATCAATACAAATATACGTAATTCTAAAAATGTATTTATTAAAACAAATACTTACTTGATCTTGAGGTTATTTTCTACACCACAGCAATTCTTTCTGTGTTCAAAAGGAATGAAATAGAGACGGCAAATGAACTAAAACCATTGGAAAGTAAAGTGGTAAGTAAGAACAGATTTTAGTGCTGAGAAATATAAAAATAACTAGAACTTTAAAAGGAATGTTGAGCAAGAGAGGGATGTTGTGATGAACAGAGTTGAGGTTGTAATCTACCCATTTCTGTTCTTATGTTGAATGCATCTCAGACACGTTGGAAACATTTAGAGAGCAAATCTAAGCTCCATGAGAGACATCAATTGAATCCAATAGAAAATGATGTCTCACGAGTTTCTAACAAGAGGAACTGGAGGGATGGTTTGTCAATAGCTAACCTGAGCAAAGTGTCTGTTGTGTTTCAAGCTACAAGTTAAAATACTACAGCTCCACAGGGATTCAGTTTTTCTAGCCTCTTAGGACATGTCTACATATGTTCACATATTTGCACAGAGCTATAAAATTGCAAAGAAAGGAAAACAAAACTTAAGTGTTTCTAGTCAGAATTCCTTCTACTCAGCCATCGTTATTCTATTGTCTTTTACTAAGAATCCTCTCCTCTGTCATAGTCTATATTCTTAGGACCCAGTGTGAAATACACTACTACTATTTTTTTTTATTTATTTATTTTTTTATTGGAAAAAAAAAATTTCTGCCTCCTCCCCGCCTCCCATTTCCCTCCCACTCCTCCCTCCCCTCCTCCCCTCCCCCCACTCCTCCCCCTCCCTCTCCAGCCTGAAGAGCAGTCAGGGTTCCTGTGGAAAGTCCAAAGTCCTCCCCCCTCGATCCTGGTCTAGGAAGGTGAACGTCCAAACTGGATAGGCTCCCACAAAGCCAGAACATGAAGTAGGATCAAAACCCGGTGCCATGGTCCTTGGCTTCTCAGCAGCCCTCATTGTCCGCCAAATTCAGAGAGTCCGGTTTTATCCCATGCTTTTTCAGTCAGAGTCCAGCTGGCCTTGGTGAGCTCCCAAAGACTCAGCCCCACTGTCTCCACGGGTGGGCGCACCCCTTGTGGTCCTACTACTATTTTAAAATTGAGAAGTGGCTTTAGAGATAACAAATGAAGATCCACAAAGAAGACACTGTATGATTGTTTCCGTAATCACTAGGAAGCAGAAAGATGGACGCATTAGAGGGCATTTTAGAATCTGTTTAAGGAGTTAGCATGAAGACGAAGTTGCTGTCAGGTGGAATATTAAACTAGTATTCCTACATTATCAGAGAAAAACTAAAGAACCAAATATATTTTCAGGTTTTTTTTTTTGTTGTTGTTGTTTTCCAGAGCAGGAAATGTTGAATAACATTTAGGTTCACATACTTTGAAAAGACGAAATAATTAAACATATTTAACCACCCAGCAAATGGTCTTTGTGAACCACAAGAAGACAGAATCTTAGACACTTACCTTTCTGTAGATTAGAGCTAAAATGAAAGTCAAGAAATCACATTCCCAATCCTTCAAAGTGAAGAGCTTTGATTAATTACTTGTAAATTAATGTCACAGTGATACTGTTATTAAAAAACATTTGTTAAAATACGAGTCAATATCTCAAAAGAAAATAATTTTGTATGAAAATTCTGGAAATACATACCTCCTTTTCTTTTTATTAAATGCTTTTGTTCTCTTGTCTCTTAACTTTACATCTTGAGAATACATAAATAAAAGATTCACAAGCACAAAATTATCAAATCCATATGGTTTCACATAAGCTTGTTTATATCATTCTTCAGCATTATTGGTAGACACGTAGCCTGCTGAGAATAACTAGCCAGTAGCATCTTTTAAACATGCTTGATTAGATGTTAACAGTTTTCATGAAGGCCTCTCTCACTTTATGGTTATTGATTCAATAGAATCTTGGGGGCAAACCATGTCTGGAGATGCATTCTAAGGAACAACTCACTTTTCACCTATCCCTTACTCATTAAACTCAGCACAGGAATTAATATTGATTAAGAAAAATAGAACTTGAACCATACTTTCTCCATAGTCACTTTTAAAATAATTTTTAAATATTTACGTAGATTTCATTATATACACTTAGTTGCATATCTCAAAGTAATTATTTAAGAAACCACAAAAAAAATCTTTCATATGTAATCTCAGAATCAAAACCATTCTAAGCACAGAAACGTCTCTCAAAAATAGACTAAGGTTAATGCATAACGTACTATCAAAATACTCACCACTCCATTATACAGTATCTTAAATGGTTAATTAATGTAAAATTGTGAAGGGAATTTGTTTTAATTCACAATAAAGTACATTGTAGCTCTCTGTAACTCAAACCAGGGCTCCATTTTCAGAGCTACATGTAGAAATTGTCCCCTCCAGTTGGTCAAGCTGGAATCTTGTGATGTATGATGCCTAGTTTTATTTTGTTTGTGTGAGTGGTACTTTTATTAGTCACTTCTTCGTCCTTCTCGTACGTTACAAAAAGGTACGAATGTTTGGAAACTAAAGACAATTCACTGGTTTATGAAAATTACAATAAGAAGTCACTGTATATCATTTTTGATGCTATTAATATCTAATGATTAAGAAAAATAAGCTTTTGCATGTTAGGTATTCAATTTAAATTCATTAAGATTAGCAGAAACCTCTTTATACTATGAAACTGAGGCCTGAAACCCTAAGTAACTTATATGTCTTTAAAACCACATCCTACTAATTCCAAACTTAGATCTTAAACTACTTAAAATTTTAGTTATCAGATTTCCTGCCTCATACTTTAAATAGTGTATAGATTGCAGTGTTTATCTTTCATCCCATGCTTTATTATCCCTTATTTACTAGACAAATAATTCTCAGTCATGACTAGAAGAGTTTATCACTAGCTAAATAAGTTCTTTAAAAACTATAATACATTTCACTAAAAATAAATTAATAAGCTTTTAAAATATTAATTTAATCAGTAGGTAAAATATTATTGAATTTTAGTAAATTAATGAATATATCTATGAATAGTATGAAATTAACAAAAAATTAACCTACTTAAATATGAACTAATAATTAAATTTGTATATTCTTTGATTCAGAATTAAACAGTTTTGACATTAGCCCTAAGAATTTGAATATTTTCTGAAATCTGTTAAGTATAGTTCACCTTTCTATGAACACACTTCTAAAACACTGTTTGGAAGAGCCTCAAAACTACTTTCAGAATCCATAACTTGCTAGGATTTCAAGAAATTGCCATGGATTGATACTAAAAATGACAAAAAATATTTCTACAGAATACAAGTAAATATTAAAAACTGTGGGTTTAAGAACATGCATGAAACAGAGTCAATAAAAGACCAGAGGTCAGGTCCTAGTTAGGCTATTTCAGTAAAACCTTATGGATATATGTTAATTCTCTCAAGGGTACCCATGACTGCTAGTTAGTAAACGAGAAAGGTACCATGTTTAGTGGTAAATTCATATATATATATATATATATATATATATATATATATATCAAAGCATACATTACTTATTTTGTCTTTTTTTCCCCATATTTTTACTAGCATGTTTTCCTTTTAAAATGCTTGGAGAAAATGCATTGCCCACTGAGACATGCCAGTACACCTGATTTATGTTACAAGCTGAGCATACCATAAAATGTTCCTGTCTGTAATTTTATTCTGCAAAAGCACATGCTCTCTGACCGTGACATAAGCATGTCCACAAAATGCTCCAACACAATTTCCAGGGAAAATTTTACCTATACTGGGCATGCTCAGTATATTGCTCACCTCAGAAATAGATTCAGACCTGATTATAGCAGCTCCTAGCATACATTCCTCATGATTTTTTTTTGAGGAAAACATTGCTTTGGAAATAAATCCTACACTCCCCTTAATGCCATCAGCTATATTTATTCTTTATAATATTTTGTCTGTGCTAATTTTTGCCTCTGACTTCATAAATAGATGAAGAATGGCAATATATGTGGAGCACTGTCAACAATTCTGATTACCTAACCTCAAGTTCATTGTTTACATTGGGGTTAGTCAATCACAGGAGACCTTCATCCCTCCTTCTCCACTGTTTGCAAAAGTCAAACCAACACTAGATATCCATTAACCCCACAATAAATTTTATTATGAGGAATTTAATGTGGCCAGATGCCAGTCTGCAAGTAACAGAAATAGTCTTTTTGGAAGGAAATTTTAGAAATTATCTGTAGGAGTTTAGAAAAATCAGAATTGACAGAATATCAGATTGTACATGTTTCATGTTCTCAAGCCTGTTGAAATATTCTGCATTAGACAGCACTGAATTAACAGGTAAATAGTGTTAATCCAGCATGCAATATTCATACTATCCCAGAGGTAATTTGTGGTGGCCATACTTGCTCATTACCAACAAGACAACTGAAATCTGAAGACCTCTCAGTAAATTGTTTGGAACAATTTGGTGTACTTAGTGTTGATCCAAAGGAATCCTTGTCAAATAGTGAATAAAGGGTTTTGGTAAAAGACTACAATGTAAAGGCCCTCAATAAAACCAAAGACAGAGAAAAAATATAGGAATTGAAATATACCACATATATTCATGTGTTATAAATTTTGATTTCTGGAATATCTACCAAAGATGACGATTACCAAAATGGTAGAGCGGATTATGCAAAAGAGGAGAACGAAACCCTAGGGCTGGTGGCCTTGAACGCACAGAGATCTGCCTGCTTCTGCCTCCAAAAGAGCTGGGATTATAGGTATGTGCCAATAACACCAGGACAGCATCTTATATAAACAGTTTGAACAGAATATGTTCAGAGGTTATTTTTCAATCATTTTTTCAGTATTTTTGCTAATTGGGTAATATTATTGAGTAAAAAAATGCTTAAATATGTCTGAATTCAGTTTTTGCTTAACTTTGTAATTTTCAATTGGAAAACTTTCCTATAACCATGCAAATAGCTTTTCTGCATGCTCAAGTAATAAGGCAGAGATGAAATATTCATTATAGCTGCATGCATACATATGAATATGTAAAAGACATTTTTCTATTTGTTTATTCTTTTTTAATGCACATGTTCTTTTATTTCTGGGCTGCATTAATGCTTTGTTTGCCTATGCAGTTTTCCAAATGTTGGTTTCCTAGAAGAATATTATTTTTCAGTTCATTATTTATACATAGATGATCTCACTATTCCATCTGAAAAGTACTTGAGATCACAAGCGAATTCCCTTTTGAAGTTGGAATACAGAAATGTTGGTGGAACTCTAGAAAAACTTTCTCACATGCATTTACATCATTGACTTAAAGACTTCCTTTCACTTGGTAATAGGTAAGAACTTAATATCATAATTTATTTTTTATAGTGTGGCAGAAACCATATTATGAAAAGGACAAGAGCAAATCCTGATTTTCCCATATGAAGTTACTATTTTCAAGTGGATTGGGATTAATAGTTGAAGCATCAAGCTATTCTGAAATTTAGCTATGACCAAGACCCATTTTTTTTTTCTTCAACCAATGATAGTATATTTGGGCCACTGTTTCAAGTAAAAGATAAGGTATTTTCATATTGGTGACTTAATGGCACACAGTTATTTTTTAAAACCATGGGATTTTTTTCTTTTGGAGACAGGGTTTCTCTGTAGCTTTGGAGCCTGTCCTAGAATTAGCTCTTGTAGACCAGGCTGGCTTCGAACTCTCAGAGATTCTCCTGCCTCTGCCTCCCAAGTGCTGGGATTAAAGACATGTTCCATCACAGGCCAGCCAAAAATGTGTTTTTAAAAATATTTCTACCTAGAGTAACTAATAATATGTATGTTATTCAAGACTGTATAATTTTGATTATTCATCCTTACCTATTTACTAAATCTAAAAATATCAAATAATATGCTCACGTTAATTGATATATAAAATGCTCATCCTGGATTAACTAATTATTTGCAAGGTTTCCAAGATTGTAAAATTCAGGTTATTTATACTTAACTATATACTAACTCCAAAAATATCAAAAAATTCTAGATATTAATGGATATATAAAATGGTCAGTCTTTTGTAATATTCACATGTGTTGTTTAGAATTCTTTGACCGCTAAGTCTGTAATGAATAGAGCATACTGAATATATACTTAAAGCTAAATATGATATATAACAAAGGACAAAATAATCAATACTATCAATTCCTCAAACTGAGGAAAGTTTATATGAATACTTTCTATGCAAAATTAATTTTATATTTCTATTTATTTGTATGTATATCCTTCTATGCATCATGGCTTCACTTAGAAGCAAAAGAGGTCCTTGGACTCCTGGAAAATTTAGTTACACCTAGGCGGCAAACTGCTAGAGTTTGGTGCTGGAAACCATGGCTCCTTGAAAAATCATCCAGTGCTCTTAAACGCTGAACCAGATTTTCAGTCCCTTACAAATTTCTTAAAATATGAGTAATAGTTATAAATAGAAGGAAATATTTTGTCTTAGTGTAGCCATTAAAAAAACTTCAAAATACAATTTTCTATTCACATTCAAATTTTGATTATTGGTTTAATTTAACTATATGCAGAAAATATTGTCTTTGACGTCATTCATATGGTATTGTGATGATGTATTTTCCTAACATGGTTATCTTGAATGAAAAATTAACATTTAATCATCCCTAAATTTTTCCTGATTCAAATATAATCATTTAAAATATATTCCCAGGCTCCACTGATTTAGTATCAGTTAATAGAAGAATAAGATATGTCCAAAATAATTCCTCATTTTTTCAGTATTATAGTAAATCCAAGAAGACATACATATCCTCCTAATTCTCAATTAAATATAATAAGCTTGGAATATATAACAAAAGTCTTAAAAATGTTCAAAAATATGTACCAGCATCTGGAAGGAAAATGAGGAGGGAAAATAAAGTAAATCTATTTCAATTCAAAGCATATTAAATATAAAATACATAAAATTTAATGTTTGTTATTTGATATCATCCTACAGAGATTTACAATCCATTCTATATTTTTGCTTGTTCAACTTAAAATTAAATGCTCTTTTCCCCTAAATTTGTGTAAAAAAAATTGAAGGTAATATTTTATGCATGTTAAAGCTGATATAAAAGAAGACACCACTCTCTCATTGCTGCCACAAAGGGAAGGAACTGAAAGCAATAATCTGGGAATGGAAATTACATATAAGTGTATTTTCAGAAGCATTTCTCATTTCCTTCTATAGCTGGATTCTTTTTATTTTTAAAAAGACTAAGTTCTCTTTATCTGCCACTGAGCCAGAATCCAGTTAGACTGCAAGCTAACTGGCTCATAAATAACATCCTCTTAATTTTCCAGTCACACCATTCCAACTCTGTATTTTGTCAGCAAAAGTCCTGTTTTTAAAAATAATACTTTGGCCATCTGCTTGCACATATGTGCTACACATCACTGAGTGTTAGATTTTCTCCAAGTTTTATAGACGCTACCACAACCTTGAATGTGTTTTCTCTCATAATTAGCATTTTACAACCACATTAAATTGATCACAGGTAAACTGTTTCATTTTGGCGTGTTATTTTTATTGTAATCAAACTACTTGCTGGAAAGTGATTTTGTAGGCAATATATTTTAGTTATAAAGAGTTTTCTTTCATTTTATAGCAAATACATTATTTTAAAGGTCACACTTGTCAGACCTATAAACTAAATCCCAGACTTGCAATGTAAGACATCCCTCAAAGGAACCTTCACTGTTTACAATGAGGTGAGGGATGTTATCTTAGCATTCCACCAGTTTCCACGACTGATGATGTCATTTGCAATCCCTGCACACTGGCTCCTCCCATGTGTGATTTGAAAACTGTTCAGTTAGACAAGGATTTCAGGTGCAGGTTTCATACTGTATGTTATGACACTTACATGAACACAAATACGTACACTGATGGGTGCATATACATGCATATGGACTACAGTTTAATTTTATATTGAATGTCTGAAGACAAGATAAATACTGGTATTTGTATAGTGGGTTCTTAAATTAGCATAGCTCTTAAACTTAGGGCAGACTCATTTATGCCTCACTTCTGAGGAGAAATTTATTCAACTTGGAATCATGCCCAACTTCATGAAGAGTGAAACTCTCCAACTTCTGGCTGGTTTTGTTTGTTTGTTTACTTCAGTGTATATTTTACAGTTTAAATGTAAGTTGAGTACCTGTAAATGAAGTGTTCACATTGTCCTATCATTATTTAACATATCACATGATACTGAAAGCATTTTAAACAATAGTCAAAGTTATTGAATGAAAATGTATTTCATCTGAGAAAATCATATAATATAAGGTTGTCTCCTGATTAGACCAGAGATGTCAACATGTATCACAAAGCACCTGAGCAAAACAAGGTGACTTCCGTTCTCCCACTTCCTTCTCATGCCCGTCATAATTATGGAGACAAGTGTATCTTCTGAAATCTGTTCACAGGACAAGAGTACAAAAAAGGAAAAACAATAGAGAAATAAGGAAGCACTGACTGCAGTGCAGATAATGTATATCTGAAGAAATTTTAAACGATAGCCTTTGCTGGAGAGGTTGTGGAGTAAGGGGTACACTCATCCATTGCTGGTGGGAATGCAAACTTGTGCAAACACTATGGAAAGCAGTGTGGCGGTTTCTCAGGAAATTTGGGATCAACCTACCCCAGGACCCAGCAATACCACTCTTGGGAATATACCCACGAGATGCCCTATCATACTACAAAAGTATATGAACTATGTTCATAGCAGCATTATTTGTAATAGCCAGAACCTGGAAACAACCTAGATGCCCTTCCATGGAAGAATGGATGAAGAAAGTGTGTAATATATACATATTAGAGTACTACTCGGCAGTAAAAAACAATGACTTCTTGAATTTTGCATTGAAATGGATGGAAATAGAAAACACTATCCTGAGTGAGGTAAGCCAGACCCAAGAAGATGAACATGGGATGTACTCACTCATAATTGGTTTTTAGCCATAAATATATAACAGCATAACAATGCTGCAAACTTCGCAAATAAGAATCAGTCACTTTAGATATTTAGTACATATCAGATGGATTTTATTGTAATTATTGGAATTTAAAAACAGAAATGTTTGATGAAAGATGATAGAAAAATGATACAATCCAATCACATGATATGGGATAATTTCCCTCATGGAAAAACAAGGCAGATACAGAAGAGGTACTATAAATCCCAAGCAGAATTATATAGAAAAGCTGGTACTGCAGCAATGTGCTTTGCTGTTTGAACACCATGTGCTTCATTAATACAAACAAGAATGGCTGCAACCGTCTTAACAGATGACTTTAAAATTAGTTATTGTTTCCTTTTTGAATTATTTCTTTGAATGTTTGAAATTAAATATAATGCTATCAGTTCCCGTTCACTTTCCTGATTAAGTTTTTCACTTTGTACAAGTACTATCAGTGTGAATTTAGAAGAAAAAACTAGAAGTTTTAATACTGTTATGCTTGATTCTTTCTTTGTAGTCTACTAAATAAACTTCTCTTCTCCTAAATAAAAGACAAAGTATTGAGGAAAAGAGTTTCTATCACTTATTTTTAGCTATTAAGAATTCTAAAGCTGAGTAACCTTGGTCTGAAAATATGGCTTGTTCTACTGTATGCTTGTTCCTCAAACTGGAAGACCTGGCTTACAATCCCAACAACAAATTAAAAAGCCAGAGTTAATTGCTCACACCTATATTTGTGGTGCAGGAGAGAGGGAGATGGAAGAAACCCCGAGGCTTTCCAGTCAGCTAGTTTTATGGAACTGATGAGTTCTAAGTTAATTAGGATATTCACTTCAACAAATAATAGAGTCAACAGCTTAGACTTACTCAAAAACCCATTCACATATATACCCCACATCCATACACAAACAAAACTAGGAGGCTATAAAACAGGAAATGTAGTCTGCTGTTTAACATGTTAGCATACAAGGAAAATATTGTGATAATATCTTTTGTGATATGTAGCGATCACACATGACTTTGACTTGACTTTAATATTTGCCTTTAATCCTAACAAATATTATTAGCTTAAATTTTTTCACAATCATATTCCATGAATACTATATTTGCAACCATTATCTTTTTAGTCTTGAAAGCCAAACAGTAGATTATAATAATAGAGAGAAGATGGTATAATGTGTAGGCCAGAGAGATAATGCAAAATCTGTACATCTTTCACTCAGTTTCTCAGTCTTAGGATATTACTGCAATAATACGGAGACAAGTTTATTCCAATTTTCAAAGAGGGAAAAATGCCATGAAAAGGTAATATTGTCTTTTAAGTGTTATATCATGAAGAGCACTTGTGACTTGTGTCTCTTGAGAGATCTTTTGAGAAAAAGGTAAAAAGAGAGAGTGGAGAGAGAAGGAGAGAGAGAGAGAGAGAGAGAGAGAGAGAGAGAGAGAGAGAGAGAGAGAAACATATGTGTTAATAGTTGATTTACAGTCTGTCCTATTATATGCCCAAAGACTCTTAAGAACCACATAATTAAAAAGCCAGTTTGTAGTGATGAGGTTTAGTCTTACAAAAGAGTCTTAGGAAGTCTTGGTTTACTCTAATTAAGCGAGCTACCAGGGGGCTAAATGAAATTCAGTGCTTGGCAAGCTCCCTTTACTTTATTCGGAGTAGTGTTTGGATGAAGCATTCTGAGGATGGATGTTAAAAGCCCTGTGCTACCTCGACCTTGTCTGGAGTGTTTTCTGCAAACACTCTGCCATTTATTTGGCACCACAATTCCTCGATGGTTGAGGGACTTACTTCTTTTCCACAAATAACCTCTTCTCTTTTAGCTTATTATTTGAAATATTTGAGTTAATAGCACAGGCATTTTCCATTATAAACTCTTCAGGGTTTCTGTGTAAAGGGATGGCCTGATTTCCTGAGCAAAACAGTAAAGATAGGAGGGAGTAAGGGGTGAATCAGGACAAAGATTCTGTAAAATTTGCATCTTCATTTTTTTAATCTTTGGGAATACTTACTAAAGATTCTTTTATATCAAAAATCTGTTCAGATTTGCACAGCAATAAATATGAGGCAAGAGAAATTAACAAATTTTGAAATCAATGACATGAAATTATAGAAACTTTGGTAAATTCCCATGTCCATTACTGTGATTACCACGTGACCACCAAAAACAAAAATAAAATAAAATGAAAATCTGAAGGGGGCTGGAGAGATGAGTCAGCAATTGCAGGACTTGCTGTTTTTTGTACAGGGCCTGGAGTCAGTTTCAGACATCTACGTGGCAGCTCTCAATCTCCCTTGCCTAACAGCTCCTGGGGTTCTGGTGTACTTTTCTAAATTCTTTGACATAATCACTTAACTCATAAACACTTACCAGAGGCTACTTATAATTCTAATCTTAGCATGGATATCTCTGTCAGTTTGTGGAATGTAATACATAGTTTCTCAGTCTCTAAAGCACTTTTGGACATGGCTGGGGTTGCAGAAGAAAAAAAAAACAGTTTCAGTTTTGTTTTATTTTCGTTTTTTTTTTTTCCACTAGAACATTAAACAAAACTTACCTTGGTCTTATTAGCACTTTTGTATCTTTATATCTTTTTAAAATCTTTGCTCCGTTAGAACTTCATAGCTTGTTTTTTTAATATTTTAATTTTTGTCTTTCCTTGGTTCAAATCTACTCGATTTAGTAAAATTTAAATAATAGTGGTCATTATATGATTAAGATATCCTAACTAGTATTCTTTAGAAAAACTCTTGTGAAATAATTACTAATATATGTGCCTTAAATAAAATAGAGGTTTATAATTCTTAGTTAATTTGCTCCCTGTGGCATAGCTAGAGATTAGCATTAAGATTTCAACAAAGATTGTGACACCAGAGACCAAAGTCTCAGCCACTGTAATAGAAATGCAGTGATTTTTGAGAATATATTGAGTAAGTCAATTTAACAATTACTTACTTACTAATGCTACTCATAAGGCACCCCTCTGTTCCCAGGAGAGGTAAATTGCTTCACCAGTCGAGAGGAGGGTCTCTCCTTGTCCCAGTCCCTTCTCCTTTAGATCTGACACCATGGTTGACTCTGTCTTGGTGCCCTCCACCTATAACTACTTGCCTTTATATAAGAAAGGAGGAATATGTTGGGAGCCGTTTCCCCCCCTAAAGATTGTTACAGAAACCATCACCTTGGGGAGCCTGCAGGGAACCCCAAACCCATAATTATGTTAAGAATAGTCCTATTGGCAAAACCTGCCCCACACCCAATTAGCTATTCGCTAATTGCTAACGAACCTAATCTGATAGCGGAACTGCCTTAAATTCCAGCTATCCAGGGAACTAGGTGTGGCAACTCCTGACTTCTTGGCCTACCTGACCGGATGTAGGTTACGTGACTGGGACCACGCGGCCAGATTCCATGCTCCTGTGCCCTGCTCCCCAAGCCCTCATTCAGGGGGTATATAAGTTGTTACCCTGTCCCTAATAAACGGAGGCTTTGACAAAAAAAAAAAAAAAAAAAGAAAAAAAAAAAAAGAAACCAATGGAAACATATAAAGCTAAATGTACTCTTTTCTAAGTATATTTCAACAACAGTGCAGTTTTCTTTCTCATTTTCTGTTCATTTGTTCATCATTAAATAAAAGTATATTATTTTGGAAAAAAAAAAAAACAATTACTTAGTTTTAATTTTCCCATGATCAAAATGTTCTCAAGGTTTATTTTTATATTGTGGGTGTTATCGTTAGTAAGCAATATTTAAGTTTCTGTGATTACTTGGCCTTTATTTTGAATGCAAATCAAAATATTTATTTGCTGAAGTACTTTTTTAGGAATATTTACTCAGCCAAAAGGATAGCATCCAAGTGCTTCTTGGAGCAGAACAACGATGACACTTGTGCTCCAATCACTTTGTTTATTTTACTAACTAGACTTGAGTTATAGACCAAAACAATCTTGTCTAATTTAAGCTTTCTGCTCCTGGAGTTATAATTTATCTATTTCTGTCTGTCTGTGTCTATTTATTTAAAGTTTTTTGAGACAGGATTTCTCTGTGTCTCTGTGGCTGTTGAGGAATGCACTCTGCAAACCTGGTTGTCTTGGAACTCAGAGCTGCCTGCCTGTCTCCTGAGTGCTGGGATTAATGTTATGTTCAACCATGCCCAGTTTTAAAGAACTGCTTTGCTCATGTGCAAATCATATTTAAAGAAATGACTTGGTAAGCCATCATCTAACATGTTGAGAAAATTTTCTCTCAGCTTATAACAGGTAGATGTTGAATGACTCATAACCTATATTCTTATTAGTATTTACTGCTTGTCAGTGGATTATATTTGTAAAAATACTTCCTTAACAACTTAGAAGTAAGATTTTGCTTTTGCTGTTATTTTGGTTTTGGTCTGTTTTAATAAATTATCCATCACGAAGGAGAGTAAAAAATAGCAGAAATAATAAAACTTGGAAAAGGAAAGTTTTGTTATATGAATGCTTCATCACACAAGCACACAGCTATGAATACAGAAAATTGTACTGGTTCCCCTATTTTTATATGGGAAAATCAAGGAACTTTAGAAAATTCATATTTGGTTTTTGTTTTTGTGACCACTTTTGACTAAGTTTATTCTTATATGTCATTTCTGGTGTGTGACCTTTATAGATTATAATAATATTTTGAATTAGATAATTTTGCATGGATATAAGAGAACTAGATAAAGTATATTGTTAGAAATTTTTATAATATTCTGTTTTGTCTTATCACATGTCTTGTCTGTGTAGTATATCTTCGATTAAGGTAAAAGGTCAGATTGTGGTTTCAGGAACTGGGTATAGAACTGTATTTATAGTTTCATTTTTTGTGCATTATTTACTGTACTAATCAGAACCCATTTCTAATATTTATAAGGAATGTTTCTAAATTTAAATACATTAAATTATATGCTTTATATCATTTGTAATTAGTTTTAGAAACATGACCTCTGTCATTCTAAAAGCATTTGCCATGCAAGCATGAGGACTTGAGTTCAGATCTGCAGAACTTGGGAAAGGTGGATTCAGTAGTGTACATCTGTTATCCAACACATCTGGCTGCAGTAACAGCCAAGCCTACACAGCAGAGAACGACAATGAGATCCTGAATAAATTCTAAGAGAAAGTCTGATACATAATATTGTTTTCTAGCATCTACATGCATGTTGTGGCTTAGCCAAGCTTGCACTAGTAGCCTGTGATGATGTTTTATGATATTTTATCCACTCTACATCTTTTTGTGTTGGAGGGTAAAACTCTGCCACTGCTTCTTGTTCTATCCTATATCCTTGTTGTTACCTCAGCAGTGTTCATGCCGTCTGCACCTGGCTAGATCGTGTGTACTACTCTTTCCTTGTCTCGCAAAAGCAACCCCTTCTTCATCCATGGAGGTTTCATCAGGAGAATCCAGAGTTCCCTCGAATGCAGACTCCATGTCTAACTCCAGTATTCTCACCTTTTCCTCCACATTTGCAGTTACTTCCTCCACTTGTCTCCCAAAGTCATCCAGAAAGAAGCAGGCAACCTCTTCCAAAATTCTTGATAATGTTTGTATGTTCTCAACTTCATATGAACTGAAATATTCTTAATAGTATCTACAGTGGACAATCTATTCTAAAAGATATATAATTAGATCTCTAAATAGCTTTGCTCAAATCCATCAGGTACATTATTATTGAGGGTAGAGTCTGTATCCCAAAAAATATATATAACTAAAGAATAAGATTTTAAATTTGAATTTATACCTGGATCAATGAATTGTGTTAGTGCAAATGGACACTCTAACCCCATCTCATATCCTCATTACAGCTCTTGTGTGACAAGGCACAATTCCAATAAAGTGTAGTAATTTGAAAAGCATTTTTTGGAAGAGGCATATATTAATAGTTAGTGTAAGGCATTTAGTGAAACATGCTATAAGCACACTTGTTATAATCCCAGTTTGTTTTTCTAATAAAGTCAAGAAAAGTAAGTTCAGAATAATTCTAAAGTGCCCTGGGACTTTTGAAATTATAAGACAACATTTGCTTTAGCTTAAAGTCCTGAGCAGAATTCTTTTTTTCTTATAAAAGGATTGTCCTGTGAAGTTTGAAGCCAGGTCCTGGCTGCTTTCTTGCTACTTTCTTACAATAGAAGGCTGCTTCATCTGGATGGATGTTGAGCACATCCACATTCAGCAATGATCTTAGGCAGATGCTTAAGTTTCTGACTTCAGGAGGAATTGAAGTGATTGCTATTGTTCACTTGTTTGGCCCATACTCCTAAAACTTTCCATACAGCAGCAATGACCATTTTACTTGATTAACATTTAAATGTTTACTATAAAAATGTGTGTCATTTTTCTTCAAGAACTTTTGATTTTCATGTAAAATTTGACTATTTGAAACAACAGGAAGAGCTTGGTTTTTGACATGTCTTTTCTTCTAAGGTTAGTTATTTCTAGCTTTTTGAATGAAGTGATAATTGTGTTTTTTCTCCTTTCTTTGAACTTTAGGTGGTTATTGTAGGCTTATTAATTGCTCTGATTTCAATAACAATTGGTCTTAGTAAATATGGAAGCCTCAGAAGAGAAGGGGAAACAGGTGAAGGGATGGACAAAGGAGCTGATAGAACACAACATTTACATTTTAATTTTGCAGTCTTCAATGGTTCTGATTCATAATTTTTCAATTGAAACCCAAAATTACTGATGAAAAGGCACTCTTTTAGATATAGTAACAGTGAAATACTTGAAATATTGCTAAATTTTCAAAATACAGCAAAGAAATTCAAAACAACCTTCACATGTTATTACAAAATTATGCATATCATATTTGCTGAACATGGAGTTTTCATAAACTTCAATTTATAAAAAACTTCTGTACCTCTTCAATACAGCAAATCAGAGTTTAATAAATTTCAGTTGTCCTGTTTATTATTACTAGCATGCCTGCACTTTCAGAGGTACTAATCAGAGAGAGGATGATCATATGATTGTGTCTACCTTGATTGTATGTATCATTAAAGGCTAGACTAAGGTACATGATAAGATATTTTCTTAAAATAATAATCATAAATAAAATAAATGCTTACTAAATGCAAAGGATAAGCTTTAATCTTTTTATGTATTATTTTTATTATTGCTTTTTTAAAATTTAAACTTTTTTTGTTTTCTGTTACCTTAAATTTATTTTTAAAAGTATTAGGTTTCAAGGTGCTACTTTTGTGCATCTGCTTTTATATAATTTATCATGTAGTTTGAACAAAAGGTATTTTGATAAATATTTCTATCATCATTCAACTTGTAAATTATGTCAATTTTCAAACCTAAAAAATCATTTCATAATCTTTATATCACAAAAGCATATATCATACTCATAAGTATGAATATATTTTGTAACCATTTATTAACATAACATTAAATAATATTCATTTATTAACATAAGATTTCTTTCTTATATTTAAAAATATTAGAAGCTATTATTAAGCAAAATAATTTCTCCAAAAATAAAGATGCTTAGATGTTCACACAAATTACTGTTACAACACTCTACTAGGGATCAGAAATAATTCTCTCCAGTAATCTTAACTGAACAACACTTAGCTTGTTTTCATTCTGTGGTGCTGTTAGATAGAACTCATGGCCTAATGCTTACTTGGTAAATGCTATATGCCTAAAGTGAATAATTAGCACAGATATTTCTTTAAAAAAAAAAACAATTCTTTCAACAAATAACAAGAGAAAAATAAACCATGCTGTGAATCTTTCATTCACGGAGATATGAAAGACTAAAAGCATTAGAAGTTCAGAAACACTTAACTTTGTCCCAGCTTGTGAGCAACAAGGTGATGAAAGTCCACGATCTGTCTACTCTGACCCCTGAGCCCCATAAAATTTCAACCTCACGTCTTCCCGTTGCCTTCTGATTATAGTGGGTTCATGCTGATTCACTCCCCCATGACGGTTCATTACCAATGCATCTTAAATCACCAAAGGTTCCCTTTTGAAGTTTACAGAGAGGGAGAGCCTCCCTACCTCATGTTCGGATTGGAGGTTTAAAACCAAAGGTGTAGTTCAACAGATTATGATGGATTTTCATAAGTTCCAGAGTCTATTGCTGGTTGACCTCAGTGAGAGCTTGGTGTTCTTCCTCCTGGGGGTACTGTTTTAGATTAAGATATTTCATTTTCCTGATATCAATTTCAACTATGTATGAAAACTTATTTTTTCTTTGGATTCCAATATTAACAGCAATACGTTAGCCAATAGTATATGGACATCAATAATATCTAGCAAGTCTCTGAAAGTTACTTAATTTGGCAGAATGCTAACAGTTATTTTTTTCAAAGGATATAAGAGAAGACCTGGGCAATGGGAGGTTTAAGGGGAAAGTTACAGGAAAGATTACTGACTTTAGTTTACATTGAGATAATCGCGTCCAGGCGGCACCAAGTTTTACTCAAGACCCAAATGTCAGCAAAACTATGGCACTAGCACTCACTTTGATGTTAATATCTAGAGTCAATCTTTCCTAGGATATTTTCCCCTTGGACATTTAGCCTCTAGAAAATGAGAATCAAGAATATTCACTTTGATTGGATTATTTATATTCATTTTAGCAAATTAAAGATTGAAAAATCTGATATATATATGTATATATATATACATATATATATGTATATATATACACATATGACAACAATATGCATATAAATCACGTCTAACTCACTATCTGACTAGCTGATGTCATCATAGCTACAGTTTTGCAAAACCCATTTGTAAACCTATCACATGCCTAAGATATTTTATCTCATTAACTTTTCTATAAATATTATAGACTTGTCATTTGGATATTGCTCAAAAACTTGTAAAATATGCAATTGGAATTTTGCTTACTGTGTTGAAATTTGAGAAAAATATTTTAGAAAGGAATTTATCCCATCATTTTGTTTTAAACACAGATTTAAGGGAAATTAGGTTGTCTTTGAGAAATTTGTTTCATTACAACAAAGGGCTGGGTATATCTGAATATAACCTGTAAAAGCAGGGTGATGAGCTTGGATAGCAAAATTGCAGATGAGCTAGATGTGGAATTCATTTCACCTAGTAGCAAAAGCAACATAATAAAGTACTGTTTTTTTTAAACATTTAGTCCCCAGTAAGATTGATTTGTGTTTGAAAATATTTCAAACTTGTCACTTAGTAAATAAGAATGGAGGATTAATAACATAGAGGAAAGAAATATATGCTAGAGAGTATGATCCATCAACATTTTCAGTAAATGTGTCTTGGAATTTCTCAAGATGCCCCTGTCTCACCATCTTTGCATACATTCTTGGACATGTGTTAAGACACTATCAATAAAACATTTAAAAATCTTTCTTATATGAGCCATATTCATTGGAAAAAAGAACTGATAAAGTAAATCATCTATCAAACAGGACTTATTATATTGACGTGAATAATAGTGGGCAAGAGATCCAAACATGGCTGTTTTCTTACTGAAGAGCCTGAGAAGTCTTGGTAGTGCACATCTGGTCCTGGGGGTGTGATTTCCTCAAGAGTTGCTGTCTTCAGTCCACACTGTAAGACTTAAGAAGCTAGATTCTAATTTCAGCAATAATAACGTGTAGACACACTCGCCAGTTAAAGGCAAAGATTAGCAAACCAACGGAAGTATTTATACGTTCAAACTCTTTTGATGCAGGTTATTGCCAGAAGGTGTCATCCAGTCTGAAGGAGGGCCATCCGCTTTCGATGATTCCTTCTTGGAAATGTCCTTACCAACCTGTCCAGGGGTAAATCTCTCTGTTGATTCCAGATTAAATCAAATTGAAAATGAGGACTAATTGCAATCCCTAGGGTCAAAGAAGAGATAACTCTTCTTCATTTCAATTGTTCCCACAATTTATGAAGACAGAGTAAAAGGACCAAGAAAAATAAAAGCACCAAAAAGAAAGTGCCCTGCAGCCATTGAGAGAGTGTGAATTTGTCCTCTACTTGCTACCTGTCTCTGATACTATAGTTCTGTCATTATGCTCTAGACTCTACCATGCTTCTATACAAAGGAATAAAAATTGTTATTATCTCACATTTTGCACAAATGACTTAGAAAATATTGTTTTCTTAGTCTTGTTTGACACATGGCCTCATTGTGCAGCCCTTACTGACTTGGAACTCTATTTGTAGGCCACACTCTACTGAGACTCAATAAGACCTGCCTGTATTAGATACCTGAGTGGTGTTACTAAAGGTGTACATAACCAATCACAATTTCTTTCCATGGAAAAATGCATGTTATTGAAATGAAAAGAGGCTTTAAGCTACAAATAATGAATAATTGATGTAGAATATATAATTTAATTTAGTTAAAATATACTGGACCTAGATCACTTTTATGTTATCTTTAATTACAGAGAGGTCTTGGAAACAATCAAGGAGATCATTGCATGATATTTTTAACACAAAGTATGTATTTTTCTTTAGTGTCTAAGTAACTGTGATAAACAAGTTCAGGAAGCTTAAATTACGTATAAACATAATGTGTTTTAAAATTTTGATTTTTTTTGAGTTCTATGGATTTCCAGTCCTTAGTCAAGGTCTGTAAAATCATTTTCTTTGTGGAGAGTATGCTATGAGAAGACATAAGGTATAGAAAGAGAAAACTTTTATCCGCAGAAGAACCAATACTTCAGCAATTAATTTATGATTAAAATTTGCCTATCATGCATGTTTAAACCCTGTGATAACCTAGGTAGCATATTTTGCATAAGGTATCATCATGACAGCCTATATTACTTAAGTAATTATCATGTCAAGGCTACATATAATTGTTCTCCTGAATGAGAACAGGTAATTTGAAATCTGAGGGTTTTGTTTCTGATTGTTTGTGGTTTATTGTTTTGTTTTCTCTTTTTGACTGATATGGTTTACTAATTCTCCTATCGTCACCTTTTTTACATCTGCTAAAGAGTATAATCACAAAAATCTGTTTTGAAATCCTAATAGGATATGACTTTTCCTCTCAGTTGTGACCATAGAATAAAACATCACATGAATTACTGACCACTATAAATCTTAATGACTTGAGAGTTTAAAATAAAATTAATCCTTTTCAAGTACCAAAGATGTGACAGTGGAAATAGGTATGATATATATTGATCAAGGCATCATTTGTTTTGTATTAGAGGACACTGAAGCAGAAAATAGTCTGTATAGCTGGCAGAATTCAGTAAATAGACTGATATAATGGGATAGAAGACATTAGAAGCAAACCTTTTTATAAAATATGCTAAAACAGAAATTGATCTCCCTCTTTTTTCCAGACTGATATCCTCATTGTTTTATATAAAACAGGGATATTTAGAAGAGTCTTAGCATGTTCTTGATTTCAGAGACTTGTAACTGACAAATACAGAGAACAAGTGGCTGATGATAGGTCAGCTTTAAGTGGAGGATCTATATAAACACCTCTCTCCCAAGAGTCATATTAGAAGTATGTGTTGAATTGAGTGACTAGTTGGGGATAACAGTGTGTTTGCATTTTTAACAAGGTTCTTATATGAATTTCCTTTCTTTAAAAGATGGGAAAATGTAAATTACTGATTTGAAAAATTAATTTCCAAATACAATGGTCATCTAAAACATAGACCACAACATACTTTTGTCCATTGCACATCTCCTAGATGGGGTCTAATGAAATGAGACTTATAGTTACATAGTTGACTATTGTATCTCTGCCAAAAGTACTAGATTACAAAGATGAGTAGAAAGAAATGTGCTGCTTTTCATGCCTGTTTCAGTATATGAGTTAAGTGATTTCTGTAATTAATCAAATGGCTATAATTTTCTTTTAGTTTGGTCTGTTATATTAAAATCTGTTAAGATAAAACTGCTCACTTCTAAAAATGTATGATTTTTCTTTCTCTTACCTTGTTGAAATAAATTATAAGTTTATTTGTTTTCAATTTTCCTTTGTTAAGACTTAAAAATAATCTATATTTACCTTTAAATCACAAAAATTCAACTTATGTGTGTATTTTATGATGATGGGATATAAATTATTCCCAATATCAATTAACTCTAGAGTGTTTTGTAAATGCTTCTTTGAACAGTTATATAAATAACTTATAATGTACCTAAGCTAGCATATGCTTAAGGTAATATATGATATAAAAAAGATTAAAAGAAATACTTAAGGGA
Organism: Microtus obscurus; assembly: GCA_963919715.1. NCBI lineage: Eukaryota > Metazoa > Chordata > Mammalia > Rodentia > Cricetidae > Microtus > Microtus obscurus. Next base: position 18,731,780 of record CAWTZC010002535.1, on the reverse strand, counting down.
TCCATAATCTCTAAAAAACTTAATTTTTGATCTATAATCCATCTTTAGATACACTCTATAGACTTTAAATTATTTCTCTAGTAATGATTTAAAGTGTATTCAATTATTAGAAAAAATACAATGTATATATAGTATTAAAATATAATGTCTTAATTAGTTAAAAAAAAGAAGTATGTGTTGAAAGGATTTAAGAGTTGGAGGATAAGGAAGAGTATCCTGAAATGCTTCCATCTAGAAAAGACAAGGACATTCCAAGCATAAGACCAGAGAAATACAATATTTGCCCTCCTAGTTGTCCTAGGTTGGGAGAGAAGATGCTCATGAATCTCCATCCTTCACTAAGGAGCTAATATTTTGTTAATGTTTGCTGATGGAGTGGTGCCACTGTTTTGTAATGATGAAACCACTTCAGTACAAAGTGAGAATCATAAAGGGTTTGGAGAGAAAAGAAGAGAGAAAGAAGATAATTAAGGGTAAGTACAATCATAATGTTTAACATATATAAATAATACCTTCAAAACAAATAATAAGTAATAAAGGAAATTCAATATTAATAAGAATGTAAAGCAAAAATCATATTTGTCTTTTGTAAAATTTATGGCTTCAGATATTGTTGTCTTGTGTAGCATAATTTTCTAGATTTTATTCTCTGCTCCCTTGATCATTTACTTTCTGCTCTTTTGCTTCTTAATTATAGTAAATGAGCACATTCCTTTCTTAAGTGTCAAAATATCCATCTCTCATGACAGTTATTTCATAAACTATGTTTAAAAATACCTTTCCCTGTATTTGTCAAAATGTACCTGCATATGTTTCTCAGAAGACCCCATTATATATCCATCATTGATTGTATCTTTGCCACAAATCATAGTATACCTCTCAGAAATGCAATTTTTTTCTCATTAAATTTTTCTCCAATTGTATACTATTTTCTCAAAAACTAAAAATCTCTGTATTCAATGTAAATGAAAGAAGAGATCGTTAAGGAAAAACGGTTATGGCCTTAAGACTATGACTTACAGAAATTTAAACCTTGTGATATTAGAAAATGTATGAAATCCAACTGTTGAAAACATCACATTTGTTCTATGCTGTGCATTGAACAGGAACAAGATGTATAGAACTCAGAGATGGATTTTAAAAGGTTGTGTGGGAAGAAGCCTTTATGTTCCTCAGAGACTAAGAAAATGATACCTTTCAGCAAACATAAAATGAGAACTGACTAGGGAAAAGAACAATTGGAGCTAGGGTTGCCTATAAGGTATGCCTGTCTTCTTTTCCTTCTGTCATAGTCTGATGGAATATAGCCAATTTCCTCTCTAGTAATAATAGTTTATAGGTAATTATTGGGTTAATAAATTTACCAAACTGTCCCAAATACAATTCTTGAATTTCTGGTCCTTCAATCATAATTTCAAATCAATAAAATTTCTTAGATTCTTTATATACCCGAAGGCATAGTATATCTCAAAAACAAAAGAAATGGTTAACAAAATAAAGAGCAAGAGCAGTAAAAAAAATATAAATCTTGAAACATAAATGATGAAATGAATTCAAACCTAAAATGGTTTATTTAGAGAGACTAATACATTCTCACAAATTTTGTTCTGTGTTCTAATTGTTTAGTGCTGAGATTCCAATACTCAACCATGCAAAAATCTCAAGAGTGACCTTGCACTTTTGCTCTTTTCCTTCAAAAGGAGTTCACTACTACCCTAATGCCCACATTTCTTTGGAAAACAATAGAAAACTATGGATTAGAGCATGTCATGATAATCTTTGTATATGACTATGTGTCTATGCAAAAGGTTTTTGTGAAAGGTGAGGATACTTTCCAGAAAAGCAATCCCACTGCCAGTGTTTTGTTGAAAAATTGTCTGCCTCCTTGAGGTGAGAAACAGCACCAAAGAAAATTCTAATTGATGAGACTGGAAAGTTGATTGAGCATTTGCAAATATTTTTATGATAAAAGACTTAGGAAATAAAATCAGTAAAGTGTTTAGAACCAAGAAAAATTTAGTAGAGAAAATTTATATCATGAGTGTAAAGTGGTTATCATAATGTCTGAGGTACTCTATGACCAGAAAGCTAGCCATTAATTATATGATATGTTAATTAGGTAATGTCTATTTTCGCTAATTGTTTAATATACATAGTAAAAAATAAATAAGTAAATACAGAATGGAGATAAAGCAGGAGAAGTAACTTGTATAGCATGATTCTCAGAATCTGGCTTACTATGAAGACGTACATGAGGGATAAGTGAAACATGTTATAAAATAGTTGAACTCATTCCAGCACTAGTGACCCTTTTGCAAACCCAGATGTTTAAACAATGGCTCAATTGGGATGTGTGGGACTATAACTATGTCCCATCTGCTGCTACCGTCTGCCCATTCTCAGAAGGTATAAAATCACCTATTGCACTTGGCAGGCAAGCAGTTCTCATTAAAGGTAACCCAAAACCTTTCCTAAGGCAAAGTCTTTCAACATTTGTGTATATGGAATAGATGAAGGTCAAGACCATCACTTTGCTAATGAGTCACAGGTAGAAAAGTGTTATGGGAAATATTTTAAGATTTAATTGAATGACATAAATCAGCCTCATCATGAACAAAGTAAGAGTAATTTAAATCTTTAACTCTAAAATTCCAAATTTGTTACTGCCATATTGAAAGGATAGCAGAATACTTCTATTCCAGTGAATAGTTTTCTACCAGTATTTCAATTTCTTGAGAATATCAAATCTCAAAATCTACATATGTAGTAACACCTGTGGCATTATTAGCAGTGAGAATATGGTAAGAGTTCCATGCTTCTGTTATCTATTATTCTGCTAATAAACACTTAGGTTCCAGTACTGGGTTCAGTTTTTATATATAGTTCAACTTTTAATTGTCATGCTACTTTTATTTGTATCAGGTATCTACTTTGATGAATAATATATCACAAGAGATTAGAAAAAGCATCGTCCTCGTTTCTTTATTCCATTTTGCAGCAAAATGCCTAAGATGCAGTAGATACTAAATAAACACATGATTGTTAGTATAAATAACACATAATCTTTAAATTTTCAATGGAATGCATATAGTATATGTAAATTCACCAAAAATCAACAGGAAAATACTTTTAGATTTCAGGTATTTCAAACCTGTCCATTTTACGGATAAGAATTTACCGTGTGTGTTTAGTTATACTAAATTTAAACAAAAAAGATGAGAAAGATTCATAACAGCTGAAGTAAATAGCAGACATTAGTGTGCACTGGTCCTATTTTGTAAAGTGGGTGAACATTGATAGTTTGGTAGTGTGAAAAGGAACTCATGATAGATAGATGTACAGAATGTGAGCTAATAGAGCACAAGTAAAATGATAAACAGAAAGATGACAAAAGTAGAGCACATACATATATAATTGTGTGTATGCACACAAATGTATAGATCATAAATGGATATGAAAATTATGGTTAGGACTAGTTGGTATATCTTTGTAATGAAGTATTCAAAATCCTTTTAATTGAAGATATGGCATAGCTTTAGATGAGTTTTAATCTGACTTTATACATTACCAGTCACTCCATTTAGAACAAGCTATTTGGCCTCAACTAGCATATATATTTTCCTAGATAATTAAATGAAAAACCACATGCTTTTCATTAGTATCAAATGGCATATATACCCTGAAAGTAAGGTTTAAACTCCAAAATAATAGCCTGATTAGTATAATTCTACTTTAAATTGTTTCACTTAAAAAAAAGAATATTTATAGAGACCCAATTTTCTTTTTAAAAAAAAAATGGTTTAATGGAAAATCCACGATATGTAACCATTAAAGGAAAGACTAGATTATTCCAATTCATGGAGTCATAAACTGGAATGCAAATCTGAATACATGAATTATGTCACAACTTTGCATTTCACCTGTATATATGTACCACTAGAGAATGAATATTGATATACAGTATAATTATTCTTTATTGATTGAAGAGGGCTTGCTTTTAATATAGCTGATTATTTTTATTTCCCCTTCTTCTTCCACTAGTATCCTCTATTTTTTGATGTTTCTTAAACTTCTAGATTTTAGAGAGGTCATTTTCCACAGATTCCTGGAGATCAAATTCGGATTTCATGGGGCTAGGAAAGAAGCTTAGACTTCAGTCTCCTGAAATTTCCTAGAAGATGAACATCATTCATGATCTAAAAACTGAAGGATTATTACAGAGTTATAATGAACAGGAGCCAATATAAATAATTTTCTGACTATAAGAAAGGAAGATATTTTAGGTGGCTTATAGGTGTGGGAAGTCCTTCTGTATATGTGCTGCTTTCATTGGTTAATGAATAAAGCTGATTTGGCCAGTGGCTCAGCAGAATAGAGCTAGGTGGGAAATCCAAACTGAATGCTGGGAGATCAATGAGATGCCATGTAGCTGCTGGAGGAGACAGATGCTGGAACAGACAGATGCTGAAACCTTGCTGGTAGGCCACGATCTTGTGGGTATGCAGAGATTTATAGAGATGGGTTGATTTAAGATGTAAGTGTGAGCTAGCAATATGCATAGGCTGATAAGCCAAGCAGTGTTTTAATTGATGTATCTTCTGAGTGAATAGTTTTGATCTGAGTGGTCGGGAAACAAACAAGCAGTCTCTGCCTATAGGTAACTAACATGTGGGTTTTGAAGAAAACATGTTCCCCATGATGCACATGAGCAAAAATATATTTTGCAGTACATAGGTTGTCGATGTTTTTCATCAGTAACCAAACACCGAGGTAGAGATGATAAAGGGGCATTAGTGGAGGTGTTTTCAGGAGCGGTATATTTATGAGGTTTCAATGAATATGGTTGTATGGACAATAGTATTTGAAGAGAAATACTGTGTTACACAACAAAGAAACAGCGGATCCTAACAGTGTATAGGGAATATAGATCATCAGACCTCTCTTAGGAAGGTACTGCTCAAATCTACATTTCATAATATTATGATGTTCATCCATCCTCTTGAGGAAGCATTCCCATTTGGTGAAACAGTTGGAATATGAAAAAAATCCCAAAGATGGATTTTGTTCTGGGTACTCCAAAGTCTTAACTACGGAAACTGTAGTTAATGGAGTCTTTCTAAATAGGAAATTATTCCATGAAAGCTACCCTATTTGAAACTTTTTAATTTGCTTATTTTCAGTAGAGTAGCAGAACTGAAGTTTACACTCCAGGTAAGAATAACAAGAATTACATTATTTTTTGATAGAAAATATTTATAATTCTTTACTCAGCAAAAGTTACTCTGATCCCTTATAAGTGTGTATTCTCAAACCTTTTTTTTTCAAATTGTTTCTTGTATTAAAGTGACTGAAAATAGTGATTCAGCACTTTAGTTTCAAAACTGCCAGTATAAAGAATATGAAATGAAATATGTTAGAGATAAATTGTGCTTTGAACTCTTTTACCTTTGATACAAATAATTTAGACATTGATTTGACCTGAAATTATAACATTTTCCATAACCTACCCCATTAACCCAACAGATACATTAATTAATTATGGAGTAAATAAGATAATTTGGATAACTGATTGAAGTGAAATAATGAATTTGTCAAATTATTTAATTCAAGTCAACTTGTATTGGAGTTAGAAGGATTAGTATAAATTATCTTTACCATTCCTTCATATTGTAGATTAATAAATTAAGGTCAACAGATTGCTTTTTATTCATTAACTCACCCAGTATTTATGAAGCCTGGGCTATGTGCCTACTATCTGACAGAGAAGATTAAATGAAGATTAAAAAAAAAAAAACTGTGATGCCTTTCAAGCAGTTTAAATGTCTTAAGAATCACTAGTAAGAAAGAAGACTAAAGAAGAAAGAACTCAAACTTCAGGAAGGAGAGATATAAGGATCTGTTTTACTGAAACTAAGAGAATTCTCTTTAATAAACCTAGCCAGTAAATAGTGATGAGTAGCTGCCAGTTGTGTCATTTAACCAAAGGACACTCCATTAAGTGATGGAGGAAGCTGACTGTCACAAAATTGTGTGGAATCTGTGGAATGTGCTGAAGGATAAGTAAAAGTCTTAGATTTAGCTTTTATTCAAATTGTAATTAAAAGTGTTTTTCAACTGTTATAGTTTGAAGGTAGATATTATATGAATAATTTGATCCAAATGCAGTGAAGTATATGTTTTGAATCAACAGCAACAGTTATGATGAAAAAGAAAAGATACTGGATTGGTCCAGTTACTCAGACATTTATGAATTAAATCTCAAATTATATTAATTGTCATTTTCATTACTTTTCTCAGGCCTGTGGACAAAATACCCACAAAGGCAACTGAAAGAGGGTAGATTTTCATTGAGATTGAGGGAAAGTTCACCGTGGTGGGGATGATCTGACAGTAGGAGAGTAAGGTTATTGGCTACACGACATCTGCCATCAGGAAGGAAAGAATGACAGAGACTGCTTGTTATGGTTGGAAAGAAAATGACCCCGACAGGGAGTAGCACCAATGAGAGGTGTGACCTCCTTAGAGTAGGTGTAGCCTTCTTGGAGAAGGTGAGTTATTGTGATGGTGGGCTTTGAGGTTTCTGCTGCTTAATCTCTGCTCCGAGTGACATCCAGTCGCTTCTAATGCCTTTGAATCAAGATGTTGAACTCTCAACTCCTCCAGCACCATTTCAGCCTGCCTGCCACGGGTCATAGAAACCTATGAAAGTGTAATCTCGTCCCAATGAATATTTTCCATTATAAGAGTTGTGGTCATGGTATCTCCTCACAGAAATAGAAACCCTAACGAAGACAAAAGCTGGTACCAGGGACTGTGGTATTGCTGTGATAGGCCTGTCTATGCTTTTGATTGGAGGAATTTGGACTTTCAGAGTTTGAGTTAGGAAAGCTCTGTTTTAATGCACTATCCTAATAGGAACATGGAAGACAGTTGGACTGAGGATGATTTGAACTGTGGGGGCCTGGCTCGAGAGGTTTCAAAGAATAAGAGTGTTAATATATTTGCTAGAAATCTTCAGGATGATATTTTGGTTAAGAATTTGGCTGCTTTTTACCCTTGTGAAGACTGTGCCTGAGGCTACAGGAAAGAGATTTGAATAATTCCACTGACAGAGGAAATCTCAAAAGAGCCTAGCATAGACTCTGTTGTATGCTTTGTAGTGGCAACTCTAATGAAAATCTATAATGAAACGGAGCAAGCTGAGTGAGTAGATTTTGAGGAGAAAAGAAGTACTAGGAAGTGGGTGGAGCTAAATCCTGTGTTCAAAGGAGATAATCAGATTAAGACTTGGAATAAAGGGAGTGATGACTTTAGGGCAAGATCTCACCCAGCTAAATTTTTAGCTTGTGGATAGGAATTAAAGAAAAGCTTAGAGCCTGGTGTGGTGGTGTCTACCTTTAATGCCAGCACTACAGAGGCAGAGACAAATTCAGAGCACTCCTGAATTTGGGGTTAGCCTGGTCTACAGATGCAGTTTCAGCACAGCCAATTTTAGGCAGTGAAGGAAACTATAAAAAACAGAAAGCTAGTGAAAATATAGTCAACAAGGGATCATTTTCCAAACACAGCAAGAAGCAGAAATTAGCAGCTTGGGACACATGGTTCTGGCTTTAGAGGTAAGCATAGATGAAAAGGGCTATTAGAATCTTCCTCTATGAATAATGAAAGTCGCTGATACCAGGCATGTGTCCATGAATAGAGGCTGAGAAAGGACATTGCATGAAACTGTAAAGATGAAGCCTGGATTGCCTTGGTACCTCAAGATGTTGAAATGCCAGAGTCATGGAATACTTGTCAAGGAAAACTGCTAACAGGGAATGGGAACTGCCAAAGACAGTCAAGTGTGTAGCAGTCAACAAAGATGAAAGGAGTTGGAAATTTGAAGAGCAATTTGTCATGAGACATGGAGATACAAAGTTTAGAGTTTGCTCAGACGGTTTTGGGCATTGCTTTGATCCATTATTTCCCCACTCTCCTTCCTCTATGTAACGTATATACTGTACCCTTATATGGGAAATACATGATCTGTATTCTGATTTTTATTTTACAGGTTTTTACAGTTAAGATATTGCATGAATCATAGAGAGAACTTTGAACTTTAGACTTAATAAGCTTGAAACTGTTAAAGACCCAATGAAGATGAACTGAATGTACATTTGCATTATGATATCACTACAAATCTTTGGGAGTTAAGGAGTTGAATGCAGTGGTTTGAAAGTAAATAGCCTCCCAAAGCAGTGCTACTATTAGAAGGTGTGACCTTGTTATAGTAGGTATGGTTTTGTAGGAGGAAGTTTGATTGGGTTTTGGGGTCTCATTTTCTTAATCTATGCTCAGGGTGACACAGTTGTTTCTGCTGCCTACAGATGAAGATGTAGAAATCTCAGCTCCTTCTCCAGCACCGTTGCTGCCTTTCTGCCATCTGCCATGACAATAATAGAATTAACCTCTGAAACTCTAAGCTAGCCACAATTAAATGTTTTTTATAAGGGTTTCTGTGGTCGTAGTTTGTCTTTACAGCAATAGAAACCCTAACTAGACAATGCTGTTCAACTGACTTTCTCCTATTGTTCCATATTTGGAACCCAGTCAACTTTTCTTTATACATCCTCATAGATCTTCTCAGAGATGTGTCTTTATAGCGATTTTAATCTAGTTCATTTAACAATGAAGATTAACCAAAATAAGGGATGTATGTAAAGTATGAGAGAACAAGAGCCAATAGAGCCAAGATAGATAAATAACTTTAGAAGAAAAGATGAGACCTGGGAGGAGCTCCAACAACCTCAGACTACACAGGAATAGAAGACATATGAGAAAATTCTAATGTTATAGTAGTCTCAGCTAAGTACATTCCTCAGTATAATTACTGGACCTGCCAACAAACAAGGAGCAAACGGAGTAAATCACCTACTGTGGATTAACTCCCTTGTATACTGTAAAGATCTATCACTTGAATTGGTTTAATTAAATACTGGTTGGCCAGTAGCCAGGCAGCAGGTATAGGCAGGGTGACCAAACTAAGGATGATAGGAAAAACAAGGGTAGAGAGAGGAGTTTCCAGCCAGATGCAAAGGGAGCAGGAGATGAATGTGCCATGCTAACATAAGTACCACCATGTGGCAAAGTATAAATAGAAATATGGGTTAATTTAAACAGAAGACTTAGCAAATAACATGAATAATTGGTCAAGAATTTGTAATTAATTCAAGGCTCTGAGTGATTATTTGGGAGCTGGTGGGTGGGAGAGAAACATCTAACTACAGTCACCATTGTCTAGTGTCAACACATTCTTCCCAGCACCATTTATTATGACCAATCATATATGCCCTTCAATGCTGCAAGAGACTCACCATGGAAATTCTCAACCTAAAATCAATTAAGAAAATGAATTCTGGAGAAAAGTTTTTTGGCTGAGCTCATTAACACAGCACAAAGATATTGCATGTATATGGGTTGAATATCAATATACACTATGAGGCCCACCAATGTGCTATCAAACTTTCTGCCTTAGTGATTCTATTGCTCTAAAGAGACACCATGACCACAGGAACTTTTTTTTTATTGGAATAAAAGAAATTTCTGCCTCCTCTCCACCTCCCATTTCCCTCCCCCTCCTCCCTTTCCCCCTCCCTCTCCCTATTCCTCCCTGCTCCCTCTCCAGCCTGAAGAGCATTCAGGGTTCCCTGCTCTGTGGAAAGTCCAAAGTCCTCCCCCCTCAATCCTGGTCTAGGAAGGTGAACATCCAAACTGGGTAGGCTCCCACAAAGCCAGAACATGAAGTAGGATCAAAACCCGGTGCCATTGTCCTTGGCTTCTCAGCAGCCCTCATTGTCAGGCAAATTCAGAGAGTCCGGTTTTATCCCATGCTTTTTCAGTCACAGTCCAGCTGGCCTTAGTGAGCTCCCAATGGATCAGCCCCACTGGGTATCATTAGTCTATGGATTTTCTAGAGTGCATTATCATATCAAGTGGTGTATTTAGTTAATATTTATTTGTTCCTTCTCCCTGCTTCTCCTGTGTATTAACTTTGCTTCCACTGTTCTCATAACGTTCCCTTCCTATTTTTTTGTCTTTCCCTATATATAACCTACACTTTGGTTTCTTAAATATTTTAAGAGAGTGAAATTTTCTTCATGTGACTTGATACATGTTTGAAACAATGCCATGCATAAAATTATATAATAAATTTGGAGAAAAAAATTTACTCACCTCAGAACTTAAATCCTTCAAGATAAGTAAATTTGGTCTATAAACTATTTAATATTGTCTTTGAATGATTTTCAAAATAGTGGTTTTAAAATCAGATCCAGATTACAGTACCTAGCTCATCTTTGATATTTCTGAAACTCTTTAATTCTTTTAAAAGTTATTTTTAATAATTTGTATTGAGAACAAATTGTTTTAAAATATTTATTTATTTATTAATTATGTATACAATATTCTGTCTGTGTGTTTGCCTGCAGACCAGAAGAGGGCAACAAACCTCATTACAGATGGTTATGAGCCACCATGTGGTTGCTGGAATTTGAAGTTAGGACCTTTGGAAGAGCCGGCAATGCTCTTAACCACTGAGCCATCTCTCCAGCCCCTTAAAATTTTTTTTCAGATTTATGTATTTTATGTGTATGAATGTTTTGCATGCATATATGTCTGTATACCGTATGCATGCTGGATGCTGCTGGAAGTCAAAAGGAGGCATAAAATCTCTTCGAACTTAAGTTACATACAGTTGTGTGTAACAATGTGTTTGCTTGGAATCAGTCCTCAGTCCTCTGCAAGAACAAATGCTCTTAACCACTGTGACATCTCTCCATCCCTGCTTGTTCTTTTGTTTGTTTGTTTTGATTTAAGTGACAATAGTGATCATTCTGCTCACTTCTTAGAAATAAATGTTTGATTCTTTTGAAGTCGCATAGTAAAATAGAACAATTACACAATATATACACAGAGGGGGAGAGAAGGGGGGAGTTTATTTTGAAGGATATCTCTCAAGATGCTCAAGATGCTTTCGAGAAAGAAAAATAATAAACACAATGTTCCTTGTGTGTATACAGTTATGTGCGTACATATTTATACATATGTGTATAAATATAATCATGCAAATAAGTAAACACAGCAATTCTCCTATAAAACATTTGTGCTTCTTAACGCTTTAGCATTTTAATGCAAATGAAAGGCACTTATTCTCATAGGAAATAGTGTGTTTTCATGAGACACCATCAGTTTAGTTGCTAAGCTTCAGTGTGACTCTAAGCACTCTTGCTCTGGTATCTGCCTAGTAGACACTTCCATGACACAGCGATTCAATTTCATGCTTAATTCCATCCCATTACCTGACTGCCAATCTTTGTGTTGCTCTTTACAAATAGGCACTGACTGGTTGTTGTGAAGTAAATTCTATCCTGGCAATCACATTCTCTTCTCACTAAGTTATTGTTGACCCCGGGCATTACAAATGGCTCCACTCCACAAAGCAGCACACACTAGTAAAACCAATGCCAATTTTGGCTTTTCTTGGCAGTAGTAAGTACCACACTAGTATCAATAACCCATATATCCTCAATACAGAACTAGGAGTTGTTTTTAGCAATAAAATAAGTTGAGTGTTGCATCTAACTGTTTGCTGCAGCCCAGTGAAAATAGCTCTGATCTTTTAATTCTGCTTTTTTGGAAATATTTAATTTGGTTTGGTTGCAATTGGTTAATTTCTTAATCATCAAACATTGCAGGAAGAAATGATATATTTCTAAAACCAATTGGTATGCATTATTATCAATAAAAGATAAGGATTATTTTACAAACGCTATAAATGAGAGTAGCTTTACATATTTTTTTTTTTCAGATTAGCTGATTAACTTTCTTGCTGACTATTCAATTATTTGCTGAGCTGCACCTGTTTGGAACTTGTAGCTTAATGATGTCCTTTGAAGTTCACAGTGCTCATTAGCATTCTACAAAACCCTCACGAACTTTGATGTTTAGACAAAGCCCTTATATATGGAGGTCCAGCAAAGGACTAAGTGGGCTCAGAAGAGATCTGAATATCAAAGGCAAAACAAGGCTTGACACAGGATCCTAAATCTCCAGTTTATTTTATTTAAACTCAAAGGATTTCTTCAATTTTTAGGCTTTTAGACATTATCCCCTGCCAGGGGATGCCGTTTTAATAAGATCAATCTACTATATTAATTGTCTTGTAACATTTGGTTGGCCTGTGGAGATAGTCTGTAGCAACGAGGCCAGAGAGAATTCCAACCTGGGTTGTGATGTTCTCTCAAGTGAGAAAAAACAGAGAACGGACTAGGAATTTAGTCAAGTTTGTACGCCATGCCTGGACTTTTATATGGCTTTAAAAGGAAAAATTAAACACTATTATACGTGAAAATTGTTATCACTATAAAGTTCTAATATAATGAAAATCACCATTAGCAGATCAATAATAATACTGTTGAAAGAAGATAATTAAATGCAAATGTCATTTACATAATTATTTCAATTTTACAATTAGTATAAAAATTGCCAAAAGCCAGGCTCCTCCTGAAGATTTTGTATTCAAATTCTTGTTTGATTATATAATGTATGAAACTGAAATATCTTAAAGACATAAAATGGCTTTTAAATAATATTGTATAGCAATAATATGAATCAGAATATCAAAGATTATATGCTACATGATAGCTTTGCCGGGACAGACACTAATGTAGCTTAGAATGGTCTCAAACTTGCTATGTTTCTAGAAAACTATTATTTTTTTAAAAATTTATTTATTTATTATGTGTACAACATTCTGTCTCGATGTATGCACGCACACCAGAGGAGGGCGCCAGATCTCAGTACAAATGGTTTGTGAGCCACCATGTGGTTGCTGGGAATTGAACTCAGGACCTCTGGATAAGAAGTCAGTGCTCTTAACCTCTGAGCCATCTCTCCAGCCCCTAGAAAATTATTTTTTTAAATTATAATTATCCCCTTTCTTCTTTTTTGGTTCCTCCCTCTGTTCATGATCCCCAGATGTCTCGCTAATTTATGCCATCCTTTTCTTTTATTACACATATACATAATACATATTCTTAAGTACATAAAGAGAACCCCCTCACACCATGTAATGTTATTATATATAGGCTTTCAGAGATGACCACTTAGTACTGGGGAAACAATTGCTGAGCTCTTCCCTGAGGGAGACCATTTTTTTCTATGTTTAGCATTTTTATTGCCTGTACTTCTTTGCAGAGAATTGAAATCAAATGAGCTACACATTTTATGGAAACATATAATGTATATAAATCTGCTTATAAGAAGTTTAAATTAAATCATACATCTCGAATGACAATGTTTTCCCCAAGAGCCACAAACAAATACATTTCCCAATGATAGACATGAGAAACCTTTTTTGAGTTCTTGGGCAGGTTGTTCATGAGAATCCCAAAGCTTTATTAGGCTATTGCTATTGCCCTTGGTGGACTAACAGAAGTGAAAGGTAAGATTCTATTACTGAAGATACCATGTACTCCTGAAACAAGTCACGGAGTACCTGAGTTAGATATGAACTGAAAACCTCCTCATTAATGACTAGGTTTCATTGTATTAGAAGACACCATGAAAGCTTCAAGAGAGCGAAACAGTCAAAACATTTACCTAACTATAATACCTATGAACCACATCAATGCACATACATTGGTGGCAAACAGAAACTCTAGTTTTATTTAATAATTTTGGATAACTCTAACCAAGCAAGTGAAAAGACTTGTATGAGAAAAACTGAAAGTCTTTTAAGAAGGAAATTGAAGAAGATACCAAAAGATGAAAAAATATCCCATCCTCATTGATTGGTAGGGTCAACCCAGTTAAAATGCCATGTGATCAAAATCAATCTACAGATTCAATGCAATCCCCCATCAAAATTCCTCACAATTCATCATAGACGTTGACAGGACAATACTCATCTTTATATGGAAAAACAAATATCCAAGGGTAGGTAATAAATTGATGTACATTGAAAGAACTCCTGAAGGTATTACCATCCTTGATTTCAAAATGTAATAGAGTGTTATAATAATAAATACTGCATGGTATTGGCCTGAAAAAAGACAGTTTTGAGCAATACAAAGGAAAAGGACCAAACAGAAAGCAGATATAAATCCACACAGCTACAGATATGTGGTTTTTACTCTAAAAGCCAGGAACATGCAATAGAAAACAGAAAACATCTTAAGTAAATGGTGACTGTCTAACAGGATATAGGCATGTTGAAAAATGCAAATAGACCCATATCTATCACAATATACAAAACTTAAATCCAAGTGGATAAAAGACTTCAACATACATTCACCAGACCTAAAAAATATAGAAAGTGGCAAATAGCCATGAATACATTGAAACAGAAACCAACCTCCTGAATAGAACATTAATACTGCAGGCACTAAGATCAACAATTAACAAATGGTCTACAAGAGCTAGTTCCGGGATGGGCACCAAAGCTGCAGAGAAACCCTGTCTCGAAAAACCAATAAATACATAAATAAATAAATTAATTAATTAATTAATTAATTAAATAAAATAAAAATGGAACCTCATGAAGATGAAAATCTTCTGTAAGGCAAAGGACACTGTCAATAGGGCAAAATGTCAGCATATTGAATGTAAAAAGATTTTTCACCAATTCTGCATCTAAAAGAAGAAAAATATCTAAAATAAATAAAGAACTCAAGAAACTAGACAGCAACATATGAAATAATCTAGTTAAAATGAGGTACAAACATAACAAAAAGACTTCTCAACAGAGGAATCTCAAATAGATAAACACTTAAATGTTTAACCTTATTTATCAAGGAAATAAAAATCAAAACTAATTTGATAGTTCATCTTATAACTATCAGAATGGCTAAGATCAAAAACACGAGTGACAGCTTATGCTGGGTAAAATGGGAAGCTTGAGGAACATTCCTCAATTGCTGGTGTGAGTATGAGCATGTAAACTATTTTCACTATGGAAATCAGTATGGTGGTTCTTCAGAAAATTGGTAATTGATCTACCTCATGATGCAGCTATATCACTCTTGGGCATACATTCAAAGGATGCTCCATCTTACCACAGGGACAGTTCCTCATTTACATTTACAAAGGCTTTATTCATAATATCCAGAAACTGGAAACAACCTAGATGTTGACAACATAGTCACTCTTTTCTACTTTTATATTTATAATTAATCAGTTCTCATTTTATATGATTAGTCACAATAATAAAAATATTTATTTGAAAATAATTTAATGTAATTCATTTGCTAGTATTTCTATTTTGAATATTTATTTAGAAAATTAAATAGAGTCAACTTTTAAGTTTAAATTTCAATATATTTGCTCTTGAAGTGAAACACACTCTGGCATCATACATGATAAAGTCTCAACATCAATATCCTTATCCTTACTAGATGTCCCTGCATCACAGTTGAGAAGAAAATATATAAGCATGACAAATAAGATAAATTGTATAGTATTGTTCCAGTAGACAAATTCTGTGGAAATTGAAGTATTAGTTGAAGTTAGAATGATTCCAAATGTGCTTAGGTAGGCTCACAAAATTGTAACAGGAAGAGTGGGCTACTTTCAGTCCCGATTGCCCGGCTAGCTTACACCTGAAATAATCATACAGAAATTGTATTAATTAAATCACTGCCTGGCCCATTTTCTCTAGCTTCTTATAGGCTAACTCTCACATTTTGCTTTAACCCATTTCTAATAATCTGTATATCACCACGATGTCATGGCTTACTGGGAAAGATTCATCATGTCTGACCTGGCATCTCCACGGTGTCTCTCTCACTCTGCTTTCTTCCTCCCAGAATTCAGTTCTGTCTTCACCATCTACCTAAGTTCTGCCCTATCAGGCCAACCAGTTTCTTTATTGATTAACCAATGAAAGCAACACATAAACAGAAGGACCTCCTACACCACAAAATTATTATTATTAAACATTAAACACTTAAAATCCAATCAGTCTTAGATTAACAAATGAACTATTGAAATAAGTACATAGCGCACAAAAGAATAAATACAAATGTTCAATAAATATTTAAAAAAATGTTTTGCTTCCTGGCTACCAGGTAAATATAAGTTAAAGAGTTGAATTTTTTTATTCCAATTTTACTAAGAAAACAAATGTCAAAAAAATCTGATAAGGATGTAAAAAAAAAAACCTTTATTCACTGCCAATAAGCAAGAATATAACGCTGCAAATACTTTGGAAATCAATATGGTTCTTCCTTTAAAACAAAATATAACTATCATATTTTTGAAAGTCACCACTCTGTATATACATAAAGGACTCTAAATCAACATATCCCAGAGATACTATCACATCCTTGCTTATTTCTGTACTATTCACAATAGGAAATATAACCAGCCTAAAACACTTAAAATATGATGAATAACTAAGCAAAATGAGGTACAAGAGAATTCTATTCAACCATAAACAGGTGAAATTAGTACTTTTACACAACATGGAGTTTCAGAGAATTTTATGTAAGCAAATGTCACTCATGAAAGTTCAAGGTTTACAGTGTGTGTGTGTGTGTGTGTGTGTGTGTGTGTGTGTGTATTTGCCTGTAGGATGTAAAAATAAATTAGGGAAAAAAAGGAAAAACAAACAAAAAATAACAAAAATAAAATAAAATAAATTAGGGACTATGAGAAAGGAAAAAGAAGCCTTATTCAGTAGAAAACAAGGGAGGTAATACAATATAGGGAACGTGAAAACAACAGGTAGAGTGTATGTATAATCCAACAAGAAAGGAGTAGGTTACACTTGGGAAAGTAGTAAGGGTAGATAGACAAAAAGAGGAAGAAAACATATCAATATACATGCATGAAAATATTATGGTGAAGCATATTAGGTGCTATGCAAACTTTGAATATTAAGAAAAATAATTTAGTGCTAACTCTTATATTAATTTAACCATTTCTATTAATCTGTATATCACCACGTGGCTGTGGCTTACCGGATAAAGTTTCCAACATCTATCTCTGGCAGCTCCATGGCTTTTTGCTGATTCTGCCTTCCTCCTCCCACTATATAGGGCAAACTAGTTTTCTTTATTCATTAACCAATAAAAGCAACACATAGACAGAAGGACTTCCCACACCATTTTTCAGTGTAGCTTTGGTGACTATTTTTCCTTCTACATTCCCGTCTGGCAGATCATGACTTGTTACTTCATTAATCTATAGTTTTAACTATTTTCATAAACATTGCATGATAAATAGTTGCTTATAAACCAAATATCAAACTTTTATCTATAGCTGGCAAAGAATTTAGTATGATAAAAAGTTAATTTTAAAACTGAATAACACAAAATAGTTACATGATATAATAGTTACCAATATGAAATAACACTACTTAATGTGTTGTGAGAAATGTCTAGACCATTAGGGACATCTTATTGAAAGAAGCAGCCATACATATCACATAGACTAAAGAAGAGTAGAAGGGAATAATAAATTGTCTGTTTAAATGTCACTTCATCTGTAGTCTTTCCCACATTTATTTCCTTTTATCAAAATACAGTGGCCCCAATACTTTACATTTGTTTATTTGCTCACAAAAGGACTTGGGGACTATTTTCCATATTGTCACATTTCAAATCACCTTATAATTGGACATCCATAGTGTGTGTCACTAGAATTCTCAAACAAATCACACATGTTGACTTAACATGTAAGATATTTTATTAGATCTGAAATGGAAGCAGGTAGTTATTGCGATGTACACCCCATAATTCCATTTGAGTTAGTTTTAAAAATTGATACCATTAATTAATGACAGCCTGCAAATTATAAATTAGCTATCAGTTATTCAGAACTAAGAAAAGATAAATTATTTTTTTCATTATATGGTGCTAGTATAATTTGGTTGCATGGCTGTAAATCTCACATTCTGAACCAGAGCTTAAGGAAACTGGCATATTTGATATCCTGTATTGTCAATATGATGAACAACTTATAAATAAAATTCTGCATCTGCCAAACCCATTTAGTTTCCTTATGCAGCATGAGTGTGATTTATAAACTGAAATAAATCCCTGATTTAAGAGGCTATAAAATCATATGAAAGCTAAAATATTAACAGCATATTTAAAACAAATTAAATGAGTCCAAGTACTTTTTTGTGCAAAGAATTTTTATTATTCTATGGCTTGAAAAATCACTCCTTGAGGTTTAAATTCAAAGATTCGGCAAAACAATTCAAAGAGTAAAAAAAATATTAATGAACAAGTTCTCAAATCATTTTTAAAGAAAGTGATACCTTTGAATTTTATGAGTATAGACATTTAAAATTTACTCTAAAGGGAGCAGTAAAAATAATTTTTACTAATTTTAAAGAAAAGAACTCTGACTTGTATCTTACTTGATTTTTTTTTCATTCTGCTTTCTTGTTCTTGTCTTCTTGTAATCACCTTTAAAATACTGAATGTAATGATGCCTTGACATTCTTTATATAGAGCTTCCCAAGTATGATCAAATAAATATTTATCGAGTCATATTTTCAGAAAAAAATGTAGAAAAATTAACTTACACTGGAGTACACAATTTTTCTTTTGTTCATTTCACAATAGGGACAATTAATGCCTAGAAAGCAGAACAATGGAGTTCAAATAACACCCTCTGAGATGTTCCTCATCATTTCTAACAATGCAGTCTTGAATCAGTCTGAGGAAAAAGGAATTGATTTTTCATTTAAAAAAAATTGTTAGTAACTTTTCCTAAACCAATCTGATTAAGTTCTGAACTGTAGAAGGAGCCGCGGGCCGCATTCCCAACACCTGGCCACCCGCATGGCTAGCTTTGCCCAAAATAATTACATGGAAACTGTATTCTTTTAAACACTGCTTGGCCCATTAGTTCTAGCATCTTACAGGCTAACTCTCACATCTTGATTAACCCATTTCTATTAATCTGTGTAGCACCACAAGGTGGTGGCTTACCAGGAAGGATCTTAACCTGTGGCCATCTTGGAGAGGAGAGCTATAGCATCTGCCTCACTGCCTTCTTCCTTCCAGCCTTCTGTTTGGTCTACTCTGCCTATCTAAGTTCTGCCCTATCAGTCCAAGCAGTTTTCTTTATTAATTAACCAATGAATGAAACAGATAGATAGAAGACCCACCTACATCATCCCCCCCTTTTTTTTGTTTAAATGAAAAAGAAAGGCTTTCAGTTTAACATAGCAACTTCTCTGCAATAGGATATTGGAGACAGGATTTCCAAACATGTTTGTATTGTGTTAATTAAACCTTGCTTATTACAGTCTGGGCTTAGACTTTATAGATCAATAATCCTATTTCAAGAAAATCTTCTGGCTAATATTATTTTCTTCATAGGAAACATGCTTGTCTAAATCTTCATAAGTAGTTAATAGGATACAGTTATGAAGTTTGAGTACAGACCTGGATTCAAGAGAATCCCCATTTCAAATATTCTAGTCCTGAGAGAATACTTCCAGACCACTGTATGACAAATGACTTATATATGATTTACTGATAAACTCTGGGTAGTATTCTCGTGCATATTTTTGAATGATTAATACATTCCAATTCATCAATTTTTGCTTTTTGCCTTGCAGTTAGGTGCCATATTCAAGAACTTATTCATTGTTCAAAGGTAAAGTAAGTTGTGGTACTATTTTTCCTTCTAGAAACTAAATAGTTTTATAAAGTAATGAGTGATGGAGACTCACTTGAAGAGGGTGTTTCATAAGATGTATGGAGAAGATATAATGTTATACTCTGGTAAACAATCTTTCATTTGTCTTCACACCACTGATTAAGATAATTAGGGTTTTTTTTCTTTTTCTTTTTCTTTTTTTTTTTTTTTTGCTCCTAAAAAGTATTGAATCTGATGTCAGAAATCAACTGAGCACAGATTTATTATACTGCTGGCCTCTTTTTGAATATTTTAAATTAATTAATTTATCAGTTACTTTCTTCCAACCCACTCACAGGTTCCCTTCCTTCCTCTCCTCTGAGTCTCTCTTCAGAACTTGTCTACCCCCATCTATCCCCTCCAACTTCCCTTCAGAAGCTTATAGACCTTTTCATGTATATCAGCCAGCCATGGGACATTAAGTTGCAACAAGACAGGAAACCTCCTTTCCTATTAAGGCTGAAAAAGGCAACCCAACAGGAAGAAAGGGTCTCAAGAGCAGTCAACACAGCCAGAAACATCCCAGACTGCCTCTTTAAGGTATCCCACTAAAAGAAAAAGCCACACAACCGCAACACATGTGCTGAAGGCCCAGGTCAGTCCCAATAAGTTCTTTGGGACTTTGGTTCAGTCTTGGTTTACCACCGTGAACTCTAGAAACCAAATGCAATGGAAACACCAGGAATCTATAAGCATGACCCTACCTAATAGTTCTATCAATAGGGCATACAAAGCCTGAATGGGCCATCTCCTATAGCCAGGCAAGAATTCCAGTGGAGGGACTGGGTTCCAAGCCAGTCATATATCTTTTGACCTACAATTTGACCTGCTTACAAGATATGCTAGGACAAAGATGAGACAGAAATCTTGGGAGTGGCCATCCAATGGCTGGTCCAGCTTGAGACCATATTATGAGAGGGGCTCTACGCCCTAAATGCCTGAAGGGCCAGGACCCAGTGGCTAGACAACCCAGAGACCTAGCATAGAAGCAAACAGAACTGAGAGAAAAGAAAAAAAATAATGAAATGATTTGTAATAATTTTCTGCTGTACTCAGGTCATTGCCTAGCCCAATTGTTTTTAGAGAGGCTTCTAGAGTTCATTTTAGAGATGCCATGATTTCAGTTGTCTTTTCCCAGTACTCTTTCTCTCTACCCTTTCTCTGTATGATCCTTCATGTTCTCACACCCTCACCCCCATACAGACCTATCTCCTTTTCACCTCGGATGTCTATTCTATTTTCCCTGCACAGTGAGATTCATGTGTCCCCTCCTTTAGCCTTTCTTGTTACTTAGCTTCTCTGGGTGTGTGGGTTGCAGCATGGTTCTTTAGTTTGCAGCTAATACCCACCTATAAGTGAGGACATGCCATGTTTGTATTTCTGAGTCTGGGTTACCTCCCTCAGGATGATCTTTTCTAGTTACATCCATTTGTCAGCAAATTTCATGGTATCATTGATTTTAACAGATAAGTGAAACTCCATTGTATAAATGTAGAACATTTTCTTTATTAATTCTTTGGTGTATGTATATCTAGGTTGTTCCCAATCCTCCTCTTATCCCAGTAACCAATATATATATTGTATGCTAGTTCTAGTTTTGACCACCACAGCATTGTATTAAGCACTAAAATAATGAAGTGGAATCCTTGCAATTTTGTTTTTCTGAGCTTTCCACGTTAGGAGCCTTAGAATTTTATATATGAATTTTAGGAATATCTTATCTATTTCTACAAAAATCCTTGTTGCTCTTTAATAAATTTGTGTAAGAAAGCCCTTTTAATGCTATTGTCTTCCAATATTCGTTAGTCAATTATTATCTTTATATTTCAGAAGTTTTATTTTTTTGGCCAGTTACATTATGATTCATGTCTGAAGTGAGACAGACAATAATGAAACTGAATGCCGTTTATATCATTGAAACCTCAGACAACAAAGAGACTAAGTAGGAAACTTGTCTTCCAAAGTCATGTATCCAGTAAACTCCTTCATCCAAACAGATCCCAACTTACTATAAGGTCATTAATTAAGAGCTCATGGGTGAGTCAATATGTGCTTAAAGTTAATGCCTTCATGGTGCAACCACCTCTCAATAGTTCCACCAGCTACAAATAAAGCCTTTATTAGGGACATTCACTAGGAAACCTTAATATCATTCAAAAGCACAGATTCTTGCCATTTATTTAGGTCTTCTTTAATTTCTGTATTCATTTCTTGGCAATTTTTGTATGCAGTTTTTAACTTCTAAGGCTAAATTTAGTCGCAATTATTATATTTCTAAAGTTTGTTTAAGTAGATTTTAAAATAATCTTAAAATTTCCCATTTTGGGGGGTACAAACAACTACTTTGATTTGCTAAACCTTAACATTGCCAACTCGTTCCCCACCGGTTATATATGTTTTTTTTAATGTATAAAATTATGTTTTTTCTCAGTCTAGGATATGGCTGTCTGTAGCCTGAGATGGCTTTACTTTGTCAGTTTCAAATTTAATGCTTTGTTTTCTGACCTCTTTTTTCTAGGCAAAAACTTCTGAACAATGTCTGATTCTTGTTGCTAAAACAAATGTCCTTGAACATTCTCCATAGGATGAGAGAAAATGTTGGATCTAAAGTGTTGTATTTTGTTTCTTTGTTTTGTGATGCTTTTGTGTGTTGTGTCCATTTACACAGAGGTTCTCACTAGTCTGAGAAACTCTCTTGATACTTCAGGTTGAGAATCTTTTCCAAGAGCAGGCTTTCAGCTTTCCTTCTCATTCTTCTCAGACAATGGTTTAGAAAGAGCTTCACTGAAGAGTATGTCAAAGAGTGGTTAATTACATTTTTAAGAAATCCTTAGCATACCTAATCTTATACTTGTAAATAATTGGCTTCTATCTAGTTCGAAAATACTAGAGCATATGCAATCAGATTTTATATGGATATATTCTTGTATAATTTCCATTTTTCATAAAAATTCATACAGATGTTGTGCTCTTTATTTTGGACACACTTCCTGATGTAATCCTAAAAACAAGCATTGATTGCTAAGTTTATGAGTATTTCTTTGAATGCATTAAAATTAATCTCAATCATACTTGTCTTATTTGCCATTTTAACTAAAATTGTTGGGCATACTAGATTTTTTATGTTGTCTTTGAAGAAAAAGTATGGCAAAGATCTTAGTTCATGTGAAAAATTAAATGTAATCTTAAAAAGAATTTTACATGGGTATTAACATGTGTGTAGCTACTAACATTAGGGTACTTTCATCTTAGAATAGGCATTTATGATAATTAGGAGCAACATTCTATGTAGTTTTCATCTTGATTTTTACCAGTATTTTAAGTGGGTATAATTATTACTGTTTTATCACAATTTGTCACTATCTTTTGATATCTGTTGTTTCCATCAAGAACTACACTGTTTATTGTTTTAATATACCAACCACCTTGCCTAATCTTGGATGTCAATTTGATTTGATCTACAGTCAGCTAAGAAATATGTCTATAGACAGTTTGTCAGAGTGTTTCTCAGATGGAATGAGGGAAGAAAAATTTCCAGAGTGGACAACACCTTCCAGTGGCCCAAATATAAAGAGACTTGGGAAAATAATTGTGCATCAGCCTTCACATATCATTGGTAACTGCCACTATCTTCTTGTTAGTAACACATTTGCTATCTTTGCTTGATATAAGAATCCAACTTTTTTGGACTTCAGACATTGACTGAAGATCAAGAATCTATATGGCCAGAAAGGTGATAATGAGACATTAAAACAGGTGGACAGAGCATTTTCATTTTTTTAAGCCTTTCCAGTATAAAAGGCATCCTTTGTTGCCCTACTAGGTCTGTATGATGTAATCCAATTAAATAAATCTCTCTATATATATTATATACAAAATTATATATAATTGATACATGTAGTCTACCAACTCTGTTCTTCTAGAGAAATGTTACTTATAAACTTGGAATATTTTACATGATCTGCTTATTTTAAAAATTATGAATTTGTATAGTAAATAAATTATCTGTTCCTTATTTTTCATACTTTCATAGCTTTATATATGCACTTGTATCATAGAGATGGTTGCTGCTACTTGTTTGCACTCATACGTTGTGGGATAATGTTCTTGTTCACTGTAAAAATTTGCACTTGTATTACTTTACTAAAACATTGATTGTCCAGAAGTGAGGCAGAATATAAGCGAGGCAACCAGACTAAGAGGATTCTAAGAGGAAAGGCAGAGTAATTCATCTGCCATATGCAGAGGAAAGAGGATTGATGCACTGAGAAAAGGTAACAAGTCACGTAGATATATAAATAAGAATTATGGGATAATTCAAGGTGTAATAGTTAGTTAATAATAAGGCTGAACTAACAGGCCAAACAGTTTATAATTAATATAAGCCTCTGTGTGCTTCTTTGGGTCTGAATGGCTACAGGAATGGGCAGCATAGAAACTTCTGTCTATACATGTATGTCATTGCTCTTAAGTTGCCTCTCCCTAAATGATTTTAAAATTGCAATTTCTTGAAATTTTAGGTATTTCACCACTACATGTCCATATTTAATGAAAATTTCAAATGTGTGTTGTTTACCATGCTAGTTCTAGAGATCTTAGCAAATGTTTAAATATATGGAAGAGATAAACCCACATTTTCACTTTCATTTTCAGGACATGCCTGAGAGATGACAACCTTTGAGCCAGTGCAGATAGTAAAATACATGTGCTTGTCATTGCCTTTGTAATGATTCAGCCACACAACATGGTTCCAGGACCACGCATGTACGGACAAGCCCTGAGGCAGAAGTGCCTAATGGCCCCAGGAATTTTAAAGGACACTGTATGACCCACGTGCAGCATGGTTGCATCAGCTACATATGAGGCAGCTGCATGAGCCATTGCACACGTGTGAGCTCCATCATCTGCCTATGACACAGCCACACCATCCCACTGTGTGCATGTGTTACGCAGCCTTTAAAAGCTGGACGTGCCATATTCAAGCTCTCTTTTTCTCTACACACCTACACACCGACCTTCACCACGCCTGTACACTCCCACCAATAAATTCCTAAGCAGGTTTGGTGTGTGTTCCATTCCATGTTTCCTTCTCACTCACAACAGGTAATTTCATTGGTGCTGTGAGATTTAGGAGGCTCTGCTGCACTGAACTCCACTCCCAGGGTCAGGATCTGGAACTGGGTATTTTTTTCCACAACAACCATTTGTTCCATCTGCCTGAGCATGAACTCTACATACACCACTGGCATCAATTGCTGTGTTTCCCCATTTTAGTTAGCTTAACCCTTTCTCTGAACCTGAGGAATTGATCATTGAGCTCCCGGAAATCTTCTCATGTTCCTAGAAACAGGGGGACAGCCCCCAAACATGGCCTTCACGGCTATGGTTCAGTCTTTCACTGGCATTCATTTTGGAATGCTTCCCTTAGCTGAAATTGTGTTTGGATGACCTGGGGTCAGTCCTCCAGCGACTTAGGGCCCAGGGTCCCTTGGATTTTTCTTTCTCATTTCTTTTACTTTTTCTTTTCTTTTGGACCACTCATCAGTGGTCCCTGCTGTGAGAGACTGTCCAGTCTCTAGACTCTCTGACTTCCCAGTTGCCTGGACTGGACCAGTCAGAATTTGACACTCCGCCTGTGGATAGAAGATGCTCATCTATAAGTCCTGCAATGTTCACCACTGTCACACCCCACCTATAAAGGGAAATACCCCTCTATAAGCCTTGTGGTTTTGCCATTTTCATGAATTTTCATGGTTTCAGCTATAGGAAACAAAACGTCCAAGACAATCACTCCAGCCTCCCCCTAGGATGCCTTTTAGAGGCCCTGAAACGCCAGGCCTCAATGCCTTACTTACATTTTCCCACACTTGTCCATCTTTTTTCAAAAAATGGCCTTGTTACAATTTAAACAACAATTTAAAGTGGCAGCCTAATGGCTCCTTTTATCCCAATATTCTATGGGAGCTTTCTAACTACTATCAATGCACAGGCAAATGGAAAAAGTTTCCTTATATACAAACCTTTTACTATCTAAGCTCTAAGCCAAATCCCTCTGTCGTTGCAAGTTGTTTACCTGCTCATATGTTCCTGGCTATGCCATCTGAGCCAAAAGAACATTCTATTTCCACTATGGACCCAGCTAACAACCCCCCACCTTTTTTACCTCAGTGGACAGCTACCCCCATTTCTTCAGCTCCTACTTCTGTTCTTTCAGCTCCTACCCCTGATACTACAGTTCTTACCCCACCCTTTCAGCTTCTGTTCTGGACCCCACTAAGGAATCCACACCTTCCCGACCTCAAAAGACAGATACTTCCACACCTTTACTCCCCGCTGCCTTGCCATCTCCCTCCTCTTGCACCTGTACCACCCAGGATCCACTGCCCACTTCAGCTCTCTCTCTCCTCTCAAGAACTTCTCCATCAGCCCCAATGGATCATCCTTTCTCTTTGGTGCCTGGTCGCAGCAGATGCCAGGCTCTGGCACTCACCTTTACTCCTCCTCTCACACACTCATGTTCTGCTATGGAACACAACCCTAACCAAGCCAAGCCAGCTGCAGTTCTCCTGTTTCGAGAGGTGGCCTGTGTAGATGGATTGGCCAAGGTACAAGTTCCTTTCTCCCTCCCAGAACTCTCCCATGTTGAACAAAAATTGGGAATCTATATATCTAATTCTACCT
The DNA here is from genome assembly GCA_963919715.1 of Microtus obscurus. NCBI lineage: Eukaryota > Metazoa > Chordata > Mammalia > Rodentia > Cricetidae > Microtus > Microtus obscurus. The sequence goes on along the minus strand of CAWTZC010002535.1, from coordinate 18,705,404 downwards.
CTTTCATTTAGCAATTCCAATATACTACCCAGTCTTATAATCTCGCCTTTCATGATATCTATATAATTCTATCTAATAACCTACTTTCTGAGAAGTTTGGGCAAATTTGGGAGCAGGCCAGATACATGCAGACAAGATTCATCAAACACATGCAACATGCTTTCTGAGGGCAGAGGCAGGCCCAAATAGGAACCACACTGGGAATATAATACCCCATGTAGAATTTTAGCTAGGGACCAGTTTTTGACTTGCCTCTTGGCAGGTCTCTGTAAGGCTGCCCTCAAGCCAGTAAACTAGAATAAGCTCTTAGAGGTCATTCAAGATATGAAGAAAAATCTTTCCGCACTTTTGGAATACCTCACTGAAGCCCTGTTACAATATACTGGCTTAGATCCAGAAACCATGGAAGTCAGACAGTTACTCATGACTCACTTTTTTTCCCCACAGTGCTATCCTGACATTAAGGCTAAACTTAGATGTGTAGAGAAAGGCTCCTTGACACCACAGGTAGAAGTGTTAGATTTATTTGTTAAGGTGTACCATGCAAAGAGTGACAAAGTCCACAATCATCACCGAGACATGTTAGCCTTGCCCTCTGATGGGCTGAAGTGACAGACTGGCTCTCTAACCAGCCAAGGCAACAGACCACCTGATCCATGCTGTCCATGCTGCTCCCTTGCCCTCTGAGGCTTGAGAACCACCAGGTCCATGTTTCAAATGTAGCTGGTCACTGGGCCTGAGCATGCTCGAATCCTCAAGTTGGTCCCATGAGACCTTGTCTAAGATGCCAAAGGGAAGGACATTGGGCAGTCAATTGCCCTCATTCACATTGTGGCATGGAGATATCAAATTTATAAAATTCCCAAATTGACCTAGGTCTGGCCATGGACGAGTGAAGCTTCCCGGGATCCTTTGACACACCACAACCATCATCTGTAACAGGGAGCCATGGGTAAACATCCCGGTATGAGGATGGCCCCTCTCCTTTCTCTTGGACACTGGAGCCACATACTCGGTACTGAGGGAATTCTGGGGCACCTCTCCTTCTAGTTTCCCTATTGTCAAGGTAGGGGGAAAGCCTTATGTACCTCAGCAGACCCTACCACTTAACTGTGTTTTTAGGATATTTATCTCACACATTTATTTTTAGTCATGCTGACCTTCCCAGGATCTCTTATGGGAAAAGGTTTTTTTTTTTTTTTTTTTTTTTTTAGCAAAAGTGGGAGCTTCTGTTTCATTTGCTCCTTCTATTCACCTTACCTCAGACTCGCCAACAGCTCCCCACTTCCTCCCTTTAGCCACCCAACCTCACAGCTCCAATATGTCTTTTTTTTTCTACCAGCCTCTCAGGTGGACCCCCAAGTCTGAGACATCCAAAACCTCTCTGTTGCTAAACACTATTCCCACATTGTTATCCAATTACAAGATCTAACTAAGTACATTGCCCAAGCTCAGTACCCCCTCTCTGGAGCCTTAAGGGACTAAATCCTATTATCTTCCCACCTTCTAAAAAACAGCTACTTTGCCAACCTCTTCTCCCTTTAACACCCCTATACATGCTGAAAAAAAAAATAACGAAACCTATCACCTTGTTCAAGACCTCCAGCTCATTAACTCTGCAGTGGTCCCTCTTCATCCTGTAGTGACTATGTCTTACACACTTCTTTTCACTATCCCTCCAGGAACCTCACACTTCTCAGTTTTAGATTTGAGGAATGCTTTTTCTCTGTTCTCCTCAGCTCTCAATCTCAAAATATTTTGCCTTCACTGGGCTGACCAAACATCTAGAACAGCAACATTTCAGACTCCAAATCTATGCCAATCACCTTAGGGGGTTCATACAGTACCACCTACATTCTTGCAACACCCCATGACATTCCAAAATTCTGTCCTACCTACATTAGTCTTTTCATCCTAATAGCAAAGCTCTGTTACATCTTGTCAAGGTTCACCTCCAACCCACACCTGAGGACTTAAAGTTCTTAAAAGTTGTTACTACCTCTTGTAAAATCTGTCAAAAGTCTGATCCCAAGACCAAATATCAAAGCTTCCTTTTTCCCACCCACCAGGTCAGGCTACTCCCTTCCAGGAGCTGACAGGAAGCTTGATTTTACTTATATGCCCAGAGTCTGATGAGTTAGATATTTCTTGGTTTTGGTTAACACCATGTCTGGGTGGATTGAAGCATTTCCCACAACTAACAAGAGAGCCCAGAAAGCTTGCGATGTTCTACTCCGAGAAATTATCCCCAGTTTGGAATCCCAACCTCTCTTCAGTCAGCTAATGGCCCAGAGTTTACCTTCCATATCTCTCAAACTTTATCTAAAACTCTTACCATTTTCTGGCATTTTCATATCCCATACCATCCTCAGTCTTCAGGGAAGGTAGAATGAACTAACCATTTCTTTAAAAAAATGTTCTTGTTGAGATGTCACAGGAGTTTCACCATGACAGGGTAAAACTTTTGCCTCTGGCCCTTAGGGTTAAGGATCTCCCCCAAAGCCTTCTTTTGATCTCACCCTTTGAACTCATGTATGGGCAATTGGTTTTAACCCCCAGCCTCTCACCCAAAACCTCTCCCCTTCCTGATCACCTGCTTACTCCACTGTTATCCCATCTTTACTCCCAATTATGGGATTTTACCAACTACTCATTACCTCATCCATGTTCCAATTCATGCCTACTGCCAATTAAGATAGGAGATCAGGTATTATTCTCTTACCCAGACCAATGCCCCTCACCCTTTTACTCTAAATGGTAGGGCCACTACAAAGTAATTCTTGTAACTCCCACAGCTGCCCAGCTCAAGGGACTCTCTCATTGGATCCACCTGTCTCACCTTAAACCTTTTACTCTTCCAACTCAAGAAACTCCCTCATATAAGGTAACTCAAACAGGGCCCTGTTGCTTAAGTTTCATAAGACACCAAGATCAGTTACTTTTTCTCTAGTACAGAAAAATAAAATTTCATCACCATATTCAACCCTCCTGTGCCAAAAAATTCATATACTCTCTCTCTTTCTTTTTCTCCTATCTGCTTTACCAACTTCTCTATATCTCCAATATCATATTTAAATTTCCAAATTAACCACACAGCTGTTATTACAGGGCCCATCATTAAACATAGACCCAAAGGTACAAGGATTGCCAAGAGCCCAGGTGGTAAGACACAATAACGAGCTTGGGGACATTCACAGCCCCAGACTTCAAAAACTCACAAAACAGATTTTAATATAACTGGTTTGTCACTGACTGTAGGAGTGTCTCCTAAATGTAAAGGTAATACCATGATGCTAAAGAGAAAAAGTGCCTTAAGATTACCTTCAAGTACAACATTGAGGGGTCTAATAATTACCCTTTCTAGTAATTTCCCCTTCTTTTACTCCCTCCTCCTCACTGTCTGCCATTCCAGCACTATATCATTGTAATCATAATTTTTAAAATTGTCTAAAATTGATTTCTTTTTAAACATTTTTTCATAAGCACCAGGGAGCCAATTAGACCTATCCAAATGGACCAGACTTGCCCAGAATAAGTATCATTTAATTCTTCCCTTATCATTTCTGGTCTCAGGAACCTCTGGGAAATTTCCTCCTCCATCCCCCACAAAAAAAAAAAAAATAGAATATTCTATCTTGGAACTCTCCTCCTTTAATCACTAGGATCTAACATATTTTCCAGATATTACTTTCTGTCCTTCCAGCATCTTGCGAGGTCCAAGCTGTGAGCCAACCAGTTCCACAGTAACCAGAAAAAAACACAAATGTAATCAGCCACCTTAGGACATGGTCAAGCATCTCAACTCTGTAATGACCACAAAATCAGCAGGAAGCAATCACAAGAGACCTTATGATGTCTCATTCCCACCCATTAAAAACCTCAAATTCCCTAAATTTTTGCCCCATTCCTACCCATTAAAGACCCCAAACTCCCAAATCTTTATAATAAACAAAGGGGTGGAACGCAATGATTCAGCCACACAACATGGTTGACACTTCCAGGTTCCAGGGCCATGCATGTAAGGACAAGCCCTTAGACAAAAGTGCCTAATGGCCCCGGGAATCTTAAAGGACCCCACATGACCCACATGCAGCATGGTTGCATCATCTACAAATGACACAGCTGTGTGAGCCCTTGCACGCACGTGTTAGCTTCGTCATCTGCGTATGATGCAGCCACGTCATCTCCCTGTGCACATGCGCTAGGCAGTCTTTAAAAGCTGGACACACCCTCTTCAGCTCTCTATCTCTCTGCACACTGACATTCCCCAGACCTGTACACACCCCCCATAAACTCCTAAGTGGGTTTGTTGTGTGTTTCGTGTTTACTTCTCACTCAGGTAATTTCAGCCTTCACTCAGCATCATTATAATTTTCACAAGTTTTTTTTTTTTTTTTTGCCTGACATGTGATATCAACATACAGATAGATAGACACACATTAACTCATCATCATTGCAAATGACTACAAAAGAACCCCGTGCCATTTTCAGTAACATTCCTTGGTGTGAACAGATTCTAGCTGTTGCCAATGAAGAAACTATGAGTTAGGCCCTCTCTGATCTGTGCTTCCTTTAAAAAGGAAAATAACAAAATTTCTATTTGTGTTAGCGCAATCCCATAATAGAAAATACATAATAACTTGGAAAATTGAGAACTCTATTTAATTGATTACTTATTGTCTGACTAATGCATATGAAGATGAAGTGTAACTATTTTTATTACAATGGATATAGGTAGACTAAATCTATAGTGAAGGTTAACAGCATAGGCTGATTTGAAGGAATCTTCAGTAGACTTCATTACTTAGATCTACAAAATAAATAAAATCAAAAGAAGATGCATAATGTTCTCAGGACCTCAGAGTAAAAAATGCTAAAGAGACAATACCTTTTTTTTTTTAAATTTTGTTTGCTTCCTTTCACTGGTTGTGAGATAATTGGATAGTACATAAATTATGTTTCCAACTTCATTATTTCATTAAATGCATCTTTGTCTTCTCATAAATAGACTGACATTTTTTTATTCTCTACTTTGTTGCTGTTTAATTTTCTTCTACTGCCACATTTTCCCACTTCAATCGACTGAATCCATAGTAAAATGTTGCAAATATTAGATAAACTTATTAGGCTTTTTCCACATAAAACTTCAGTATCTACAACAAAATCTAAATGTTCTCTTAGCAGGATTAAGCATTTTGCATATCACTAACAATTTAAACATCATCCGTCTGGAATGTTTATATATTAAGTTTAAATGACCTTCATGTGTAAAGTTTAGAGAAATCCAAAGCATTTAATAAAATAGCCAGTTTTGTGCAGAATAACTACAATGTTAGACACTAAACAAGAGTAAACAGATTATCTTCATCAAAAGATCAACATTTTTCCTTTAAGGATGTTTCTACAAGTCCATAGAAGGGATGGCTTGACAAAGTAAAATATTCCTAGATAGGGCAATTATGGTTTCCTACATCCTAAGTTTAGTCACTCTGAAAACTAATTAGTGCTCTCCTACAAACTTATGAGTTATTAGCTGGCATGCCATCTAACTGGCATGGTCTTTAGATTCTCACACCATGAACATGAACATATAAGGGAGAGATAACACTGGCATTTGCCTTGAATTCTTTTCCCTTGGATGTCAGTTGTATCTTTTCTTTTGTGGTTTATGACATCTCCAGCCATTGATAATTGGCTAGGTTTACAGTAACAACCATGAATTCTATACTATCAAGCTAGCATTAAGTCCAATTAGAAAGTTGTTGCTTATCTCCTACATAAAAATAACACTACTGTACTTTTGAGGATATCTTTCCAGGCTAGTCTTCTTGAAATTCATAGGCTTTACACTTGGGTAGAGCTACAGATTACCCCTGTACTTTGAAAACTTGCAAAGTATATTTTGATACTGTGAGACCCACTCCTCTGGAACATCCTTATATTGGTCTCACACTAACTTGTAAAACTGTGTATGGCAGTAAATTTTCTTTGATTTTATTTACCTGTCTGAAATGAAAGTATGCTGTTGGCTAGGAAGTTTTTAATTCCTTCCAAAGGCATTTTATCCTCAAAGGATATAGACAGAAATTTTGGTAGGATGGTTTAAAAAGAAAAGATTGGAATCCCCCAAGGCCTAGTTGCTGTGAATAACATCAACATTGTTGTGCCTTTCTAATGGAATCCAAAGAAAACATAAGCCTACTCTAATATGAAAAGACAAAAAAATACTTTTGAATTTTTAAAAATATACAAAAACATCAAACGAGGATTTCAAGAATGAAAGATATTTCAGTGACCACTTTTTCAGACAATTTACTCAATTTAGATTGAAATTATTCAATTTGATTTTATATAAGTCAAATAATATACACAAAATCACTGTCTATTTCAAAAAAAATAATCAGAATTTAAGACATTAACTGTGAAACACATTTAAGTATAATGGAGAACATTTTAGAAAACTGAGCCACACAAATGGATAGAAGTCAGAAAAGGAAGCTGAAGCATCCCAGATCAATCTCTTTACATTTTTTAAAAAATAAATAACATATAATTTCCTACTTGGAAGCACAATTTAAAACTGAATATATTGTTAATACTCTCTTTTTTCAGTATTTTTGCTGCAATGGTCATGGTAAGTAATGTCAATGTAATATATGCTGTTAAATATTAGCTTACTGGTATATTTTGCATATCTTTAGATGAAACTAACAACAAGTTTGGATAATCCTGAGTATGGAAATATCAAGAAGCAAGTCACTGTTTGTTCGTGGAACCAGTCACAATTACTTCTCAGCACTTTGGCATTCCACTTGTACAACTCCTCCTACACCATTGTTTTCTACTTTTTTTTTTTTTTTTTTTTTTTTTTTTTGACAGGGTTTCTCTCTGTAGCTTTGGATCCTGTTCTGAAACTCTGAAACTCACTCTGTAGACTATGCCGGTCTCGAACTCACAAAAATCTTTTGTCACTACAGTGCTGGGATTAAAGGCATGTGCCACCACTGTCTGACACTTTTTTCCACTTTTATTGTGAAAATTTACTTGTTTTTCTTGTAGTTTCAACTTAGAGATGGTATCTAATAAATATTCTTCAAAGATAACAATACAAAGTTTAATTTCATTTTATTTCAATGTAAAAAGCCTTTATTAACCATGTTGGGAAATAGCTCAGTGCTGGAGCACTACCTAGAAAAGGTAGAGAAGTCCAGGGGTTTGATCTCCAAGATTACAAATAATGAAATTTTAACAACCAACTAATTTTTGTGTATTCAAAGGACGAATGTTAGAAAGTGCTAACAACAAACTAGGCCCACAAATATTTCCACTTTTAAAAGCCAAAAGTAAAGAACGTCAACGAGAAGGGAAATCTAAACCTAAAACCCTACCTATCTGTTAAGCCTCAGAAGAATTTCAAAGCCAAGTTGAATGACAGGAAGTGGCACTTAGAGGAAATATGGCACACATCAGATTCCAAAGAAATACCATTGTATTGCAGGGAACATACACAGTCCTTTCCTCACAGGATCCCCTCCCAGGTGACAAATGTGTCTCTTACAGAGTTCTCAATTATCTGTTTTAAGGGCGATTTCCATGCCTGCTAAGGGATTGCAGACTTGAGCTGATACACTTGATAAAGTTGTGATGGGAGACTCTCAATTAGCATTCTTATGCCAACCAGTTGCTTCCTTCAGACACAAGGCTGTAATTTATTCACTTTCTAGCCTCAAAGCAAAGCTGCAGCCTTACTCAATTCTCCGAGATGTTCTTTAGTTTCCCATGATCCTGATTCAGGCATTGGCATAAGCTATTCTTTTTTCAACAATCAACCACTGCTGCCAGATGGAAGGAAAAGCCTTATGTAGACCAAGTCTGGTACATACAGAAAGAAGCTGGAAATCCATGGCACCCATCTCCATAGAGTCATAGTCTCTGCCCAGAGAAATGCACCCAGCCTAGCCTTGCCATGGCTGTAGCCTATCTGCTCCATGAGAAGTCAGAAGAAGTGGGGGGATACATTTTTCAAGGCTAAGACAACAGAGATAATCCTAGCTGGCCTCACAGATGATCTATACAGGAGCAGTGATCTTTGATCATGCTCAGGTAGATTTGGGCCTCAATACCTTTTATATCTTGAATAAAAGTTACAAATATAAAACCTAGAGATGTCCATTTATAGCCACAGAGAATATTTATGGCCAATTGAAATATTCTAAAGAACTAATTTTGTGTTTAACACAATGAGAGAAGAAATTGTAGAACAGTAAACAAAACCTGTAAAATTAACATTCATCTTTTTTTTTTTTTTGACATTACTTCCCAGTTTCCCTCAGTCTCCTGAGGAACATATACAGGGATGTAGCATTAAATGGGCACGGAGCATGTGGCATCTGCAGCTACAGCATCCCTTTACTCTTTCTATAGAAGACTGTCTCATTTTGGTTTTGTTCTGTTGTGATATTTATGGAAATGTAGTAAATGCCCCGGTATTAGAAACTATTTCTTATGATACCTGGTTTGCATGGATCAGGTGGTAAAAGCTCCTGTACTCAGAACGCAGGCAAAAATGATGGCTGGTGGAAGGTCCCATGCTGCTCTGCACTCCTGTGAATAACAAAGAACACTGCACGATCAGTTCTGACCTCCATAGCATGATCTAATTTTAACCTTTCAAAGCAAGAATAATGGCAAAGCATAAAATAAATGACACACAAGGGAGAATATGTGCCATAAGTAAAAATAACATAGATAATGACAATGGAGAAAAAACTCATCACTTAAATTATGCTTTGAAAGTTATACAAAAAAATACCAGTTTGATTATGATTGCTAGAATATCACAATAGGGAATACACACATATTCTCTTGCAAACAGTGGATTTTGCAACCTTTGGTTCCCATTTGCTTCACACCCTGCCAGTGAATGTTGTTTTAATCAGCCTTGATTATGTGAGAAGTGTTAGAAATCTGGCAATTAAAACTGAGCATTTATTTAATAGTTGCTGAAAAGAAGCTGTGTGTCAATACCATACAAATCTCTGATTATACAATGATGGTGTCTCCAGTTTTGAAATATCTTAAAGTCAGCTTCAGCAGAAAACACAAATGGAAATGAATGATTAGAATCAAATAATTTAAGTGTTACAGAAAATAGAAATCTACTGTGTCTAAATTATATCTTATTATAGAACTTACAGGATGCCGCATTACTGCACCATATTGTGAAAACTAACCAGAAATAGCATTGCTTGAGCTGAGTTACAAAGAATAACTAAGCTCAAGCCATGTTGCTTCTGTGTTGCCCAGATGAGGTGCAGTGGCAACTCTCCTGAGTGCTACAGGTAGTGAGGAACAGGGGCCAGCTCTCTCACTTGACACAGGGATCAAGGGGGTGCATCTTTCTGTTATCCACACATGGAGTAAGTGTACATGAGGGTATAAAGTATACAGATTTTTGAATATTCTTATCTATTATTAATGTTAGCCAGGTGTGGTTTTCTGAATTTCCCCAGTATTTTTTGCAGATAAAACTGTGTATAAGCAGTGGCCAATCCTGAAGCATGCACAAATTGCCTTCCAATATTTGATTGTATTGTAACAAATTCATGTTTCAAAACAAGTATTCAATTATATCTGACTGCAGATATGAATACAAGTGTTCAAATTTATGCCCATAATTTTCTTATGAAATAAATTATTTATAATCTTTTGTTTCATTTTTTATTTGATAATTTTCAAGGTGTTTCAAGATATCAGCTTTGCAAATGATATTCCAGCAATGAAAATCCTAAGTTAGGTTTAGTGCTGTAGTCTGCCCAACTTCCCTACCATGACCCAGTGTGTAAGGTATTTGTGAACATCGTTTTATATCTCATTTCTAAGTGTGAATTTTTAAGTAGGGAAATCTCTAAGTCCTACTATAAACCATTTGTCTTTAGCATTAATTAGTATTAAAAAGAAAACAGAAAACAACAACAATGAAAAATAATCTTTTGAGCTTTTACGACAGATCACTAGGTAAATGTGCCTACGCTCAGAGCACGCAATGGCATAGTGAGACGATGAAAGGGAAAACTGAGAATACTTGCAGTCCTCTCTGTGGTCAGATACTCGTGAATACTTATTTTGAAATGTGACTTGTCTCAGTACATTTAATATATTGTAGCACAATTTGGGTTGGCTGTGGAAGCAAACAAACAAACAATACTTTGAACATATACTAGAAGATATCTGATTGGTTTTTTTCCATAGTTGCTGAATCAGAATCCCAGCAAGTGTAGATAGGTGCTGCTGTCTGTGGGGCCAATCTACAGCAGCACAGTGCTTTGAAAAAAAAACATCTAACAGAGTCAGCATAAGCTAGACTTTTCTATATGAGGGGGTGATAGGAAAAACACTCATACTCTCTCCTGATGGCTTCCTTCTTTATTCTCTGTTCTCCCATGCTCTTTCTTTATTCTTTCTACTGTATACTCCTTTTCTACAGCGTATCTAACTCAACAAAGTTTTCAGGCAATATAAGAATTACAATGTGGTTCCATTTTTTTCCAAGTGAATGATTACAATGAATATAAAACAAACAGTAAAAAGTAATACATGTTTTCCATATTCCTTACATGTTGTAAGGAGCGGCGGGCTGCATTCTGGCACCCTACCACCCACAGGTACCCGGCCACCCACACGGCTAGCTTATGTCCCGAAATAACAACACACAGATTTTATTCTTTTAAACACTGCTTGGCCCATTAGCTCTAGCCTCATACTGGCTAATTCTCAAATCTTGATTAACCCATTTCTAATAATCTGTGTAGCACCATGTAGTGGTAGCTTACCAGGAAAGATCTTAACCTGCATCTGTGTTGGAGAGGAGAATCATGGTGACTGCTTGCCTCTGCTTCTTTCTCCCAGAATTCTGTTCTGTCTACTCCGCCTACCTAATTTTCTGTCCTATCAGGGCCAAGACAGTTTCTTTATTAGCCAATGAAAGTAACACACAGACCCTCCTCCATCACTTACGTGTTTAAACATTTTACATACTTCAGGTGAAAGACAAATAATCCCAAGAACCCACATACTTTCTTCCCTACCCAATTTATTGTAGATTAACAGTGTGGAAATGCCAAGTGTTCTTGTCAGGTCTTTTATGGGCAGTCTGCATTTTGCAGTTACAAAGAAAGGGCTAATTACTCTATTACTTATCTTGAAAGATAATCTTATAAAGAATCTTAAAGGAATCACAAACCTTAACTTTCATATATAAAAAAAGAATCAATAAGCTCTACTTTAGATTTTTAGCGTACATAACCACTCATCAATAGTTTTTTTTTTTTGTTTTCTATCAGGAGACTGAGAACAGAAATGAATATAAGGAATTAATCATCACCTTTGATTATTAACCAGACCTAGCATAGGGATCTAGCAACAATCAGGTCATTTTGTATTTTCATGCCTAGCCTAATGAGTCAAACTGCTCAGTTTGTGTCCTTGTAAACTTCAGCCTCTTTTGTGGGGTTATTTTAAAACTATTAGCAAAGCCTCTGTACTAAACTGAAGTTATTTGGAAGCTTTGTTTTAGCTAATGGGACCCAACTGCATCTTTTCTGTATTAAGAGAATTCAAGCCAGTCTTGCACCTGATAATCATTAGCCTGAGAAGCTCCTAAATTGGAGCTCATAGGCGTTAGCTGTGAAACATAGCCATGTATTTTTTATTCATCAAAATTCTATATAGGCTATCATTATGATTATCAAATTAGACAGTACCGCTTAGGGAGGGGTTATCTTTTTTGACAAGTCACAGTTAAAATGCTGCCCAGTAGAATGGGATGTTTACAAGAGATAAACACACTATATTACAGGCAGTGAAGATCTCCCCATATCCACTCACACCATGCTCGATACCAGGGAGAGTTGTGGCAACCATGTAAAGGCACAGCAGATGCAAAATACATGCCAGGGTCTGCAGTCCAGTGGCTGCCCATCAGAGAGTTTCCTTCTGGTAGACTCACACCTGGAGCTTCAGTTGCCATCGACTGCTCCTCTGGCATGGCCAATGACAGGTAATATTTGCTACCTTCATATTTAACAAACACTCTGTAAATTTTATTATTACATTACTTATTTGGTGTACATGGGTTTTTGCATATATAGTGTGGTATGTTTGTGTATGTGTTTGTATGTGGGTTCTGTCTATCTCTCTGTATAGTGCTGTATGTTGAATGTGTGTGTGTATGTGTGTGTGTGATTCTGTGTCTATCTTTATGTGCATATGATGTGTGTTCTTTGAGTCTCTGTGTGTATGTGTGCATTCATATGTGCATGGATGCATTTGTGTGTTTCATAACCAATAGCAGTGATTCTTCTGAGCTTTGTTATTTAAGACTGTTTTGTCTTATTTTATGCTGCACACCATGCCCCGTGTCTGTGCTATGTGCGCTATTACCCAGTTCTCAAGCTTCGGGCAAGGGAGCTGGAGGTTAAAATACACAAACACACACAGACAGAGAGACAGTGACACAGGTCATCCTTGAATTCCCCAAGAATGCCCCCTTTATTGTGTTCAGGGGCAGATTATATAGAGATAGCCATGCCCCGGCCAAACCCACCAGAAATTCCTCTCCTGCCATCAGGAACTCCTGAAGGTCTCTTGCTCAGAGCAGCTGTAGGCACTCAGATCAGGGGATTACAAGAAATTCAGGATCTAAAGTCTCACTGCTCCCAACAATTTTATTGGGGGGTTGTTTTGTTTTAATGCAATAAGCTTCAAATTCTACAGGTAAGAACTCTGGTGACTTAACGCCAGAAGGACAGAATTATTTTAATTATACACAGTGACATTCTTTTTTTTTTTTGGGGGGGGGGGCTGCAGATATTTTATTTTATTTTGTGTTTATGCCTATTTTTTTATTTCTTAAAAGTTGCTAATAAACTCAGTGAAGAAAAAAATGTATATAATCACAATATCACTGGATCATAAACTGAACTGCTTACCCTCTTCTGCCTATTCCAGAAGCTTTCTCTGTTGTCCTAAGCCACCTGGCTATAGTCAGCATTAGTCTCATGTATTCATCAGAGACATGGATTAGGCTAAATGGTTTTGAAACAGAAATTACCCTTTCGGGACAGGTTTCTTGGTCTTCTTCCTAAATGCCTCTCATTAACTGTACTTCTAGGTTCTTTCTTTGCTCACGACTTTATGCCCATCATTTGTTTTATAAGCCAACCGCCTCAAAAGCATGTGAGCATGCATCTGCTTAAACCAAGCAAAGGCTAGACCATGTGTGACCTGTAATTTGCTGAATGGGAAACAAACACAAGGCGCACAGCCGTCTGCCATCTGTTGATGCCTAAAGCAGACATCCAGGCCTGGTATTTCAACAGGACACCCCCACCCCAGGGAAACTGGAAGGAAAAGAAAGCATTCATTTCATTTTCTACTTTCCTGATATGATAAGTCCTGTTAACAGGGTGAGGGGGATAAAGGAACACCTTGCTATAAAGAAATTACTGATATAAAATATATGTTTGAGCGCAATAAATACCAATACTCTCTTTTACAGTTAGAATTGCACATGCTAAATTTGCTTATGTTTGGTAGTGGTAGTACTGAATATTTAATACTTTGATTGTCAGACACAAAGTATAGTAACAATGTCCATTTTTTAATTAATTAATTTATTGATTAAAGATTTCTGTCTCTTCCCCACCGCTGCCTCCCATTTCCCTCTCCCTCCCCCAACCAAGTCCCCCTCCCTTGTCAGCCCAAAGAGCAATCAGGGTTCCCTGCCTAGTGGGAAGTCCAAGGACCACCCACCTCCATCCAGGTCTAGTAAGGTGAGCATCCAAACTGCCTAGACACTCACAAAGCCAATACGTGCAGTAGGATCAAAAACCCATTGCCATTGTTCTTGAGATCTCGGTAGTCCTCCTTGTCCGCTATGTTCAGCGAGACCGGTTTTATCCCGGGCTTTTTTCAGACCCAGTCCAGCTGGCCTTGGTGAGTTCCCAATAGAACATCCCCATTGTCTCAGTGTGTGGGTGCACCCCTCGTGGTCCTGAGTTCCTTGCTCGTGCTCTCTCTCCTTCTGCTCCTGATTTGGACCTTGAGATATCAGTCCGGTGCTCCAATGTGGGTCTCTGTCTCTGTCTCCTTTCATCGCCTGATGAAGGTTAACATTCAGGAGGATGCCTATATGTTTTTCTTTGGGTTCTCCTTCTTATTTAGCTTCTCTAAGATCACGAATTATAGGCTCAATACCCTTTATTTATGGCTAGAAATATGAATGAGTACATCCCATGTTCCTCTTTCAAATGGCCAAAAGATACTTAAGGTCATGCTCAACCTCCTTAGCGATCAGGGAAATGCAAATCAAGACAACTTTAAGATACCATCCTACACCTGTCAGAATGGCTAAAATAAAAAACACCAATGATAGCCTTTGCTGGAGAGGTCGTGGAGAAAGGGGTACACTCATCCATTGCTGGTGGGAATGCAAACTGGTGCAACCACTTTGGAAAGCAGTGTGGCGGTTTCTCAGGAAATTCGGGATCAACCTATCCCTGGACCCAGCAATACCACTCTTGGGAACAATGACTGTTTTTAAAAAAATTCCTAATCAGTTTTTTTTTTTCCTCAAAGCCACTAAAAGGCTCTTGGGAGAGTTAATGTTATTGAAGCAGATGTTACTAGCAAATAGGAACAATGGCCAGGGTGTTATCTATGCTCTGAGTCTTGGTCTTATATGGCCAGAAAACACCTGTTTTACAGTTTTAGAAAGAGATAAATACAACAGATCCGGTGGCCTTATTGACACAGACATGTTAACTTGAACCATGATCTCACTTCTACTCAGACAGAACATTGTCATTCTGTTTAGATGTGGGAGAACATCAGCCATTTCCTTCCTCTGTAAGCCCTTTCTTGATTGTGGGGTTAAACCATGATAAATTACATTTTCTGGTTTTTATGTCCCATTACATAGTGAAATATGCATTTAAACATGCTTTTAAACAAAATAAACATTTTGATGGTGTCTTTGTTTACTAACAAAAAATTTTTTTTAAAGATTTATTCATTTATTGTGTATACAATATTCTGCCTCCATGTATACCCACATGGCAGAAAAGAGCACTAGAACTCATTATAGATGGTTGTGAGCCACCATGTGGTTGCTCGGAATTGAACTTATGACCTCTGAAAGAGCAAACAGTGCTCTTAACCATGGAGCCATCTCTCCAACCACTTAAAAAAATTTTTTTAAAAATACTTTTGGAGCCTCTTATTATATGAAATTATTTTCCATGTGCAAACTTTGATAGTTTCAAAAACTTCATTTTTGGTAAAAAAAAATCTCCTTTTAAGAGGAAAATTATTAAATGTAAGAAAAATTTCTTCTATCAGTTGCAGTACTATTATCTCCCATTTTAAATAAGTTTTTTTTAACCCACCCCAAGACAAAAAAAAACTGTGTTCCATGTAGTCTGCAACCAAAGACTTCTCTCTGTGGCCCCTCTCTGTTATTCCTTTATACCACAGAAGCACACTATTCCATAAGATTTGGTTTTACAATTTAAAAAGTTGGTAAAAAATACTTTCTTATCTTCCTCCCCACTGCTTTCAAACATTGGCAAAGGAAATCCAACACATATCAACTTCCAATTATATTTTATAATGTAAAAGTTTAAATTGCTCTCCACACCTGAAAAAGATGTTGTATAACAGTAAGGGAAGGGTATTATGGAAACCCAACCCAGTAAGATTGCAATGTGAGTTGTGAGTGATATCTGTATATACTCCGTGGTATATATTCTCTCAAAGCATTAGAACACTTCACACACACACACACAAAAAGAATGTTATCACATAGGGTGAGATATGAGGAGTGATTTTCATTTGCATTAATACTTTTGATAAATAAAATATTGATTCAGGGGAAATATTTTAGAATAGATTCTCATAAAATAAGTACACTTATGAAATATAATTCTGAAACAAATTTATATATTTTACTTCTGTGACTTCGTCAAGAGTAAACCAAGGGTCTTCTGCATGCTCGTGTTTAGTAATGGGTCACATTCTTCTTGACAATATATTTAAAAATAAATAATATAAGCTATAAACATTGGTCTTGGTTGTTTGCCACAACTTGAGGGAAAACTTTACTGCCATTGACAGCACACACATTAGTCACAGGAATTGGAGAAACCAGGATGACTGACAAATGACTTCATAGGGCTTAGCTTCTGCACAGATTTGGTATAAAATCAAGAACTGTTCAAGATCAAACTAAGCATTGTGTATATATATGTGTGTGTGTGTCTGTGTGTGTATGTGTGTGTTAACTGTTATATAGCATCGCAAGCAATGTTCAAATGCGATTAATAAAAAATAATAAGGCCTAGATTTGATAAATTTCAATGATAAAATGACACTCTGCACAGCACCTTCCAATAATAACAGAGTGAACAAGCCATGCCTGGAGGGGATTTAAGATCATTTATACCTTGTGAGAGCTTAGAAAGTTGAGAAGGCACTAAGAAAGCATTTCCTTTCTAGATATGCTGCCCCTTATCAATGGAGAAAAATTAGTTTTAGAAAAAAAAGAGATGTATAAAAATATTTTTGGAATAAGAGAAGTATAAACAATTTAATACTTGTGAAGAGATTTGATTCAAACCTAACAAACTGATGAGATATGTGGAAACGCGAAGACGGGACATTTTGACTATAAAGGGAGGAAAAGTTATAAGGAAGTCATAATATCTGGATATACATTCCTTCACTAAAATAGGTGTGAGTTGGCAGATTATCATTATGCTCTCAGTAAAGTGAAAAAATACATTTTCTAATGGAGAATCATAGAGCTAGAAGTAAGAAATTCTATACTCTAATATAAAGCTAGGAAACTGTGATGCTATCAAAGAAACTGAATATTGAGAGACAGTAATATTACTTAAAATCAGGGAATGTTTATAAACTTAAGATGAGAACCAAAATTGTATTTTATGTGCATGCTTAGTACAAAAATAGAGCTTACATAAGGAAATAATTGGGTTTAGCAAAAATTTGTGATATTGAAAAAGTGAAAAAGAAAAAAAAAACAGAGTGAGGAAACTGAGGTTATCAGAAAATGATTAGTGAAACTTACTGGTGATTCATTATGAGCAAAAGAGAAGACCACAGTGAAAATCGAAGTTTGATAAATTGACTGTTTATTCAAGCAAGTGTCTTAGTTGGGGTTTCTGTTGTTGTGAAGAGATACTATGTCCAAGACATTTCTTATAATATAAAGCATTTAATTTGGGGTTTACATACAGTTTCAGAAGATTTGTTCTATTGTAATAATGGTGGCAAAGCATAGGCAAACACAGGGCTGGAGAAGATCTATATCGGGATCCACAGACAGTAAGCAGAAGAATGATGCTGGATTTTAAAACTTCATAGCCCAATCTAAATGACACACTTTCTTCAAGAAAATTACACCCACACCAATAAGTCCATACCTCCTAATCCTTCTAAAATAGTACCAGTCCTTGACTACAAAGCATTTAAATATATGAGCCTATGTGGCCATTCTTATTCAAAACACTATAGTCAGTTTGTCCAAAGACTGTTGATTAGAGAAAGTTGATGAAATTGACCACCTGTAATTTAATGGGGAATCGTAATTTGAAATAGATTTTAAGACAGAATTTCCAGGTAAGATCAAGATTTGCCATCAAATAACCATTAAGTTGAACAGCTTTGGTGGAATAAAACAAAAGAATCACTAAACTTTGTGCCAATTTGTTGGAAGTTTCAGCAGTGTAGGTGCTGAAATATCTAAATATTCTAGAGAAAATAGAGTACAATAAGAGTGACAATAAAATGACATACAGCTTTCAGTTTCTATAAAAGTGAATGCAAAGAAGTGGAGAAAAAGCACTTGGCTTTTCTTTTTAGCTAGTTAGCAAAGATGAAGATTTATTTAGCACTACACTTTCAGAGTGGAGACTTCACTAATGGAATCCATAATCTATTCAAATCTAGATGGTAGATAATGATAGAAAGATAGATAGATAGATAGATAGATAGATAGATAGATAGATAGATAGATAGATAGATGATGATAGACAGACAGACAGACAGACAGACAGACAGACAGACAGACAGACAGATAGATAAACATAGCATATGGACATACATAATCTCTCAGGCATGTAAGATATGTTAAGAATTGTTCATTCTGGTTTGTAATTCCACTAGCATGCTCTGTATTTTGTTGTTGACTGATAGCAACAGGAAGGAAGTCAGAATGTGAATGAAAGGAAAAATGGTACACAAATGTGATAAAGGTGATTGTTCCTTCTTGTTATAAAATCAAATTGTGAACCATGTGTTTTGGATATCAAAGGAGAAGGGAAATAATTTCTCTGATTGTCCTAAAATAGACTTTGGTGGTTCTGAAGTGGGGGTAGTGGAGTTGTACTATCAGAAAAAGACCTGTTGGTACGTTATGTTGACACACACTTACTAACGCATCTGGTAGAAAATAAATGCTGCAATTTTAAAAACCGTGGGTTTTTGTTGTTTATAAAGACAGGGTTTCTCTGTAGCTTTGGAGCCTGTCCTGGAACTAGCTCTTGTAGACCAGGCTGTTCTCGAACACAGAGAAATCCGCCTGCCTCTGCCTCCTGAGTGCTGGGATTAAAGGCGTGAGCCACCACCGTCCACTACTGGCTTTAGAGCAACAAACTTCAAAACTATATTTTGAGAGCCACAGTGTGAGTTCCAAAATTAATGTTATTTCACAGTTATAGGGTTTCTCTTTTAATTTGTTGGTGCTTTCTCTGTCTTTTTTTTTCTCTTTGACTTTGTCTCTCTTGCATCTCTCTCTGTATTTGTGTGTGTGTGTGTTGTAATTAGTAGAATGAAAAATCTTAACTGTTACATTGATCATTCTGTGATTATCCATCTTCTTCATTACACATTTGTGATTCTTGCAAAGTCCTCAAAGTGATATTTTAGTAAATTAGATGGGTTGGAGGTTAAGAAGGATCTAGGAGGGGGAGTTGTAGGAGGGTAAACCAGGACCAAAATGTATTTTATGAAAACAAATTAATTTTTATTAAAAAATCGTTGTGTCAGTCAACTTTAAGGCTAAAACTTAATCAAGAATTATGATTGAGCAAAAATGCCTCATAAGACACCATGTAGTGAGTGAGAGAACCATACCGAATATCATTGATCTTATCTTTGTCACTTGCATGGGAAAGTAGTCAAGAGGATATCTGGAGCACTAGCAGGTGGTCATATGAAGTTTTTCTTACTTTACTTTTGATTCAGTTGGTTTCTGTAACTCTGTCTCAGTACCAGCCCTTAGACACTTATACATTCCCCATCATGATATAGTGTTTACAATTATTTAGTTTTAGTTTTTGTTTTTATATAATTTTGTTCCATCTCCTCAGAAAGCAATCTTTCTGGGGCTGCCCAAGTTTTGTGGACTTTTATGAAATATGTTTCATATATTTTCTCTCTCTGTTTTTCTGCCTGTGTGTCTGTCTCCGACTTACTGTCTCTCTCCTTCCATCTCTGTTTCTCTCCCTCTTCACCACTTCAGAACACTACATCATTAGGCATTTAATATTACATGGTGAGGGTTGTGGCCTGGAAATACTGTTTTCCATATTTGTCAGCACACCAGGAGAGTTCATTACCCAGATAAAGGAAAAACAAGAAAGTTCATAGCAAAGATGATATGAAGATGCTGACTTAGCTTGGAATGGATTCCCACTGATCCTGGAATTAGAGTCTGTGTGTGAGAGAGAAGCAAAAGGAGAGTGATTGCTTTTAATGTCATGAAGATAAAAACTGACAGGACACAGAAAGCAGAGTTAGATACTCGGAGTCCTTTATTATAGACAGAGTTCCACCTCTGAAGCTGTGCCAGGCATTCCTTCCGTAAGTGAGATATCTGTAGACTTCCAGGATAGCATATTGGCAAAGTCAGTCATGTTTTTAACTTGTTAGTTTTGGAGGGAGATATGCTATTGAAGTTCCAGATACCCCATCACACTTTTTTATTTCATTAGGAATTTACTGAAAGCTAAATTTCCCTGATTCTGCCTTATTTGTACACTGAGGAATGATCCATCATTAGTGAATATGCTGGCAACGAGTCTCGTAAAGTCAGGACCCATTCCAAATGGGAATTAATGGGGTGCAAAAATGGTCTTTCCACATTCTCAGCCCTTATCAGGGTCAAAAATCTATCTTTAGGTGGGCCTGAAAATCAATTAAGCATTAATCACACATATGGGTGGAATGTGACCTTAGCAAGTTGTCTTGCCTGCGTCTTGATGTTTCCATCTGGTCTGTGAAAAGAATGTTCAGATGATGTAGCAAAATGATTATGATTTCAAGGGGAACAGTCATTATGGGTCCTTATCTTCCTAAACTTGATAAGTTTAATCCAAGTTGCCTGGGAGGGAAGAACTCATAAAATACTTTATCTGAAGCAAGTGCAAAACTACTCATAAACTCAAAGGTTAATCACTGCTCCAGAAGAGCAGATGAAGGATACAGGGCAGTTTTATGATCCTGTATTGTGCTGCCCTTATTAATCATGTTAGGAGTTGCGTTAATATACGTGCCTGTGCTTCATCTTAAAACTCTCATGGAGAAACAGACTGACAGATGCTGCAGATGATGATGGGAAAATTTATTCAAGCCAGCTTTTCATTTCCCAGAGTTAATCAAGGCGAAGAAATGCATTTCAGTACTTTGGCTTTTTAATATATTTTGTTTCCATACAACATTTTCTGACACTTATTTTGTACTTACTTTTAAATTTAAAATCATATCTATTCTGAGCTCCAGATATTTGCTTCATTTATCTGTCTGTCCACTCAGCTTGATTTTATAGTGACAGATGAATAGCTTGATCATCTGTGTAATGATCCCTTCAGATTCACCAAACAGCATGTAAGTGGATTGGAGAATTATGATAATAGGGTTGTGGTTGCTCAGTCTGCAGACAGATTCATCTTTGACTCTCAATTGATGCAGGGCATTGCTGGGTATATGAGAATATAAAGGATTATACAGGTATAAGCCAGAAAAGGCACAAAGGAAGTTCCTGAAACAATGTATGTCACAATGTGATTGAGTCTATACATAAATAGGCTTCTTTTAAATCATTCATTAACATATTATTTAAGGGAAGGTAAAAAAAATCATCTAGTAATTCATATGATCGTTGCTTTTGTACTGTGACAAAAATCTGCCAGCATGTAAATATAAGTGCATTGGTATGTCCTGATTAAAAAACTGACTTAAAAATAAGTTAAAGGAAACATGCTGTTCTTTGAACTGATGTTTGCTGAGTGATGGCTTAAGATAACTACATGAATAAAGTGTAAATTTTAATATGGCACAATAAAAAAGAAGTGCCCTCCAGAATCTTTAAGGACTAGACCAAGGTCTATTTGGACCAGAGTTTTAGAAAGAAATGGTTGATAGTCAAGAATCTTTGCTTTCATGAGCAAAATATATGTTGTAGAGGAGGACAGAACAGGAAGTCCAGAATTTGCCCAGGAGGGTTTGGAATGGTGTCGGGAGTGCTTTTCTCACATTGAGAAGGAGCAGAATAACAAAAAGTCCAATCAAAGCCATTGCTTAAGACAAAAGAATACATGAGAAATCTATTTTTATAGTAACTAATATACTAAAAATACAAAAAAGAAAAAGACAAAGACCAAAACACTGTAAGACAATGCCATCACCAAAGGGAATGGGGTGCCTATAAAATGCTTCTAGACAATCAAACAGAACAGCTGGAACCTGTCAATTTTAAAATGACTGTGGCATTGAAAGAAAGCTCAGTGGGTATGTGTGGCTGTGCAAATATGAGTATCTGAGATCAGATCCCCAGCACACACATAAAATTCATTATGGCCATACATACCTGAACTCCAGCACTGGGATCAGGGGATAGGAGAATGTTGAAATTGGGCCAAGCAGTGTATAAATGAATACAGTTTGTGTGTTGTTATTTCGGGCATAAGCTAGCCAGGCGTTCGGGGTGTTGGGGATTCAACCCCGACGCCCCAATTTCAACAGATGGCTGCCCAACGTGTGGACAACTGAATCCACAGAAAGTCCGAGAAAGGCATGTTTGTTTTCTTGGTAGCAGCAGTTTCTCAGTTCTGCTCTGCTTGCTGGAGGCAGGCAGGCGCTCTCAGCTAGGAGAGGTTTCCTGACTCAGCTTTAGCTGCAAAGCCTTGCAGCTCTTTTAAGAGGTCCTGCCACGAAACACTTAAACATTGTTGATGAAAAGCTGAAGGCATGGTTTTCGGTTTTCAGCTGTAGCAGGAAAAAAGCTGCGCTGTTTAAAAATGCCGGCTTTCTGGGCTGTCCTGTCAGGGAAAACTCGGACTCTTTTACGCGGGCAGTTCGTGCGGTTTGCAAGCACAGGCTGCGGAAGCTCGCTTGCTGGCAAGGACCTTGAAACACTGTAGAGTTGTGGCACTGAAGGCGGCTCTGGCCGGTACCTCAGCCACAAGGTTGGAATTGCAGAAAGTTAAGGAATGAGCTACATCTAGAGGGCAAAGCCACGCCTTTAGTCCTACTGAGATTGCTTGGTAAATTAAAGACTTAGGTGGTCAGAAAAACAGAGAGAGATACAGTAAAAAGAGATTCAAAGATAAAGAAAATTTTTAAATGGTTTACACTGTGTTAAAAATATATGCAAGCTAAAAGTAAGTTTTTAAAAGTAAAAAATAAGGAAGAAAAAGAGAAGTTGGTTGTGGTAGTACACGCCTTTAATCCGAACACTTGGGATGCAGAGAGAAATTGACCTCTGTGACTTCAAGGTATGGTAGCACACGCCTTTAATCCCAGTGCCTAGAAGGCAGAGACAAACAGATCTCTGTGAGTCCAAGGTGTAGTAGCATACACTTTTAATGCCTGGGAGGCAAAGACGGGCGGATCTCTGAGAGTTCAAGAACAGCCTGGTCTACAGAGCTATTCCAGGTCAAAGATATACGCTCAAAAAGTTAAAAGTAAAAATAAACGAAATAGAGGTTAAAATAAAGCGCACAAAGATAGAAAATACACAGAGAATTTTGATACTGTATGCTATTATGCTCTCTTTGAATTGTTTGAATGCTGAGGAAGGAGCAACAGATGCCAAACGGTATTTACTTATAAATGCTGCTAAACTAACCAAACATAGATATTGTGAAAATGCCTTGACTTTGAAATTTGGATTTAAGGATATGATACTTTGGAAAGGAGTTTCTTGTTTTGTTTTCACAGAGGATGAGACCCTGTTCATTTCTTCTATTCCGATGTGGTATGATGGACCACGGCCTCCTGAACGGTTGCTGTAAACATCTTCAGAAAATTGCTTCGCTCAACCGCCGACTGAGATGAAACTAGCAAACAGGTTATACCATGAAAGACCTAATTAACAACGCCCCCATTCAGCAGGAAGCAGTTTGGAAAGATAACTGCGCCCATGTTCCCAAATACGGTTTATAAGTGTTCTTTACATTTAAAGGGGGAAATGGTATAGGTATGAATAATTTGCATTGATATGGATTTTGCTTTAGTGATTTAAATTTAAGGTCAATTTTGTTATATGTATCTGTATTTCTGATCTTGATTAGGTGTAGTGATTGTGTAGTTCATTTAAAAATGTAATGTATATAGGTTGTTAATAGATTAGTTAAGTTAAGTTAAGTTAATATGTTAGTTAAGGTTTTCTAGATGTACATAGATATATTTTAGATAGGCATTCTTCATATCTTTCAAAGATTATAGAATATAGCATTCTAAATGTTTTAATAACTTAGGGCTTTTCATGACAATGAGACACTCTGCTCCTGGCAGCACCAATCTACTTCAGGAAGAAGATGGGCATCGAAGAGGATCCTTATGGAGTTTGATAGCCATTGGGCAAGAAATTGTTCTTGCTTGGACTATTGCATAAACTGGACACAGAGAACCCGCAGAGAGAGGACTACTGAACTTGCCTAAAGGTGAGATGATCTTTCGGGGTTCCTGATTCATGAAAGAGTCTGCAAGACATTCTTCAGGACAAGCAGATAGTGACTGCCTTTGAAATTTCCTGCTTTATGGAATGTCTGCTGAAAACTATGGGCCTGTAGGCCGAAGATGGATGCCCCAACGGTACAGAGGAACTTTGGGTGACTGTACAAGCAGCAAGATGTCTCTGTCATTTCTAGAGTTTGAAAGTTGCTTATTTCTTGTTTGCTTAGGTGATATTGTATCTTTCTGGAGTCTTTGATGGGAGTTAAGAATAGTTAGTTATAGTTATACTTTTCCTTAGTTATGATAAAGATTATCATAATTTTACTTGATAACTGTTTTATGTAATTTTGCTATGTTAAAGTTAAAGCCTTTCCAATTTGTTTAAACAGAAAAAGGGGAAGTGATGTGGGAGTGTCATATATTAATCTGTTGATTTCATTGGTTAAAATAAAGACACTGCCTGGCTGGTCCAATTGGTTAGAACATAGGTGGGAGGAGTAAACAGAATAGTATGCGGACAGGAAGAGGAAGTGAGCTCAGAGTGAAGCACGCAGCTCCGCTCAGAGACAGCAGCCTCCTGTCTAGCAGGCAGACAGGATGGCCCAGCTCTCTGAGGCACGCACTCGATGAAGCTCCGACTCAAGATGGATGTAGGCTAGAATCTTCCCGGTAAGCGCATTTTGGGGTGCAACACACTTTATAAGAAATGGGCTAGTCCAGGTCCGAGAGTTAACCAAGAAGAGACTAGAAATAATGGGCCAAGCAGTGTATAAATGAATACAGTTTGTGTGTTGTTATTTCGGGCATAAGCTAGCCAGGCGTTCGGGGTGTTGGGGATTCAACCCCGATGCCCCAATTTCAACAGGAGAATCTCCTGCCAGACTAACTGAAAACCTGAAATCTCTGTGCTTAGCAAGAGACAGAACCAAAGAGAATAATGGAGACAGTCATAAAGACAGACAGAAATCCAGCATTCTTCTCTGGTCTCTACGTGAGTGTGCACGGTGTAAACATACAATGTGCATCCATCTTCACACAAAAGATCCCTTATGAGTTGCCAGCTTTATCACTTTAGCCCTTTCTCAAATCACATACACTGTGAACTCAGAACCGTGTCCCAACCGTACACACGGCCAGAGGATTGGCTCTAGACAGCTAAAAGTACCCAACTTGTGCTGTGCAGATATTCTTGAATCTTACTCTTCACAATATTAAAAAAAATAACTGTGGAATGGGAGTAAAACTATTTTTAAAATTAAAGGAAAAACCTAAATTCATCTTAAATATATATTTATAT
This sequence comes from Microtus obscurus, assembly GCA_963919715.1. Classification (NCBI taxonomy): domain Eukaryota; kingdom Metazoa; phylum Chordata; class Mammalia; order Rodentia; family Cricetidae; genus Microtus; species Microtus obscurus. Next base: position 18,680,071 of record CAWTZC010002535.1, on the reverse strand, counting down.
ATCTAAATTTACTATATGTATATATATACTAAAATATTTGATTTCAAGGGTTCTATTTCAAAAATAGGATTCTCTGTGTTAATGTACACAAGCATATTTGTACGGGGATCCTAAATATATTTTTATTTGAGTATTTTATTTTTCACCTGGATAAAACAAATTGAGTACTAGTTGCTGTTCAAGTATAATCCAATTATTTTGTTTTGCTGATTACAGGATTGTAAGTCATGAAATTCATTTATATTAATGAGCAGATAAAGTTTGAGTTATAGTATCTAATAAATAACTTCATTTATATTTTATACCAAAACACTGAATAGCACTGGTGTGTTCTCTTAGGCAAATTGAGAACCCTGTTATATACCTTGTCAACATTTTAAAAGAAATCAATGTTATGGCTCAATCTGCCATGAAATTTAAACTCAGTTGTCAGTCCTGTTTGTAATAAGTTAAGAAATGCTCAGTATCTCTATTTCTCAATAGTGGAATTGAGTATTTTACTAATATTTTTTCCAAGTCTAAAGTTATTAAATCATGACATTGAAACAGAATCCCCTACCTGCCCTTTGCTTGCCTCTACTAATCCCTAAGGTAGCATTCAACTACCATTATTACATGAAGAAAGAGGAAATATTCAAAAGTTTTAAAATATTAAATCTATTTGAACATGGATAAAAACAATATTTTTTAAAACATCTGCTGCAGTATTCACCCTAAGATTAAGTTAAATTATGATTGATAGTGAGGCATTAACTAGATGACAAAAAGAAAATTTATACTTGAATGTAGAGAAATTAATGTTGATTGAAACTTTTGGATTATTCTCTATGTAGCAGTCAGATTTGAGACACCAAAATAAAAGAAAAGTTGAAAGAGATTTCTTCACTGGAAATATGCCTCAATATAGATTTACAACCTGTTATGTTTGTGATAGAGAAATACTTAGAGCTTCATTGAATCCCAGGAAATTTATGGCCATTCAGTGCAGATCAAGCAAATGATGATGACTGTAACTCATGTCTTTTTCCTGGTGGAGACATGGAATAACCAGAAAGCACCCATCTGATGTGATTTTGAAAAGGGAGAGGAGCCTGGTTTGGGAGAAGATGCACCAATAGAGCAAAGGGCTCTACCTCAACCATGTGTTTTACTTAGTTTTTCTTTGCAGCTCTTAGTAGTCTTTGATTACTCTGTATGTTTAGTGTTTTGATTATCATGTGGTGAGAGGACTTTTTTGGATCCAGTCTATTTGGTGTTCTGTAAGCTTCTTGTATCTTCATAGGCATATCTTTATTTAGGTTAGGAAGGTTTTCTTCTAAGATTTTGTTAAATATATATTCTGTGCTTTTGAGTTGAACTGCTCCTTCTTCTATAACTATTATTATAAGATTTGGCCTTTTCATGGTGTCCCATATTTCCTGGATATTTTGGATTAAGCTTTTGTTAGATTTAATGTTTTCTTTAACTGATGAGTCTATTTCCTCTATTGTATCTTCAGCACTTGAGTTTCTCTCTTCCATCACTTGTATTCTGTTGTTCATGCTTGTGTTTGTGGTTCCTGATCATTTTCTCATGATTTCTTTTTCTACAATTCCCTTGGCTTGTATTTTCTTTATTGTCTCTATTTCAGTTTTCAAGTCTTGAATAGTTTCTTTCATATGTTTGATTTTGGCTTTTTTTTTGGGGGGTTTCTTTGAGGGATTTGCTGATATCTTCTAATTTTTTGTTTGTCTTTTCCTCAATTTCTTTAATGGAATTTCTCATTTCCTGTTTAAGAGTTTCAAACATTCTTTTGAAGTTTTGTTTGTTTGTTTTGTTATCTTCTTCTGCTTCATCTATATTTGGTTTTTCAGGTCGTTCTGTTGTAGGGTCTTTAGGTTTTACTGGTGTTGTGTTGCTCTTTCTGGTGTTGTGTGTGTTCTTACCTTTTTTCTCATCTTTTCCTCTAATAGATGTCGTTATGGCTGTCTGAAATTCTGTTGAATAATCTTCTAGTTGCCAAAGAATACAAATCTCAGATGATTGTTCCTCATGGTACAGTCAGTGCCACAGTTCTAGTTACCCCATTGATTACTCCATGTTCCTGGAGATAGCTCAGCACTCCTGTGCTTTGTTCTGCTCCCTTGGAGTTTGCTATCTCAGGCCTACTTTGACCTAGGTTACCAGCTATGATCTGTTTCTAAAATCCTGGTCTGGGTCCCCTCCTGCAGAAGTCCCTAGCTTGGAGTTGGTCCCACAAATGTTTATGGCTCTCATCTACTGCCCCAAAGTTCCCGGGCTCAGGTGCACCCAGAACCCCAGAGGAACTGGCTCAGGCTTACTCCCTCAGAAGTCCCAGACTCATGCTCGAACCCACAGAGGTCCTGGCTCAAATGGACTACAAGTGAGACAAAACGTTTAGAGTTTCCCAAAAGCTAATTCTCTGATGGGAAAAATGACAATTGATTCACAACTTTCTCCTCTTGATCTACAGTGTTAAGCAGAAATAAAAGAAAGAATCAGAATTAGTGAATTATAAGCAATATTGACAGGGTGGAACAATTCTGGAAGCTGGAAAGTCCAGGACCTACTACAAGCCACTCAGTATGACATGGAGGCTCACAGTCACCCCTAAGCATACCCTCTCAGTCGTGTGCCTATGAGTAGAAGGGGCAAAAAAGCCTCTCAGAAGAAATTTATAAGAGAAATACCTGCATTTTAAACGTAGAACCCTCCTCAGCTAGTTATCATCAATAGGAAACCAAGACCATTCCTTTGGGGGATAGATTTCAACTTGTAAATTGTGGGAACAAAAATACTTAAGTCATAGCAACTTATTATCTTCCAACTTGAATATACTCTCATACATTTATTCTTTACTACAAAATGACAAGGGGACAAACTGTGAATGCTGAATATAAACTTATTGATAATTTGTGTTCCCCAATTTATACTGTTAATTTCATATGGTCCAATTATTTTCTGGAAATCTGAGTGTTGTTTCTTCTCACTTAACATTGTTATTCTGCATGAATATGTCTTCTAAGTGTTGACAGCAAGTTTATTTTCCATGATAATAAATAAGTTTAAATTTCAATATTTATGACAAAAATTCAACTTAACATCCATTTATTTATTACAAGGATACCCTGTTTGCTTTCATCAGAAGATTTTGTGCAGTTGTTGGTGAATGTCAAAATCTCAGGTGTCATAATATTTAGCTAAGATGAAAATATTCTAACGTTTAAAAATGTTCCTTTCTCAGTGCTGGTCTAATCAGTTCCTGAATTTAATTTATAAATTTCTTGGTTTATTTTGTTTTTGCAAGTTTGCATTAACTTAAACCAACTATTAGAGTTACATATTACAACAGGGCAATTAAATTAACCTTTGCAAAGTTGAATTTTATTTTTGTTCTACCTCATAAAAATAATTATAAAATTTTAATATTTTATGAATAGCTATATATCTAAATGCACAATACTATAAATAATGGCCTTTAGATAAATTTTATTACTGGGGCCAATAATACTAGATGCAACAATTTATCTATGAAACCCACTGTATTTGTTTTTCCTTAACATTAATTGGAATTTTTTTTTTTTATAGTAAAAGTGCTTTATATGGGCAGTGGTTAATAATCTCATACCAAACAGTACAACTCAAACTCCAAGACTAATACCTCAAAATTACTTATTTGACTAACTGCTGTGATAATCTGTCTTTATTTAGTTCTTAAATGTATGGCAAATATCTTGTATGGAGACTTTTCATAAGAAATGTCTTTAATGCCAGGAAGCAAGATGAGAACATTTTCAATTCCTCAGGGAATTTCAGGTTAATTATTGTTTGTATACCTCCAGGTTGATTATGTTTTCAAGAGAAAATGAGCTGGGGACTAGACAGTCAGCATGAAGAAAATACACAGATATGCACTGAGATATTTTATAAAAGTCAAACTGCAGAGCAATGAGCCATGCCACTTGCGTCATCTTTAATATTAAAATAAAAATTGAGGAAATGCAATTTGTATTATTATATTTATTTTATAATTACTTTAAAGCTTCTTAAAATGAGAAAGAAACAAAATATACTAAAAATGGGTCTGATCTTGCATAGCTTTAATCCTGATACTGCAGAAGTGAAGTGAAGAGAATTAGTTGTTCCAGGTTAACCTTGAAAGTATATGAAACCTTAGGTAAAACTGGGCTACATGAGATTTTACTCTGTAAAACAGGGGAGAGGGGATGGAGAGATAGCTCAGCAGTTAAATAACTGGTTGCAGACCAGATTTTGGTTCTCTGTACTCACATGGCATATCATAAACGCTGTATCTTTAGCTTTAAAGGCTCCAACACCTTCCTCTGGCCTCCAGGGGTGGCTACACACATGTGCATACTAGGGCACATTAGCTTCAAAAATAAAATAATGTTGAAGGCATAGATATGATCCAGAGAGATAGACAGGGAGACACAGAGTTAGAGAGAAGAGAGAAAAGGAGAGAGAAATCTGATGAGGCAGAATTAATTAAATCTTTAATCAGTAAAGCAATTAATTCATGAAATTTTCAATTTATTTTCAATAAATCAGATTCGCCAAATGACTAAGAACTTAAAATTTCATTTGTTCTACAGGAAAGCTTTACTTTTCATGACTGAAACAGCTGATTTTTCAAAAGTTCCACTTCTTTCCTGGTCACACTTATTGCTAAAGAACTTATTAGATGGATCTTTCAATCGGTGAAGTTAACTAAGTGGAGCGTTTTAAATAATACTTTTTTACCCATTTAATTTTGAATACTATAATTCTCTCATTTCCTGAATCCTTGTTAGTGTGCCAGATCAATAAAACCATCTTTCTAACCAATTTACTTCTGGATTTACATTTGAAATATTTTTATTTCTCTCTGTATATTTGAAAACATACAGGGTTATATTTACAAGGTTATTTTATTAATGAGTTGGCATGCGTGCCTTTAATTAAAAAAATATTTTTGGTAAGGTTTTAAATAATTGCTTCTTGTAATGGTTTGCAATGTAACTAAACAGTGACAGGTATTAAAAGATGATAGCCCATAGAGCAACCCCTACAAATCTTCCCACTCATACGCTCTATGCATTCCTCACTTTCCTACACTGCACAGACTTAAAGCAGTTCTTGCTCTTCCGAAATGCTCTTTGCCTCTCATAACTGAGCCATTTCAAGTAAGTTACTTATCTATCTTTTCATAAGTTATAGTAACATTTTGTTATAGTATATAGGAGATAGATCGATAATGAGCAGTCATGATTTTTTTCTACATACAGCTATTGACATTCGTATTCTCAAATAAAATTTCTCTTCTCATTTTCTTCATTTATAAAGTTTAATATCCTCCTGAATTAGCCCTTTAAGTTGGAGTCATCCTATGATTTCGGTGTCAGAAAGTGTCAGCACCTTGAGCCTCCCTTAACCTCTGGTAATTTCAGAGAATAAATTTGATGATCAGAAACTCATTCTTAATAATTATTGTTAAGCATTCTGTTAAAGAACTTGCCCAGAATGTACAGGACCCTGTTTTCCATTACAAACACTGGGAAGCCAACAAACACAAATATTCCATTTAATTCATATTGATTGAACATAAAGCTTACAAATGTAACTTATATAAGAAGCCAAAGAAGTACAGACTACATAGAAATATACTTTTAAAACCCCTAATTTTGCTGCTTTTAATTTTTTATTAAAATTTTAAAATATATTACATAGCCACAGTTTTCCCTTCCTCCTCCAACATTTGCCCTTGAATGATATATCACATAAGTTTGAAAGTTTTGTATCAGAAGGTGATCACAAATAGTTTGTTCTTCTGCCTGAAACTTGTGTGAAATACTATGGAAGCTAAAATTGATTTATATTATTGCATATGAATGTGATTGCTCAGAGCAATTTCTGTCTACAATTAAACTGAACCACAAATCAATTCATTAAGCTCTTTGCTAATATTTCATTTGTTTCTTTTCTACTTCCAACAATGTTGGAATTTTTATTTCTCTGTTAAGGAAAGAAAATATTTAACCATTAGATCAGAAGATATGCTTTATTTTCTTTTCATGTATGCTTATGTTTGTTTATAACCTTAATTTGTTCTTTTCTGAATCAAGTTTTCTTGATGAATTGTTATCTAGTCCATGGATTCTGCGATTGTGTCTCTAATCTACCATTAAATCCTTCTATTTGATATCTTTCAATTGTATAATTTATTTAGTTCAATGTGAAAGGATAAGTAAAATTATTCTGTTTTAAAAACTTGATAGCCACCACTAACAAATTGTCCTAGGTATGTGGCTGATATCTGAATCTCCTTTGGAATCTTTACATGATCCAAAATTTCTTTTTGTTTTTCACTCCATGTGATTACTGTTAGGGCATATCAGGAAAAGGAAAAGAAACATAAAATGAAGTCTTGACAACATGACTCCCCAAAGCTGAGCAATGATGACAGCAATAAATGACAGCACTGCAGATGGGGAAAGCCCATGAATGCAACACTACACAAAGATCTGTAGGGCAGGAGAAACAGATGGGAACTGCTGAGTTGGTCTTCCTCAGAAAAGAGCATAGTAATAAGTTGGTCAGTAACAACAAATAGGCAGGCATAAAAACATTCAGACAGGCAGAAATATATAGACTAAATAGGTTATAGTTTTGAATATATATATATACTATTTGTTTTGTTTTTCAAGACAGAGTTTCTCGTCCTTTGTAACCTGTCCTGTAACTAGCTCTTGTAGAACAGGCTGGCCTTGAACTCAAGGGATCTGCCTGCCACTGTCTCCTGAGTACTGGAACTAGACATATGCCACTATCATCCAGCTACATATATATTCTTAAAAATATGAATAACAATAGTATAAAAAAGAGACAATAAATTTGAAGGAGGCTAGCCAGGGGATCATATGAGAGAACCTGCATTTTAATTATCATCTCAAAAACAAAATTTAATAAATGTAATTCTCATAGGTCTCTGTTTTGTTTTGTTTTTGTTCTTATTGTTCTCAAACATGTCTCTTTATGCTTGAAATCTAACTTGTTTCATAAGCTTTTGTATTGACTATTGCCTTGTGTACCTTATTGTTACTCATTAAGAAATGTGGTACATTTACACAATGGAGTACTACACAGCATAAAAAAATGACATCTTGAAATTTACAGGCAAATGGATAGAGCTGGAAAATGTTATATTGAGTGAGGTAACTCAGACCCAGAAAGATAATTATCATATGTAATCACTCATAAGTGGCTTTAGACATAAAGCAAAGAAAATCAGCCTATAATTCACAAACCCAGAGAACATAGAGAACTATGAGGACTCTAAGATAGACATACATGGATCACATCTACATGGGAAGTAGAAAAAGACAAGATCTCCTGAGTAAATTGGGAGCATGAGGACCATGGGAGAGGGTTGATGGAGAATGGAGATGAAGGGAGGGGATCAGAGAAGAATGTACAGTTCAATAAAATCAATAAAAAAAAACCCACATAACTCACAAGTTAATGACTGTATCACTGGGTTAAACATCAGCTTCAATGTCTAGCCAGTTAAAAAATGAACCATGAAAAAAATTAATAACAGTTACTGAAGTCTTATCATCCCATTTTCACTGCTGAGGAATCTAAGACATTCAAGGTCTGACCACATTTGTTACTTAGCGAAGTCATCATCTACAGTGGTAGTTAAAAATAAGACAGTAATCTGTATAACTTTTTTGATAGTTCATATATTGACATTAACGACATTAACAGTCACTAACTTTTTATCGTCAGAAGATAAGTACTATCATAGTTATCTTCTGTCAGGTGTATAGCCCAAAGAGAAAGAACAATCAATGTGTATGGAGTTTGACCTCAATGACTGTGAGCAATCTAGGATGTATTTGGAGTTCATATATATTCCTCTTTTTCCCTTTCTCAAGCGATAAAATGAGAGGAATTCCCTATGTTTGTTTGTTGTTTATTTCTTTAAAAGAAAACACAAACATCCATTTTAATATGTAAAGAGCCACTTAGGTACCAATTTAAAAGTTTAGTATGTATGAAATAATTGACTTTAAACTTAAATTTCAGGCAGGGATTTCTTCACAGTTCTAACGAATGTTAAGACATTGAGATCATTTTTATTATTATTATTCACAAAGGATAGTAGGTGTTTACATGTCTCAGTTGAATAAACGTTTAATATTGGGCTTTTTTCCTCTTTATCTCTGTGCATATCTTATTGTACCGTCTGTGTGCATGTGTAGATATGGTGTTATGTGTGTGAGCATGGAGCACATGCCATAACACAAGTGGGTGTTAGAGGAGGACTACCTCAAGGCCACCTTCCTTACTTCCATGCTTTGTGAAAGAGGGTAGCATATTGCATTCTGTTTTGCATGACAAACTACCTGTTCCATGAGAACCTGTTCAAAAGTTTTCTCATTCTCACCTTCCATCTCTATATAGATGTACTAGGATTACAAATAAATACTAGTGCATGTTTCCTGCACTTGTACATAGAAGCTCTACCAATGGAGCAATCCCTGTGGCCCATATTCTTTGTCTACTTAATGGATGTAAAATAAGACTAAGATTCATTTTTTTCAGTTTTTCTTTTATGGAATTAACTTATTATATCACACATAACATTTAGTCATGAAAAGATCTGAAAATATTTCTAATGAGTGCACTTGATGATTAAGGTCTTAAAAATGAAATACTGATTATTTTCTAGAAAATTTTTAGGAGAGATGGTGGGGTGGGTCAACTCAGACACCTTTATACAGGCCTGCGTGATAATTGAGTTGATCCTTTCTAGACCAACTACCAGGATTGCCCCCATCAGATAACAAGAAGGAAAGAAGAGTGAGAAGGAAGAAAGTGTGAGGGGGATTCAAGGGAGGTAGGGAAAAGAAAACTTAACTAATATAGTGATTGATACATTAAATTGATTGAGAATGTAAATATGAATTCTTATAAAGGAGTGGAAGCTCTAGCAAGTAACAGAAAGTGTTGATCCTTTTCTTTTGTTTCAAATTCTATCCTAAATTAATAGCTTTTGAAAAATATGTAGTTTAAATAATATATATGTATATACAAATTATATCTCTATATGTAATTTCTAAACTATATATTATATTAATATGTTAATTATATTACATATAATCTATAAATTATAAATATGGGAAGTTATACCACAAATAATATCTACTTAAAATGTAAGTGTTCATTAAATAAAAGCAGAGGCTTAATTTGTAATTCTTAGAAGAATATCATGATTTCTTTGTCATTACAAAACTACTCCTTCATTTTATATTTTTACTCATTTAGCAGCCCAAAATGTTAAGGGTCTTATTAATTTACTTAATTTTACATTCATAAGAGTATCATGTTGAGAAACAGAGAAGTATTAAAATATTTTAATAATCATGAAACTAGAAGAGAGTAGAGGCATTATTGGCCAAAAATTATGAGTTTACATAAATATATATTTTTCTTCAAATAAGAATTTGGTAGTAAAAGTTGTGAGTAAAGGGGCTGAAAATAATCCTCACCTTTTATGTTCATGTGTTTCATGGACAGAAACTTCAGTCACATAAAATGGTAAGAGGTCTAAGGTTAATATTGTCAACTCCTTCCTAAACTTTATTTTTGTTCGCTATCTATGTATGTTTGAGTGTGTATCATATGTGTGTTTCTGCTCATGTGGGTATCTACAGATGTATGCTTGAGAACAGCCATATGGAGGCCAGAGGTCAATCTCAGCTCCAACTTTCAAACACATTCCATCTTAGCTTTTGAGACAGTATCTTTCACAGACACTGAAACTGACCAGTGGGGCTAGGTTGATCTTCTGTGTCCTTGACACCTCAGAAGCTTTACACTAAACATTCCTTTCACATGTAAGCCATGAATCAGAACTCAGGTGTGCATGCTTGGACAGCAGGCATTTTACCTAGGGACTCATTTTGATAGTCTCAAGTATAACTTCTTCATGGTTTATACTAACATATTTGCATGTCATATGTCTGGGGACAGATTACTGGGACTCATTTGCAGCAACTAGAAAGTTCTCTATACCAGATATGGGATTATTCAAGAGAAGTTCTTTACTTGTCATTCTATCCAGATACAAGCATATTTTAAAATGAACATGAAAATAATCTCTATTATTTATGCTTCTAGAAGATTCAACATTTGTCCAAGATTTTAAGATTCATAATGAGTACCTAGCCTATCTTTAATGTGAAAACAATCTTCTCTACTAAACTCTGACCACAAAGGTACAAATCAGTGCCAGTGATCATATTTTGGTTCATTTATGAAAATTCCCAACCCTAACATTTCTCACTCTGCAAGCACATTTGAGCTTTGAAGATGTGTTACATAGTTCTTGCAACTGAAAATAATTGGAATGTGGCTAGATAAATGCTCACATATCAACATAGTGAGAAATTGCCATGAGTAGTATAAAAATAACACTTATCACTAATGGGACATAAAATTGTCATTCCCTGGGTAGTAACTTAACTGTTAAGATTGTAATAGAGAGGTGGAAGCAATTTTAGTTTCCCTCTGACCTCTAGGTTGGTCATATTTTATGAATTGGTTTGAACAATTCATTGAAAACAACAGATAAGAGATCAAAAGGAAATAACACATGTAACACCTAATAATCCTCCTTGGTGGGAAAAATTGATCATTCATAAAGCATAGTTCAAATTTCTACCTTTCCTCTTGGAAAGAGTTAGAGGTGTTAGGAGCACAATTCATAAAAGTCTAACTGGAGGACAACATTTATTGTAATGTTTGTCTTCCCTACTAAGCATTTGGTGGAATATTCAGACCAATGAACCAAATCACTGAAGACCTAAGACCAAAGACCACAACCAAGTGGGTTGATATCTTAAAGGCTATTGGCTGAAGGAGCAGAAGGAGATCCCACAACACGTTCCACTTTTCTTTAAATAGGAGGGTTCCTATACAATTTCAAAGAGTCTAATACAAAACTATATACAGTAGGAACAGTTATCAAGTATAAGATTAGAATTACAACTAGCATGAACAATATTAAACAAGGAACATACGCTAAATATTTTATATATTTAATAAACATTCTATCTTAAGGAGTCTAAGTCTTGTATTGGCTAGATCATAAGAGGACAGTAATATGACTATGTAATTTTCAACCCCATCAAAGGACTGAGAAGGGAGATAATATTACTTAAATAGGCAGGAAGTGAAATCAATCAGCTTCCAAAACAGATTTCAGTACATCTTACCATTCCTTTGTTTAAATAAAAGGTGCTTTAAGATGCAAAACTTAAGATAAGAGAATGTAAGAATGTTTTGGTGTACAAAAATGTGTTTAAGGTATGTAAAATGCCAGTTATAAAGATGTGAGGATAAATAGTGATCACAAAGTTAAGTGATTTGAGACATTTGAAAGAATAAATCATGATCCAGATCTTTCTTTCTCCTTATGCTCCTGTTAAATTAGGATGCCAGTGGTCTATCCATAGGCTTAACATTAATCCATTTAGTTCTAATAAACTATTAATCCAACTCTGATAGAGTGCTAAGCACCATGTTATACCACTATCATCATAACTTCAAGTTCAAGATTTTAAATTCCTGTTGGTGGTGTCCTAACTATTGACCTCAAAGGTAGTTTTCATTGTGCAAAAACATCTGTCCCACTTTTCTGGCAGGAGTATAATGTCATCTCCAGTGTGTCTAAAATTTGCATTTTCACAAACTCAAAAAATTCTAGTAAGTTTAAGGAAGTTGACTTTGATTCACTTCACACAGATCAGACAGACTCCAAAATAAGTACTGTGAAAAGCCAAAGACCCCACCATCTTTCTTAACACCTTGCCTCCTTCAATTACCGGGACCTAAGGGAAAATTTTTCCTAAAGTTAACATTGTTCCTCTACTCTGCCAACTTCTTCCCAGGTCCAAGAGGTGCCAGATGATTCCACATAGCCAGTAAAAAGAAATAACCAGATACGTTAGGACAGGGTCAGCATCCCAGCTTTCTCAGGTCCCCCCAAAATGGACAATGCCACAGGTCAGCAGGAACTAGTCTAGAGAACTGAACACCCTCATTTCTTTAACCTGCCATGCCTAAGTCCTCACCTTTTGTAATAAAGAAGAGAGGAATGTTAGTATCCAGATGAACCTGATCCTGCCTCTTTTTTTTTTATTGAATAAATAATAATTTATTTTCTACTTCAGTTTGAAAAATAATAAAATGGTATGAGATAAATATGGAAAAACTATTGTTTATGCATGAACTTTTATCTTCTTAGGAACTGGAATTTACTTCTGATATATTCTATTAGAACACCATTTTCAAAAGTTTTGCATGTTGTTATATAACTTTGGAAACTTCCCATATTTGGTTTATTATTTGTATCTTAGGCAGAATTCAAGATTACAATTTGTTTGAGTACCTGACAGATGCTCTATATTACCCCTATGTGAAGGGCAGGCAGTATCCTGTCTCTTTAAAAAGGCAAAACTCTGTCTTCTTCCTTCTCTTCATTCTCTCTCTCTCTCTCTCTCTCTCTCTCTCTCTCTCTCCCCCTCTCTCTGTGTGTGTGTGTGTGCATCTATCTGTCTCTATCTACGTTTCTCTCTCCCTTTACCTTTTTTCTTTTCCCTCTCCCATCCCCTTTATCTCAGTAAAATTCCTAACTCAAGCTTTGTCTCTCCTGGTGAGGTTTCTGGCTCCCACCTGCCATGGTGTCTTATAGGCAGAATCGCCCTGGGCTCTCACTTGATGTGGTTTGGACCCACCTGCTAAAAAGGTCCCTCTCTTAGAGAAATCATTAAAATTAATATGACGGATTCAATTAGGAAAAATCAAAGTCCCAAGAAATTACTTGATGATGAATTCTTTCAGAATTGGTTATGTTAATAAAATCAGAAAGTTTCATTAAACACAGTTTCAAATCTTTATTTTCAAATTGAGTAAAGCAGAAATTGTATTCCATATGTTTCTTGGAAAAGTGACATCACAGAAGGGTAAAATAAGCAAAGCCATTGACCTTGTTGCAGGATGCGAGGAGAGATGATCAATGACCAGAGACCTTACACAGGTCAAACTCTTCAGGATCATACTTTAGACAACCTGCTTTCTTTCAGCTCTAAGTTCTAAAGTTCCCATCAGTTCCTATTAACCCAATTAAAAACACAACAATGATCTAATAGTTTCATGAACATAAACCCCTATAATCCATGCATGTTCCATAAGTCCATTATTTGACACCAAAGTAATCAGTTCATGATTAAGAAAAACAAACTATAAAATCCATAATATAAAGGTAATTTTTTCTAGTCTGTTATAATATGTGTTTAGTGAATAACACCTGCATTAGATTTAATATTATTTTTCAAAGACATTTCCTTTGGTCATTTGAATAAAAATGTCAACCCATAGGCTCATTAGAGTATATTTATTTAAAAGGATTAAGACCTGTGGTCTGGTTAGAATAGGGGTGCTTTTGTTGGATGTCTTGGAACACCGAGGGTGGGCTTTGAGGTTTCAGTTCAAGCCACACCCAGATGTTTACTCTTTCTTCCTGCTGCCTGCTGAGATGCAGAAGTCTCAGATACCTCTCCAGCATCAAGTCTGCCTGCATGTTGTCACAATTTGTACCGTAATGATAATTGATTAAACCTCTAAACACGTAAGAAACTCCAATTAAAAGATTTTTTTTAATTAGAGTTGTCATTGTCATGACATCTTATCACAGCAATAAAACTTTGACTTTGGCATTTTCAAGTTGTGTTTACTTGAAATAGTATAGATACTAAATTGCCATATTCACCTTATTACATGGCTGACTGTAATATAACTATCTTTAGACAGACTTATGGGAATATCTGCATATGGAAGTTTCTGTCCCACCTGGTCCCACAGCCATTCATTCCCAAAATCAACAAATAGGGACATATATTAATTATAAACTGGCCGATTGCTCAGGCTTATTACTTACTAACTTTTACAATTTAAATTTACCCATAATTCTTGTCTATATTGATCTGCTTGAACTGGTACCTTTTCTAAGTAACTTATTCTAATCTTGCTTCCTTTTCATCTGGTTGGTGACTGCATCTCTGCCTTTCCTCTTTCCAGAATTCTCCTAGTCTGGTTGTCCTGTTTATACTTTTTGCCTGGCTACTGATTAGTAAATGGTGCAGAAGAATTGTCTTTGTTCTGTCAATCATGTTTTAAATAAATGCTGATTGGCCAGGCAGAAAGTAAAGGTGGGTCAACCAGATAGGAAGTAGAGGCGGGGTGATGAGAACAGGAGAATGCTAGGAAGGAGGAAGCCCATTCCTCCCATTCCTCCCCAGACCACCGAAGAAGCAACATGTGATATACCCCACTGAAAAAGGTACTGAGCCACATGGCTAACATAGATAAGAACAATGGGTTAATATAAGCTATAAGAGCTAATAAGAAGACTGATGGGCCAATCAGTTTATAACTTAATGCAGACTCTCTGTGATTTTTCTTTGGTGCTTGCCAGCTGTGGGATACCGGGTAGGACAGAAACCCCAGCCCTCCTGTTACAAGTAAGTGTTTTAAAATCAATATGATTGACAAGTCTTCACAGTATTCAAGAGCGTTATCCCACAACATGTCTATTCACCATGAAAGACAGCAATGCACTGGCTTAAGAGAGAACATTGTCCATGTTTATCTTGGTAGTCTATTTGGTTCATCAGAATTATTTGTAGAAGAATGGGTTATTTATGTTATGCCCAGATCTGGGAAGCCCCCCCCCCGGAAAAAAAAAACAGCAAGGAGACTGAATACCATATGTAGAAGTAGAGAGCCTTTATTTTATGCAAGTTTGCAAACTCGGTCTCTCGGCATGTCCAACGTATTAGAATAATTGGAAAACCTCGGGCTCAGTTAGAGTTGGGTTTTTATAGTAGTAAAGGTGGGGGTGAGGAGTTTCTGAGGTTCAGGACTCCTGATTGGCTGACATTTGCTAGAGGTGTCCTGGTGAGTGGGTTGGCAAATGATTCTATCTACAATGGTTGGAATGTTAGGCATTTCCTTTGGATGGTCTGTTCTTGGGTGTTGCTTGGGTAATCTCAGATTGTGGTTCTTCTTGCAACCAGGGTAAACTTCAGGGTAAACTACTGAGACTCGGGCCTTCATTAAACTTATCAATGGCAGGTGATAATGGTTGGAAGTAAAGAACTTCCTTTGGGTGGTCTGTTTCTATTTAGCTTCTAATGGTTGGATCCTACATTGACTGGCTCCTACTATTTACACGCATAGACATCACATGAAATGATGTGAGAAACTTGGGACAGTTGTGTCAATGAAAATTTGCAACATGGATGATTCGGAAACCAGCATCACTGCAGCCTGAAGCTGTAGAAGTTAACTCGATTTGGGAAATAACCAGGGTAGCTAAGAGATAAAACAATTATATTTTTATTTATTATAAGGGGAAGACTCATGAAACAGGAATGAAAAGTCCAGGCTCAGCAGTGCTGCAAGGGAACCACACACAAAGAGAGCTCACCTGGGTTGTGAGAGCCGCTTTTCTCTGGGTCCCAGAAAACCACTCCTTAGCATGTTCCCACCTCTTAAAGATAATTGGTTGGCAAAGATTCCACATCATGTAGCTGTACAACTTAGAGCAAATTTATTAAAAGATTGCCCTCTATCAGACAATTATTTGTTTTTTAAGGAACTTTAGTGATGGTTGTGACTTCCTGAAGGAAGTCATACTGTGAAGGCTCATGTCCTCCCTCCCTCCATTTTTTTGTTTTTAATATTTAATAATGATACAGAAAATTAGTCTTGTTAATGACACTTGCATAAGTGCACATCATTGTTGTCTACTGATATTCATACTTATTATATTTCATTGTTTTCCATAAAGTTGCATATATTGAAATATGTATGTATATATATACACATACTTAGCCACCAGGGACATGCAAATTATGTTGATATTCTGCCTGATCCACTTAGAATATCAACAATAACAACAACACAAATGAAAACAAATAGTGGTGAGGATGTAGGAGTAAATGAACTCACAGACATTTCTCGTGAAATGTAAATTTGTAGAACCATATGGGAATTAGCATGGCATTTTCCTGGAAGAAATAAAAATAAAATTACTCCGTATTTCAATGTAAGGCTTATTTTTGCTTAGTTTTGGAGATTCTAACCTGATTCATCGATCCATTGTTTTCAGACCTGATGTAAGGCACCATAAAATGCTAAGTCAAAAGCATGTTTCATCCTGGGAAAGCAATGAATCAAAGAAAGGAAGAGATAAGAGTTTAACAATTCCTTCAAGAGCATAAGGCATTGAGGTAAGTTTATTTCTGTAGGCCCTATGGCAATGAGTTTCTATCATTTATAAGCTGTGAGCGATTTTTGAACCAAACTTAGAAAATATATATAATTAGGAGATATTTTGCTTCTCAAATATGAAGTTAGACCTCATCCTGTTAGTTAATGTTCTAAATAAAACAAAAATGTGCCCCTGCCCTACTATGAAAGCCTGATTTCTACTGATTCCCTTTCAACATGTCTTCAGACTCAAATAGAAATAAGAGATCTTGAAGCTTAAACCAATTGACCTTTTTACCTCAACCAGTGTCTTCTGGATCTGTAGCTTGAGATTTTACTCACTTTGTGGCTTGTCAATGCCACAGTTGTATAAACCAAACATATACATAGGTCACTCTGACATAAACACACCTGTGTATGTGTGAATGTGTGCCTTGTTGTTTGTTAGGTTCCTAAGAGAAAGATCAATAATATAACTGCAATACAGTTTTATTTTTTCACTACCACTCTTACTTGACAGATATGTCACACACTTTTGCATTTTAATTTTGGGCAACTAATTAATTGAGATTTAAAACAATAAAACATCTGTATTAGTATGATTCAAAGTATTTAAGATATTATGAGCAATAGATTTTGAATGTTTCACTAACTCAATTTTCTTGATAAGTGATTGGAAACAGCTCTGTCTTACAGTCAAAACAATCAAAGCTTGTTTGATTTATCCATATTTTTCACTGTCTCATCCATTCTCCAAACAAAAGCCTCAAGATTATTTTTAATAAACAAATGTATTTTGTATAGATACTTGTTATTTGCCTTATCAAAACACTTTGCAATCTAACATGTTTCTTGAATCACCCCATTTGAGAATAAAATGTTTTCTCATTTATATGCAGTTTAATTAAGAGTTACTGAAGTTTTTATCTTATTATTTTACATCATATGGTTTTGCAGTAAATATGATAACTATGTCATTGCTTTTATAATTCCATTCTGAGTTGGTATTCCTACAGAGAAGCTTGCAAATGATTAAAGTAATTGCTTAATAAAGAATGAACACGTAGTGACTAAGATTCATATCTACTTTTCCCATAGCCATGGCAGTACATGAAGCAAGTGGTGTGCACATATTTGTGTCTGACTTGACACAAATAAGAAATGCAATATTATTTTTCAACTTTCACTCTCCTAGGGCATACGGAATCCATGTTTCCCTTTTGTGTAAGTAAGAGTGAAGTGTAAGAACTCCCACATCTCTTTCTGTGCTTTGTGAGATACATAAAGGATGTCATTCGAGCACAAATAAAGAGTGTCAAATAGTGGGGAGGATCAGGGAAAAATAAATGTAGGTGACTGATGATGACAGAAGTATCACCACAGCTAAAACAAGAGTTTATAACAGGAACCTGGAACAAGGTAGTGCCCATATGCCCAAAGGAGAAAACAGACAGGAGGATGCCAGGTCTGTGAGGAGGTGAACACCTTTTCATATTAGCTTTCATATGAGATATAAATAACCACATCCCAAAATTTTAGAAAATGGGATTATTCAAGCAGAAACTGAATAAAGACTTAAAACCTCTTAAAATATCATTTTTTTGAAGAACAAAATAGGATACAGTAAGTAGTACAGGCTTACATTCTAATAATGACTAATTTTCACAAGTGTATATCATTCATACAAAAATCACTACACATTAATTGCCACCTTCCACCCCTCACAGACCTCTCTCCTTCATCTGACTACCTTTTGTTGCTGGAATAAAATAGTGTGTCCCATTCAATAAAGGCTTCTTGGACACAACCTTGACTGTGGGATAATTCTACCACATTTTTAACCCTTTGCCCTTTGAGATAACTTAATTCTCATATCAGTTAGGCTTCTATGTAATGCCCTTCCTACATTAAATGCTGTCTTTCACATGAAGCAGAATAAAGGAAAGATATTTTTACCCTTTAGGGGAACTGTGTGTAGGAATTTTAAATTCCAGAGCATGACTTGCGTTATGAATCAGCTTTGAAATAGGCTTATCTCATGTAATAACCAAGGTTGTATATAATTGGTCTTTATCTGATTTCCTTTGCTTATCATCAAGCTCTCTGCCATGCCAGGAATTTATATACATAAGTGCAAAGGATATGGGGTATAATTATTTCTTTAGTAGTTAACAAATTTTCCCTCAAGGATAAGGACTAATGAGAACTCAAGAACAATGGCAATGGGTTTTTGATCCTACTGCACATATTGGCTTTGTGGGAGCCTAGGCAGTTTGGATGCTCACCTTACTAGACCTGGATGGAGGTGGGAGGACCTTGGACTTCCCACAGGGCAGGGAACCCTGATTGTTCTTTGGGCTGACGAGGGAGGGGGACTTGATTGGGAAAGGGGGAGGGAAATGGGAGGCGGCGGTGGGGAAGAGACAGAAATCTTTAATAAATGAATAAATAAATAAAAAAATAAAAAACAATACAAAAAGAAACTGTAGATTAGTTTACAGTGATGTTAGGTGACTTTACATGTCAGCCTCAAAGTGGCTGTTGAAATGTGTACTGATGTTCACTGCTTTCTCTGAACTTTGTCACCATTAAAATGAAGAAATAATCATCTTTTAACATTTTCAATTTTATTATTTGTGTTTTTGAGTGTGTATGTGTGTGCATGTGTGTTCCTATCAAACACAGATTGATACTAAAGTCAAAGAACAGTTGGTGGGAATCAGTTCCTTGTTGCTACTGGATGAGTCCTTGAGATCAAACTCAGATCCTCACAAATTACTTCCAATTTGTTGTAGAGCTGATGGAGTCTTCTAAGTTTTCCTAGTACAATGTTTTCTATTTCTTTTCCATGTACTGTTTGAAGCCTAGAAGTACTGGTAAAATAATTTATCACTCCTCAATTTCTTGTTCAAGGAAGAGGAAGTCAGTCCCTCAATGATAGCTGTAACTTTAGTTATAGACTTTCAACATGAAAAGATTATGAATCTTTGAAAAATCTATATTTTTAGATAAGTAACTTTTGTTCTTGATTTTTAAAGTTCCAGACAAGATATACCCATTGTTGCAATAGTGACATGAATGTTTTTGGAGTAAATAATTACTTTCTGACTGGATTGAAGGTCTACAACACAATCTTGATATAAATGATTGAAGAGCAAAACATATGATTCTTATCAGTATAAAGCAAAGCAATTTACCTCAAATTTTGTTTAAAATTTTAAGATGAAGTTAAATCTTCTGGAAATCAAAGGACAAAATGACACTCACCGATTTACTTTGTGATGAATTTAGAATCAGTATCTAGATAGAGAGAAAGGAAGGAGCTGGACCACATAAGGCTACAGAAAATATTTTTTGAGAACTGTAGCCAAAATGTTTTTTCCAAGGTGCCCAGTCTTTGGTTGAGCACACAGAACTTTGTTTATTTGTACTTCGATCATCAATTCTCATTAGAAACTTAATGTCCCTAGAAATGGAATTTGAACACAGATCATTTTTTTTTTCCTTAAATGGAAGTAATTTTCAAAGAGAAGCTAAAATTGTTGGAAATCATCTGGTTTCTGTCACAGTAAGTCACTTTTTATTGAGGGGAACATGTGGGTATTTCAATAGAGTGTTTTTCATAGTGTCACACAAGTAGTGTCTGAGTCCTATAACACTGAACTCTGTGACTCAGTGAACATTAATGCCTGACATTATTATGAAGAGGGTCATGAAATGACAAATTATGTCATCTGTAACTAAAGTACTTCCTTAAGGTACTGGCATTGAATCACTAATAAAGGGAAGGTAGAAGTCAAACTTAGTTAGATTCTTTTCAAAAGACTTAATCTTTTATGGGATACATTTACTTTTCTTCATTTTAGCAAGATGTTAAGTAAGTCTTGAATATCTATTTTAATCAAAGTATAATCTGAAAAGAATGATAGCACGGGTTCAGAGTCAGACCTAGAAGATTGATTACACTTAGTGTATCTAGACAAATAAATTTTAGCAGCCTTGACTGTCCCTTTCATCCATATTAATTTATTTGCAGAGAAATGAAATGCAGAGGGACACATTTGACAGCAGAATCAAAATAATAATGGTATTCCTAAATTAACTATGAAGTTTGTAATCAAATTTCTACATTTGTTTTAAAATATTGGAATTATATTTATTATTCTTATAAAATAAACATAAATATATGAAATCAGAGATAAGTGGTTTTATATATATACATATAAGTATGTATGTAATTTATCCCTGTAATCAAAAAGTAAATTAATTATCACAAAATTGGTGATAAAATCAATCTCTATTACAAATATTTCTCTAACTTGAAGTGAATTTTCAAACATCTCTGAAAATTTCTAACAAGTCTCTTTCCTTATGCTATAATAATCTCAAGTGATAAATAAATAGATCACCCTTGGTTATTATATAGCATTTAAAATATTTGTAGAGATGATAATATATTTTCTCTTCCCACCCAGATCCTCTCCTCTTCCTTTCCCTTCAAAAAAGTGAAGGTCTCCCAGGCATATCAGCCAAACATGGCATACCAAGCCATAATAATAGCCAAATTCCCATATATAAAGCTGGATGAGGTAACCTGGTAAAAGGACAAGTGTCCCAAAAGCAGACAAAAGAGCCAGAGCCAAGCCCCACTCCCAGTATTAGATGTATTATAGGAAGTATGAGCTACACAACATAACATAAATGTAAAAGACCTAGGTTAGACCCATAATAGGCACCATGATTGTCAGTTTAGTCTCTGTGTATCCCTATGGGCTCTGATTTGTTGATTCTGTGGGATGATTTCTTGTGATGTCCTTGATCCTCTGTATCCTACAATCCTTTCTTCCCCTCTTCAAGATTTCTTGAACTCCTCCTAACATTTGACTGTGGGTCTCTGCATCTGCTTCCATCATCACTTGCTAGAGGAGGCCTCACATTCGAGTTGTCATTGGTTGATTGGTTACTTCCACAAGTTCAGCATCACCTTTACCCCTAGCCCCTCTCAGCACATCTTGCAGGCAGGAAAAATTGAAAGGTGAAGGTTTTGAGGCTGAGTTTATTTCCCATACACTTTGGTTGAAGCCATTTTGGTTATAGAAAATGTCCAGCTCAGGCTCTGTATCCCCTATTATTAGGAGTCTTTGCTGATATCACCCCCTTGGAATCCTGGGAGTTTCCTTTGCAGTAGGTTTCTATCTTTCTCCTGAAATTCTTGCCCCCAATTCTAGTCATCTCTCCCTCCCAGTACTCTCTCCATCCAACCTCCTACCTAATCCCTCCTGTTCCCATGCCAACTTGGTCCAGTTCACCCAAAAACTCTATTTGATTCGTTTCCCAATGTGATCCATGAGTCACTCTATGAGGCTTTTCTGGTACTTAGCTTCTCTGGGTCTGTAGATTGTAACATGATTATCCTTGGTTTTATAGATAATGTCTGCTTATAAGTGAGTATTTAAAAACATGCTTTTATTTCTGGAACTGGATTACATCACAGGATGATTTTTTTTTCAAGTTGCATTCATTTGCATGCAAATTTTATCTTATTAGTTTTTTTTAGCAGTTGAAGAGTACATTTTTTTTTACTCATTCTTTGCTTTAGGAATATCTAGGTTGTTTCCAGTTTTTTCATACTTATTAATAATAAAGCTTCTATGAATATAGTTGAGCAAGTATCCTTGGGGTAGGATGGAGCATCTTTTGGTTATATTTCCAAGAGTGGTATAGCTGTATCTTAAGGGAGATTGATTCCTAGTTTTCTGGGAAATCTCCATATTGATTTCCAAACTGGCTGTACTAGTTTGCACTTCCACAACAATGGAGGAGGGTTCCCTTTGCTCCATACCCTTTTCTACGTGAACTGTCACTTGTGTTTTTTATCTTAGCCATTTGGATTACATTGTAAATGTAATCTCAAGGTCATTTTGATTTGCATTTTTCTGATGACTAAGGATGTTGAACATTTCCTTAAGTGCTTCTTGGCCATTTCTGATTCATCTGTAGAAAATTCTCTTGTCTAGACATATACCCCATTTTCAAAATGACATTATTCACTTTGTTGCTATCTAGGTATTTGCCAAATGTGGGACTTTTAAATTTTTTGCTTTTTTTTAACCATTCTGTAGACAGTGATTTTGTCCTGTAGATGATGTTCTTTGACTTCCTTTCAGTTTTATGAGGTCACATTTGTTAATTGTTGACCTTAGTGCCTGCACTAGTGGTGCTCTGTTTTGAAAGTTGTTGCTTGTGTCATAATGTTTCAGACTAATCCCTACTTTTTGTCTATCAAGTTCTGTGTTTCTGACTTTATGTTGAGGTCTTGATGCACTTGGACTTGAGTTTTGTGCAGGTTGATATATTTGCATTCTTATACATCCTGACATCCATTTTTACGACCAGCATTTGTTTAAGATGCTCTCGTTTTCCACTAAATGTTTCTGATTTCTTTATAAAAAATCAAGTGCCCATAGATGCGTGGACTTAAATCAGGGTCTTTAATTTGATTCTGTTGATTAACTTATTGGTTTTTACATGAATGACATGGATTTATTACTGTAGCTCTGTAGTACATGTTTAAATCAGGGATGATATTACTTCCAGAAATTCTTTTATTGTATAGGATTGTTTTAACTCTCCCGGGTTTT
Organism: Microtus obscurus; assembly: GCA_963919715.1. Taxonomy (NCBI): domain Eukaryota; kingdom Metazoa; phylum Chordata; class Mammalia; order Rodentia; family Cricetidae; genus Microtus; species Microtus obscurus. The sequence continues at coordinate 18,657,089 of CAWTZC010002535.1, read as the reverse complement.
TTGTTTTTGTTTTTTTTTTTTTCATATGAAATTGAGTATTGTTCTTTCAAGGTCTGTAAACAACTGTGTGGAAGTCTTGAAGATTGTATTCATTCTGTAAATTGTTTTTGGAATGATGCTAATCCTATCAATTCATGGACATGAGAAATCTTTCCAACTTCTGATACATTCTTCAATTTCTTTCTTAAAAGATTTGAAGGTATTGTCATACATGTCTTTCAGTTGCTTGGTTAGAGTATCCCCAAGATATTTTATATTATTTTGGCTCTTGTGAAGTATATTGTTTCCCTGATTTCTTTCTTGGTCTGTGTTATATATGAGGACTACTATTTTTTTTTTTTTAGTTAATATTGGATTCACATACTTCACTGAACATTTTTATCAGCTATTGGACCTGATAGAATATTGGGGCCAATTATGTGTAATATCTTATCTGTGAATAGTGATACTTTGACTTCTTCTTTTCCAATTTGTATCCACTTGATAACCTTATTGTTATTGTTTTAGCTAGAACAAGTACTGTATTGGATGGATAGGGAGTGACTGAATAGCCTGTTTTGTCCTTGATTTTAGTGGAATTTCTTTAATTTTTCTCTCCATTTATTTCTTAGATGAGTGCTAAGCACAATTCTAAAGAAATGAGGACTTCTTAAGGCCTAGTGAAAATTGATTCTCCATTTATGACCCTTGCACATCTAATATCACACAGAAAAAAAAAGTCACTGTTGATACAATAGCTTTAAGAATTTTAGTCAAGCCGGGCAGTGGTGGCACACGCCTTTAATCCCAGTACTCAGGAGGCAGAGGCAGGCGGATCTCTGTGAGTTCGGGACCAGCCAGGTCTACAAGAGCTAGTTCCAGGACAGGCTCCAAAACCACAGAGAAACCCTGTCTCGAAAAAAAAAAATTCTTTTAGCCAAATTTATAGGAAAGCTTTCACCGATTTCTTGATCACCATCATTAGCAGAGGAGAGTTATTACCCATAGTTTACAGGAAAGCTCTGGAGTCCCATATCAAGCCAGCTGATCATTTCATCATGCCTCACATGATGCCATTTTCAAACATGCTTTAAGAAGACACCCTGAAATTCCTCCTGTCATCCCCATTTGCAGCTGCCTCCAAATGCCACAAAACACTCATATTTTGCGTGACTCTATTTAAAATAAAGTATAAAAGACTCTAGAAAAGGTAATTTCTAGGTTATCCCTGTATGAAGGAGGAAATCTTAGGTACAGATAGTGGAAAAGGGAAGGTAACTAAATGACATTAAAGACAATACAGTTCATTGACCAGCTCATGAGTTGATCTTTATTCTGTGATGGCTTAAGCAACTTTTTCATTTCAGTAATATACATAACAGGCAGCATATAAAATCTCAGTGTAAATCTAACCAGATTGTTCTCATTGCCAAAACTTGTTTTATCCAAATATGATTCATATGATTTATCCTAAAATTTATACTTCATTATCTATTGCCGTATGATGACATTAGAAAAAGATAAAATGTTATTTTAAATGAACTTTGCTGACAAAGCAATTGAATGCATTATCTAACTACCATGCAGAGGTAAAATCTAATGATTTCAATATTAATGGATATTATTATTATTAACATAAGTAGAAATCCATGAAACTGATAAACAGCAAGCTTTTTCCTAATAATTAATGCACTCTTACCACTGATAATTTGGCCACTGTCTTCTTTGTGTACAGAATTTAACAGTTAAACATTATTAATCACATAATTTTCAATAATAAATATGAGACACAAATGAATATTTTCTTATTTGATAGAGAAATTTCCCAATTTCAGCATATTCATATGGAATAATTAAAAGAATCTTTATATTAAAATATGTATAACATGCTCTGAAATTATTCTGTGATAGGCTTAAAGGTTATTATGGTATGGAAACATTATCCATTTTCTTTTTTTAAATTAATTGCATTTCTTTATTTATTTTACATACTGCCCAGTTTTTCTTCCTTCCTATCCTCCCATTCTTAACCCCATAATTCCTCTGTACTCTTCCCATCCACTTCTCCTCCCTTCCTTTTCAGAAAGGGGAAGTACTCCCATGGATATTGACAAAATATTACATATCAAGTTGCAATAGGACTAAGCAACTCTGTTTGTAATAAGGCAGGGCAGGGCAACCCAGTATGAGTAATAGGGTTCCAAAAGTCAGCCCAAGTATTAGGTAAAGTCTCTCCTCCCACTGTTATGAGTCTCACAAGTAGACCAAGCTATACAACTGTCACAGATATTCAGATGGCCTATGTAGGTCCCATGCAGGCTCACTGGTTGTTGGTTCAGACTCTGTGAACCTCTGTGAGCCCAGGTTAGTTGTTACTGTGGGTTTCCTTGTGATGGACTTGAGAACCTTTAGCTCTTGTAATCATTCCTCCATTTCTTCAGCAGCTTTCCCTAAGCTTAGCCTTTTCTTCAAAGTAGTGTAGTTAATCATTATATTTTAGAACAAAAATTTTGTTTTATTAGGACTCCAGGAGACAATTAGATAACAGTTCTTGTTGTACTAAATGAGAAATTATTCAAACTTTAGAAATGTGAAGATGAGAATGCTCTACAATTTCCAATTAAATAAAGAACCTTTAGCAGTACCTTATAGTAGGTACATGTCTGTAGGGAATGACAAAACTAAGCCAGGTGTGAGAAATTATATTTATGCCACTCCACAAAGGTTGAGAATCAATGCTCAAGAGAATATTTATTAACCAACTGTGGTTTAATTAAAATACTGCATACCTTTCCTGAAATGTGATTTTTATATTTAGTCACTAAAGAAACCATTTTTATGGGAAATCCTTTCTTTCCTTCTCACTTATTTTCCAACTAAAGAGGTGAATATTTCTGTGATGGATCTCTACCTAATGAAAGATAACTTAAGGGAAGAGCAATATATTTTCATCATTGTTTATATTTGTTTAAAAATATTACTTTCATCTTAATAAATAAACTATTATCAATGATGGGACATTTCCCACAGGAAGATAGCATTTTATGAGAAGTTCGCCCAGCAATTCCAGCTCTCACCAACTCCAGGGGATTTTTTAGTTATATTACTATACTGATGTTGATAATATCTGAACACAATTAAAAATGAGTCAAGGAATTTGTCTCATTAAACCTGTTTGTAAACATGTTTAGACTACTTCATTATTCACATCACATAATCATAGAGGTGTGTAACATGATTTTTAATATTTAATTCTCCTACAAAAATGTCCAAGACATCAAACTGTAATCAAACTGGGGGTATAGGTCACTGTAGATAATTTGTAAAATAATAGCTATGTTCTCCTGGATTGTTAATGAGGAAAAAGGGAGGGAGGAGAGGGCAGAAAGGTAATGTGAAGAGCAAAGGATATAAATTTAAAGGTCATTCACAGATAGCAAATTAAACAGAGTCATAAAACTGACTCCATTTTTTTGAGGAAGAATCAGGAAACTATTTGCTGGGTTTTTGTTTGTTTGTCAGCCAAACTGTATAAATAAATAATACTTTAAAATAATACCATTTAAAATTTCCACCTCATCCCCTCCTCCCACTCTCCCACTCACCCTCCCTGCTCCCCCTCCAGTCCTAAGAGAGAGCAGGGTACCCTGCCCTGTGGGAAGTCCAAGGCCTCTCCCTCTCCACCCAGTTCTAGGAAGGTATGCATCCAAACAGACGATCCCAAAAAAACAGTACATGAAGAAGAGATAAATCCCAGTGCCATTATCATTGGCTTCTCAGTCAGCCCCCATTGTCAGCCAAATTCAGAGAGTCCGGTTTGATCACATGCTCATTCAGTCCCAGTCCAGCTGGCTTTGGTGAGCTCCCACTAGATCAGGCACACTATCTTAGTGGGTAGAAACAACCCCTCGTTGTCCTGACTTCATTGCTCATCTTCTCCCTCCCTCTGCTCTTCAACTGGACCTTGGGAGCTCAGTCCAGTGCTCCGATGTGGGTCTCTGTCTTTATCTCAATCCATCGCTGAATGAAGGTTCTATGGTGATATTCTAGATATTCATCAGTGTGCCTATGGGACAAGGCCAGTTCAGGCTCCCTCTCCTCTACTGCCCAAGGACCTAGCTGGGGACATCCCCTTGGACACCTGGGAACCCCTCTAGAGCCAAGTCTCTTGCCAACCTTAAAATGGATCCTTTAATTAAGATATCTACTTCCCTGCTCCCATATCTACCATCCCACTCGCCGAAGCTATCCCCAATCCTTCTTTTTTCCCTTCTCTCTTTCCCTCTCGCCTTCTCCCCTCCCCACCCCCACACTCCCAAAATCTACTAACAATTTTCATGTCTAGTTTTCTTCACTATTTATCTGTATTAACTTACTGTAACCATTACCACAAATCTTTTGGGGAACTTTGTACATAGGCAGTAGTAATCTTTATGCTTGATGGTTAACCAACCACATCCATATTTACATATGTAGACTGATCAGAGGAATTTTTATTATAATTGTACATGATGATACTCTTGTTTTATTCAGATACATTAGCCTGTAACCAGAGGGAGTAATGATTCCTAACACCTCCAAAACTGCTTATACTGAATAGACACAGCAATGGCAAATACATCCTTGGGGACAACTCAGAACATTACTCTAACTTCTTACAAGAACTTAGCCCATTCCCTCCCTCTGGCCAACACTCCTTAATTTGTGACATTTCCTGAGAGATATGAACAAATGTATATTTAGCCTAAAAAACACTGGCCATGAACCAAATAGGCATTTATAACAAAGTCCTACTTAATGAACCAATGAATTTGTGAGGATTACAAATGGCAGCATGGGTGAGGAGTTACTGGTGGAATATAGGTTACTCAAAGAAAACTGAATGACTGAAACGGCCTCCCCAGCACAGATAATTTATCAAAGATGCATGGTGCACGCCTTTAATCCCAGCACTCGGGAGGCAGAGGCAGGCGGATCTCTGGTAGTTCGAGGCCAGCCTGGTCTACAAGAGCTAGTTCCAGGACAGGCACCAAAGGTACAAAGAAACCCTGTCTCGATAAAAACAAAAAACAAAAAAAAATTAAAAAAAAAAAGATGCACGACTGGTTCTCCCTATAATGTTGAATATACTTTTAAACTTTGATGAAGAATGTTGTGACCTCTGGAATGCTGTGGACTGCGGGAGTCATTTAAATCTCAATAATTTCTTGACTCCAAGGGACTTCTCCCTTCCTTACATGAGGAGGTTTCACTTCTCATCAAAGGAATACACAAGAATGTTAGTGAGAGTCTTAATCTGAATATGTAGGGATATCACCACTCTCCTCAAGGAGGATCTCCTCTTCACTGAACATTGTTCACCTGTCTTCACTATTTATGGATGCATAAATAAACAATACCTCACACTTGTCTAATGTTATTAATTAAAAATATATGAATCTCACACTTAAAAAAAAAGAAACAAGGAAAAGACAATGACTCATCTAGGGAGTATAGCCCAAAGCATACATTGAGGGAAACAAATGATTAATTCTTGATCATGAGCCTGTTTGTTATAAAACACCAAATTTCTAAGTACTGTTGTTATATAAATCCCTAGCATGGCTAAATAATTCCATCAGTATCTTTTAAAATGATGGTACTTATTCCTTGAAACTTTCATATATGGATCATATTTTGTTCATATGTACCTCCAGCTCTCCCCTTTAACTTCTTTTCATCACCCTATAATGTATTCTCTTCTAATAACCTATCTTAGATTTCTTCTTCTCCTCCTCCTCTTCTTCTTCATCTCTCTTTTTCTAGTAGTATTTGTCTCATTGTTTGAGAGTATACCAATACATTTACATAAAATCTAACACACCTTTGTTCTTCTCCATTTCCTTCCCTATCTTCTCTACTACTCCCATCTTTCAAGTTCATATTCTCTTTTCTATTTAAACGCAATAATTTTATATGTATGTAGATATGGTGGATGTAGAAACATCTTTTGGATTATGGGTTGCATCTCAGGATCAGCCTTATACCTGCATTGCTAAAGAATAAATGACTCATCATTTGCAAATAACAATCAGTTGCCAATAGCTCCTCAACTAGGGTAGATCTTTATGAAGACCACCATTATTATTGCTGGGATAGCTTGATAGGTTAACTTGATCATTTCCTGTTCTCCTACCAGCAGTCATAACTGCTATGAGTCCATGTGTGGGAAGTCTGATGTCATAAGTAGCTGCCTTGTGTTTTCCAATATAACCCACTGAATCTAGTTCATGTTGTCTGTGTGTGAATAGTCATGGGGCCAACCACTGGGACATAGATAACTTAGAACTAGTCAAATCAACAAAGAAAAATGAATGTCTCTCTCTTAGCAGTCATTAATTCCCAGTGGCTTATCAGCTCAGAATGAGACCTCTAAAGCCAACTTCATTCTGGGAATTTAAATTGCTGGATCTTGTGAAGAAAATTACAGATACTATTTTTTTTTGTATGCAACTGTTATGCCGTGCTCATGGGTCATCATTCATACATAACATTTATCTTAATCCTTTTTCACACAAATTATTTTAAAGCCTTCATCCTTGATCTTCCTTGAAACTTTGGGTAGAGATAGGTAGATAGGATATCTATGTTGATTGAAATTTTATATTGGGCAAAAGTGTAAATAGAAGTGAATTAGTAATCTGAGTTTATCCAACATAATCCTTATTTTATATTTTCTAAAATATACTTAACTTCAACCATGATATAATATTTTAATTTTAATGATATTTAAGACTTGTAAATTGTATGCTTTTGATTTATATTTTTCATATTAATCTTGTATTTGTCATTATCTTATACAAATTTACTATGAGACTGGAAAAGAAGATATTTTACTTCAATACATGAAAATTCATAAATGTAATATACAATATTTAAAAGATAAAAAAGCCACATGGCCATTTATTTCATAAAATGTAGAAAAGATTTTTAACACAATTCAACACCTGTTCATTATATAAGTCCTGGAGAGATTTTGGATACAAGGGAAATATATCAATATAATGAAACTAATTTATAGCAATCCTCTAGCCAACCTCGAGTTAAATGAAGATAAGCTCAAGGCAATCCAGCTGAAATCAGGAACAAGACAAGGCTGTACATTCTCTCCATGCATAGCTAATATAGTACAGGAAATTTGAGCTAGAGCAATAACACAACTGAAGTAGGTGCAATTTGGTATACAAATTGGAACAGAAGTCAAAGTATCTTTATTTAGAGATGGTATGATCATATATATAAGTAACCATACAAATTCCTTCAGGGAAATATTGCAGCTGAAAAATACCTCTCAACAAAGTAGCTGGGTACAAACTTAACACAAAAAATAAATGAAGTGAGAAAAATATCTGGGAAACAACAAAATTTGAGACCTTTCACAATGGTCTCAATTTATATAAAATATCTTGGGATAATTCTAACCAAAGTAAATAAAAGACTTGTACAATTAATCTTTAAATATTTGAAGAATGAGATTGAAAAGGTATCAGAAGATTGGGGGATCTCCCATGGTAATGGGTCAGTACCATAAACAGGATAAAAGGGGGCACTCCACCAAAAGCAATCTATAGAGTCAAGGCAACATAATTTTTTAAAGACCTTAAGAAGGCAGTTCTCAAATTCATCTGCAAAACAAGCAAGAAAAGCACAGGATAGTCAAAGAAATCCTAAACAATAAAAATTTCTAGAGATCTCAGCACTCCTGACTGACTTCAAGTTGTACTACATAGCTATATTAATAAATTCCTTTGCATGGTATTAGAATAAAAACCGATACATTGATCAATGGAATCAAATTGAAGACCCAGATATAAATCCATATAATATAGACAGCTGAGTTTTTATAAAGTCAGAAAGACACAATGGAGTCAAAAAGAAAGCATCTTTGACAAGTGGTGAGCATCAAACTACATGCCTACATGTAGAAGACATAAATAGATCCATACTTATCCCCACACACAAAACTCAATTCCAAATGCATCAAAGACCTCAGCATAGAACCACGTACACTGAAGCTGAATAAAGATAAAATGGGGAAAAGACTTGAATAAATTGGTAGAGGAGTAGAATTTCTGAACAGAACATTTTTGGTATATGCACTAAGATTAAAAATTAATAAATGGGACTACATGAAACTGAAAAGACTCTATAAGGCAAAGTATACTATCAGTCAGACAAAGTGCCAACCTTCAGAATGATAAAAGTTTCTTACCAACTCCATATCTAATGAAGGACTAATTTCCAAAATATATAAAGAAATTAACAAACTAGATACCAAAAAGCAATTAAATTTAAAAATGGTGTACAGAGCTAAATAGAAAATTCTCAAGTGCCTGAGACAGAATTTTATTTATTTATTTATTTATTAAGGATTTCTGCCTCCTCTCTTCCACCGCCTCCTATTTTCCTCCCCCTCCCCTGATCAAGTCCCCCTCCGTCATCAGCTCGAAGAGCAATCAGGGTTTCCTGACCTGTGGGAAGTCCAAGGACCACCCACCTCCATCCAGGTCTAGTAAGGTGAGCATCCAAACTGCCTAGGCTCCCCCAAAGCCAGTACGTGCAGTAGGATCACAAACCCATTGCCATTGTTCTTGAGTTCTCAGTAGTCCTCACTGTCCACTATTCCTTCCCTTCTCTCTCCCCCACTCCCCCCAACCCATCTCCATCCCTATTCCCATGCTCCCAACTTTGCCCAGTGATTCTAGGAGGATCTATATATATTTTTCTTTGGGTTCATCTTGTTATTTGGCTTTTCTAGGTTCAATGTCATATGTTTATGGCTAGAATCCATTAATGAATTGAATACATACCATATTCATCTATTTGGGTCTGAGTTATATCACTCAGGATAGTATTTTCTATTTCAATCCATTTGCATGAAAAGTTCAAGATGTCATTCTTTTTACCACTGAGTAGTACTCTAATATGTATATGCTCCACACTTTCTTTATCCATATATGAATATAGGTGAACAAATCCACTGAGACAGTATGCCTGATCTAATGGGAGCTCACCAAAGCCAGCTGGACTGGGTCTGAGCAAGCATGTGATCAAACTGGACTCTCTGAATGTGGTTGACAAAGTGGGCTGACTGAGAAGCCATTGATAATGGCACTGGGACTTGTTTCTACTGCATGTACTGTCTTTTTGGGACCCTAGTCTATTTGGATGCACACCTTCCTAGGCATGGATGGAGAAGGGAGGACCTTGGACTTCCCACAGGACAGAATACCCTGCCCTCTCTTAAGACTGGAAGGGGAGAGAGGAGGGAAAACAAAAAGAGAGAGAGAGAGAGGGTGAAAAAAAGATAAGTTCAATACCTTTAGCCATCATGGAAAGGCAAATCAAAACTACTTTGAGATTCTAGTTTAACCTGTTTGAATGGGTAAGATCAGAAACACAAGTGACAGCTCAGGCTAGAGAAGATGTAGAGCAAGGAGAGCAACTTGTATAGTCTCTATGGAAGTCAATATTGCAGTTTCTCAGAAGGTTAGGACTCAACCTACCTCAAGACCCAGCTATACTACTCTTGGGATAATATCCAAAGAATACTATATTGTAACTCAAAGATACTTACTTAACTACATTCATTTTAGATTTTTTTCATAATAGCCATAAACCAGAAACAACCTAGAGATTTCTCAACAGAATAGATAAAATGCATGTGGTACATTTTCACAACAGAGTATTAATCAGATGTTAAAAAAATGTCATCATGAAACTGGAAGGAAAATAGAGCTAGGAAAAAAAAAAACATACTGAGTGAGGTAGCCCAGACCCAGAAAGATACATATGGTTATGTATTCACTTATATGTGGAAATTAGGCATTAAATAAATGATAACTAGCCTGCAGTCCATAGACCCTGAGAGTTCAGGTATAGAAATAGGGACTGTGTGTGGAGGGGGCATATTGATTTCCCTGGAAGAAAAGGGAAATTTGATTTTTTTTTAAATAAAAGGGGCAGGGGAAGGGACTGGAATGAGAGGATCTGGTGCAGAGGGGTAGTGGAGATAGAGTCAAGGGAGGAAATACAAGGAGAGACAGCTGATAATTGAGGAATATATGGAATATATGGAAACGCAGTAGAGTGGAACAGTCCTAAAGTGTATGAAGGTGATCCTAAGGATGTCTCCTAATAATAGGTGAGACAGAGTCCGAACTGGTCATCTCTTGTCAAAAGCCAAGGCTTCCAGTACTGGGGCTGGGCTCCATTAAGTTGAGTTCCTGGCCAACGGAATCTCATCCACATATAAGCACGACAATGTTCTTAAGACAATGGGTAGCTCTCTGTAACTGTCTTCAGACCACTGTTGCAAAGACAACAGCAAAACAACTAATTGAACCTGGAGACATTGAGCTGGTGCCTATTTGGAGCCTTTGCCCCAAGTTTCTAGTGTCTTGTGTATGGAAGAGACTCTGAAGGCCAAGTGAATGCCAAATGAAAAAGTTTGAACAAGCTGGTGATCTTTGCTATTCTATTCAGAGCAAGTTGCTACCTGAATTTCACCCAAATCCTTTGGATTTTGTCTCTCAGTGGATATAAATCATCACTATGAAAGAGGCCGCATGTACTTTGAATCCTTCAATAGAATCTTTATTCTTATCACAGATCCATCCTCTAGGCCCTAGTCTTGACTTATGCTTATCAGACAATATAACTCATGATTATTGGGAAGATCACAGATGTTTTATAGCTTTGCTGGGAAGTATCTATGCCTAAAGCTTAATTGTGATTATAGTTATATGAAAACCTTTTATCAACATTTTCCTGTGTTTAAATACATTAGAAGAGTAAATCATGACATCAGAAATTCTAGAAGTCTTGAACCAGTCTGGCTAACCAAGTCCAGCTTCAGTGAGTTTTCTTTCTCAGCACTTCCTGGCTTCTTCCCTGTGGTTGGTGATACTTTCAGAAATACAACAAGAGGAACCCATACCCTACAGTGCTAGTGTGACCAAGATTAAGCGACTACAGAGCCCTGAGAGCTAGAGTGAAACCACGCAGTACTGGTCTGAACACAAAAAATATATATAAATAAAATATCTCCTAATAATATTCTGCTTTACCCATAGACCAATGTCTACTCAGTTATTTTCTGACAAGCTTCTTTCTACAACAAACAGGAACATATGCAATAACCCACAGAGACACAGAGAAAGGGAGCAGGAGACTTTTACCACATAAGGAAGTTTTATTATTGCTTGATAGTTTCAATAGCTGCTGGGGGAAGCAAACTTACAGTTTTTTGAGGATTCTTCTACTGGTAGATTTTCTGTGCTCTGCTGGTTTTCTTGACATCCATATACACAAATGTAGCACTTAATTGAACTAGTGAGTCAGTCTAAAAATTAAAAACCATAAAGTTAGAAGATAGTTATTTGGGTAGATTTGGGAATGAGTGGGGAGACAGAAAAAGAGTATACATATGCATATATGTATATATATATATCTTAAAAATATAGAAAAATTGTAATTTATAGCAATACTAATATTTCTGTTAATTAAGGAAGACTAACTGTGAATATTTTGGAAAACAATGTGTTCATGTCTACAGAATTATACAATACAAAAACCCTATAATCTGGGAATTCTACTCATTGGCATATACATTTAAAACTTTCAAGAATTTTAATTCATTAATCATGATTCTCACTGATACATTGCTTGGAAAAGCAGGAGCTTATAAACAATCAAATAATGTAACAATGGCAAAATAGACTTACAAATTGTACACACACCAAAGTAAATTATAGCAAGATTTAACAACATGAATACATTGTCTAAATTATTTTGAGAAAAACATTTTGCTGATTTATTTTACTGATCATGGAAACATGTACTTTTTACAACATTTTGCAAGGGTAGAGAATGTAAGTCACCCGGTTGTGTATATCCATGAGGAAGAATCAGAAATAAGAGTGGGCCTTGGGAAGCAGAGGCAGGCAGATCTCTGTGAGTTTGAGGCCAGCTTGGTCTACAGAGCTAGTTCCAAGACAGGCACCAAAGCTATAAAGAAACCTTGTCTCAAAAAAGCCAAAAAAAAAAAATGGGAGGTACAAAGTAAAATACAATCTTTCACATGAAAACATAAATCTAAAATAGATAAATAAATAAATAATAAAAATAAATAAATACTATCAGTCAACACAAATGTAACAATTTTATTAGCTTCGAGTAGCATCAATGGTGTCCAATACAAATCTATAGCTCTAGAATCTATTATATAAACAGCTTTTTTTCTAATAAAAAATGCCTTCCAAAATATATTTTCAATATTCAACATAGATTAGTATTTTAAAATTTATTTTGAAACTCATATGACACGTTAATTATTTGTATTTTTACTGCTGTTCTCATGACACAATAGCTATATTTTAACTCATACAGCATATATGGTGATCACTAACACTTCCGTATGGATCTCTATCTCTCTGTCCTACCCTGGTTCCTATTAACAAGCTGTATTTTACATCTTTATAAAGAGTAGTGTATAACTAGAAGACCTAGAAATAAAATAATCACAGTTCTACTTGTCCTTTATTTTCTGAACCAAAATAAAATTAATGTATAATTGCCCTACATTTCATAACAAATGAAGTGTGTTTTGTGTGTGTGTGTGTGTGTGTGTGAGAGAGAGAGTGTGTGAATATGGAAGTGTGCATTGTCCTGAGTGAGTGCAATACTTTGAACACCTAATTGGAAAACATGTTTAATATATTCAGTCATCCCTTTGATTCTCAGTTTTATGGAAATATGTTTACAATATAAAACATGTTCAACAAAATAAGCCAATATACCTGAGCAATTGATGTGTTCATTTATTTTTCTTAGGCAACATTATCATTAATGCATGGTTGGAAGCATTAAAACAGTTTAATATAACAAAAATATTTGCCATTACAGTTTGAGTAACATAGTAATTTAATATTTTGTTTTTTTATATAACTTTGATTCTCATTGTATGGCCAATGTCGTCAATCTCTAACTCAAGTCATTTTGCTTTAATGGCAGAAAGAAGAATCTGCTTATTAAAAACCATAGCAGAGCAAATTAATTGTTCCTGAATAATAGCCAAGGTTATTTCTTCACTTTACGCTTTTGTCTAGATTGATGAGATCCTCATGATGTATTAGATTCTCTTTGTACAAAATTTGCAGTCAAGTGTTTTAAAGCAAAAAATGGGGAAAGTCTGGATTAACATAAAACACTACCACTCCGTAGTACATGGGAATATGTACATTGATGTGATTGTGGGGGAACGAGGAGATTACATGGATGTGGCCAGTGCTATCAGGGGAACATCTTTTCTTTTGTTCCCTCAGGATGGATAACATATTTCTATTTCAACTAATTTTCCCAAATGATAACTTCACATCACTTCCATTTGCCATCATATAATGAATTGTAAATTGAAGTAAGCAGCAAGTATGAAAAGTTCACACTTCAGCAGCACTTAAGAGTTGGTATATTCTGAAAAAACAAATGCATATCCCTTAACAACTGCCTTTTTAATGCAATTGATGGTTTGTTTTAGTTCATTGAGTGATCCAAAAAGATAAGAGTATAAATGTCTATCACTAGCTGATTTTTTTTTTGGTTTTACTACATGTGAACATGTTTGTGTATATCTGTATGTATATGTGTGTCTACAGAGATATGACTATGTGGGTACTTGACTTCCATATGAGAAATTCTATTCATCTGGATCTCTCTGTCCCACAGAATTGGGCATGCAGTGCCACAAGCATATGTGTATTCCTTTTTATGTAAGTGTTGATGTTTAAGTGTTGATGTTGTGAACTTAGGTTCTCATACATAGCTAGTGTTCTTAATCCTTGACCCATATCACTAGTCTCAATTTTAATGCAATATGTCTATTAATTATAGGAGAACTTTATGCATGTATGCAATATTGCCTCATACCTTCTAACTACTCCTAAATTCACCCTTCAGGTCCATAATCCTTCCCAATTTCCAACCCTTTATAATTTTCTTTTCTATTAGGATACCGAGTTTCATTTGAGCTAAAGACTCACTTATAAATATGGGATATATGCAGGAGCTTGGGTGTCTTATCTGAGAGAACACCCTTAAAGGAAACTGAAATCATTCTCCCAGAAGCCATCAATTATCCATAGCTATTCAATTAAGGGAAAGAGGTTTAGGGCCCCCGGTCATAGGCTGAAATGTTAACTGGCTTGATTTTGTGCAGGTCTTGCATAGGCAATACAACTCTATAATTTTATAAGCAGAGATACCATGGCATGTGCATAGCAAACTGTACTGCTGTGGTCTTCCCCAATTTCTGGCTCTTACAAGTCTTTCTTCATGGTTATGACCACTGAGTCTTGGGAAAATTTTTGATATAAATATTTGGGACTGATAGCTGCAGTTTGACTAGTTGTGAGCTACTGTTGCTGTCCTTCTAGTGAACAAAAAACTTCTCTGATGGTCTTTGAAAGGTTTGTTAATCAATGAGTATAAAGATAAGAATTTACAATAAAGTTTTAAAGTATATGAATCTTGTAAAATAATAGAATATGTTGCATCAACTAATTGGCTATCTCAAGAACTTGATGCTTCTGATCATGGAAGCCCAAAAATATGAGCCTTTGCTTACAGGGATCAGCAGTCAAAGATGGGTTTGATTCTTTTACCACTAAGCACCTAAGACATGTACATGTAGGCTTGAAATGCATGTACCAAAGACAGATAAGTCTGGGAAATGGATAAGTGTTCACCTAAGGCAGATGTGATCATCTGTCCTGCTGCAAAAGCACAGGCATTATTAACATTAATAAAAAGGGAGGAATTGTGGAGGCCCAAAAATTTGAGCCTATTTCTACCTTGATCAAAGATCAGATTTCTGGAAGTTACCTCTATTTCTCCAAGGTTATTGTGTTTCTACCTCAAACAAAGGTTCCACCTACTTTTAGACCAAAGAGTTCTGCTCTCTCAAAGTTATTGTCAACAGGTGTGTCTAATAGTCAACCTTGTATTCAGGAATAGAGAAGTAGATATATTTCTACTTCAAACAGTAGTCTAAGGATCCAACTAAGGTTCTAGTTCACCTAAAGAAGATAACATCAGATTCTACCAAAGGAGTGATTTGCCCACAGAAGGTTTTGGTCTAGTGTGTTAGCATGAGTTTTATCCTAGCAACAGAATGTTTAACTATGGAGGTAGCTCATTACCTTCTACTGGTCTATTCTTTTCTTTGTGTCATTTTAATTCAATTTTTTTAAAATTTTACTCCTACCTCTTAGGGTCGGTGTATTTTAGGCAAATTGAAATTAAATGTGGGTGATTTCAGTATTCAATTGATATCCCTTCCAGCACTATATGTTTCTGTTTTATAATTTTTATTTGTATCACTGTAATTTTAATTTTTAATAAGTTTTCTAAATTTCCATGGCCCTAACCTAACAAGAGGAATTTTTATTTTGGCTGGTCCTTGAGATCTGATAATTTACTGTTTTAGGTAAAACTCTAAAATGTTCCACTTTCCAAGAGAGGAAAAAATGCACAGAACTTGAATAAATACTTCTTAAAAACCATGCTACTAATAAACAGTAGGACTGGTATTTAAAGCTGTGAACCTAAATTTCATATCATATGCTCAATTGTTAGGGCATAGTTTTTTTTTTTTATTTTAACTTATTTATAAAAACTATATTTTTTTTTCTTTTTGCATGCCAAATTCATTTACCACTCCATCACCTCCTCCTGCTCCCTTCACATTCTCCCTTCCCTCAACACATACCATCCCCTATCTACTCTTCAGAGAAGATAAGGCTTCCCATGGGGAGTCAAAACAAGTCTAGCATGTTGCTTTTAGGCAGAACCACAGCCCTTTCTGCTATATATAGAGTGAGCAAGGTATCCCTCCAGGGAGACTGAGTTCTAAAAATCAGAACAAGGGAAGGGGATAATTCCTGGTCTCACTGCCATAGCCCACAGTCTACCCCAGCTCAACAGCTGTGGTACCTACCAAGAAATTCAAAATTTCTTTTACATTTTCCAGTTTTGTGGAGTATAGGTTTTTGTAGTACTGCCTAGTGATTCTCTGGGTTTCCACGGGTCTGTTGCTATTTCCCCCTTTTCATTTATGATTGTGTTAACTTGGATATTCTCTTTCTGCCTTTTGATTAGTTTGGATAAGGATTTATCTATCTTGTTGATCTTCTCAAAGAACCAGCTCTTTGTTTCATTGTTTCTTTGAATTGTTTTCTTTGCTTCTATTTTATTGATTTCAGCCCTCAATTTGATTATTTCCTGTTGTCTTCTCCTTGTGGAAGAGTCTGCTTCTTTTTGTTCTAGTGCTTAAGGTGTACTGTTAAATTGCTAGTGTGAGATTTATCCACTTTCTTTATGTAGACACCTCTTAGTAATGCTTTCATAGTTTCTCATAGATTTGGGGTACACTGTGCCTTCATTTCTGTGGAATTCTAGAGGTCTTTAATTTCTTTCTTCTTTATTCATTGACCCAAGAATGATTTAATTGAGTACTATTATTCAATTTTCATGAATTTGTAGGTTTTTTGCAATTATTGTTGTTCATTTCTTACTTTAAACCAAGGTTATTCAATAAGACACTGGAGGTTATTTCAGTGTTTTTGTATCTGTTGTGATTTAATTTTTTTAATGAGAATGTGATCAATTTTAGAGGAGGTTTCATGAGGTGCTGAGAAGAATGTATATTCTTTTGAAATTGGTGAAATGGCCTGGTGGTGGTGATACATGCCTTTAATCCCAGCACTCAGGAGGCAGAGGCAGGCGAATCTCTGTGTGTTCAAGGCTAGCCTGGTCTACATTAGCTAGTTCCAGAACAGACTCCAAAGCTTCAGAGAAACCCTGTCTTAAAAATTTCAAAAAAAAAAGAAAGAAAGAAATGGGTGAAATGTTCTATAGATGTTTGTTAAGTCTGTTTCAGTTTACAACTGTTAGCTGTCTTATTTCTCTGTTAAATTTCATATGGCAGATATGTTCCTTGGGGAGATTGGGTGATGAAATCTTCTACTATTAGTGTGTGGGGTTTGATGTACAATTTAAGCTTCAGTAATGTTTCTTTTACATATGTGGGTGCTCTTATATTTGGGGTATAAATGTTAAGGATTGAGACTTCATCGTGTTGGACTTTTCCTGTGATGATTATGAAGTATTCTTCCCGACCTATTCTAACTGACTTTAATTTGAAGTTTATTTTTCTAGATATTAGAATAGCTACTCTCACTCTTTTCTTAGTTCCATTTGATTACAAAACCTTTTCCCACCCCTTTACTCTGATGTAATGTTTGTCTTTGTGGTTGAGGTTTGTTTCTTGAATAAGGATTTATCCTTCTTTTGTACCTATTCTGTTTGCTTGTTCTTTTTGTAGGTGAATTGAGTCCATTGATAGTAAAAGATATTAATGACCAGTGACTGTTAATTCTTGTTATTTATTTGCTGATAGTGTTTGTGTGTTTCCATTGTTTATGGTTTTCTGTTATGAGGTTATCTGTTGCCTGTGTTTTATGTGCAGTTAGCTTCCTTGGATTAGAATTTTCCTTCTACTACTTTCTGTAAGTCTGGGTTTGTAAATATGCATTGCTTAAATTTGGTTTTGTCATGGAATATCTTGTTTGCTCTATCTATGGTGATTGAAAGCTTTGCTGGGTATAGAAATCTGGGCTTGAATCCATGGTCTCTTTGTGTCTGCAGCATATATGTCTAGGAACTTCTTGTTCTCATAGTCTCCATTGAGAATTTGGGTTATTCTGATAGGTCTGTCTTTATATGTTACTTGGCCTTTTTTCTTTGCAGCTCTTAATATTCTTCTGTTGCTTTGCAGGTTTTGCATTTTGATTATTATATGGTGACTGGACTGTTTTTGGTTCAATCCATTTGGGTTCTGTAAGTTTCTTGAATATCATTCTTTAGGTTGAGAAAGTTTTCTTGTCTGATTTTGTTGAATGTATTTTCTGTGTCTTTGAGTTTGAGTTTTTCCTCTTTCTTCAATCATTATTATTCTTAGGTTTGGTCTTTTCATGGAGTCCCAGATTTCCTGAATAATTTATGTTAATAATTTGTCTGATTTATCATTTTCTTTTACTGATGAGTCTATTCCCTCTATGGTATCTTCAACATTTGAGAATTTCTCTTCCATCCCGTGTATTCTGATGGTTATGCTTGCATGAGTTGTCCCTCTTCCTTTACCCAGATTATCCACTTTCTGAGTTCCCTTGGTTTGTCTTTTCTTTATTACCTCTATTTCAGTTTTCAAGTCTTGAACTGTTTCCTTCATCTGTTTGATTTCTTTTTCTTGGTTTTCTTGAGATTCTTTAAGAGATTTACTGATTTCTTCCTAATTTTTGTTTGTCGTTTCCTCCATTTCTTTAAAAGAATTTTTTCATTTCCTTAGTAAGAATTTCTATCATCTTCATAGAGTTATATTTAATATACTTTTCTTCTGCTTCTTCTGGGTTAGGGTGATCAGGTCTTCCTGTTGTATGATCACTGGCTTCTGGCATTATCATATTACTTTTTAGGTTGTTGAATAAAATTTTGCACTGGTGCCTACCCATCTCTTCCTTCATTTGATGCCAGTAGTGTCTGCCTCTTGATCCAATCCTTGCAGTTGCTGTCTCTGTCCGATGGAGCTGCTCTTATTCTACTCTGTGCAGTTGCTTCAGTGTTTCAGGGAGCCACTGAGGTCTCTCTTGGCCTGCTCTCTTGGTTCACTCTGTGCAGTTACTACCTGTGCTTCAGATTTCCTCTGAGGTCACAGGGGATGGCTGAGTTTGGGGGCAGATTGGGCCTTGTAGGATACAGGGTACTACCTATTGGTAAGGTGTTGGAGCAGCCTAGCTCCAGGGAGCTTGCCTGCTGCCTGGTTCATGAAGCTGAGGCTGGTGGGGATGAAGCCTGGCATTTTGCCCTGGTACCAAAGGCCTAGACAGTAGAATGCCCAGCTGGCTGGCTGATCGCTAACTTTTTGGTTCTCTGTGTGTAGTTGCACCCTGTGGTCAGAGTTTTTCTGAGGTTGCAGGGGATGTAGAGTAAAATTTTTATGTTAAACAGTTGATATTTCCTTTACTCATAATGTTTCCTTTTCTCCTTTTTGCTTATTTTTATGACCCAATTTCAAAATAGAATAGAGTTAAGGCTATGAAATAAAATGCTAATTTTTCAGGTTTCAAAAACTCTGAAATTAGATAAATAATGCTGTGGAATATGTATATATATATGTATATATATATATATATACATATATATAAAACAGCACAGGGAAGAGAAGTATCAATACCAGGTTATGGTGGTAAGAAAGAATTTAGACATTTCCATGCAATAATAGACTCTGATGTTTAATTCAATTTTGATCTTTGTTTTAGAGAATTTTATTACTTTTAACATATATGTTCAAACCAATTATACAGTTCTTCCATCTAGAATCTAATGTTATATTCATTTATTTATCTGTAGAGTAAATACACACAAAACATCAATATAAGATAATACATGTCTCCAAATTATGATAACATTGTAAATATATAAAATATAGATTATTAATCTTTATGATATTCATAATAATATAGGATATATTGGTGGAGCAATTATTTGTTGCTTAAAATTCATCTGTAGGCTTCTTAGAATAAGCTAAGAAAGACTATGATAAGAGAGGTTATATAGGGTCACATTTTCCATTGTTTAAAAAAACCTTTTCTGGGGCTGGAGAGATGGCTCAGAGGTTAAGAGCACTGACTGCTCTTCCAGAGGTCCTGAGTTCAATTCCCAGCAACCACATGGTGGCTCACAGCCATCTGTAATGAGATCTGGTGCCCTCTTCTGGCGTGCGGGCATACATGGAAGGAATGTTGTATACATAATAAATAAATAAATCTTTAAAAAAAAAAAACAAAACCTTTTCCTTGCTTTATCACAGGAAGGAAAAAATGGCAGCTGAAAATAGAATAAGGGCTGAAGAAAGTTAATCCTCTGAAACATACCATGAAATTTTCTATTCCTGCCAAAAAGCTTAAAAATTTCAAAGTAAACTTTGAGCAATTAAGCAAACGTTAAGGTACCGAGTTTCTTCGATTGTTGAAAGTGTGTTCATGGTGGGACATTTTTGGGCACATGACTGTTTCGTACTTATGTAGACAGTAAATAAGCAATGTGTAGATTTCAGCTAACCAGACTGATTAGGTAGTTATTTGGAGAGATGAGGCAGAAGAAAGATTATAGGAGAAAATGTGATTGTTTTTAGAGAAAACATAATAACAAAGGAAGAAGTCAAAGCAACGGGTGCTCCAGTGATCATTACAAGTTTGATCAGCTAAGGGCTTGCAACTTCAGACAGCACATTTGCATAATTTTCATGCGTACATTAAGTCATAGAATTTGTTCCTTTATTTGTTTGTTTGTAGAAGGTGAAACTTTGCTTTAATCATCAGTACCAAGCAATTGAATTGACAACGAAGTTGAATTAAAACATCTTTAAAATAATTCTAATTTCTGAGTCAGATGGTAGTTGCCCTTGCCTTTAATCCTAGCACTCTGGAGGCAGAGGCAGGCAGATTTCCCTGAGTTTGAGGCCAGCTTGGTCTAAAAGAGCTAGTTCCAGAACAGGTTCCAATGCTACAGAGAAACCCTGTCTCAAAAAAAAAAAAAAATTCCTAATTTCCTATAGTTTCTGACTTTTCTTCTGCTTTATTTTTTAGAAATATTCCTAGCAATGACTTCCAATATGCAAATACACACATCTTTAAAGATGACATTGTCTAAATAATATACATAATCATGTTTTAGTAATTTTAAATCTTTTATTTTTTAAAAAAAAAAATAGTGTGTCTCGCAGAAGCTGAAGCTTAAGAATTTGGTTAGACTTGCTGGCCAGAAAACTCAAGGATTCTGCTATTTCTGCCTCCCCACAGTTAGGATTAAAGGTACCACATAGAGCTTTGAAAACTAGGTGATATATATTGAGCCTGATCCTTGTCCAATAATGACTTAACTGGCTTAATCATATTTTTAGTCTTAGATATTTTAAAATTCAAGCAAAACATTTAAAATAATATCTTGTAAAGTTTTGTACCCAATAGAAAAAAACTTACCCTCTCTGTTTTTCCATTACTGGGTTGTAGTGATGATGAAACAGAGAAAGGACTATTTTTGTGAGAATAATAATATATATATATAATATAATTATATGACAAATTATAATATAATGTAAAAATTATAAATTAAAAGTCATATATATATATATATATAAATATATATCCCAAGAATCTTGTTTTTGACTCTAGGACCGGGACATATACAAAATACTTTTCCTCTTATATCTTGTGAATTTTAAGTTTTTTGTTCAATGGCAGTAAATTACATCTTAATATAGCTAATATTTTTATTTTTGTATTGCTGTAATTTATTCATTTATGTGTATGGATTTTTTACTACATTATAGCTACCAAAACAAATTTGGAAACAGACTTGATATACATTGGCTTAGAGACAGGAAAACAAAATGTGTGCAATGCATACAATGAAGAATTTTGAATTGTTTTCTAAGTGGAGTATATCTGTAATTAACAGCATAAAGAAGCTCTGGAAATATAATACTGATGGTTTATATAAAATTTAAATGGAGGCAGAAGGCTGGGGAGATTACTCACTGATTAAGATCACTAATGGCTATTCCAGGAAACTTTGGTTTAATTCCTAGCATCTATATAGTGGCATATTATTGTATATCACTCTAGCTACACACCAATGCTTGCTTCTGGCCTCTTTGAGTACCAGGGACAGACATGGTAAACATATCTTCATGCATATACACAGAATAAAATAAAATAAAAACAGGTTAAAAATGAAATGGGAGAGAGGGTACTCACCTTTCATTATAGGTGAGTTGATACTACCCTGAGGGAATGTATGTAGGAGAGTCGACTCCTCCACCACACCAAAGGCAGCTACCCAAAAGTCTTGATCTGACTTGCCTGGCTAACACCCACACCTACACCAGGGCCTTGGGTTTACTCACCTTTGCTTCTACCCCATCTAGTTCATGCTGGACTCGTGAAGGGACTGGTCTTACAGAACAATACCCACAAATCTCCAAAACACAGAATACCACAGAACAGCTGCATTGAGGATCCAGCGAGGATAGTGTACCAAAAATCTGACACCTTGAACCAAACAAATGATTCACTGTAGTGAACATTTGCTAGTCAAGCTAATGGGACAAAAGAGTGTAATATATAACTCCTGAAAGCCTCTAATGCTACCAGCATGGATGAAGAGGTGATGGAGAGTCAGGAGAGAAGGAGAATCAGAGATTTTTCGGTTTCTGATGTGATTTTTGTTCTGTTTTGGTTTATAGGGTTCTTGTTTTTGTTCTAGCTTTTGTTTCCTTGCTTGCTTACTTTATTTTTTGTTTTGCTTGTTTGTTTGTTTGTTTTTTGTGGATTGGATGCAACAGGAATGAGGTGAAGTATTGGAGGACTAGAAGGTGAGCAGAATTGGGGTACATGATGTGAAACCCCAAAAGATTCAATAAAGAAATTTAAAAGATTAAAAAAATAAAAATGAAATTCAAAGAGTTGTGTTCATTGTATTGAGGAAATGTCACCATGATGTATACATTTTTATATAATATATATTTATGTTTAATGCTTCAGATTTTTTAGTATTTTAATGCTTTTCCATTGTAGACAATGATAGATTTTATTATGACATTTTAAATTTACGTAACTTCATACTTGCCCCCATTACTCTTTCTTTTCCCCATCTTAGTCCTTCTAGCCACTTTCTTATTCCCAATTAGCTCCAATCTTCTTTTTCACTTATTTCATTAATCATTTACTTAATAATTGTTATTAGGGTTTCTAATAGAAGTATGAATGAGAGTTTGTTCACGGCATCAGCACCTTGCTTGTGACTACAGCACTGCAGTAATTTCTCTGATTCTTCCATCTGTTAAGCCTAGAAAAATTTATAAATGTATTTATAAAGACATTTTAAAAATTTGAGTCTGTCATATGTCAGACCATTTTGAGAATTTGAACTGTCAAAGACACATAAATGATTTATTCTTGTTTATTATGAAACATATAAGAAATTAAATATAAGTAAGCCAAAATTTTATCTAGTGCTAAGTGTTGTGATGAAAGCTACACTATAGTAGCATATCTTTGATTGATTGAGACTACAAACATTAGTACAGCAGCCAAGGGCTATGACATTCAAACACAGCAAACTGAATCAAAAGAAAGAGTTTTCTCATAGCCAGAACTCTCTGACATTGTGTCTCTAAGGAAGTGCAATAACTTAGTATGCACACATGAAATAAAAAAAAAAAACAGTAAATCAGGGATGTAGAGCTCATAATACAGAATGACACAGAAAGAGATCTCAATGATCATCAGAGTTCAGCTATAGACTCTGGCTATATGCTAAAGAATTGCAGGTTCAGAATGTATAAAATGAGGTGACACAGAATGTCTTTAACCAGATAAGTTCATGAAATAATACAAAGCTTTGAATAATTGCTCTTATGGCAAATTAGGACTTGAATATGGAGGAGGAACAAAGGTAGATATCAGTACTCTGATTAGTAAGAAAAGAGGTGCTAAAATTGGAACCGAGGGCAAACTTTCTTAATAAATTTGCTCATACATTTCATAGTGTTAACCTAATTATACAAAGATAATTATCACATATGCATAGAAGATAGATTGATTTTATTGTTCATTTCATATTGAATTAAAGTGTTAGACTTGAAACCATTTAGATACAAAGAATCAAGAGCAGAATATCTAAATACACACCAAATTGAACCATGAAGAAAGGGACACTCATTTGAAGACAGCATGAGCTTGACCAGAAAGATTCTTTTCCCACTACTTTCTCCTCTAACTTTATTTTCTTTCCTAATTATGGGGATTTTTTTTTACTATTCTAAGAGTTACAGATGCTAAGCACTGTTTGAAAATGAAATGATGCTTTCTATTTATGAGATCAATTTGAGAGAATAGTAATAATATTTAATCTACCATTGAATCAACTGGTTTTGCCACAACATGCACCTGCTGCCTCTTCAAGACAATTTAAAATATACTTAGGTTAACCAAATTTCTGTTCCTTGAGTCTGTGTTTAATACCATCAGTGTGACACCATTAAAAGTTATATTACAACTAATTATTCCCAAGTAAATATACTAAAACTTTCTCAATATAATTTTCTGTCTCCCTTTTTTACTACACATCAATAAATTTTTCTGTATGTGCATATATTCAAGGAGAAACCAGAATCTAGCTGCTCAGATAAGAGGTCAGTTGATGCAGACTGAAGACTATGCACACTCTCTTCTTCCACTCCCACTTACTATACACAGTGAGTGAGGCTGAGTTTTAGTTGTATCCCAAGTCAGTTTGTCTGTATTTTCACTGGATATAGTCCACTGAACAACAGGATATAGAAGAAAAGGTCAAATTCTGTATTCTTTTTACCAAGGTGTATGCTATTTCACTGATCTAGCTCCAGCAAGATTTCCTTCCATGGTTACATTTCCTGCCAGGTAGTCCAAGGACTAGAGCCAATCACTTGACTTCTTTCTCCCCCTCTTTGCTTTCCTCCCCCTTCTCCTTTTTCTATTCCCCTTCTGCTCCTCCTTGTTTTCTTCCTCTTTTTTCTTCTTCTATTTGTTCTCATTCTTATTCTTTTTTTTCCTGAAATCTTCTTTTGAATTATAGCTTCCCTATTGTTTATTATTTGGTTCCACACAAAGACTCAACCAAGAAATAGAATTGCAGACCAATATCACTCATTAACATCAATACAAAATTTCTCAGTAAAATATTGACAAACAAAATCCAAGAACACATCAAAAAAATTATCCATTATGATCAAGTAGACTTCATCCCAGAGATGTATGGCTGGTTCAACATATGAAAATCTATCAAAATAATACATCATATAAATAAACTGAAAGAAAAAAAAACATATGATCATTTCATTAGATGCCAAGAAATGTTTGACAAAATCCAACACCCCTTTATGATAAAGGTCTTAGAGAGATTAGAGATACAAGGAACATATCTAAATATAATAAAAGCAATATACACCAAGCCAACAGCTAACATCAAATTAAATGCAGAAAAACTCGAAGTGATTCCACTAAAACCAGGAAGAAGACAAGGCTGTCCATTCTCTCCATATCTCTTCAACATAGTTCTTGAAGTTTTAGCAATAGCAATAAGACAACAATGGGAGATCAAGGGGATTCAAATTGGAAAGGAAGGAGTTAAATTTTGTTATTTGCAGACAAGATAGTGTACATAAGTGACCCTAAAAAGACTAGAAGAGAACTCCTACAGCTGATAAATACCTTCAGTGATGTGTCATGGTATAAGAACAACTCAAAAAAATCAGTAGCCCTCCTAGCACAAATGATAAAGAAGCTGAGATGGAAATCAAAGAAACATCATGTTTCATAATAGCCACAAATAACATAAAATATCTTGGGCTAACACTAACCAAGGAAGTGAAAGAACTATTTGGAAGAACTTTAAGTCTTTGAAAAAAAGAAATTGAAGAAGATACCAGAAAATGGAAACATCTCCCATAATCTAGAATAATAAGGATCAACATAATAAAAATGGCAATCCAGCTAAAGCAATCTATAGATTCAATGCAATCCCCATCAAAATCCCAACATAATTCTTCACAGACCTTGAAAGAATAATAATCAACTTCATGTGGAAAAACACAAAACACAGGATAGCCAAAACAATCCTATACAATAAAGGAACTTCTGGAAGCATTACCATCTCTTACATTGAGCTCTATTACAGAGCTATAGTAATAAAAACAGCTTGGTATTGACATAAAAACAGAGACACTGAACAACATAATTGAAAAAAAAGACCCTATGAACACCTGATTTTTTAATAAAGAAGCTAAAACTATATAATGAAAAAAGAGAAAGCATCTTCAAAAGTGGTGCTGACATAACTGCACGTCAACATGTAAAAGAATGCAAAAAACTCAAGTCCAAATTTATTAAAGACCTCAATATAAATCCAACCACACTGAACCTAATAGAAGAGGAAGTGGGAAGTAGTCTGCAATGCATGTACACAGGAGACCACTTCCTAAATAAAACTCCAGTAGCACAGACACTAAGAGCAACAATAAATAAATGGGACCTCCTGAAACTATGAAGCTTCTGTAAAGCAAAGAACACAGTCAATAAGACAAAAAGGCAGCCTTTTGAATGGGAAAAGAGTTTCACCAACCCAATATAGAACAAAGGACTGATCTCTAAAATATATAAAGAACTCAATAAATTAGGCATTAAAATTCTAAATAACCCAAATAAAAATGGGGCACTGAACTAAATAGAGAATTCTCAACACAAGAATTTCAAATGGCTAAAAGACACTTAAAGGAATGTTCAACTTCCTTACCTATCAGGGAAATGCAAACCAAACAACTCTGAGATACCATCTTATACTTGTTATAATGGCTAAGATTAAAAACTCCAATGATAGCTTATGCTAGAGAGGATGTGGAATAAGGTGAACACTCCTCCATAGCTGGTGGGAATGCAAACTTGTACAATCACTTTGGAAATCAGTATGGTAGTTTACTCAGAAAATTGGGAACCAACCTACGTCAGGATCCAGCAATACCACTCTTTGGAATACACCCGAAAGATGCTCAATCACACTACAAAAGCATTTGTTCAACTATGTTCATAGCAGCATTATTTGTAATAACCAGAACCTGGAAACAACCTAGATGCCCCTCACTGGAAGAATGGATAAAGATAGTGTGGCACATTTACACATGAGAGTACTACTCAGTGGCAAAAAGCAATGACATATTGAAATTTGCTTGCATATGGATAGAATTAGAAAACACTATCCTGCTTGAGGTAACCCAGACTCAAAAAAACAAATATGGTATGTACTCACTCATAAGTGTATACTAGATATAAACAAAGGACATTGAGCCTATAGTTTATGATTTTAGAGAAGCTAAGTAATAAGGTGAACCCAACGAAAAACATATAGACCCACCTGGAAATTGGAAACAAACAAGATCACCTAACAAAATTGGGAACATGGGGGTAGGGGGTAGGAGAAATGGAGAAGGGGTCAAGAAAGGAATAAGGGTGGGGTTGAGGAGAACTTGAGGAAAGGGGATTGTTGAGATGGAGAAAAAACAGATATGAGAGCAAGGAAAGAGATAACTTGATTGAAAGAGCCATTATGGGGTTAACAAGAAACCTGGCTAAAGAAAAATTCCCATGAGTCTACAAGGATGACCCCAGCAATAACCCTAAGCAATTGAGGAGAGGGTGCCCCAACTGGCCTTGCCCTGTAGGCAGACTGTTGATTATCTTAAATATCAATCATGATAGAACCTTTGTCCAACAACAGATGAAAACAGAATAAGAGACCCACATCAGAGTACTGGACTGAGCTCTCAAGATCCAGTTGAAGAGTACAAGGAATGAGACTACGAGCAAAGAGGTCAAGACCATGAAGGGGTCATTCCCTGAACCATTTTACCTGAGCTAGGGGGAGCTCATCAACTCCAGCTGGACTGGGAATGAACAAGCGTAGGTCCAAACTACTTCCTCAGAATGTGGTCGACAGTTGTTTGGCTGGTGCAGACTGAGGGGCCACTGGTAATGGCACTGAGATTTATCTCTACTACATGTACTGGATTTTTGGATCCTATTCTCTTTGGATGTATACCTTGCTCAGCCTAGATGTAGTAGGGAGGCCCTTGAACCTTCCACAAAGTGAAGTGCATTACCCTCTCTTAGGATTAAAGGGGGTGGGGTGGGAAGGTATGTGGAGGGAATGGGAGGAGGGGGGAGAGTAGGAATTTGGATCGATATTTTAAAAAATAAATCTAATCAATTTAAAAACAAATAAACAAACATTGCTTTTCACTGTGATGTACATTAATAGAATTTCAAGCAATAGCTTTGACTGGCTACATTTTTGCTTCATCATATTATACCAATTGGTCTAAAGAAACTGTTGATGACATTGTGTATCATGAAAATATTTTTGCTATCACTTTTAAGTTCAATATATGGGATATAAATATTCATCATATGCCAATCAATGAATTAAAATAATCAATCAATAAGATGAAATTCTAACTGTGTTGTATTTTTTTTCAGGAAAAATAGAGATGTCTAATACACTTTATTTTAATTTGTGTGGTTTTTTATTTCAAACTTTAGAATATAAAAATATAAAACTTGATAGGTCATAGAAAATAAAAAATTCCTTTCTCTTACTCAGTACCTATGTTTAGAGCTCAGGTTAAATTGATGAGAGTTGAATCTGGCACTGAGCGATGTATACATGGCACCTTACCTCTTTTGCATTTTCATCTATTTTTAACTAGGATTTTTTTCTCCATGATTATGCTAAATGTGGAGTAGTGGCCTAGCTTGGCATTCTGTTACCATGGTAAACAGTAAGATCAAAACCTACAGAATGATTAAAGGATCTCTTTGGCTTACACTTCCAGAATACAATCTGTCATTGGAGAAAGTCAGGTCAAGAGCTCAAGCAGGAACCAAAGCAAGAACTATAGAGGATCACTGCTTACTGGCTTCATTCTCTTTGCCTTGTGTTCAACTCAATTTCTTTTATGCCTTTAAAACCACTTGACCAGGAGTGTCACTGTTCTCAGTAGACTGGGTCTACCCATATCAATAAATCAAGGCCTTTTCCCACAAACAAGCCCAAATGTTTTTCTTATCTGGGTAATAACTCTGATGAGAGTCACTCTTACTAGGTGACAAGAAAAAAACTAAGCAAATATGGGAGGTAATAGTGTTTAATCAGAAATGTTCTCTTTTCAAAGACTGTTTTCTAGCTGAGTGTAACCCAATAAAACAACTTCCTAGTAAGTGTACCTTAACAACTTATCAAAATTCTGGGAAGGAGAATAGTTGATGAATTGACAATATGATATGGGTACCCAATGATAATATGTTATGGATTTTCTCAGAAGTTCTAAGAAAGTAAAAAGTTTCTGTATGAGACATATCTGTCTTCTCATTTTAGGTTGGTGTGTTAGGTTTCCCAGATGTGGGGTAAGCTGTATCATAGTTAAGATCTTCAAACAATGACATTTACTACCACAGTTTTGTCGGACAGAAGCTGGGTGAGCATAACAGGAACCCAACTTTGAGAACGCCTATATAGATGCTAGACTATAAAATGGCCTAAAGGCCTAATCTTAGGTCTGTATAAGACCTTTCTTTAAGAGACTTTTCTGTAGTTAGCAGTTCCACAGGTCAAGGATGAAGGTCTGTTTTTTGTTGTTGATGACTGTTGCTTCCTTGACAGTTTTTGTAGAATTCACCTTTTATGACTTCACCTTCTCCCCTTTCTTTTTTTTCCCACATAGCCCACATTTTCTCTATCTCTTTCCTCTTTCTCTTCCTCTCTTCTGTTCTCACTCTTTCTCTTTCTGTGTGCCAATTTTATTTTCTCCCTTTCTACAAATTTCTTCTCCACCCTCTCTCTTCTTACACCTCTAATATTAGTTCTTTCTCTTTCATTCTCTCTCTCTCTCTTTCTGTTTTTCTTTCTCTGTCTCCCCTCCCTCTCTTTCTCTCTTCTGGTCTATCACAATTACTTGGAAACCATATTTTCTTTTCTTCTGGAATACAGCTCTTTAAAATTTTTGCTCTACTCTTTCATCTATAAGTTATCCACTGTTTATAGTGGGCCCATCCATACAAGCCAAGTCAAGAGTCTCATCTCCAAGTCCTACAAGAATTAGCTTTAAGGACGCATTCAAATTCCTTTTATAGAAATTTTTAGATTGATTGAAGAATCAGAAGATGTAAATCTTGAGTTAAAATGATCAACTCATTTCCTAATGTACTCATTAGAGGTGCTTTCGTCTGTAGACAGAGGCTAATTGTTTGTTTCCTGGATACCCAGAACCAAAATAAACACACAGAAACTATATTAATTACAACACTGCTTGGTTGAACCCTAGCATATTTCTTGCTATCTCTTACATCTTAAATTAAAGCATTCCTATTATTTTGTATTTTGTCATGAGGTAAGGTTCTGGAAGCATCTCTCCTTAGATGGCTTCATGGCATCTCCCTGACTCCACCTTCATTCTTCTTCTATCTGCTTGGAATTACTGCCTTACTCTATTTTGCATTGTTTTTTGCCAAGGCAGCTTTGTTTGTTAACCAATAAGAGGAACACATATGCAGAAGGAATTTCCACACCATTTCCCCTTTTCTGTCCAAATAAAAAGGAAGGTTTTTAATTAAACATAGTAAAATTACAGGTATTAGGCAAGAATTAGAGTTACAAAATTTATATACTCTTTACCTTTAATCATGACTAAGGAAAACTGTAATTATAACTATCTATTCTTTAACTCCATCAAAGGCCTGAAAAGGATATAATATGACCTAAGTTAATAAGAAGGGCATTGTAAGAAACTTGCAAAACTCTATAATTGACAGAGCTATCTTGCTGCCTGGACAGTCACCCAAAGTTCTTCTGTAATATTGGGGCATCCATTTTCAGCATACAGTACCATAAAATCCAGCAGACTTTTTCATAAAACAGTAAAATTTAAAGACTGTTTTGCCTGTATTGGCAGTTTGTCAGTTACTTTCTTTGTATTCTGCAAAATGTCTGGCAGACTTTTTCAGAAGCAGAAACCCTGATAGACTGTCTCACCTTCTTTAGGCAAGTTCAACAGTCATCTTTCTGTGGGCCTGCATGTCCAGTTCACACAAAAACCATCAATCAGTCCAGGCAAGAGCAGTTTCTTACCCACATGGCTAACCTTGTCACTTTGAAGGCAAATACCATTATGAGTTTCTTCTATGCCCAACAACCTCTCTGAAGTAATTGGTGCTGCCACAAGCAGACATATCTCACTGCTGAGAAAAGTCTAAGTTCTTAAAATATTTTAAATGCCATATTCTATCGGTCTTTAAGCTTTGAAGAATACCTATCCATTTGAAATATATCTTCTGTAATCTAGAAAACCTAACTAACATGACTACAGTTATTATAGATGAATATATATTAATCTGCATTTCTTAATTATATATTACTTTTTTAATGAGCTTCATAAGCACAATAACTTACTATATATATACAGTGTAACAAAATCGGCCTTAAATTTGTCTCTATATCATATCTGCACCCCCTTTCAGAGATTTAGTGTGGCCATTAATCACTTATAATCAACTCCATTTAAATGAAAACAAACATTTATAAACAATAATTTTGTGAATTTGGGCATGTTTTTCCAAACTGCTTTTTGCTATTTGATAGTATTTTTAGGGTTCATGGAGACCTTTTGGGAGGCCTTGTTCAATCAGATCACATTAGCCTAGAAGGATTCCACAAGTTCTTATCTTCTGTGGAAACAAAAGCAGAATCTCTTTTCCAAAGCAACATATCCTTAGCCCAAATTTTGAAGTGAATATAACTTTTGGTTGGTTTAACTTGCAAGACACCTTTTTGTTGGCTTAACTTGGGGTGGGGGTGGGGGGTAAGGCGATATGGGGAGAAAAAATGAGAAGGGGGAATGGGGAGAGCTTATGGGGATGGGACGGTTAGGATGGAGGAAGGGTGGATATGGGAACAGGGAAGTATATATCTTAATTAAGGAGCCATTTTAGGGTTGGCAAGGGGCTTGACACTAGAGGTGTCCTCAGGTGTCCATGGAGATGTCCCCAGCTAGATCCTTGGACAGCTGAGGAGAGGGAGCCTGAAATGGTCCTATCCTATAGCCATACTAGTGAATATCTTGCATATCACCATAGAACCTTCATCTGACAATGGATGAAGCTAGAGACAGAGACCCACATGGGAGCACAGGATTGAGCTCCCAAGGTCCAAATGAGGAGCAGAAGGAGGGAGAACATGAGCAAGGAAGTCAGGACCACAAGGGGTGCGCCTACCCACTGAGACGGTGGTCCTGATCTAATGCGAACTCACCAAAACAAGCTGGATTGGGACTGATGGAGCATATGAGCAAACCGGACTCTCTGAACATGTCAGACAAGGAGGACTGACTGAGAAGCCAAGGACAGTGGCACTGGGTTTTGATCCTACTGCATGTACTGGCTTTGTGGGAGCCTAGTCTGTTTGGATGCTCACCTTCCTAGACCTGGATGGAGGGGGAGGACCTTGGACTGACTGCTCTTTGGACTGATAAGGGAGGGGAAAGGGGATGGGCGAGGGGGAGGGGGAAGGGACAGGAAAATGGGAGGAGGTGGAAATTAAGTAAAAATTAAAATAAATAAATAAAAAGAAAAAAGAAAGTATATTGCTAATCTAAGAGCATTTTGATTTTTAGAATCATAACTAACAACTTAAGAGATATGCTTTCTTAAAAAATGATGTCTTAAGTTGCAAAAAAGAAAAATGAGCACTTCATAAAGATTAATGGGATAAATTGAAAGCAGTGATAAACATAGTAGATTATAATTCACTTGAACCAAAGCAAAACAGGAGCCCCATCGAATCTTTTCAATAAAACCCTGAATCTTTCATCATGGTTATATATACTGAAGATATTTGCTTCTCTTGTATAAGCTTTGGTTTACTTATACTTTTTCTATAACTTTATTTTGGAATGTAAATATGTGTATGTGTGTTCATAGTGTCTTGTTTTCTTTCTAGCATGCTATTTGAAATTCTGTTTATAATCATCTGATTCTGGGGCACTATCTTTTTCAGGTGAACTGTGTATTTTTTTTTCTTTAGCACTGTATTTTCTCCTCATATTTATTTCTACTCCATTAGAGTACAATTCTGTAATTTATGTACTGAAGTTATTTCCATGTTCTAGTGTCTGATATTTTTCTTGTTCACAAAAGTTCTGATTTTTCTCTCTCAGTTCCCTGTACCATGCCAGGCCACACTAAAGCCAGACAATGATTGTAACACCATAGGAGACACAATTCTGTAAAATCAGACAATAGAAGAATTGTCTACAATTACTGTATAGAAATATTTCTCTGTACCCTGTGAGCAGTTACCAAATAGTAAAAGAGTCAGGTTATGTCCACTGGTTCCATGCTGTGTAATTATGCAAAAGTAGGCTTTCTTGGAGATAGGTTAGGATGAAGTTCACAGTTATCCTTACTTATCCCAAAAAGAAGCATATGACATCTCCTATTTTTAGCTCTTGTTGTTACAATCAAGACTTCCTTCCGTCATCTACAATTTTCATTTTTTTAAGGAAAGGGACAATGCTTTAGTGCAAGGATATCTTGTGAAATTGTATTATTTATAGTTGTTCCAAGTAAGGAAGACCGATACTCATATTCTTTTCTAGTTCTTACATAAATGCCATTGATCTGAGAAAGGGGAATATGCTTGGTCAAGGTGTACCATCTAACTGATATGATATAAAAGATGTAAACAATGAAGACTCTGTCTAAATAAAGTCTTCTTTCTCTTGTAACGTATCCATCCTTAAAGGAACAGTGCCTATTAATGCCACAGCTCTGCACTTCCTATATTGGAAAAAAAAAGCCAGCTTTCAACTTGTGTGAGATTTTACTCATTAAAGGAATGTGGTGACAATCCACTGAATCAGATTTTAGATGGGCCATAATAGGACTTAGATATTAGTAACTGCAAATCACAATTGTCTCCAATCATGTTTGTCAATTCTGCAATAGAATCAGTTTCTCAGCTACTTTCAGTCCATTTCTCCCTACTTGCAACATAAATTTACATCTCTGTATTTATTCTCACCAAATCTCTAAGAATTAAATGAATCTTTATAGACAATTATTTGCAAATTGACAAACTATCTAGCAATATTTTTCTAGAACCATTGTTCTTCTTTGAAAGGAAAATTATAAGTACTAATAGAATTCACTGAGCTTTTACTTTGTTTTTCTACTTTAATTTATTACTTAATCTTTTATATTCCTTTTCAGAATACAATTCGTCTATAAAACTCCATATTAGAGAAATTTCTAAAATGTAGTGGTTTTTTCTTTTGTGGCAGTTCTTCCCCCTCCATTGCATCTAAGAAATCTGTAGTGACTAAAATGTAATCTTTCATTTTTGCCTATCTCTCTCCTAGAGAACAGTTTCTGCTTGCCCTTACAAAAGGCCCATATGCTTGCAACTTTATTAGATCATTAATTCTAAGCTTTGGTGAAGTTATGGTGCCCTGATAAAAATGTCCATTCGAATAAATACTGGAAAAATAGAAATTGGATTCATGTTTATAACTCTGAATTTTGTGGCTTCCAAAATCCTGAACCCTCTTTTTAAATTCATTATTTGCAGTTGGGTATCTTAAAATATTATATTAAAATATATGCTTAATTATAATTTGTAATTAAAATAATGACCAGTAGAAATAAATCTTTTATATTAGTTTGACCACAAGATAATTATAAAATATTTGCATAAATGCCTTTCAAATATATAAAAATTCAATGTGTTTGCTATAGAAAAATATTGTTATAATTTTCTGGAAATGATTCTTCTTCACGAAGATCACTTACCCTGACGTTTGCAACCTTGTTCAACAGTGTCTTTTCATGGTGCATTAACTTTATTATAACTCTTTTAAATTTGAATTTTGAGTTCAGTGATAAAAAACTTATTTACATGAAAAAAATCAGACTGCATGGATACCTTAATGTGGAGTAGTATACAAAGTAGGCAGGGATATACTATTTGAAGGAAACAAAGACTAAGGCAAAGGAGATTTTATTGACAGAAACTAGAAGAGTCAGAATGAAGAACACTACTTTGAACAGAACAAAGAACACCACTTTGAATAGTTAACAATGCAAAAAGGGAGACTCAATAAATATTAAACACCAATGATAAAAAAAAAAAAACTCAAGCAATGCAAACTCTTGTTTAAAACCAGTCTGCTCTCTCTTTCTGAGTTGATATACACTTAAACTATTTTCCTCTAAGAAAAATATCTTGTCTAGATAAACATGCAAGTGGCTTAATTACAAAATCTGCACATTGTAGACATCTTCATATCCTCATGTCATCCTTTTAACACCAGCAATAAAACATGAAGGCTGTGAAAAAAGATGGTGTAATTGTTTTGAGTTAAGCTGACCTTTTATCTGAGACATGTACTGCTTTGAATAATCAATCAGGCCTCACTTCTTACCCACTCCAAATCATCTATTGTTCTGTTGTCTTCCTGATAAATGTACAGCATTGAAAGCTTTATTCTCTAAAAGGCAAAAATAATAAATTGTTAACGTAAGATACATTTTCAATGTGGGCTCATCTATTTATAAGAACAAGTACAACTTCTTAATCGTTATTCTCAAAGTTCCATGGGGGGGGGCAAAGATATATCTTATCTATGTGTTCCCCTTTTCCAAACATTTAGTTTTAAAAGAAAAAAAACTGTATGTGTAGAAAGTGAAAAATTGTTCCTTCCTATCTCCAATTACCCACTTGTCTTTATATATATTCCTAACTCTATTTCTTCATGTCCCCCCATTTTTCTTTGGTAATTCTTTAAATCCACTTATTACTGCTCCTATGTCTACATGTGTATGGAATGTCTCCATGGTAATATGGGAAACATATCAGTAGCTACATCTTCAGAAAGAATGATTCTTCCTCATGAGCTAACTACTAATAATGGTTACAGAGTTAAAGGTGGGTCCCAGAGATTACCTATCCATTTATGACAAGATTTTGATTGACTTAATACTGCATGGATCTTGAGGAGATAGCTATAGCTACTCTGAAATCATGAATGTTATAGTTATGATATATACAAGAGAGAACCTTCCATTATACTACTCTTAGTCTTTAATCTTTATGCTCCTTTATCTCCTCTTCTGTGACGTTTCTTGAGCCTTTGTGTTAGGGTGAGGGCTTTGATATAAAAGTCCATTTATAGGATGAGCAGTCAGCATCATATTCTTTCAATTTTGAATAGTTATGAGTTTCCCAATTGATAGCTGTTCATTGACAAGAAGAATTTTACCTAACAAAGGTTGTGAACAATCAGTGTTTACAAGTATGAGCATAAATACAGAGATGACAATTTAGACAACAAGATTATTTAGAAAAATAGCCATAGAAGTTTCCACCCTAGAGTCTATGGGATTGTAAACCAAGATTCTAGTACTAAACATAAAATTATTACTTGTGGAGAAGCTTTTCAATCCAATTAAAAAGTCATTAACTTGGGGCTGGAGAGATGGCTCAGTGGTTAAGAGCATTGCCTGCTCTTCCAAAGGTCCTGAGTTCAATTCCTAACAACCACATGGTGGCTCACAACCATCTGTAGTGAGGTCTGGTGCCCTCTTCTGGCCTGCAGACATACACACAGACAGAACATTGTATACATAATAAATAAATAAATATTAAAAAAGTCATTAACTTCTCCATATCATTCATGCTATTGTTTTACAAGTAGGCACGTATTGTCTAACATATCATCATTGTGCTATTCAGGATCCAGGGCTGAGAAAGACAACTAATGAAAGGCTAAGAGCAGAAATACTGAGGAAAGCTTTTGTTGGAGAGGATGTGGAGTAAGGGGAATTCTCCTCCACAGCTGGTGGGAGTGCAAACTTGTACAGCCACTTTGGAAATCAGTATGGTGACTTCTCAAAAAATTGGTCTATCCAAAGAAGGCTCAACCATATAACAAGGAGACTTGCTCAACAATGTTTGTAGCAGCATTATTCATAATAACCAGGACATTAAAACAAGCTAGATCATCCTCTACTGATGAATGGATAAAGAAAATGTGGTACATTAACACAATGGAGTATTACACAGCTGTGATAAAAAACAATGACATCTTAAAATTTGCAGGCAAATGGATGGAACTAGAAAAGAAAATCATCCTGAGTGAGGAAAGCAGACTCAGAAAGACATACATGATATATACCCACTTATAAATGGATATTAGATGTAAAGCAAAGATAATCAGACTATAATCCATAGCTTAAGAGAGGCTAGGTAAGAGATCCTATGAGGGATGCATGGATTACTTGACAAGGGGAATTAAATGAGATCTCCTGGGTAAATTTGGGGTGAGGTGGGGCAGAAGATGGGATGGGACAATGATGAGAATATAAGATAAAGGGGTGGTCAAGTTGGGGGAAGGATGGATTGGGAGAACAATGAAAAAGATATCTTGATACAGGGAGCCATTATGGACTCAAGGAGAAGTCTGATGCTATGGAAAATCCTAGGAACCCATAAAGATGACCTCAGCTAAGATTCTTATCAATAGTGGAGAGGGTGCATAAACTGGCTTTCCCCTGTAATCAGATTGTGAATACCCCAACTGTCAACATAGAACCTTCATCCAGTAACTGATGGAACAAGATTCAGAGATCACAGCCAAACACCAGGCAGAGCTCCAGGAATCCAGTTGGAAAGAGGAAGGAGGGATTATATGAACAAGGGAGGTAAAGATCCTGATGGGGAAATTGACATAGACAGCTGAACCAAGCTCGTGGAAACTCACAAATTGAGATTGACAGCTGTGGAATCAGCATGCGACAGAAATAGGGAGAAAGTTGTGTAGCCCCTATTTGAAGGACCTCTGGTCAGTGGAACCAGGATCTATCCCCACTTCATGAGTGAGCTTTTGGGAGTACACTCGCTATGGTAGGATGCCTTGCTCAGTTGTGATGTGTGTGGATGGGTTTTAGGAGGATTTGGATGACTGGGTGATGGCCTGGGGAGAGGTAAGGAGTGACAGGTGGAAGGGTGTGAGTGGGAACTATGATTGGAATGTAGAATGAAATAATAAAAAATAAATAAATTTTAAAACAAAGGGAACCTGCTTCAAATTTTAGCACAGATAAGACCTTTCCAAATAAGAACACTATAGCATAGAAAATAAGATTATCATTAACAATATGAGCTCATGGAAATTGAAAAGCTTCCTACAACAAAGAAAGTTGTGGAGTAAATAAATAGGAAGCCAATAGAAGAGAAGAATAATTTTGGTAGCTAGTTATACCACAGGGAATTAGTATCTAGTATTTACAAAGTCATCAAAAAGACTAAACACATGGAAAATAATCAACTTGCTGAAAAATGGACAATGAATCTGAATAAAAAATTCTTAAAAAAAGAAATGTGAATACCTAGGAAATGCTTTAAAAATGTTTTCACGTCCTTATCAGTAAAATGCAGATTAAAACCATTTTATTTATTTATTTATTTAAGATTTCTACCTCCTCCCCGCCACCGCCTCCCATTTCCCTCCCCCAACCAACTCCCCCTTCCTCATCAGCCCGAAGAACAGTCAGGGTAAACTATTTTAAGATTCCACTTCATATCAATGAGAATGCTCACCATCAACCATATGTATGACAACCCATGCTGTTTTAGAGTTGGTAAATGAACTCTTGTATGCAGTGAGTAGGATTGTAACTAGAAAAGTGACTGGAAATCAGTGGGGATATTTCTCAAGAATCAAGAAATAAGACTATGATCCAGTTGCACAACTGCTGGAGATATTCTCCTGAATATTTAAATTATACTTATTTACCTGTTCATTATCTTTTTTCTTCAAACATCTAAGAAATGAAAACAAACTAGAGGTTCAACAACACATGTATGGATAAGTAAATATGCAACATGTACATGGGGCATATCACTTAGCTATAAAGAAAAGTAAAGTATTAATATGTGCATGCAAATACAATAAAATAGTGTAGAAAGTTCCAGTGAGTGGGATAACCTGGCCTCAGAAAGAAAAATGCCTCATGTTCTTTCTCAAATGTGTTTATTAGCTTCAGTTCATTTGTTTTGTGTCTAACATAGGAAAAAGTGGAAGTCATGAAACTAGAAAGGGATCTTTCTTCCTTCCTTTCTTTTTTGTTTTGAAGGAGATGTGTTAGGGTGGATCATAATAGATTACAGACTAAACAAAAAGTAGTGAGAAGGTGAAATACTGGAGGAATAAAGCATCAATCAGAGAGGACATGAGAGTTAGGGAAATCAGTAGTGGGTGAGGGCCTATGAAAAGCCGTATGCACTTATTATCTTATTATTTCATACTCCAACTTCAAAAAAATAGTAAATGGATAAGAGAACAGATATGAAATGAAAGCAAAGGGAGAAACTGCTGGGTTGAAAGATTCATTTTGATGGGTACAGAGCTGGAGGAGAGGAGGAAGCTGTGGGCTTACATTTTTAAGAGCACAAATTAGTTTCCTTGGGTAGCACATCTTAAAATGTCCCAGTGAACATGAACTTATTTTGAAATAAGGAATATGCAGAGATCATAAAATCAAGGATATAATGCTAAACAATATTGCATTATAATAAATTCTATTTCAGTGAACAGTAGACTTTCAATGATGGAAACCCCAGTAATATAGAAACATAAGGAAAAGATTTAGGTCAATAATAAAGAGAAGTGAGGGCCCACTTGTCCTATGATAACAAACCATGTTGATCTAAATTTATTTCTAGCCTTAGTAGAGACTAAGAAGACCAAGTTCAAGTTGTTTTGGTGACTAGTGAGACACTTTTCTTTGAAGATTGTGTTTTTACTGTTGCACACATTCAGGTATAAGCCCTGTGAGGGAATTGATCCTCTGTGATGCTTCTTTTTCATGACTTAGTCACTTCATAAAGGTCCACCATACTACTATGCCATTGGGCATTAGGTTTCAGCAAGTGAATTTAGAGGGCATAGATATTTAGACAAAATCTTGGTAGATATTGAAGTGATTTATCTGATAGACCAAGGGTTGCAACAAGCACCGGGAACAAAAAGAAACCAAAATATTCTTTCACTAGAGACTTTAGCAAATCAGGTACCTGCCATTCAATACCTGGAGCTTGGATGCTTTGTTGTTGCTTTATGAAACAAGTTTTGGTCCTCAGGTTTGGAAATGAAAATATTCAGTGATACTTCTGATACTTAGTGGTGGCCAACAAGGTTTCATTAATCCATAATTATATTTGACCTTTAAATATCTGAGAACATTTTTCACAAGAGAATTCTGCTGTCAAATCCTGTTAGTATTCTCAGGAGGACAGTGTTGGTCAATGACCCATTTCCGTAAAGACCACACATCTAGTTCTAAAGTCGAATAATTTGATTCATCAATGTGTAAAGAGAATCTGTGTCCAAAGTGAAATCTGCTGTGTTGCAGTAACAACACTCCAGATAGTCCCCATAAAATCAGAGTATGCGAGTGAAGATTGTTTGTAATCTTCATGTGTTTTTTCTCTGTCTTTAAATTCTCAATGAGGAAAAAAATTGAAAGAACATGAATCTGCCTGTGAAAAATCTCAATAATTAAGATGTCATTTTGAAAATTTATGAAGTGTTGGCACAAATCTCAATATTTCATGTGGAAAGGAGGATTTTACTCTCCAGTGTTCACAGTCAGAACTTTGCAATGGGATTTCCCAGCTGTGTTTATGCTGACTCAAACTACCCTGTGAAGAGCCACAATCCACCCTGCATTTAGAGTTCCAGGTATCAGGATTTCAGACACTTTAGGAGCTTTCAGGTGATTAAATGCTTCATTTTCAATAATTTCACAATGCATCTGAGTGGTTGACATAGTCTGGATATATTTTTCTAACTTAAATAAGCAGAACAGAGCTATTACTGGTGGAAAGGGCTTTTTTATCTTTTAAATTTTAATCTTTATTAACTTTTTTTAAAAACTAAAATCTCACTCTGGCACCTTCACTTCTTTCACTATTTTCTATTTTTTAAATATTAACCATGTAGCTATTCTGCACCAGGCTCGTGAGTGGTTAAAATTTTCAATGTATTTTCTGCAGAGAATGGACTTATTCAAGGTCACACCTTTCTCTAGACCAATCTACTTCTACTACCTACTG
This sequence comes from Microtus obscurus, assembly GCA_963919715.1. NCBI lineage: Eukaryota > Metazoa > Chordata > Mammalia > Rodentia > Cricetidae > Microtus > Microtus obscurus. The sequence goes on along the minus strand of CAWTZC010002535.1, from coordinate 18,616,199 downwards.
AAGTTTTACTGAGAGATAATTTGACAGGGCATGTTTTGCACCTGAGCTCTCTAAAACAGATATTGGTTAGAAAGCCCTCAGCATTCATGACAATTTCATGGTGACTTAATAAGGTAGGGCAGATTAAAAAGAAGTCATTACAGATTTGCACTCACAATAGCAAACAAGAAGACGCATTTGAAATGTTAAAGACAGAATGTTAATGCTTAATAACCAGAAGGCAAAATTGCTGAATGTTGTATAATAAGTGGCTAGAACAGAAAAGAAGTCAAGTGTTAAACATAAAGTTTTCAGAGATGGTAAAAAGATGGCAGTATCCATAAGGATGTATAGCCCACAAGAGCACTGCCAAACTCTAGCAATTCAACAAACCAGAGAGACCTATGTTTCTACCTGTCTTACTACTTGCCATCTATAAAGCATTCACTAATACACTTAACTTCTCCATGTTGGTTTTCTTTTCTGTAAATCAAGGACAAAATTCATATTGTCCTATGTTACTTTCAGATTTAAATTTTACATAGAAGAAATATAACATAGTTCTCAGAATAAAATCTACAATCTTGATAAATGTCAAATGAATTGATGATTGTTCAGACCAATTCATACAAAAAGATTAGAACAAGTTTGAATCAAGAGTAGATAGTAAAATTTGCTTATGTCAACAGAATAGTCAGAAATGCTTATATTTCTAAACTGTTTCTATTATGATCAATTGGAAATGGAATAAGACACTTTTGAAAAATAGGTTCATAAGAGAAACGCTTAGTATTATTTTCTACTACACATTATTAAAGTTAATCTTTAAGCAAATATATACAGGATATTCTATATTTGAAGAAATAACTAAGAAGATAACTAAAGATCTTTTCCCAACGTTGGTAATCATGGAAGAGGATTTCAATATGATTTTTAATCTTACAGCCAAAAGGCAATTTTTAATTAAGCATCCTGAGATTTTCCTAGTAAATGACGGTAATTACTTAAATCTGAATTAAATGCATGGCACCAAAGAGAAGGCAGAAACAGCTTGTCAACATGTGACAGCCACCTGCCAGATTGTAAGTGAACAATGATAGGAAGTGGAGGCATATGACAGGAAATCTGTTCCTGGATCTGAGGAGGATTCCACTTGGCAACATAACACCCTGTACATGGGAATCAGGAGAAACAAGCTAAGGCTATATGAGAATGCATGGTCTCTCTTCATGCTCTAAAATTATGAAGCTTCCTTCTCTAGCTGTAAATTCATTAATTCTCCAAATTTGAAAGTGAATTTTACCTACAGTTGTTGAGTTTTCTTATTTTAATAAATTGATAGCATTACTAGTGGGCCATTTGTCTCATTTCCCAATTGTAGGTGCTAATTTATTTCCTCACATCCCTCCATGCATCATGTAAATTGGTGTGGTTAATTATCTAAAATATTTAAATGCAATAGATCACGCAGAACCAGAAAGTTAGTGATAAAGTGTTCAAACCTAATTTCATTTCTACAACATAATGTAAAACTTTGGGTGAGGTCATTGTCTTCAGTGAATATCGTGTCATTTGTAAACCAGAAATAAATAGCATTATCCCATTGGAGATAATCAATACATCTCATTCAGTGTGTATGTGTGTGTATGAGTATGTCTCTCTCTCTCTCTTCTCTCTCTCTCTCTCTCTGTGTGTGTGTGTGTGCATGTGTGTGTGTATGCACATGAGAGACATGGTGTGTCTTACTTTGAATGTTTTTAATGTCAGATCTCAACGCCTGATGTTCATCTGCATTTTTTGTGATCATATTTTTGAGAATGTTTTCTCCTTAAACCTGGATCTCACTATTTCAGATAAGCTACCTGGTCAGTGAGCCCCTAGAACACTAGTTTTCAACCTTTCCAATGTGCTGAGCCTTTAATATACTGTAATATACATGGTGGTCTTTAATATACTGTAATATACATGGTGACCACCAACCATGATTATTTTTGGTTGCTACTTCATTGCAGTAATTTTCGTACTGTTATGAATTTCCATGTAAATAGCATCATGAAGGATATATAACACCTGTGAAAGGGTCTTTCCACCCACAAAGGACTTGCAATCCAGAGGCTGAGAACCACTGCCTCAGTTAGTCTGCCCTTAAGGTCTGAGACTATGGGTATTAGCCTCCATGTCTTTCTTTTAATAGTTACTGGGAATAGATTCAGGTCTTCATGCTTGAACACTAAGCACTTGAACTACACTCCCGCTCTTCCAGTTTATTTTTGTATATGCACTTTAATTTATTTTCATAAATATCATTTATATATATATATGATGTTCAATCATTTAGAGATTCTATAATGCTGTATTTTTTATCTTAAAGAACTATACAAAGAACTCAAGAAATTGGTCATCAAAAGAATAAATAATCCAATAAAAAATGGAGTACAGACTTAAACAGAGAACTCTCAACAGAGGAATCTAAAATGGCTGAAAGACACTTAAGGAAATGTTCAACATCCTTAGTCATCAGAGAAATGCAAATAAAAACAACTCTGAGATTCCATATTACACTTCTACGAATGGCCAAGATCAAAAACACTGATGACAATTTATGCTGGAGAAGTTGTGGGGTAAAGGGAACACTTCTACATTACTGGTGGGAATGTGAGGTGGTACAACCCCTTTTGGATGTCAGTGTGGCAATTTCTCAGAAAATCAGTAAACTATCTTCCTCAAGACCTAGTAATACCACTTTTGGGTATATATACAAAGGATGCTCAATCGTGTCACAGGGACATGTGCTCAACAATGGTCATATCAGCGTTGTTTATCATAACCAGTACCTGAAAATAACCTAAATGCCCCTCAACTGAAGAATGGATAAGAAAATGTGGTACATTTACATAATGGAGTATTACACAGGAGAAAAATATAACCTCATCTTGAATTTTGCAAGAGAATGGATAGAGCTAGATAATATCATTTTGAGTGAGGTAACCCAGACACAGAAAGACAAGTATCACATGTACTCATTCATAAGTGGTTTTTAAACATAAAGCAAAGAAAACCAGTCTACAATCCTAGAGAATGTAGACAACAATGAGGATGCTAAGAGAGACATACACAGATCTAATCTACATGAGAAGTAGAAAAAGACAAGATCTCCTGAGTAAATTGGGAGCATGGGGAATTTGGGGGAGAATTGATGTGGGGGGAGAGGAAGGGAGAGGAACTGAGAAAAATGTAGAGCTCAATAAAAATCAATAAAAAAGAACCAATAACTGACTGAACATTTAAAATAAATATGAGCATATTATTATCTAAATAACCTTAACCTATCACTAATCTACCTCATACTCTATCACAATGAAAGAGAAGTTTTTATTCTTTCTCACTGATATTTTTTATCCTCTCACAAACGACATACTATACAAAAGAGAGAAAAAACTAGAATAAAAGGCAATGCATGTAATTTTAAGGGCAATCACTGAAGTTTAATTTTAAAATGCACAAAGTTTAAGTTTTGTAGAAAAGAGTAATTTTAGTGTGCTGTCACTATCATAACCACTTTCCAGTACATTCTCTTCTCGGAACATTCTTCACATCCTAGTTAATCCTTTAAAATATGAAATTAACCATGATTCTTTGTCATCTTATGGTTTATTTTATATGTTCCAGTATTTCTCTCAAATGCACTTGCATTCTGTATAATTTCTTCTTCTATTCTTGCCTGACTTAATTTCTTTAAAAGATTAAATTTGCTAGCTTGTTCAATACTGCAGTTTTGATTATGAAAGTGGTTATATTTTAAGAAAGAAACCTAAGTTTTTATCATTCTCCATTTGGCATATTTTTGTTAAAAATAAAATTATATAATCATATTTGGCTACAAATTTGCCTTACTGCCAAACGCACATAGGAATATATGTATATATATATATATATGTGTGTGTGTGTGTGTGTGTGTATGTGTACATATATATGTATGCATATATTCCTAAGTTTTTAAATTATTACCTTTACTCTTAAGGCAGTTCTGAGAGTTCTCATATATCCAATACTCTCACCAACAATGCCTGGGACTTTTTTTCACTTCACATTATCTCAAGATAGTCATTTTATTTTAAAAAATTGAAGAATAACTTACGACCACTTTGTTTCAAATTCTTTGATGGCCAACAAAGTTAAATGCATTATTATTACATGTTCCTAACAGAATACAGATCTTTTGTTGTTGCTTCTCAGTCTTTTTCCTCTTCTCTCTTGTTCTGGCTCAAGGTTTTTCAGTCTCCTTATCCTTACAAAACTTGGTGGTCCTCACTCCTCTTTCATATCACATATGAACTACCTTCATCACATTGCATCCCTATGAGCTCTTCCCAACAATGATAATCTAATTTTTAAAGACATAAACTCATACATATACAGTAATCATATGTTAAGATAGATATATGAGAGAAAGTGTGTAAAGTATTCATTATTCATTGCCTGGTTATTTCACTAAACACAATATATCCTAATCCCACCCCTTTCTTGTTGATTTCATCACTTCACTATTATGTGTGGCAGTATATAATTCCTAATGATTTCATTCAACCATCTGAGAATTGATGACATTTTTTATTCTTAAAAATTCTGTCTTTTAATTTTTTTTAAAAAAAGAAAGAAAATTATCTTTTTTTGTTCATTATACACACCAATCCCAGTTTCCACTTCTTCCCCTCCTCCCATTTCCTCCACTTTCCCTCACCCCATTCCCCATCTACACCTCAGAGCAGATAAGGCACACTGCTTTGGGGAAGGTCCAAGGCCCTCCCTTCTGTATCTAGACTGAGCAAGGTATCCATTCAAAGATAATGGATTCCCTGAAAACCAGTACAAGCAGTAGGAATAAATCCTGGTGTCACCGCCAGTGGCCCTGCAGTCTGCCCCAGCCATAAAACTGTCACCCACATTTAGAGGGTCTAGTTTTGTCCTGTGCTAGTTCCTTCCCTGTCTGGCTGGAGTTGAGGAGTCCCATTAGTTCAGGTAAACTCTTCCAGTGGGTGTCCCCATTTATGGTCTTGACTGCTTTGCTCACTCCTCCCACTCTTCAACTGGACTTTGGAAGCTCAGCCCAATGCTCTGCTGTGGATCTCTGCATCTGTTTCCATCAGTAGCTGGATGAAGGTTCTATGGTGACATTTAAGATATTCATCAATCTGATTACAGGGCCTCTTCAGGCACCCTCTGTATTGCTTAGGATCTAAATGGGGGTCATCTTTGTGCATTCCTGGGAATTTCTCAAGTGTCAGGTTTCTTGCTAGGGCCATAATGGCTCCCTCAATCAAATTATCTCTTTTTTCTGCATTTTCATTAAGTCTCTTAGAAGCAATCATACCATAGTTTTTCACAATTTTAATAATAAAGTTTTTTAAAACGTGTAAGTTGAATTGCATTCTCTCAACACTCACATAATGAAGCTTTGTTCCCAGTATTCAAAATCTGACTGTTTGAAAATGGGAAGAACTACTAGGTCATTAGGGTAGTCTATAACTCTTCAGGTTCCTTTTTAGGTTAAAAGTAGACACACACAGTGGGAAAATGTGAGCACAGGAAGGAGGTGATGGCATGCAGGCTAAAGAGAAGCTCCTGAAAGACATCAATCATATAAGCACCTGGTTCCTGGACCTTCAACTTTAGCTTCATGAGAAACTAGAGATCTGTCATTTACTTCCCCTGTATCTGTTTCTTTTAGTGGCTGATCAAGCGAGATATTAAAATGACTACATTTCTGCCATTTTTCCCTCTAAAACTTAAAAATGTCTTCTAATGTTTGTTGCCTCCTAAGAGGTCTTTATAATGGTTATATTTATAAGGGCTTGCTTTTCTGTTATTAACCATATTTTAATTTTGTTTTTAATTGCTCTTCTCTTTCTCTTCCTTCACATCACCTGATATATGTGTGTGCATGTATTTGTATGTATGTGTGTTTGTGTGTCTGTATGGGTGTATGTGAGTTTGTGTATTGGTTTATCTGTGTGTGTGTACGTTCAGATGCCCAAAGAAATTAGGAAAGGGCATCTAATATGCAAGTGAGACAGTTACACGTGGCTGATATCTGCTTCAAACTAGTGTTGGTAATTAAACTCATGTAATGTACACAAGCAGCGTGCATTTTTTCTAGTTATGTACTTTTTTACATAATAAAAAAGTAAGATAAAACAGGAACAAACAATTTGAAAATGGTAAAAATAAACAAACATGGCTAAACATAGCTCTGATCTGACTATACTAGAATGTTGTTATATTGCTTATTTCTACCTTTTATTTGTTTGGTTGGAATAATAGTATTTAATTTTACACTAAGTTCCTGCATTATCTAGTGTCAGTTTCTTGGGCACTCGGGCAGTGCTGGGTTTGGACTGCATCTTGTGAAATGGGTCCTAACTCAAATCAGACATCCCTTGGTTACTTCTACAAGCTCTGTGCCACCTAGCATGTCTTTCAGGCAGGACACTGATGTTGATCAAAGAGTTTATGGCTGGCTTGATGTTTATATTTCTCCTTTGGCAGGATATAGATAGTGTAACCCTGTCTCCTCAGGGTTCCTTCCCTCATCCCTCTTTTCACTTCTATCTCCAGTTTATGCTCCTGTTCTAGTCCCTCCCACCACTTATATACCCAGAACTATCCATTCTACTTCCCTTTCAATGGAAGATCTTTCTGTCTCATCTAGTCACTTAGTCTATACCTAATCTCTCTTTTTCTATGGCACTGGGTTATCAATGTAGCTTGATTATCATATATGTATGTATATAAAATAGTTATATCCACTTATATGAAAATTTTATGGTTTGATTTTTCATCACTGTTGAGAAATGCTACATGGTCAAAGTGTACCACAATTTCCTTATACATTCTTCTGTTGAGGAACACCTATGCTGTTTCCTATTTTTAACTCTTATGAATAGAGCATTAACACGTGTGTGTGTGTCTGTGTGTGTGTGTGTATGTGGTGATTACATATCTGAATGGGTCAATGGATTTGGGGGCCTAATTGGAAATTATAGGTATTCAGCAGGTGATTGGTGACTGTAACTTCACTGTAAACTCTTTATTGCATATGGCTTTTTATTTTATATTTTATTGCTATATTAATATGAACACAACTGTACAACCATACCCCAACTACCCCTAATGGGTTTTGCATCATATAAGCAGTAACAACCAAGTAAGCTGGTCATGAGTTGAAACTTCTAAATGTAATGAAATGAAATTAGTCTTTCTTAGTTTGTACATTTTCCCCAGATATCTCCTTATCGTAAGTGATATTGACTGACACAATATGTATCTACTCATACAAAAGCGAGTGCATATGTGAAAGAATACATTTATACTATGTGAAAGAACTTTTTGAAAATTATAGCTGGAGACCGACTGTTTGTCTAATTTGTAAGAGGCACTTTTCTAAATGTATTTTCTAGACTTCACTTTCACAGTACCGTCTTTCAAGTTAACTAAACGGAGCACAATGGTTTTATCTAGTCAATGACTTAAAAACTCCACAGTTTTTTTTTACAAGCATATAGAGGCACTTATCCTTGGCGAGCATCTCATTACATTATGTTGCCAACTGTTGTTAGACAATGTAATGAGGGTTGGAGAGCTTTGTCAATCTGTCACCAAATCCTGTCTCTCCAGAGTCTGAGACAGTGCTTGCTCTCACAGCAAGTGGCTCTTAAGAATGAACATTGTATCTCTAGACATCTGCTTATCTGTTCTTTCCCTCATATCCCTACCCCTTAACAAACTACCCTGAACAAAAATCTTAGCAATCTGTTTCCAGATTTGCATCATTAGGAAAGCTCTTTAATGTGGTGTATGATCTTTTTAAAATACCAGTCACCTAAACTGTATTTGGCACTAAGATTCTCCCCAAATCCATGCTGAGTTTTCACTCATCTGCATTCCCATGTTCTGAAATTGTGAAAAACTTCTGAAGAATTGGGAATGCATTTAACTTTGAATTTAAAAGAAAGGAAATTTTTAATTAAAAATAATTTTATGTGTATGAGATGAGTATTTTTCTGCAGGTATACCTGTGTTTCACTCAGTTGCCTAGTTCCCATAGAGGCCAGAAGGAATGAGAACTCTCTGAACTACAGTAGAGCCAAATATGGTTGTGAGACAGCATGAGCATACTGGGAATTGAACCATGGTCCTCCCTAAGAGCAGCTGATCCTCTTTACCTCTTTACTGGGAATTGAACCATGGTCCTCCCTAAGAGCAGCTGATCCTCTTTACCTCTTTACTGGGAATTGAACCATGGTCCTCCCTAAGAGCAGCTGATACTCTTTACCTCTTTACCGATGAGCTCTCTCTTCAGCCTTTGGTAGACAGTTTGAAAATCTTGCAATGTCCCATACAGAAAGAAACCAAGAAAATCTTGATAAAATTGTAAGGAAATCTTGGAGAACGTTTTTTTGTCTAGAGAAGAAGAAATACGTTCTGGAGTCCTGTTTTTTCCGGGGTCTTTAAATAGCAGGTTCAGCATTTAGTCCTATGACTATTATGAGGGTGACGGGAAAGGAGAGAGACTGACATTTCTAAGGCACTGTTTTGATGACAGAAATGACATTAATAAAAAAAGAGATTGAGAGTGCTGGGCAGGATCAGGAGACTTCATTTGCTCCTTCTGGAGCAGGACACAGAAGTCTAGCTCAAGGAAGAACTGTTTGGGATAATTGAGTGTTTAAATCCCAGAATAAAAAATTTTAAGTATTGTGCTATAGCACTTTATAATTATTTTTCTTTCATTATGAAGTAATTGTTACATGTATGTTATAAGTTTCTCTTATTATAAACTATTTATCATTGACACTAATTCTGAAATAAGATATTTTTAGTTATTAGTTTATTTATATATATATATTTATATATATATATATCACATGGCAAATAATTGTATAGTATTTAATGAATACTTGTCTATAGATCTATGTCATAAAACATGCAGAAGGAACTACTGTTATATTTAAACTAAACTGACTAGAGAATACATAATTATCATATTTTATAAGCTTATAAACTGATACCCAGGAACATCAGATTCCTGTCTAAATAAGAGGAATATATTTCTTACCTCTGTTTTTTTGTAATCAACCCGAGTCTCAGCATTAAAATACTTGGTTGATTCATGGACAAAATTAAACAGATTCTTCTTTATGAGATTCTCAAGTGAGTTAGGCCTGTCTTCCTGTGTTCCAAAGACCATGATTTATGTTGATTAAACACAGTCTCTAATTCTAGATTCAGAACGTTGCCCTTGGTAACCCAAATGTGAAGTCATACTCTTGATCTTGGATAGACATAGAGCTTCTCTGGATGACTCAGAACTGTCAGATGCTTTTCTGGGAGTAACAACTATGCTAAGCCTTGATACCTTCATTTGCAAAACCAGTGTCTTTTTACCCACTTATCTTGAAAATCATTGTCAATCATTCAAACTGAAATGATGCTTTTTTCCAGCAAATGAAATACAAGTTTTTGATGTTTAACATTTTTTTAACCATGGAGTTCAGTGAGGTCACTATTTAAAAAAAAATAATAAAGTAATTGAGACCTGCTCTTATTTTAGAAAGATCTTTTTTTAACATTTTCAGATGTTTCATAGTAAAAGATAATCTTTAAAAAAGAACAAGAAACACACTGAGATGTAGAATTATTATATTTACCTGCATCATGTAGCCACCTACAGATGGCAAACAGTGCTTTGAAATAGCACACTATATTATCCCATCTGTATGGCAGTGTCAAATATATTATTTCTCTTCCTGACTAAGATACATTCACAGATAGATGCAGAATTGGGATATTAGATACTTTATTGCTTTTCTTACTGGAGGGCACATTACTTAATATCATTCTATTATTTATGTACATAAATAATGACCATAAACTCTAACTTTTAAGATAAAATAGTCATTGTTATTTTGCTTGCAACATGATTACTCTCCAGGTTTATTTATTTTTGTCCTAGAGCTTTTTCTTAATGAATGAGCTGCCTGTTCTTTTTATTATCCTGCCTCTCAGTATTAGTGAGGAATACTTGGCTTCTGTACCTTTTGACCTTTATCTTTAAAGCACCTAGATAGACATCAGAGAGTTCTGCTTGCTCAAGGTTATTATCAACAGGTGTGTCTAATTGCCTGACACTGTACTCCAGGAATAGAGAAGTAGATAAGTTGTTATCACAAACAAAATTCTACTGATCATACTAAGGAACCAGTGTTTTTGAGTAGAAAACATTGAATTCCACCCAGGGAGTGGTTTGCCTACAGAATGATTAGGTTTAGGATGTGAGCATGACTCATTTTATTTTTTCTCTATAAACAGAGTGATTAACTATGGATATAGCCCTTGGCCTTCAACTGGTCTGTTCATTTTCTTTTATCATGTTAATGTAGGTTCATGTCTTACTCCTATCTTTTGGGGTCAAGAGTATTTTAAAAAATTGAAAATTAAACCCAGATGATTTTAGTATTCACTGGAACTCCCCTCCCAGTACTATTCTATATTTTTCTGTCTTATTATTTTCATGTCTTCATATTCTTTACTAATATTTTTAAATATCAACACCTCTACCCTGGTGAGTCATAAGTTTGTTGATGCTGGTCACCAACAACTGTCATCTGAAGACAACTACCTAAAACAAATATTTCAATTTTTAAATTGTGTTCAATTTTACTTTATATGGATTAATCCTAAATTTTTCTAAATATAAAAAAATTATAAAATGTACATACCCCTTATGTGTCTCCACTAAAGTTGTCAGAGAATAAACATGCTAAAATATAAGCAGCAGCTTCAATGAAGATTAATCCTTCTCCATTATAAATATGTGAAGGAAATAACCAGAGGAAGGGAGATTGGAGTGCTTTAAACAGTTTATTTTTACTATAAATGTAGTTCCCAGTATTTAGATCGATATATTCAAAGTATATAATCAGGATGGAATCACCATCCTCATGTGTATGATGCAAATCAATTATTACATTTATAATTCATTAATACACCAGCCCCTAATGCATGGTACATGAAACTAAAAATATTAACTTCTCAACTTTGGCATTGATGGTATGTGAACTAGGGCAACTCATTGGTGGGACTTCAAGAAGTATATTTAAAAATGTGTATCATATTGGGGTGTAGTCTTATACATCTTTAATCCAATCACTTGGGGGCCAGAACAGGTGATCTCTGTGTATTCAAGCCCAATCTAGTCTACAGAATAAGTTCCAGGAAAACCAGGAGACCCTGTTTCAACAAAAAGAAAGAGAACAACACAGCAGCAAAATATGTCTTTTTTTTTAAAGTAAAATGCAAGCAAATCCAATTGGAAAATGTGTGATAAGGGGAAAATTTAAAGTAAGTAAGATAGCAAATAAGAGGATATTTTAGAAGAAAAAGTTTCAGAAATACTTTAGTTTCCTGCCAGAATTTCAATGGGTGGATAAACATTGTGTGTTGATTTTTGATAATACCAACAACTATAATATAAATTTTCCTGAGTAGTCAAGGGGTAATGGGTTAATAAAAAGAATAACATCGGCTCCCAAAAGAATTTTTGTTTTGAATATTTTCATATTAAACATAGTAGTGCCTTCAGAACATGCTCTCTTATCATCATAGCTGCAGAGATGGCTCAGCGGTTAAGAGCACTGGCTTCTCTTCCAGAGGTCCTGAATTCAATTCGCAGCAAACACATGATGGCTCTCAACCATCTCTAACGAGATCTGGTATCCTCTTCCGGCCTGTAGGAATACATACAGGCAAATACTGTGTACAGAATAAATAAAAAAAATAAATCTTAAAAAAAGAATCTATGAAGGGGATATTTTAGTGGAGGCAAGCTGTCACTTCTGCCTCAACCACTCACAGTACAGCCTTAAGATAAATAAAAATAAGATAAAATAAACCCTTTTCTCTTCTACTCACTTTTGGCCACAGTACCTATCACAGCAACAGAAAAATCTAGTTAATTAATCATGCTTAGGTAGAATAGCAGTAATGAACAGCCATTTCTATTGAGAATGGATGGCATTAAGTTGATTCCTTAAATAGCTTTTCCAGAAGATTAGATTACCCTGTTTATTCATGGGATATCTTTTCTTATTCTCTTCTTTTCTCCTCTCTTCTCCTCTCTTCTCCTCTCTCTCTCCTCCTCCTCTTCTTGTTCTTGTTCTTCTTGTTCTTGTTCTTCTTGTTCTTGTTCTTCTTGTTCTTGTTCTTCTTGTTCTTGTTCTTCTTGTTCTTGTTCTTCTTGTTCTTGTTCTTCTTGTTCTTGTTCTTCTTCTTGTTCTTCTTGTTCTTGTTCTTCTTCTTGTTCTTCTTCTTGTTCTTCTTCTTGTTCTTGTTCTTCTTCTTCTTCTTCTTCTTCTTCTTCTTCTTCTTCTTCTTCTTCTTCTTCTTCTTCTTCTTCTTCTTCTCTCCTCCTTCCCACCTCCCTTTCTTCCTCCCCCTCTCTGTTTCTCTCTTTGTCTCTGTGCCTGTCTCTCTCTCTCTATGACTCCATCTCTCTGTCTCTCTTCCCTGTGTATCTCCGTGTGAGTATGTGTGTGTATGTATTGTTTGTGCAGTGTAGGTTAGTATATACATATATTCACAAGCTTGTGGCAGTGAGAGGTATATGTCAGGTGTCATTCCTCAGATACTGTGCATCAGTTTTGGAAACAGGCTCTCTCCCTGACATGGTTTTTCTCATTAGGTTAGTGTGGCTAGCAAGCAAGTTCTGGCACTCTACCTCTGTCCGTAGCCTCAGCAGATAGACTATAAGTGTGCTCCACTAGGACCAACTAAATTACAAGTGTTCCACGAGTCAAATTCAGATCCTCATTCCTGTGCTGCAGGCACTTTACTAACTAAGCTGTCTCCCTAATCATCCCTTTTGTTAATGAATAATAGGAGAGAAAAATACATATGAATTCTGGCATCATTGATTTACAATTTTTCATCTACCAGGGTATAATAAAACAGAACATAATACATGAAACTGATTTTAAAGTAGGAATCTCATGATTGAACTCTAAAGCAGCAGGTATTTGCTTGAACTTAATTAATAATGTTATTGTTTGCAATTAAAATAAATCATATTCATGTAGTTCAAAATGCTATTCTATAATAAGAACTATTCTAAATTCCTCACTTGAAAGAGTTTAATTATTCTCTCACTTTATATAATGTATTTGTTATTGAGAAGTCGGAGTAATACATATAGAAAACTGATGCCTTTTTGTGATTCATAATTTAAACACTTCTGGTTTTATTGCTCTTTGAACAGCAAATACAGTGTTTCATCCACACATAGACATACGCTTACATATATTAGTTGCTCACCTTATTCTTTTCATTTATATCTATGGCACTTATGTATTACAAACAGTAATTGTTTTTAGCAATGTAATGCCACACCACCTTCATATAATTAATTACAGCATAGTTACTAAATGCTTTTTTACATGGCAGTATCTGTCTTTGAATGACTAATATGTTGCTTATTATAATTTTCTGTATTCATGCCATTGTACTTTGAAGATGTGTACAATAGAACTGGTTTCTACCTGCTGAGTTATTATATAGGGTATTATAAACTGGATGGAGTATTAGGAGAGCCTGCCGATGCACTTGCAAAATTTGTGTTTCAGCTAAGAAGCAGCTGCAGCCCTCAGCTCTATAAAAATAACACGTTTTTTTCTAAAATAATGTGAGGCAGCATACTTTTTTTATGAGGTCCGGTATTCACTTCTCTGCTCATTAGAAGGCGATAATAGTGTGGGCCATCCAGCAAGGTTTGACTGTGTAAAAAGACATAGAAGTAAGAAAAAATATCAAAACATCCCTCCCTTAGATCCTTTTCAGAAATTCTGCTTCTGCTGTCTGTTGATGAAGATCAAATAGAAAGATAATAAAAACTGACATTTGGATTATGACTCCTAGCTTTCGCTCAACAAAAATCCTCCTCTCTCTCATTCCTCATCCTCATCCTCAAGCTCCTCCTCGTCTTTCTCTCTCTCTCTCCCTCTCTCTTTCTCCATACTTCTTTTCTCACTTTCGTAATATTTTTAGACTAGAAACCAATATGCGTAAAGTGCTCAATATCCTATGTAAATATTTTATGTCCTCATTCATACAAGAAAAAACTTGAGTATAATGTAATGAAAATATTAGAATAAATTATTTCATGATATGTAGATACTTTCCATTATTCTCACTGTGACTATAATTACTATGACACAATTTTCACATCTTAATTTATCATGGTACAATACTGTTCATTAGATTTATAGACCTCCAAACTTCATAACAATAAAAAATGTTACCCAGGATACAGATCACATTTCCTTATCATCTTAAATAGCACAGCCTTATCAATTTTTTCTTTTCTGAATTCTTATACAGATTGCAAGCATTTATCATTTTACATGACTTAACTAGTATTTCTTTGCAGGTATTTTGCCATTGATATTAGAAATTGTTTGATATATATAATATGGCATTTCTTTTGCACTCTGCAGACTTTAAAATTTAATAGGCATTCAAATGGTAATCAATTATCATTTGATATTAGCCCAGGGAAGACTTTTATACTGCTAGAACTTCCTTGTTCTTCTGAAACATTGGACTATATTCATTCAGGCCCAAGCACAGCAAATGGAGACTAATTACAATAACATATTTTGTGTGTGTGCGTGTGTGTGTGTGTGTGTGTGGAAGTAACAAAATTAAGCTTAAACCATGATTCATTACTTAGATTTAACGATTCTGATGGTCATAGTTTGTTTCATGTTACAGGTACTTTAAGAACAAGCACTCACCTTAAATTTAAGGAGCAACGAGACAAAATTCATTCATTTTAAAAAGGGAAATGGTGAAAACAAAAATAAAAAGGGAAATGTTAAAAGGCAACTTTAGTCAGTGTAAAAACATATCTGATACAATTTAATCTCCTACTTTTATTTTATTTACAGTTTGTAAGTCTCAGTGATACAGTGTAGGGGGATGGATGTGCACATATTAGAGAAAGAAGGACAATTGTAAATCAAGAAATAATGTCAGAAGAATGGGGTCAAACATATTCTCTTTGTAACCACTCTCTGCAAGAACCACCAAGCACTTGAAGAAAAAAAAAAAAACCTTGATTTGTTTGTAGGATACATTTCTGATGACCTCAATACCTTCTAGTAGTGTTATTCTTAAAATATTATGCTACTTTCCAATATCAGCACCAGGAAAACAAAACCCCCAACACAGGTATTCCTGGGGACATTGGACAAAATGCAATACACAGTCAGACCATATCTAACCATATAATTAACAATATTAATTATATATGTATGTATTGAATACATAAATAATTACCTATATCAAAGATATGTGACTGTCTGTCATTTTGCTGTCATGAAATAAAATCTAATTCATACCATTAGGAGCCTGATTCTCAAATCCATACTCTTTTGATAAATGCACAGGAGGAAACTGAGAGATTGTTAGTATTTGTTAAATTTGAAGCAAAGTAATCCTGCCACTTCCTGCCAAAAATAATCAACCTCTGAAAGAATAAGTGTTCACTAAATTGTTTAAGCCTGTACCATAATTAATATACAACACTAGAGATTTAATTACATTTCCATACCAAGAAAGGCCCAAAGTTAATTAGTGCCATAGCCCTAAGCATTTCAAGTACAATAAGAAAGTAATTTAGTGGTAGAAAGCATGTTTATTTATTGTAATTTAAAAGGCCTTATTTGTGAGTACAATTTCTACCTTAGTGGTTTTCCTCACATTATATACTCTTTTATTCTGTAGCCATATTGCTTTAGTGTAAAACTTGTTAAATGATAATCAATACAATGATAATGAATACATAGCTCTCCAGATATGTCTATTTTTCAATGTTCTTGACTTGGATTGGCAGGCTAGTCTAGATTCTTCAGCTTTAGATAACCAAAGGACTCTTTCAGTTCTCACAATTTGTACCCTAAGAATATACTGTACAGCTAACTACTAAATAACAAATAACGTCCCATTCTCTCCAAAATAGTAAACCCAGTTGTGAGTCTTGGGGATCATTCTTCGGTCACATCTTTTACCATTTGCGTTCTAGGAAGAACCTGTTTCCTGGAGTCTCAATGTTGTTATCCCCCCATCAAGTATAATGATGTTATAAGTTACAAGATAATGCTATTAGGGACTAGAACTTTTGAGAAGTGATTCAGATATGTGTAACCTTAAGGTCTGTGACCTCACCTTGTGGTCTTCAAAGTTCAAATGGAAGAACCATGCTATAGAGTCACAAAGCAAAACATAAATATCTTAAACATTTCACATCCTATGTTTATGACTTTATGCTGAGCTGCATTCATCCTTCACCATATGTGGCTTTGGGGACTAAGGACCTTGTTAAAAGGGCCACAGAGAATCAAACTAATTCAAAATTTTACTTCAAAGGACACTCATTGGAAATAGAAGAGATTGTTCTGGTATTGGAATGACCACCAGAAGTATCTCATTCATTTCGTTTAAAACCTTTGTTTTCCAGTCAGTCTCTCTGGAAGCCTAGGGGTTAATATTCTCTGCATATTCTTGAGGGTGATTTTAATTCTATTTAGTAAATATATCTATTAGTTCTCATAATTCAGAATGATAATGGCTCTGTTGGGATGAGAAGACCTCCAAAGAATCTAGTATGGACAATAAAAGCCATAGTAAGATATTAATGTGAGGCTTCTAGCAGATTCAGAATGACTAGTCAAATACAGACATGAGCTCCTGACTTGCAATCTGATATATCCCCAGTTTGCTTGTGTAGGATACTTGTCCCTTCTAATCCTCACACAAGCTCATAAGATTCTCTCTCTCTCTCTCTCTCTCTCTCTCTCTCTCTCTCTCTCTCTCTCTCTCTCTCTCTCTCTCTCGTATCCTCTAAGGCACTCACTAGCCCTTACTCCTCACACTCTTCAATGGCACAGAACTATATAACTGTGTATGTTGTATCTATCTGATTTGATGATAATACATTTGGAGGAAAGCATAAGCTTTGCTTTCATGTTGATAGTGTCTGCTACTCCACCTAGTTTATAGCACAGCTTTAAGAATTTCTTAATATAATTTTGTACATAATAAATTCTGGATATAATATATCCATGTGGTCCATTTAAATGCTAGGTACTCTGCATTTACTGTTAACATATACATTTTTCAAACACCATGAAATGTTTTCTTTGACATTGTCTTAACCATGCATTTGGACCAACAAAAAAAATGCTAGTTCACATGTCTGATGATTCCACAGTCAATGTTCTTAACTTTTGCCATTAAGAAAACAATAACCTGAGCTTTACACCAGAAAGTCTAGGTTGATATTGCCTTTACATAAAGAAACACAGGTATAGGCAATGAAAAAATCACATGACCGGCTGGAGTCACAGGTGAAATTTCAAGTGTATTTAAGCAAGTCTAATCCTCTCTTCTAAGTTCCTATTTTCTCTTCTCCTAAAGGAGTATGCCTCTCCTTTGCTATGCATTGCTAATACCATTTTACAGCCTCTCTATAGCTCATTTACAAAAAGAAAAATTTTAATGTTGTTTTTAATCATACATTTTTTTTTGTCTCAAATCTCTGGAGATAGAAACAGTGTGATCTTCAAATACGAAGATCATTTTGGTAACCTTGATCTCATGCAGAGAGTATGCTTTGTCTTGTGGAGAGACCAGCCTGATAAACAGATGCTCTCATAAAATCAATAGTTGACATAGCACATCGAAAAGTGATCTGTCAAAAGAAAGAGCTACCATAAATCCAAACATCTGTAAAATGTAAATTCACAGAGCAGCTAAAGTGTTAGAGACAATACACAGCAGAATCTAGTACGACACATACAGGAAAGACTGACTATAAACTATAAACTTAAATGGACTCAAAGTAAAGTACCTGATTATAGTATTTCTGATTCTCCCCTATATATGGTGTCTAATATGTTTTCTAAAGAGAAGAAAGTGAGTGTGGATCATGCAAGACTAAATTCTAGAAATTTTCCTCAAATCTTGGCAGTGGGAGAACATAAGGAAAAATGCATTTTTTTTTTTGGTTTTGTTTTGTTTTTCTCCTGAAAAATGAAGAAGTCCTCTCTACTTGTCAAGATTCAATCCCTTGGTCTTGGTCATAACTTCCTCGAATAAAACCCTAAAAATGTACACATTTTGGGTTAGAGAGATACCTCATTTGGCAACTTGCAGGGACATAAAGACCCGAGTTTGAGCTATTAGAATACATGGAAAAATCTTTGTACTGTAGAGGTGAAGATAGATGGATAGACAGATGATAGAACGATACTTGAGCTAACTGTCAAACTAGTCTAGAAGAAGCAATGAAATCCAGGTTAACTTATGGATACTGTCTCAAAAACTAAGGTGGAGGGTCTAGAGAGATAGTTCAGAGGTTAAGAGCACTGGCTACTCTCCTAGAGGACTTAGGTTTGATTTCCGGTACCCACAAAGTGACTCACAACTGTCTGTAACTCCAGTTGCAGCAGATCTGGCTGATGCCCTATTCTGGCCTGCATAGATATGAAGCATATAAATGGTGCATAAATATATGTGCAGAAAACTAAACTATTAATAATATACTAAGATATATACATGTATACTCAAAAATAAAGTTTTTATATCTTTGTACCAGTATTTAGGTATTTTATCATTTAGATGACTCTTCACATTTCTAGGCCACTTTTCTACATATGTATGACTTCTCAAATATCAAGTCAGGTTTTCATGTGTAGATCAATCTCATTAATACTACAATCAAATTCAGGGACTCCTAATTTAAATATGTAATGCTAGTATACTCATAAAACTATTTAAAATACATATCTTCAAACACTCTGAAAAATTGTAAGTGTATTTTATAAAAATTATGCTATTGTATTCATCCAGTTATTGCAAATACATAGTTTCAAGCACTGAATAATTGCTTGTGTGTTTTATAAAAAAAAATCTCTTAGTGTTTTTAGTTTCGTATTTGTCCTCTATTTTGTTCTTCAGTTTGCTTCCTATTTGACCTCTTAAAAGTCAAGATCAACTCGGGCTATATAATATTTTAATACTCTCTTAGACTTTTATGAATAACAGCACACCAATACACATCTTCTATTTCCATCTGGATCACAGACTTGAAAATACAAATCCTAGCCCAAATTGCTCTTCTGAACTACAGAGTACAAGCTCTGTTAACTACTAGGCTCAGTTTACTACTCAGTTTCACCAGACTAATATTTTAGAAATTCACATAAACATCACCAACCTGATGTAAGTAGTTCTTTAACCCTTGCAGATTTCTTTCCGTTTGTAAGCCCTTCCTACCCAGCTTTTCTAAGACAGCTATTCTATAATGTATTTAGTGCAATCTGTCTGTTGAAGCCACAAGTTGTGTGCTCTCTCAGAGAATCAGAATCAAACTCTGCTGTGGTTTAACACCGTAGGGTCATGCCAGAGGTGGAATGCGGAAGGGGAGAATCAATCTTATTTGATGAAAATACCACTTCTCAAAGATTCTTTCAACTTCATCTTTTGATGGAGGCTGTCAAAATCAGATACAGAGTCTTTTACGAGTGCATGACCACAGGTGAGATAGAAGGGATTCTTCTAACAAAAGTTCTTGGAGAGCCAAGAAATATTTACTTTCCGAGGAATGTAGAGAGGCTCCTTTCGGGGTTCAAAGGTGCACATCAAGGCAAGTTCTTGATACATTCAGCTGAAGCTCTGTTGGGAGCCTGAATATCACAGGGACAGAAAGACAGACAGAGAGAGAGAGAGAGAGAGAGAGAGAGAGAGAGAGAGAGAGAGAGAGAGAGAGAGAAGGAGAATCTACTTCTCTTTCCCCCAGAAGCCTGGTTACCCAGTGACATGATGGGGATTTCATTTCTTCACTCTTGAATGTGTTCTGAAGCTTAAAAGTAGGATTTTCTGAATCTAAAATCCCTGCTGCCTATAAACCATTATGTTTTCCAGAGTTTAACAGTGTCCTTCTGTGTGAAGGTAAGGTAGGGGGGGAAAGCTCATCCATGAACTTGATAGCTCATTTCAAGTGTGCTTCCTTTATGATGGCCTTGCCCTTTTGGAAACACCCCCTCCCCCCCCCCCCCCCCCCGACAGCTCTGCATGGTATCACATTCAAAAGTAAGACTGGGGAGTTAAGTGTGCTTCATTCTGCACAGCTCTAGGTATAAGGATGCAAGTAGCAGGTAAACAGAATAAAGGGGTTTTGAAAGGATCTTTGGATTTGTTTTTTTTTTCTTTATAATTAAGAAGAATGTTATAGAAAGATGGTCATTTCCCTTCATTAAAACAGTCCCAGTTCCTTCCCAAATAATTTTTCAGTCATCTTTTTCTTTGTTTCAGAAATTATAATTATTTTAAATGATGTACCTTACTAAAATATTTTGTTGCTTTTAATTAAAAGCCAGATCTATAGATTATTTACTAATCAAAGATGATGTTTACAAAGTTCAATGAGAAAATTTGATCCTCAAATAGTAGCCTTCTATTCAGTTGATTTATTACCTAACATTTAAAAGATTCCACTATTAATTATATCCAGTCTTGGATGATACTTCTTCAGAAGTAATATGGGAACTACCAGTGAGAACAGATTATAAAGTATTTTAATCATTGTCTTATAGAGAAATGGACAGAATATTTCATTTGCAGTTAAGCTATCCAAAGGCCAGGTCACAGTAATAACAGGTAGGGGTTTTCAAGGTGGGTAACTCGTTTACCTTCTTTACCTTAGCAGTTTGAGGACCAGTTATTGCATAAATTCTAAGATGTCATTTGCTTTTTTTTATTTTAGTGAAACTATGACTCTCAAATATCTTTCCTCCAGTCATTTTTTTTTGGGGGGGGTGAAATTTGAATCCCATTGTCCTTGTCATTTTCTCGTTGTCTCATTGTCTTCTCCTCCTGCTTCTCCTTTTTTGTCTGGTTTTTAAGAAATTATTTTATTGGGGAATTTTCTCCTACTAACAATTCTAAACACTTGTCTGTACTTACTTAATCTACCCTTTCAGCTCTACTCCTTACAACTTGGTGGGAAAGGGAAAACCCAAAATGTGATACTTAGTTCCGCATTCCTTCCAATGTTATTCCTTACTTAAAGTATCGTTAAAAGCAATTTCGTGTCAGAATGCATGTTTTATTGAATTTCCTCTATGCTGAAGTTCAGTGGCATTGCCGGTTCTCCAAGTCTTGTTTTGATGTCTACTCACTGGCATGCATTGTTTGTATCACATTTCAGGAAACCATCAGTAAAGCTTTCTTGTTTCCGTTGATTAGAGAATCAAATCTGAGGACCCAATCTTAAGTGCTAGGGCTGTACAAATAGATGTGTGCTTTCTTGGTAAATGAAACCTACATTTCTTGTATTGGATACTGTCTTTTGCTTCAGTTTTAAAGAAATGCAGGAAAGTAACCTTCCCAGGGCTTTGATAATATGTGACTTTGAAATAAAGACCTCTACAGACATCTCATAAACATCTGATTCTCCATAATTACTACCAGAGAAGAAAAAACAGTCTTGTTTATATAGTAGATTAAACAAATATCAAGAGCTGCTAAGGCCCATGTCCAGTTGTTTACCATTCTTCAACCACAGCATTCAGATCTATATCAATAGATCATTTCCTTGAAAAGGCATTTCAAATCAAACTTGAGAACCTGCATTTTCTAAATACCTCAACATTATCCTCCAATAGCAGATTAGGAATAATAGTATTAACTAATTGTGACACTGTAGAAGGATGTGTCTGTGTTTCTCTGAGGCTGACTTCTTTGTCCAATTAACTATTACCTGTTTGTAAGACTGTGTCGAGAAAGAAAAGTGACTACATTGTGTGTGTGTGTGTGTGTATGTGTGTAAAGAATTTTGAGAATCTCTTCTACTCTGATCATTTTAGAGTGAGAACATAATAAACAAAAGGGGTGTTTTGGTTATTATTGTCATCAATGTTGAAATTAACTAATTAGTAGAACATTTTAATAATTCTCTTATATTTCAGGAGTCTAAGTTTAGGCACATAGCTAATGTTAGTGAAAGTTAGTATTAGGAAAGCAAGTAAAAACAAAAATATTCTCTTGATTTGACTAAAACAAGATGTTTAGACCTTGCCTGGAACTAGAAGAAATCCTTAGTTTCTGAAAAGCAGGGTTTGTCCTCATTGAAGATGATGAAATGATTCAAAAACTGAAATATATGTTTGAGAGATGCAAATAATACAAGAGACAAACCACATGGGGAAATAAAGCTCCCAGCTGTAGACAGAACAGAGTTCTGTGAAGTCATTTGGAGAAGCAATTCTCTAAGAACTTTACTGTGCAAAACACTATAATTTGCACAGATGGAGAAATTGGGGGTGACTCTTCTCACTCAGGGGTAGTCCTAGGTAACCCACAAAGGAATAACTAAGCATGGAAAGCAAGGAGGATGCTGAAATGTAGAATTAGAATGCACTGTAGCAGACTCCATCCTATCTTTGAGAGTATGGGAGGTTTTTCATACCACATCCTTTTAAAAATTTAAAAAGAAAATCATTTACTGAAAAACCCTGACTAAAAACAAAAATCTGTTCTACTGATTAGTGTTTTGTCTCTCTGGCTTTCCCTTATTTGTCCATCCTAATTCTATATAAAATTCTCAGGATCTCTTGTAGAGCGTATTATGCAGGACTTCAATAATTTCTTTAGATACCCAAGACTGCCATTATCATAAATTACTTTGTGGAAATTTAAGAACTAAGACAGTTTCATTATCCTCCTGGCTCAGCTTCACTAGGTTTGCTCTGTTAAATGAAGATTTTGAGTTATGTTTCCAGAGACTTTCATTCAGTAAATCTACTATGGAAACTGGCAAAATGCTTAAAACAAACAAATAAAAAGCACAACCCTTCTTATTAATCAAATATCTTCTTTCCTGTTTGTTATTCTTTGATACCAGGAGCTGACTGACCAAAACTCAACAGTACACTCATGTAGACACTTAGAATACATGTGAGGCATGCCTTACAAACAGATAGGTTTTTTTAAAAAAGGGCCTACTAGTAACTTTTTAATCAAAATTTCCAGTATATTAATTGTATCTTGTGTGCTCACATAGTCTGACACATTTTGAGTACTAGATTTAAATAAATGGCATCATGTACTATATAATTTCTCATATTAATATTAATGACATCAAAATTAGAAGATTTTCAATTAAGTGAATACCAAATATTTCCAGTAGGTAAAATGCCACTCTTGTTGTCAACTTTCCAAAACTTAGTTTATTTCTAAATAAAATGTGTTACACATCAAAAATCTTCATCAACCTCAAATGTATAATTCAAAAATTATATTAGACTTAATGATTTTGGAAACACATAAAGCAATTGTGTAAAAAGAAAACTACTATGTGATGAATTTCTCAATATTTGGTAAAAAATACTTATGACAGCCTTTGCACATCTATTGCATTCATGGGACTTATCTCTAGTCCAGACTCCATCATTTGACACTGTCTGCTTCCTTTGGGTTCAGCATCCATTGCATTTAATCTCCATTTTGAAGCCTCTGATGTTGCAAAGGTTGAGCACTTGGTGAGAGAGTTCCCACATTCATTATTTCTATGGCACTTTGCCTGCATAAATGCTCTGATGTTCAGTTTGACATAAAATGTGTTTAATATGCTTTTTCATGTGTCTCGCATATGTGGTGCTTCTAGTAGCAACTGTCTGCTTTGTAATAGGAATTGATCTCAACTCCAAAATTGATCTCATATTTCCCCAGAGTTCTTTATACTGGAGAACTGCAATTTGTTTCAACTTTATGAGCAATAAACAGATCTCTTCTGGTTTTTTTTCCATAGTGTAGAATGTAATTTGTGAGTATTTCTCTAATATTTATTTTCTGGAAATGCGTTAGTTTGATGATAATTTCTCCCATTCAGACAATACCCTTTAGGCTCCAACTAAGATCCTAAGATACAGAAGATGTATCTGTCTAACTAAGGTAGCAAAACAAAATGCAAAGATAAACAGAAAACTATTAAATTGTGTTAAAGACATCAACCACAGCAGAATATTTTAAAGTATCTTAGAAATATACATTTTGAGAACCCATTTTTATAAGCCTTTCTGCTCACATAAAAGAAAGTTGGGTTGTGGGTCATATTGGGCTTATGGAGATAAACCTTGTATTTGAGTTGTAGTAAATGTTGAGACATTAGTTACAAATTAAAATCCACCAAAAATGATTTTTTTCAAAATAAATCAATGAAATAATTAGGCAGGGATATTGTTTTTCATGACCGTGCAAACAACTTTAATCAAAGAAACTTTCATGCAGAGAATGGAGGAGAATATAAAGTCATCTGTTTAATATTTCTAATGCAGTTTTTCTGATTAGCACATCTCTTTCATTATTTGTAACAATTATTTTCTCTGACTTGGTAATCAAATCCAAAACCAGAAAAACATGCAATGTCTTTTGAACAAAATAAACCTGTCCTTCCAGGGTCAGTTATGTTGATGTACGTGTTAATGAGACATGGGTTTACAGCATGGCAACATTCTTGCATTTTCTGTAGCAGAATAGGTTTTGTTTTAAAGGAGAAAAAATTACCCCAAGTAAAAAGAAATTGATGAGTCAACCAAAAGTGTTTTGTGGCCCCCATTTCTTTGAAAATGAAAGCTAAAATTTATGTATATGGATTATAGACCTGGTCAGAAAGTAGATGTCTTTGTTCTTATGACTCTGTCACCCTTAACACTAATGTCAGTCTAATTCCTTTTTTCTTTGGGGACACATGCAGAGCTAAGTTCTAGGAAGCAAGTGGAAACATAAAACCATTGTTAAATTTTACAATTGAGCATCGTTTTCTTGCATATTATAGAAATAAAGGCAAGATACTGCATAAACTTAGCCAAAGTTAAATATTAATAACACGTATGTCTCACAGCTGTACATGTGCAAACTAGTCTCAAAATATTAATGTTCAAAAGCTTGCATTGTATCAATTCATAAAGATGTATAGTTGGTGCGGAACAATTGTCTATATTTTGTCAATTATGTTTTAAATAAATGCTGATTGGCCAGTAGCCAGGCAGAAAGTATAGGCAGGACAACCAGACAGGAAGTAGAGGTGAGTCAATGAGAACAGGAGGATTCTGGGAGGAAGGAAGCTCCCTCTGCAGACCTGTCCAGACAGAGAAGAAGCAAGATGTGACTATGCCACTGAAAAAAGGTACTGAGCCATGTGGAAGAAGAATAATGGGCTAATGTAAGTTATAAGAGTTAGTAAGATGCCTGAGCTAACGGGCCAATCAGTTTATGATTAAAGTAGACCTCTGTGTGATTTGTTTTGGGACTTAACTACTGTGGGAACTGGGAATAACAAGGACTAGGCAGGACAGAAAACTCAAACAACATATAGTCACAATGGAATTCCTATATGCTAGTATGTAGATATTTTTGTGTATGTTCATGAATGAATGTTTATGTGGCACGTATACATGCAAGTATACACAGCATAGCTTAACATCAAAATTTTCTTCAATTGCTCTCTACTTATTTTCTGAGACAAGGCCCTGGCACAGATCCTGAAGTTCAACAATTGGCTCATCTGTTTTGCCAGCAAGCCCTAAGAATCCTTGTGTCTCTGACACCAAGGAGTTAGGATTCATAATGGCATGCTTCCTGTATACCATGAAAGCTAGTCCTCTGCAAAGAAAGCATTCAGGTAAGTTCCATCTCAGGTGGTTCTCCGCCATGTTTCTGAAGTGCATGCTATCTTCAGTGATAGAGAATTACCTTCTATGCAAGCTTCTAAAGGAGGGAGGCAGCCTGGTCATGATGCCTATGAATCACATCAATGACCAGCATGACAAAATAACCCTACAGATACATGTTGGAACAAACTGCTTGATTGTAACCAACAGTTCTCAACTTGGACTTAAGATCTGCTCAACAAGAGGAAAATTATGCATGGTATTAGAATCTTCGCTCAATACTCAGTGCTAGTGAAATTGTGGTTGTTTGAAGAAAATCTGCAGTCACTAATTCACTAATTTACCCTAATCCCTAACAATTCTTAATTAGCATCTGTCCTTATAATTACAGATATGTTTGGCCCTCATTCCCCATCAAGGAAACTGTAACTAATGGAGATAACTACAGAAAACGAAAATCAACCAAAATGCACAGCTGTGGAGGACAGTTCCAAGAGCTACATCTATGAAATACTCCCACACTTAAGACTCGGGGAATATCACTGAAGAAGGACAGCATGGTTGTAAGAACCAGAGCATTAGGCAATTTGCCGAGAGGTTGTGTCTCCTAGTAATATCGCAAGCAACAGCCATAGAATCTCTCCAGAATTATTGTCCAAACATAAATGAAACATGGACAACACAAATGGACAGGCTCAAGTGGACTGGGGAAGCTCAAAAGGCCATGATTCTATGAGAACAACACTAGGCTGCTGAGAATATCTGCCAGTGGGATAGGTTGTCTCTCCCATGGAAGAATAGACAATTTTGTTTGTTCGGTTCCAAACAGATAGCTTGAAAGTATTCACACAAGTGGCATTATACAAAATAAAAAATATTAAGTCATATATGTATATATGAATATATTTATAATTTGTGCAAATAAACATGACCATGAATTTAAAGGAGAATGAAGTGACACATTTTATAGGCTTTGAAGGGAATAAAAGGAAATGAAATGAAAAGTGAAAAAGGAAATAAAAATGTTGTAATTAAAATAAAATCAAAATATATAAACTAGAAAATAAAATCACATTTTTTCCATGTCTTAGTTTTTACATAATTACTGGGGATCTCAGCTAAGGTACTTATGCTTGCTTTCCAAGCATCTTACCATTCTTTTACTATTAACTATTATTTCCTAATTTAATTATTGATCAATTATGTAAAATTCATTTCAATGAAGTAGTTATTGATATCTTCAAAATATTAAAATAAAATAATGGGAAGAAACAAGCAGTAGTTTAGAATTCCCTGATAATTAAAATAGCTGAATAATAACACAGAGTATAAAGTGGGTCACAGAATACACCTCAAAATAACTTTAATGAGACTACCAACAGGACATTTGGAAGAAACACATTATCAGTTCCAAAATAAAATAACTGGGAACTTAAAAATATCACAAGGGGACTTTTAAGCTTAATTATGAATTGATATAAAACAGTTTATAGTTGTAGGTAATGTGGTAGTGGAAGACATGATTATAACTTCAAAATGGTTATATTAGAAAGTTTACACATGCACATATGTGCACATCCACACAGAGGGAGAGAGATTTAAAACAGAAATTTAAGCATCTACCATACAAAGCTGAAAACAAAACAAACTCATATTAAGCCAAAGTGTGTAGAAGAATCCTCTTCCCTGAGAACTGGTTCTCATAGTGTAGAAAGGTGATATGCAAGCTGCCAAGCAAGGAAAACAATCAATAATCTGAGCCACAACAATGACTAGAATGAAAAGGAAGTGTAATAGTGACAATTTTATTCCCTGTGGATAACTAATACCCATGTTTTTGTGGCTAAGGCCCACTAAATGTGGCAGGATTCACATTTAATACTACTGTAAACATAGCCTACAATATGTGACTGGTAAGACTATGGGCATGGAGAGGGATCTACTATTGCCACTTCCCTAAATCACTATAATTTACAGTTGCATTCTAAATATATATCCTTACACCTACCTGTAAGTGTAGACCTCACCCCTCATCAAAAATGCTGCCTTTTGCTGCATAGAGTGACAATTACAAAAAGTTACAACTGTTCAAAATGCACAGAAAATATTTAGTTGTTGGGTATTCATTTCTAAGTGACACATCTACAACTACTATAATTAAGGCTCTGGATACATTACAAAAGAGGGGCTAGAAAGAATACAAGAATCTCTGCTGCAGAGCTGTATAGCCTAGCTCTTCATCTTTCCTCTCTCTATTATATACATACACAGGGAAAGAGACAGAGACACAGAGGGAGGGAGGGAGAGAGAGAGAGAGAGACAGAGAAAGGTGTACCCATAAAATCTCAATAATATGTTTGCTTAATATGGTACAATATTACCGGCTAATACGCCAACATGGATGAATGAAATATCAGAAGATCCTAAAAGCAAATAAAGAACTCCAGGATATTTAGTGCTGTGCTCAGATGGAAATTATCACTATTCTTCAGGGACAAGGTCAGATCATCCATTCCCTTATAGTCAGAACTGACCACACACATGCAAAGACACACACAAACACACACACACAAACAAAACTAAATATATAGATAGGAATATTATTTACTTAAAAATCTAGAGGCCGTGGAACCTGTGGCAGGGGAATGCAAGAGAAGTTGGTGAAATAATTTTTCTGTTAAATACTCATATCTGAATTTCTAAAAAAATAAAATTAAAATAAATAAAATTAAAACTAAAGAGAAGGAAGCAGTTAGCTTACTTCTGTCTTTGGTAAATAAAGGGGAGTAATACAGCAACAGGTGATGTGGGATTCTCCTCTGTATGCTGTGAATTCCCTTCATTAATAAAGAAATTATTTTGGACTTGTGAAAGGGTAGAGAAGAGCTAGGTGGGGAAAACTAAACTGAATGCTGCGAGAAAGAAGGCAGAGCCAGGAGAAGCCATGTAGCTCCCCCAGAGACAGACACCGGAACTTTACCTTGTAAGCCACAGGCTCAGAGTGATATATAGACTAATGGAGATGGGTTAAATTAATATGTAAGAGCTAGCTAATAAGCAACTAGAGCTAATAGAGCAAGCAGTGATTTAAGAAAGTATTCCTATGGTTCGGTATTTTAAGGCCAAACCCTCATTTTAAAAGATGAATCACCAAAGCAAGCTGGACTTTGACTGATGGAGCACATGATCAAACCAGACTCTCTGAACATGTCAGACAAGGAGGGCTGACTTTGAAGTCAAGGACAATGGCACTGGGTTTTGATCCTACTGCATGTACTGGCTTTGTGGGAGCCTAGTCTGTTTGGATGCTCACCTTCCTAGACCTGGATGGAGGGGGGAGGATCTTGGACTTCCCACAGGGCAGGGAACCCTGACTGCACTTTGAACTGGAGAGGGAGGGGGGAGGGAGGGGAAGGGGATGGGGGAAGGGGAGGGGAGGGAGAAGGGGAAGGAAAATGGGAGGAGGGGAGGAGGTGAAAATTTTATTTTTAAGTAAAAATTATATATATATACATATATATATATGTATATGTGTGTGTGTGTCTGTGTGTGTGTGTGAATCAATGGTAAAATCAAGCTCATACAAGTAAGATTTTGACAGTATACTTAGGCTGCCTACAATCTAGATGTGGGGTAAGGTAAATGGTTCAAGCACATCTCCACTTCTCCACTGGTCCTATATTGTTAGATCCCAAATAAGACAACTTGCACAAAGCTGTGGTAAGAAGCATATGTCAAAATCCCCACTTCTAATGTACCTGATATATCTCTTACTATGATAGACCCTTTGAGTCCTTCCATAAACCTTTGCCAAACCCACATGAAGCTAAATACAGAGCTCTTATCCTGATGGTCAGCATATCAGAGGAGCCTCCTGTTTTTTTTTTTTTTCAATATCTCCCAAAAAATTTCACCCAGAGAGCTGAAAGATAGCACTGCAGAAACATCGAGAAGGGTGAAAGTGTAAACAAACAAAAGAGGCTCTTGAACTCTTGAAATTTAAAGAATGGAATAGATATGTTCCATCATCTTCAAATCCTTCCCAAACCAAAACCAAACCATTCTTTTGTCATACAATGTGAACATTTGAAAGCAGAGCACGAAGTTTAGAACATGTGGCTTGGAGTTGGAAGTGTGTAGCTGTGACTGTGGCACCAACTTCTGTCATGAGATTGATGGTTGGAGTAAAGACACAGGAGAGTTTGTCAGAGTAACATTTTGATGTTCTCAGGCTTCTTGGTGCTCCTCCAACAACAATATCACATGGTGGCTAACACTCTTAGAGATTCATGGCCTCATTCATGAATATTACTGCTCCCTATTTCTTCTGCTTCTGTCTATGACTAGTACTCTATGGATACCCACACCCTAGTTCTCGTGTGTCTATTTCAGGAAGGAACACAAAACCAGTTTTGGAAAAGAATAACAATCTACTTTATTTCTTTTTCTATGAGCATTGTGTCAGGCCTGTTCTTTGCTATTGCTTATTGTTTTTTCCCAATTCATTTGATTTTCATTTATGTATTTTCTACATACTGGACATTTTAACTTCAGTGCCTTCATCCTCATCTACACTCACAGACCTAGCAATATGCTTCACTGCTAATCCTTATCCTATTCCTCCAATTAGAGCAAAGTCCATACAGAACATCTACATTCTTCAAACTCCTAGTCTTAGTCAGTAATGATAATCATCAGTAGCTTAGTGTTAAGGAAATAAATCTTAGCAAACCAGTTTGTTTACAATGTATAGCAAGTTCCTCCATTATTTTTCTCATACTAGAGCTTCTAATTGTTCAAATTTGTATTGTATTTGATAATTTTTTTCATTCTAGTGCGCACAACAAGAGTTTATTAACTATGGTTTGCATGTTAGTATATGTTTACAATGTTTAATGGCTATTGCATTAGTCTATGTGTGTGTGTATGCGTGTTTGTGTGTGTGTATATGTGCGCTTGTGCGAGTTTGCATGTGTTGTGGATGCCCATTGTAAGGAAACATGCAAATTGGCAAATTACAATTTTGTTAGATGGGCAGGGACAAACTTTTCTTTACACCAGTGTTACATTATACAAATGTTTTCTGGTGTGTTTAATTTTCCTACCTCTCTTCTACAGGATTCCCTGACACATTAAAGCAGAAGCTGTGATATTGATAAATACATGGTGGCTGTTCTCCCAATGATCCATTAATCTCTATATTGTGTTCAGGTTTTTTAATGGCCTCTATTGGTCATGAAAAGAGGCTTCTTTTATGAAGGGGAGCACCTATTCCCTATTCCTATCCATGGATATATAGATAACCCTTAGACTGTAGTAAGGAATTATGCTGTTCTAGCAAAGTGATGATAAAAGATTCTTTCCTTAGCTAAGTGACTTCACTTGTCCCAGGAAAATATCTAGGTTTTCAGAAGTAGGTTGGAGTTCTCTTCTGCTGAGTAGTCCTTTAGTACATTTAGATAGCTGTTTGATTTTACTGACATGCTACTTTATGTCATCTTGCTGTTCTTGCTGTTCTGGTAATTGCTATAGATCCTATCTGTTCCAGCTACATAAGGCTGTTTAATTGATTTGGTCTTTTTTTTTGGAACCATGGAAGCTAGACCTCAAGAAAGAAGGGTCAACAATATCTCTTTTGCCAAAAAAAAAAAGAAGAAAAAGAAAATAAAAGAAGCAGTTCTATGACTGGTCATAGCAACGAGAGAGGTAAAGCCCAAAGCCTAATGGGCAAAGCTTAATATTTAGAGTCATGACTAAGGAGGTAGGGTTATCTACTTTGAATGTTGACCAGTCAATAATAATTTCATCTACCCTTAAACCCTTATGTGAAATAAAAATAAAAAAATTGGAAATGGGACTTCTTACATGTTTCTTTGATTAACAGTGGGACAGAGATTTAGCCTGTTTCTTTCTTAGCTTATGCCAGAGGACAAATGCTTGACTTCTGTTCATTCACAACCTAAATATTCACAAATCCCTATAAAAGGCACAGTGCCATAATGCTAGTCTAATGATGTATATTCTTCATACTCACAAAAAATCACCCAAGAAAATACTGATATATGAACTGAATAAAAAATAGTAAATAAAAAAAACTGGGAGAGAAGGAAGCTTATCTCTTCAACTTATAGAATTATTCACCCTGTTAAACTCTAGACAGTCACAACAGCAACAATCCACTAGAGCATACATGTGGGCAAATACAGAGAAATCAGGAAGAGATGGGATAAATGGTCTTCTAACAAAAGGCTGGTCGAAAATACCTTCAAAAACTCTGCCTTCAGTTCCATCACTCAAACATTCTGCAAACATTTATGCTACAGACGTGGTTTCAAGACCCAGAAACACTTCAGTGGGAAGATAAGTATGTGTTATTTCTTTGTGCAGGTGTAGGAAAACACAGACATTATTATATAAATATTGAGTAACTACAGAGAGTTACTGTTAAAATAAAAAGGAAACAATATCATTCAATCCAGTTTTATATAGTTGGAGAACAAAGGATTTAAAGTTAAATAAAAGCTCAATTTTTGCAGTAATACAATACCACTCGATGTGCTGTTACACAATTAATCTTCGAGCCTTTCCAGTATACTCACCTATAAAAGAGAGTGATAAAGATTATATAGATGTGTAATTCTGCAGGAATTGCAGAAAACATAAATGACAGTGAATATATTTATGCTTTGTGCAAACACTGTGCTAAGTGTCTTATCTGGAACTCTGATTTTAACCCTCATACTATTCCTAAGATATACATACTACTCCATTGCCTGTCTTGACAATAAATAAAACAGGGAAGAGACTGGGATGGAGAGATAGCTCAGCAGCTAAGATCAAGCCCTTCTCTTCCGGAGAACATGTGTTCTGCTCTGAGGAAATATGATGGGAGGCTCAGAGCATCTTGAAGTTATATCATGACAGGACAACACACAGAAATTCAAACCACACTCAGACATATATAATTTATGAACAAAATTGAAATTAAGCAAAATTTAAAGGCCAGAGAAGAGACAGGAAAATAATTCCCCAAATCATTTATTTCATGTGTTTCCAAATGAAATCAAAATTTCAAGCAGCCAGCAGCTCACAGCAGCTTGTAGAACACAAGCAAGGGATCCATTGTTCTTTTCTGACCTCCAAGTGCATTTGAACACACATGAACCTCCACACAGAGACAAATAGAATGAATTTACTGAAAAGAACAGCAGCTGGTAAACAATGGAACAGTTATGTTTATCTAAGGTCATGGTCACTCAGTGACTTTTCATAGGTCTTTAGATAAAATTATCTTTCCTTTGTTTGCCTCATTGAAGATTTCCTTACCTAGCATGGTTGACATTGAGTCTTTAAAGATGTAAAAGCATTTTTCTTTGTAAATAAATCTTTTTGTGAGAAAAAATATGTTAAATAAAACAACAAACTTCAAGACAATACAGTTGTTCTTTTTGTTATTGCTTTATATTTTAAGATCTTATGTTTGTACATTAATAAGAGTTGAGAAACAAAGAGAGGAAAGATGTTTGGAGATAGAAAAAAATCAATGTTTCCTAAAGCTGGCAGAGGATTTGTGCAGATCCTCAGAGTATAGTGTATGGTGTGGGGTTACAGAGGTCATATGAGGGATCTGTTTATTATCAAGAGGATTTATCTTTGATGTTAAGGACTGGCGTGGATATAAAGGCCATCGTTTTATCAACAACAGCATAATGAAACAAGATACACAAAGAGTGCAGAAAAAGTTGAGGCAACTGATGTGATGTTTCCCATTTTCATATAAATATTTAGCTCCATCATGTTAGTGCCAGGTTAATATTTTCATGGGAATGGTAGATTTGGACCAAGGTGAATAAATTGTGAAACATATAGCAACATAAGGGTAGGCATATTTTTTTTGACATGATCTCAGCAATTCACACTCACCACAAGAATATAGATGGAAGCAACTTGAAGTACAGAAACAAGATTGAGATTGTCAAACGTAAGGGAATAAGCAGAAAATTACACAGAGGGGTGAGATATTGAGAACTTAAGTAGATTGTGATGAGCTTCATATTCCTGGTGAAGTATCCTCAACCTTGCTTGCCTTATCTGGAGCCTCTGCCGGAGAGAAAGACATTATCTCTAAAGAGAGATGATACTAACAACATGCCCAGTGAGACAACACTTTCTGTCCTTCATCCAACCTTCAGTCAATTCTGGGTGCAGCCCAGCCCAGGCAGAAGAACACAGAAACTTGCTTTTAGAAGCAGCACCCCCATTAGAGAACAAAGTACCACAGAGATTTAAAATGAACAGATTAAGCATGCCTGTCACTCAGGCTGGCTGTGTGTGGTGGCTAATGCAGGCTGCTCCGCTCTATTTGAGCCAAGTCTCTTGGGAACAATTTTAAAAGTGTGACTGAAATGGAGTCACTGTAAATGAGTCTGCACAGGGCAGGCACTGAATATGTCATGTGAGAATCAGGCTGTTTATGTCAGAAAATAGATGACAACCTGAAGCCACAGGGAGCACTACATTCTTAAAAAGAAAACTACTCAAGATTTAACGCTTTTAATATTATTATGAATAGGATCTCAGAAGTGATAGTGCCCCACTGCTAAAATTCTAGATGTTTGTATAGTAAAATTGTGTCTTCGCATGTATTTAATATGCATGTATAACACACTCACATTTTTATGCACAAACACCCACAAACATATAAAAAAAGCTAACAATGATGTGTGATATGAGTTGGGTCAGTAAACCTTTGAGTTCTGGATTTTCAAGCAATATTTATGTACGTTGAAATTTCTCTTCAGAATATATGTGTGCTCTTTTTAACCTCTTTAATGACAATTATTGCAAAATCAAATATCAGAATCTGTGTTCAGATAGATCTGATTCCTTTGCCAGCATGAGCTTGAACTTTGTGACCTTTTACAATTCATTTTCTCTTTTAAAAACCATGTTATTCATTCCAATAGCTGTAGCGATGTATAATTTCTGTGTTAATTAGAAGACACAAGGAGAAGCCATGCACAGGAATAAGCAGGAATCACAAGATCTAAACAGATACACGTCAAAAACCACATCACGTCCATTTAATCTTACCTGTTGTCATTGTTTGTATTATATTTTTAAAAAATATTTTGCAATCTAAATATTTGTAAAACAGAGAATGTTCCTAAATATGAGAATGATTAAATGATTTAAACATGTGATTCGCTAAAAATAATATTCCTTATGTCAAATGAGATAATATATTGAAAATCATTTGGCATTTATTCATTTAAAATGCCATTTAATAATTCCAACACATTTAACCTAAGGCCCTCTTATATGCAGGAAAATATTTTTAAATATATTGCACATCATGTTTCATAGCCTCAGCTGCCAATGATTTTGACTACTTCCTAAATTCAAGTCTTAGACACAAATCACAGTGAGGTAGGTTGTGAAATCTGTCACCCCTTTTATTGCTAGGCTTGACTCAAATGATCCATCCACTGAGTGGATATTACCCTCCTATATCACAGCACAACAGGCATCTCTCCTAAAGATGTAGGATCAAAACTGATGATATTGATGATTGGATCAGAAAGGGGAGGTGATGTTTTTCCATCACTAGCATACAGCAAGAACCTGACCTATGCCAAAATCTCCAAAACTTATGAAGGACAATCTGTGGGAGAAAAATGAAGCTTAGCTTTAAAGGACAGATCTTAGCCACGGTGGCAGGTTTCCAAATAAGTGTACTCTATGACCTGAGTGGAAATATTAAAAACATAGTCTATAAGTATTTAAAAAAATTAAAATCTTGAGTTTAAAAACTTGATTTTTTAATTAAAAACAAACTTTTAAAAAACCTTGTTACATTGCTGGCACAATTTCAATAAGTCAGAAAAATAAAAGAATTTGAATATGTAGCTTTGCATGAGCTTAATGATGTGTTTTGAAACTATAAATTTTTAAATATGATTTTGAAAAGTACATATTTCACAAAATGTAACTGTTTTCCCTTTCCAAGTTCTTTATAAGGAATGTTTTCTAATCAAAAGGTATTTTGATTCTATCCCTAACCATTCTGGCCAGAATTCAGAAAGAATACCACTATACATTTTTGTGAGCTTTCACATTGATTAACCCTGACCTGTTAAGTCAGAATTCTCTAATTTATTAATTGATCACATATGTGTTCCACATCTTTAGAGTTTTACGTTTTCAGAAAAGCAAGACCTGGCATATAGTTCTGTTTTATGGGATTTTCTAGCATTTGTGAGTCTCTAGGCTCACAAAAAATAAAATAAACATGCTCCATAACTGTAGGTAGAGGTTTCTGTCCTGCCTGATACTGCAATTGTTCAGTCCCAGCAAAGCACACAGAGGCTTATATTAATTATTACTGATTGGCCTATTAGCGCAGGCTTAATATTAACTAGCTCTTAGAACTTCAATTAACCCATAATTCTTATCTACATTTATCCATGTGGCTTGGTACCTTGCTCAGTGAGGCATTCTCATCTTGCTTCTTCTGCATCTGGCTGGTGATTGAGCCTTTCCTATTTCCAGAATTCTCCTAGTCTGGTTATTCTGCCTATGCTTCCTGCCTGGCTACTGGTTAATCAGCATTCTTTTACACCAATACAAGTGACAAATTTTTACAGGATACAAGAACATTATCCCATAGCAAATAACTAATGATTGTTTTTAACTAACACACCACTGACAGGATTGTTTATAAGCAGATAGCT
The DNA here is from genome assembly GCA_963919715.1 of Microtus obscurus. Classification (NCBI taxonomy): domain Eukaryota; kingdom Metazoa; phylum Chordata; class Mammalia; order Rodentia; family Cricetidae; genus Microtus; species Microtus obscurus. Next base: position 18,579,703 of record CAWTZC010002535.1, on the reverse strand, counting down.
CAAGAAAATGATTTGTGTTTCATAATTGATCATGAAATTTTCATGGATGTCAGTGAATTTATTGGAAAGAACTGATACTTTATAACATAAATAATAATATCAGCAATACACCTTCTTGGTTCAGAATCTCTTTCATGATAAATAATATTTCTGGATTCAATTTCCTTCCACTAAAAAGTATCACTTTCTACTCTTTCTGAGGATACAAATTCAGTTCCTAGCACTCAGATGGTGGTTTAAACCCATCTATAACTCCAGTTTCAGGAAATATGATCTTTTATTACTTTATAAATAATACCAATCAAAATTTCCACTTCCTCCCCTCCTCCCACTTCCCTCCCACTGCTCCCCTCTCACTCCCCCTCTCCATCCAGTCCTAAGAGAGGGCAGGGTAACCTGCCCTGTGGGAAGTCCAAGGTCCTCCCCCTTCTACCCAGGCTTTAAAAGGTATGCATCCAAATAGAATAGGATCCCAAAAAGCCAGTGCATGCACTAGAAACAAATCCCAGTGCAATAAGAAATGATGTTTTATTATGACCTCCTCACACATTAGACATCCATTAGCTATACACACGTTCAACCAAGAAAACATTAACAAATACAAAATAAAAGATTTTTAATATTATATATAATATTTATAACCCTTTGGATTATTGAAGATAGTCTAATCAACAAATGACTTCCTTGTTTATGTCACAGAGTAGGTGTTTTAGTCATGGTAGGGAATACCAAAGTTCTGTTTGAGCTAAAATTGCATTCCATATATATTATCATCTGATGTGGGATTATCCTCTGTAAGCTGTGAATATGTTTTATTACCATTGGTTAATAAAGAAACTGCTTTGGCCTACGGCTAGGCAGAAAAAAGCTAGGCAGGAAAACTAAACCGAATGCAGGGAGAAAGAAGACAGAGTCAAAGAGACAACATAGAGCTGCTAATGGAGACAAACATCTGAACCTTACCAGTAGGCCACAGTCTCATGGTGATACATAGATTAATAGAAATGGGTGAATTTAAGATATAAGAGCTAGTTATAAATATACCTGAGCCATTGGCCAAACAGTGTTGTAATTAATATAGTTTCTGTGTGATTATTTGGGCCTGGGTGACCAGAAAATTAAAATACAGTCTCCACTTATAAACATTTAAATCTATATATGAAATATTACTGTACATAAACATAGGAGAGGATCTATATAAAAAGGAAGGAATTTCAAGGTATTTAAGATTTTCTTGTTCCTAATGATGACACAAAATATTGGATAAATGTTCATATATATATATATATATATATATATATATATATATATATATTGCAGATGTCTTGACTCACAGTGATTTTGTTAAGCTGTTATTGCATATGCCCCTACATCATTTGGGATTGAAAAAATCTATTTAAATTATGAGTATCTACATAAAGTAAATTCTAACATGCCAACAGAGATTTATTTAAAAATTTAATGTTTCTTTTTTCCTAGAATTTTACATAATGTGAGTTTGAAAATAATTAGAATCTCTTTAGAAATGTGAAGGTTTCTTAATCAGATCATGGCTATATACATTATGTTCACAACGGATGATGTCAGTACAAAAATTTGCTTCAAGTGATTGATCAGAGTTCATAAAGAATCAGACCATGTTTACTTATAGAACAGCAGCGCAAATCACAGCTTCTAGTCCTTCATCAGGACATCAGAAAGAATAACCCTGAAGCAGGACATAAAACCTGAGAGTGAGAGGGAAAAGACCCTGATTGACAATGTTGTGAAGTAATATTTAAATTCTAGCCAAGTAGTTATGTATTCTTAAGCTTTAATGTAAACGAATATATCTTTGGGCTCTATACACTATAAAAAGTGAAAACCCCTAGTCCTCTACGGAAATTGGATTGGTGAGATGGTATGATTAGATCTTGAAACAGCTTCTCATAAATCTCAAATCCTCTAAATTTATAAGATGATCACAATGAGTTCTTCAATACTGAGCTAGGTTGTGTGACATACAGCTTCTTGTGTGCCAAGAGAACACTTGAAAATACAATATCCATGAAGAGAATAGATTAATAAGAAAAATCAGAAAAGAAGCAAACAAGTCCAACAGAGAATATTAGCCATCATTGCTGGTGATTGTGTCAGAGAAGCAGCAAGTAGCAATTGAGGTTCAAGGTGTCAGATTACCAGGAGGAACTTTCTGATGGGTGAATCTTGATTAGGCAAGGCCACAGGACTACAGGAAGTCTTTTGTTTCTGCTGTGCCTTTTCATGTTTGTTTTTACAATATTTCTCTGGTATATACAATAGTGTGAGTAGGTGTGGGGATGTAGTGTGTTTATCTCATGGATGCATGCCATTCTACTGGGAATTTATATCTGTGGATTCTCAACAGCAGAATGTACATCCTCAAAATGTACTATCTAGCTGATGATAAGAAAGATAGCTTGATAAGAAAGATAGCTAATACAGATTTTGATGAATACAAATAAACAATGAGTTGCTACACAGTCAGGACCTGTGAGTTTCATCCTAGGAGCTGCATAGATTGCAGCTCAAGTTAATATGTATCAATTGTGACCCAGTAGCTCAGCTAGTTTAAATTCTTTTAACCTTAAAGTTGCAAGATGTGTTGACAAGTTCTGTAGTGCATCATAAGAGATACAAACCTTTGAAAATAACAGTTAGACTGAGTTGCTTTGTTAAACAGCACTGATGTAAAAAACCCAAGAAGATAACAACAACAAAAAAAAAAACTGACAATAAGTATTCATGTGGATGTGGTAGGATGGTGCTGGTGTAAACCAGCATAGGCATTTTGAAAACAAGTATATTAGGGTAAGGGTTAGGTTAGAGTTAGTTTAGGAATAGGGTTGGTGACAGGTTTAGAGTTAGGGTTATATGTATGTATGTATGTATGTATGTATGTATGTATGTATGTATGTATATACATTTATATAATAATATCATTATACATGCATATAAGCATATACATACATATCTAATATATGTGTGTTTGTATATTGATTCAAATGTATCTCTTCTAAAAGGTACCCCAAGGATTTTTGTCCTACTATGAAGACATTTGAAAATCAAGAAAATAGAGCCAGTCTAGAAGCCCATCAATTGAATATATTAAAAAATGTGGTACATATAGACAATCAAGTTTTATTCATAAGTAAAGAAAATGAAATTTGCAGGAAAAATGAATATAGCATTCAGCAAGGTGATTTTCCCCACAAAGAGAAAGAACACTTTCTCTAATGAGCAGAGGTTAACTTATAATGTCTACTACACACACATATGTATTTATCTCTGTTCAGGAATGAAAGCTCAAAAATTTTAGAGAGTACAAATGTTCCTTTTAAACATTCAAAATTCATAAAACTATGTTCCAAAACAAGGATGCTCTATTATACCAGATATTATACCATATTATATCATATCTATCACACCAAAAGGGCATTGCTCAACTATGTTTATTGCAGCTTTAATTCTATTACCTAGAACCTGGAAACAACCTAGATGTCACTTTAGTGAAGAATGGATAAAGAAAATGTACATTTACATAATGGAACTTTATTCAGCAGTTAAAGACAATCAAATAGAAAATTTGAAGACAAAAATAATGGAACTAGAAAACAATCATCCTGAGTGAGGTAACCCAGATCCAGAAAAACAAACATGATATGTATTTACTTATAAAGGGATATTAACCTTAAAGTGAAGCAGAATCATGCTACAATGAGCAGACCCCTGAAAACCTAAATAACAAGGAGGGCTCGAGGGCGGACACATGAATCTTACTATAAAAGGGGATAGGATAGACATCACAAGTGGAAAATGGGTTAGGTCCTGGATGGGGAAGGTGGGCATGGTAACAGAAGAGATCAGGTAGGGAAGAGGATTGAAAGAGAGGGTACTGAGAGAGACAACTGGTATCTATTGCAATGGAAACTCCCATAAATCTATGAGATGAGCCCTAGCTAAGACTTCCAGCAATGAGGGATACAGAGCTTTAACCAGGCATCGACTGTAACCAGGCAAGACTACCAGTGGAGGGGTTGGGACTCAATCCAGACACATAACGTTTGACCTACAATTTGTTGTGCTTACAAGACGTACCGGGATAAAGTTTGTGAAGAAATTATGGGAGTAGCCAACCAATGACTGGTCTAGCTTGAGACCTAAACTATGAGAGGGAGCCCACCTTTGGCACTGTCTGGAGGGCCAGGACCCAGAGGCTGGACAGCCCAGAAATGTAGAACAGAGACAAACATGTCAGGCAAAGTGTCAATGAAATGACTCCTAATAATATTCTTCTATAGTCGTTGATTGTTGCCAATACCAATTGTCATCAGAGAGGCTTCACCCAGCAACTGATAGAAAGAGGTGTAGAGATCTGGAGCAAAACATTATGTGGACATTGGGGAATCCTGAGAAAGATGGGAAGAAGGTTTGTGAGAACCAGGAAAGCCTAGGATACCAGTAAAAAACACAAAGAATCAATCCTAGATTCATAAGAGCTCACAGAAAATGGAGTGCTAACCAGAGAGTTTGCATGAGACTGACCTAGGCTCTCTACAGATGTTACAGGTGTGTACCTTGGTATTCTTGTGGAACTCCTAAGAGTGGGATGAGAGGTGGCCTCTGACTTCTCTACCTGCTTCTGCCTCCTATTGGGTTGTCTAATCCAACCTTAATAGAAGAGATGCCTAGTCTTACTGGAACTGGATATGCCATCACTGGCTGATATCTATGGTTAAAGTTCTGCCCTTTCTGAAAAAAAGAATAGTGGATGGGGGCAGGAAGAGGGACAGTTGGGGTTAAGTACTAGAAGGAGAGGAAGGAGGGAGGGGAAACTGGAAAATTAATTAAGCAAGTAAGTAAAAAAAAAAAGGTACATCCCATTTTAAAAAAATAAATAAAAATAAACTTAGTTATTTTCTAATCATGAAACTGAGAAGAACATAAAATCAAACAGCTAAGAAAATGTGACATCCATGAAGAAATAAATGAATAGTGATGTTGTGGAATTATTCAATTGTCTCTTCATTTCCTTGTTAGAGAAACCGTGTAAGTGAACCAGGTTTATTTAAATTTCAAATTGAAAGATGTCTCTGGACAAAATCTGTGGTATTATGATAATGTCTTCTGATTTCTTCAAAATTTCACTATTACTGTACTTTAGATAATATTTTCATAGATAATAAGGTTTAAGTCAAAGATGGAGAATCTGACTAAGACCTACAAATTCCAGTTACTATGCAAAATATCAATATATTTAAATATGTATAAAAGTTTTTAAAATATATTCTCTTAACTAAGATAGTCTATGTCTTTGACTCACTGAACAAATAAAAATTAAAAACAACTGAAACCAAGAAAGTAGGACAAAACCACCCCTTTTGGGTAAAAACTAGTAGTTAGAACTTAGTCCCCTCAGTATTGTAGCAAGCTCTTAGCTCTTAGGCAGTGTATGGCTAGTAGCTTGGAGGGGCAGGTTGATTGGGTTGGGTTTAAGGGTGACCCACCTCTAGGAAACTCTCCTGCTGGCTGGCTAGAAAAGCCAAGGGAGTTGAGGAAGGGACCCATGGTTTTGTCCCACTGTGGATGTCCTAGAGAGTGTGGTATCCCGCCACGTTTCTGTTCATTCACCTGTTAAGCCCCTCAGTATTGGAACAAGCTGTGTACTGGAATTCCACCGAGGTTTCTGGAGAATAGGTGGGATTTTGTCCTACTGTGGAGGTCCTAAGAGTAGGGTGTTCACTCACCTTTTAAGTCCTCTCAGAGTTGGAGCAAGCTCTGTTTCAAGATTATCACTTAAAAAAGAAAGCTGTAATATTGATATAGATAATGTAAACATATCTTGTTTATGGGAAAGAAAAAAAAACATTTGTACTGGAATCCTGGAGGCTATGTTGTGTTCCCTTAAAAACCAAAGATCCATTGATGCATACAGAAAAAAAAGACACTTCAGCAAATTTAAAACAAGTTTTCTTTCTGAAATGATCAAATAACTCACTCTCCTGCCCGAAAATATTTTACTACTTCTATAGCATGCTTTTGAACCTAATGGGCATATGGTGCCTTGCAACTTTATGTTTAAAATGATACTCTTTCACATCTAATGTCCTTAAATTTCAATGAAAACAAACCAATTTAATATGAATATTTGAGGGTTGAATATATAGCCCAGAGGCCAAGCAGTATACCAACATTCAAAGATACTAATCTGTAGCAACACATAAGAGAAAGAGAGACAGAGACAGAGAGAGAAATTTTTGACGTAAAGGTAAATAGAAAATAAAATTTTCTTGAACTCAAATTCTTACTTTTTTCAAGTTATTTAAAGAATATAGAGACTGTTGTTTTTGTCAAGAGAAAATTGAAATATAAAAACATCCATAATGATGGAAAAAGGAGTAGAATTAAAATAAAAGATGAAAATTAGAAAAGATTAAAAGTAGAACAATAATTATCTACTCATCTTGGATTTAACATGTCTATCAACAGGTCTCTTGTAGAAACAGATACTTTTTCTCTTTTGAAAGTATACAATGGTTGTAATTTACAACCATACAATAATGGCTGTGTAGAGCATGAATATAAGAAAGCCATGTTTTTCTATTATTGGCATGGAATAAATATTCACTCAGTGGCATGATGTTAACATTATACTTGCTCTGATTCTAGTGTTTCTATTAATGAGTAGGAACTTCAGTTACTTTTTTTATAAAAGTTTTAAGGACTTACCTGATACGATGGTTACATGTTTATTTGGGTGGAGTAAAGTGTCACTGTGAAGTCTTTAACTGACCTGGGGTTCAGTACATAGACCAGGCTGGCCTCAAATTTGCAGAAATCTGCCTTCCTCTAAAAACTCAGTCCTGGGATCAAAGGTGTGTAGCACATACCTGGGTTCTGTATCACTTTAAAGGTCAAAGACAACTCTTAACCTGTTTTATCTCTTTTTCTTCAATGTGCTGATATTTGGCTTCAGATGGGATATAGAAAATATGTGAGCAAAACATACTGAATGGTTTCATGATTGAGTCCTACTTAGCATCCATATCTTTACAATGGCTGGCTGAAGAAGCTACTTGACAAAACTAGAATAAGTGTATTTTGTAGATGAAATATTTATTGACAAAAATATGATTATATAAATTCTCAGAACTAAAAGTTGTGTGACTGGCTCTTCTTTTTAAAACAATTTTAAGAAAGTCAAAATTACTGTGATGCTATTTGGTTGATGCAATAAGATAGAAAAGACTAACAAATCCCCTCTGAGGCATTATATGCTAGAGGTGAGAGCTGGTCCATGCAATAAGAGTTGTATCAAGATATTGCATCTTTGCAGAGCAAGATATGGAGGAAGTGCTGTGTGACAGCACATAGATGAAACTCATAGATGACTATGACATATCAAAAAAAATGATTCTACTCTCCAATTTTGCACGCCTGCATTTTCTTAGACTTACATATACGAATATCAATGCAAAGTCACTGAGTAGAAAGAGGAAGATTCAGTGATAGCTAAGTAACCTAAAAATTCCATCCTGTCATAGATAAGGGCTTCATAGAATATATCAGAGTCCTGCATTAACTTTCCATCTCCTACACACTTTAGAAACCCTTCATCAAACCATATAAACTGGAGAAAGTACTCCAGAGATTTAGTTGGATTCCTAGATTATAATCTGATGAGCCTTCCTTCCACTTCTAGTATAAAGTGAGAACAACTCCACTTCCATTACCATAAATCCAGCCTTCATTGTTTTGTTCTGCTTAGTTCATCACTTTGACCTGGGGGCCAAACATTTTTTGTTTGGAGGTGGGCAGTTTCAAGACAGGGTTTCTCCATAGCTTTGGAGCCTGTCCTGGAACCAGCTCTTGTAGATCAGGCAGGCCCCAAAATCCACCTGCCTCAGCCTCCCCAGTGCCAGGATTAAAGGTGTGCACCACCGCCACCCAGCTGCATTCTGTAGGGCTAAGCATATCAACCTCGCCAGTTTATGGAGATGATCACATTATATCTGAAGGAAGAAGCAATGCTACAGTTGGTGTAGTGCACATGAAAATCTAGAAGCATATATTTTCATCTCATATTGGGCAATAGCGTTAGAGAGACATGTTTACATTGTACATAAAAGTGAGTAGATGGCACTGAATGTAAAAAATTAGTAACCTAAATATGTGGGATTACTCTCTAGTCATAATCATAGAGGTGTGTTCCGTGCTGCATACACCTTACAACCTGAATTATGAGAGTTAGTGGGAATCTATGAAAAAATCTTTATATGAATCATTTTCTTTTTTCAGTATTTATTATTATGTGATAGACATAAAGACAGAAATTTCTTCTTGTGGGACAATGGTATTCCAAATGATGCTTTCTTATTAGTAGGGTAACACTAAATGCCTTTTTTTCTTCTTTCTTACTTCTTTCCTATTTTCTTATTTCTTCCTTAACTCTTCTTTTACTTTTTTTCTTTCTCCTCTTTTCCTACATTCCTTCTCATTATCCTCTCCTTTTACTTCTTTGCTGATATTCATGGTTTTGTTTTCCACCAAAACAATTTCCTGCTGAAATCTGTGAGAATTCTTAAATATCATGAATCACATCCCAGAGAGTTCACTTTTCTGCTTAATCCCCTGATGTGGATCAGTTTCCCCAGAAGATATGAAACCCATTTTAAGAAGGCAAGGAAAATTATGGTACATCTTACATCTCGAGGGAAATAAAATGCTAACGTGTCTATGTGGGCTAACATGGGGCTCCATTCTTATAAGAAGCTTGCTTAGAAACAAACATGGTATGGTTGATTAAGATATTGTAGATATGTCTTGTGTAAAGTCCTCCCCTTATACATTAAAAAACTCATAAGAAAATATGTTACTAAAACTTCATTCTCACTACTTGAAAAATCACTCCCCCCCATCCCTTGGCACATTCTCACAACACTTCTCACCACCAAAACACAGCAGCTGCCTAGAATGGAATTTTCAGACAGCTGCTGGGAATGTTTTTCAACCACAGAGAAATTCAGGTTGAAAAGTTCAGAGCAAAAGTTTCCTAGTCTCAAAAAGCAGAAGCAGTTATATTCATGATAGTCATAAACAGATGACTTTGGTCATTTTTAATCAAATTTTTTGTTTTCTGAGCGTGGTTTCCTAGATCTGTATAGATTATTGATGTCAATCCTTAGTTGGAATAAGGAATTTGCAAATATTTAAGCCCTCTTGTAAGTTGTTTGTCAATTCTGCATTTTTCTTTTGTTTTGTAAAACTACCATAGTTTGTTATAACCTGTCTGTTAAAAACTGTATTGTCTGCATCTTCACAGACTACATATTTTTTTTAACTATACCAGCATCTTGAACTGTTCCAATGACAGCAGTACTGTAATCTTAGGACTTACCCATTTTCTATGACTGACCCTACTGCCACTAAGGAAAGTTTTATGCTTGATGTCTCTTTGTGGATTCAGTGAAAGAATTTCCTGACTTCCTTGACTTAAGATGTATTGCAGACTTTTAATATTAAAGTGATAAAAGTAAAAATTAAATCATGTGTAAGAAGAAAATCATAGAAATAGAGAATAAAAAATATTTTAACTTACTAGTAGAAAAATTAGTGTCAAAAAGTGGCATAATTTGAAGAATACTTCAGAAACTGTGTTGAAGCTCTTTGTTCTTATTTTGCCTGTGGTTAGAAATATAAATAAGATATTTTATATTATTTGATGTTAATGCAAACAATGTCGATTTTCTTATTTCTATCTCAGTCTATTTATTGTTTGTATATAGAAGTGTTACTTACTTTTTTGGGTTATTCTTGTATCCAGTACTTGACTAAATGGGTTTTTCAGTTGTAGGAGTTCCCTGGTAGAGTTTTTGGGATTGCTTGTGTATACTATCATATCATATACAAGTAATAATACTTTGACTTCTTCTTTTCCAATTTGTATCCCTTTGATTTCCTTTAGTTGTCTTATTACCAGGTCTTCCAGAATAAGGGAAATAGAAGAGATTTTATGAATGGACTCAGAGTGGGCGGGGATGGGAACATAATCAAACAGATTTGGGAAAGGTTAGAGGGAAGAGCACTGAAAGAGACCACTGGAAATGGGGGGGGGGGCATTCCAGGTTCAGATAAAAACCTAATGCAAGATTTTCTCCCAGGAAAGAACAAGGATGACCCCCAACTTTGACTACTATCAAAAGCAGATAAGTAACCTGAACTGACCATCCTCTGTGACCAGATTGGTACCTATTCCAACTCTCATCGGAGAAGCATCATCTACAGTCAATTGAAACAGATACAGATCAACAATCCAATACTAGGTAGAGTTTGAGGAATCCTACAAAAGAGGAGGAAAAAGGATTGTAGAAGCCAGAGGGTTCAAGGACACCAATAGAAAACTCATAGAACCAACTAACCTGGGATCATAGGGATGACAGAGTTGGAACCAACAACCAAAGAGCCTGCATGGAACTAACCTAGATTCTCAGTATATATGTTACCGTTGTGTAGCATGGTCTTTTGTAGTACTCCTAACAATGGAAACAGGAATGGTCTCTGAGTCTTTTATAGACTTTTGCGACCTTGCTCCTCACAGTGAATCACCTTGTCCAACATTAAAATACGGGGGCGGAGGGTGTTTAGTCTTACTGCAACCTGATATAGTATGTATTTTCTATATTCATGAGATATCTGTTCTTTCCTAAACAAAAATAAAGGATAAGGAGTGGATTTAGGGGTAGGAACAGAGGGGGGATGGAGAAGAGGAACTGGGGAAAGAGGAGGGAGAAAAGTCTGTGTGTGGGATATAAAATAAATAAATAAACAAATAAATAAATCTATTTTAAAAACTCTTCAAGTGTATATAAATATCGTGTGTGTGTGTGTGTGTGAGAGAGAGAGAGAGAGAGAGAGAGAGAAATAGATAGATAGATAGATAGATAGATAGATAGATAGATAGATAGATAGAGAATATTTATATATAGGAGCATTTCTTGGCTTCTTTATAAATATTTTTAAAGATAATCACAGTATTCTTCTCTTCCTTTTTCTCTTTCCAATTCTTCCCATATACCCTACCTTGCTCTCTTTCAAATTTATGAACTTTATGGTTAGTTGTTATTGTATACATATGTGTGTATATTTGCACATATTTGCATGTAAGTATATACATAAAATCTTCTCGTCTATATACTGTTGTTCATATGTTTGATTTCAGGGCTGACCATTTAGTATAGGGTCAGTTTTTATCTATTGGGTGGAAGATTATCCCTCCCAATCTCTTTATTTCTTAACTGCCTGTAATTTTCATGTAGGGTTTAGGTCTTATGGATTTTATCCTAACTAGGTTACCATTTCTTTTGCTGTTTTCTGTAGCTGTAAGTTTTTCTCCTGCCTGACAGTTCTCGAGTAACCACTCTGAGACTTACTATTAACTACAAACTGTTTGGCCTATTAGCTCAGACTTATTATTAACTAGCTCTTACAACTTAAATAAACCCATTTTTATTATTATTTATTTTACAATGAGGCTCGTGGCTTTGTACATTACATCTTGATTCTCCAGGAGCTGCTAGTGTCTCTTGTTTTTCCTTTTATCTTTGCTTGGGTTTTTCAACTGGCTCTATTCTACATGGTTATTGGCCAAATCAACTTCTTTATTAACCAATGGTAATAAAACATATTCACACCATACAGAAGGGCATTTCACATGAGTTTTCTTTGCTCCCCTCATGTCTAGGCAGTATTGGTGGTGACATATGGGTAGCTTCTGACATTCCTAGGAGAAAATTTCACAGCAAACTCCCTTTTCCTCTGTTGCTTTCAATATTTGTTTCTTCTTTCACAATGATCACAGGAGCTCCGTTGTACAAGTATCATTTGGGACTGGGTACTACAGCTTTCATTTCATTGGCTATGGGTTTCTATAACTCCCACCATATATTACAAAGAGAAGTTTCTTTGCTGAAGGGTGAGAACTAGTTTCAAAAAGTAGTTTTATTAGTACAAATCAGAGAAAATTCCTTCCAAATGTTAAAATTCTTGTTTATTGATCAAGCTATTTTTTATGCTATGTAAGTTCAAAGGATTTTATTATTAAGTAAAAACTATATGAACTCAGATCATGATATATAAAATTATTTAATTTTGTTTCTCATAGTAGAAACATAGTTATAAAAATACATTTTCAATTGGATGAAATGGTTGTTTCCTGTTGATAGAATTTATAAAAAATATATTTATTTTCTTTTAGCTTTTCTGTTATTCTTAAGAATCATGTTTGCAAAACATCTTAGAAAGAGTTTCAGGTGAAAGACAAAAAGAACAACAAAAGACCTATAGCAGTAACCCAGGGTCCCCTTGATTTTTCTACTACATTGGATTAAGCAGAGTGGAGATGGTGCATTTGGATGTGATTACTGGAGGCTACAAGACAGTGGGACAGTAATTAGAAGGGAATGCAAGCAAATTCAATCATTACTTTTGACCAAGAAAACTCAGCTCATTGCAGCCACTCTGAGAAGCTATGCTAAAATGCACTGGAAAATAATTTTGTCACTGAAGGATGAGAATGTTGGAATGTTGTGTTTTTTCTCAACCAGTTTTCATCCTTCATTGATTCTGGTCACTCTAGGCATTAATATTCACTTTTGATCTCTGTACCACAGAAGGTCCACAGATGACTGGTGGGAAAATTTTCTAATGCGAACATAGTGTTCTCCACAATCTGGCAGCAGGCCTCCAGTTTATAACTAGACATGTTATTTAAAAGGGCAACCATTCCTGCATCAGGAAATGAAGGGGTAGAATAACAGCTGATTCTGGCTGCCATTTTTATTGCTAGCTAATTACAAGAATTTTCTTAGAACTTAGCTTTCTGGCTACTATGATCCTCTCTTCTGAAATATCGGAAGTACTATCTACACTGCTGTTCACTGTTCTTCTAAAATCAGAATTCAACACAGGTCCCATGGAAACACCAAACATAATCATGTTTTGGTAACATGAAAACAAATGAAAACATGTCCTGTGTCTTCAAATATTTTACCCACTAGGGTTAGAGAACATAGGATTCAACATTAAAAATAATACAACAGAAACAATGTTAATTCACATCACTCAGATTTAGTAGAATTGCCTTATCTATATATTTTCTGACAATGAGAAGAGAGGTCTATTAATGGAGGTCACAAATATTTTTGTTTTCATTCCAACAGAGTACCATTTGTGGTGGTTTGAATCAAAAGCTATAGGCTTGCTCGTTTGAGTATATATTTAAAAGCATAATTACAGGTTGGTAAAATGTTTTTAGAGGTTTTAGGAGATATGACATTGCAAAAAGACACATGCCACTTGTAAATGGCCTTTCAGGTTTCAGAAGACCAAGCCATTGCCAGTTAGTGAATTTGCCTTCTGCTTATGGATTATGATGTAAGCTCTCAACCACTGCTCAAGTGGGATGCCTGACTGCCTGCTGCCCTTCTTCCTTACTTCATAGCCATGGACTCATACTCTGGAACTGTATAAGCCCCAATAAACTCTTTTTCCCATGGTGCTTTGACACAACCATAAAAACATAAACAAGACATCAACATTTAAAACTTCTAGATCATCTGAAGGGAAATGAGATCATTGTTGATATATTTTGCCATTGTTAAAAGGGGAAGAGAAAGAAATAAGGAGGAAATAGGAAGAATGAAAAAGGAAGGAAGGTAGAGAAGAAATGAATGAAAGAAGAAAGAGGGGGTGAAGGTAGCTCAGCAGTTAGGAGTTCATATTTCTGCTGCAGGGGACATTAGTTACAACCTCAGTACCTATGTTTAGTGGGTCATAGCTACTTATAATGCCTGCAACAGGTGATCTGTTGGCTGTGACTCTCAGACACACACACACACACACACACACACACACACACACGCACGCAAGCATGCATATACATGTTATGTATCTCATAAATATGAGCTATCTTAATATGACATACATACATTTGAAAGAGACTGAGATCTGAGATTCTGGGAGTAGAATTTTTAGTATCACTGTATCTAGGCATAACAATATTAGTTACATTTATTCTCAGTAGAGAGAGAAGATGACCCTTCCTTATTTGAAGAAGCATTCAGCTCCCTTCCTTCTGGTAGTCTGTACATTGGAAGCACTTTCTAATTCACCCCTCAAGCTCCTCTTTATACACATAACCACACTCACCAAATTGAGGCTCAGTTCATCTTTCCAGACTCGCTGGCTGCCAATGATCCTTTGAACTGTGAAAACTGGAGAAGTGCTTGATAGTTTTTATATAGCCGGGTTTGATACCAAAAACTTTTGAGTGTAGATGTCAGGGCAACAGAGCTGCAACTCACAAAAAAAGAAAAGTAATAGTAAAAGAAGTTCTCATATATGAGGAATGAGTAATCTGGGAAATGCTCAGAAGAACTTTCCTTTTGATTCTCAGTGAGTCACAAAGAATGCCTGATTAATTAAGGTTCAGGAACAAAAAGTGAATCTGTCATCAAGCTGTCATTACTCTTGTGTGCCTTACAAATTGCTCCCATAAACCATCCCCAAATCTCATCATCTCTCACTTCCCTCCTTGAGGAACTTTACACATTGAACTGTTATATAAGCCTGCAGTTTTCCTTTGAGAGAAGGAAAATTTGGTGTAGGCTTTAATTTTCAAGTATTTATGAAAGTAAGCCTTGGTAGAGAATCAAATAAGAATATGACCATGTTTCTAAATTAAATTATCAAAATTTTTTTGTTGTTGTTGTACGGTCTTAGAGGAGTAGGGGGAAAGGCAGAAAGAAATGCAGAGACAGTAACCCTGCCAAGTTTATACAATAAATAGGTATCAATTCTTATTATTTAGAATAATTTCCCTCCTGAAGCTACTAACACAAAACAGGCATCAATTCTTATTATTTAGGATAATTTCTCTCCTGAAGCTGCCAACACAAAGCATCAAGAGCTCAGGCTTCGCTCCCCTCTCTTCAAAGATTGTATCATCTGCACAGCCTCAGCATTTGGTTCGTTCATATTTACTTCTTCACCCAAAGCACCCTTTAAAATGAAAAGGGGTTGGGGGGAGGCCTAGGGAAGTATGAATAAATGGATTTATACCAAATAACTTATTCCTTTGTCTTCGGTACTTTAACAAAGCAAGGAGAAAGTTCAGGGGATCAGGTTTACATAGCATAGAACAATGTCAATTCAAAATATTTGGAATTTATTACCATAAACTAAATATAAAGACAAGACCTTTTAAACTCTCTCCTATGCTTTCCTTTTGATTTAGGCAATCCCATCAAATTTTAAGAAGAGATCCAATTGTCTGTAAATTCAGAAACTTCCTGGACTAATTTTGAAAACCGGATTTTATCTGTGTTCCTTGAGTTTTGTCTCTAAGGCAGCAGCCATCACTGCCTACCCTATTTTCAGAACATTAATTTTTATGAGCACTTTTTGAGACACTTTAATTTTTCTGGAATTTTCTGATCTTTCTCTACCTTTCTGTGGCTGGATGGCTGGATTTGAGAAATAGTAGTTAATTAAAAACTTTGATTTTCATGACAAGGATGGGTTGCACTGCATCTCTCTCTTGATTTATTTCATATTCAGTCTGTGAGCTTTGCTCTGCTTCACAGCTTCACTATTCAGAAACGTAGTATTTGCGGAGACTCAAGCTAAAAGGAACTATCAGGGCAGACTGTAATGCAAACTCCCTTAGGTATGTACAAAACATGGAAATTTGAATAACAGACATGTGTAAAGAGGCCATTATGTGTAACATATGGCACTCAGGGGAAGTCTTCCCTCACTGCTCTCTGAAGTAAGCAATCCAGCTTCCTCTTGAATTTGGGTTTCTGTTACCCAGTCTTGTGGATAATAAGCTCTTGACAGGACTACCCAAATTGGATAGGCTTTCACAATCATTCTGGCAAACAGATTCATTTAGTTGTTGATTCCCCAGATAACCTGGAGAAGGTTGTTTCTTATCTTTGGAGCAGACCTGCTCTTATCTCTAGGACTCAGTTTGTTTTAATACTATGTAAAAATAATCATCCCTGCTCAAACTATTTTGAAGACAGTGACAGAATTCCAGCCCGTGGTTATAGAGACGGGTATAAACCAATGCTGCAAAATGTAGTATGTGAGGCAAGTGTCAATTGGTTGTTGAAATATTTATTATATTACTATTTAAATATGTAGGATTTTATTTTATTTTATGTTCTAGAGACATTACAAAAATACATACAGTTTTCAGAATGTTATAAAGACTAAGTCAGATGCCAGAGAAACAGTATAGGTAGAGAAATAAAGACGTCAGAGATTGCATGACTGCAAAATAGGGTTAGTATGTAACTCTGGCCCATATCCGTGATCCACTACTTGGGAGACTGAGTAATACGTGTCTGTTTAGTGAGTACTAGGGCACACAAGAATACTTAGTTTTCTCAAAACAAATCAAAATACAAAATAGTATTCCCCAAATATTCAAACATTGAAGTAAATCAGAAAGTTGTCATAAATGTAACTTGAAAGAAATGCTTTGCTTTAAAGAGTTAAAGTACTATATTCTAACATGACTTTCATCTAATTTACATGCAATTCCTGGGGTCTATATTCCAAAGATAATCATGTTGTGTTTATACTCACTGAAACTCATATCCATTCTTGAGGCTCCTACTGTTTACTATCCATTGAATAGACAAACCCACCATAGGGAAAAGATCATTACATTTTTGTTTGTTTTGTGAGAGGTGTCTCATACATCTTTGGCTACCTTGGAACTGACTGTTGAGCTGAGGTTAGACTTGAATCTTCTTGCTTTTAATTAATAAATGCCAGATTGTCAGGCATCATTGTGTCGCGCATTTTTACTATAAGTGAGGAGAATCATACAAGAGCAGAAATAGTGGCAGGTGCACCAAGTATGAATAGAAAGGAATAAAAGATAGGGAGAAGAGTTGCAATAGCAAAGAAATTATTTAGACCCAGACTAATTATGGATGTCCTCATGTTTCTCTTCCCATTGAAAGTATATTTTTTCCTAAGTCTCAAAAATATTCTGTATCTTTCTAAATAACAATTACATGTTGTTTGCACAGAATGTTTTAGAGAGATTAACATTCCTATGCTTTGAATGCTTTGGTATTTGTACATTTTCTGTTTCTTGATGTGTTATAAAATTTTCAAAAAGAAAATAGTATTTTAGGACCTTAAGAATGTATAAAAATATATTATCTATATACTCGTGAGGAAGACATATATTTTAAAATTAAATATTCTTTTAAGCATTTTTGGCACCAGTATAAACTACTAATCAGCAACATATTGTAAAACAAGATTCTTCTGTATCATATCCTTGGGTAACTGACATAATAGTCTATAAATTGAGACACAGTGCTAGAGATTAATCCTAGGGCACTTAATTTTAGAAACAAGGCTGACTAGAAAAGAATCCACACAATACCAAGAAGGTAACCCTCACCTTTTTTCCCCCTGAATCTAAACAGGGCCTGATTAGAGTGGAGGAAGAGGAGGTTGGGACATTTCTGCTCCAAGGTAAAATGCTGCAGCTCATTACTGCTCCTCCCAGCTCTCAGTTTAATTTCCTTCCAACACTGATAAATGCTGACTTTAGTTCTCAACCCACTTGCCAATACTGAAACAGCTTGAATGCTTTCAACTGTCATGTTAACTCAGCCAAACTGTCATTTGATGAACCTTTGCAAATTCACTTTGTATTGAGCTGGTAACATCTGACTAATTTCTACTAATATTGCAGAACTGCTCTAACCACTTTTACAGAACACATTAGCCTTGTTTAACTGGCACCATAAATAATAAATTCAAACTGCTGGGAATTGGCTTGTATTCCATATTGCTTTTGGATGGGTTTTTGGAACCAGGTACATCATTTCACACTAATGATTCTGCTAAGCCCACAGGCTTTTGTCTGTTATTTTTATACATCTTCAGCAAATATTTTAACGAAATAATGCATAAGGTGCTCTTTCCCCATATCATCTATCCTCAAAACTTATCTCTTAGAAATAATTATAATCATTATAATAATAACCACAATAATAATAGTAATAATAATGATAATAATAATAATAATAAATCATGTGATTAGATAACAGTTCTCTGGCAGGTCGTGCAAACCGAGTACTGCAACGATCTTTCAAATTCTCTTCGACGCTTGTCCACTTTACCTCGTTTTGTTACTAAGTATTAGAGTCTTGACGTCCAGCTAGAGGAAATTCAGTTAGGTTAAGAAACATAATAAAGACAGAGATTAATGGAGACCAAAAAAAATAAATAAATTACATCCAACAATTTATCAACTCTGAATTTATCTACTTACTGACACATCAAAGGAGAGCCTGTCAACTTTTGCTTTAGGGTATGCTGGGTGTATTTCGGCATATTCCCTGTAGGGGGACAGGAAAAATTCAAAACCAGCCTCTTGAAATGGCTGCAGCATAAGAATAATTAACAACGGGCACTAGTTGTGCCCTGGGGCCTAGGGCCTAGAGACCTGAGCAGTCCACTGGAGAGACCAATCACTCAACTCTGCCTCCGCTCAGTGCAGGTGGTCCCTATGCTTCCTGGGCTGTTGATGCTGTGAGGGATGGTTGGGGCTGGGTGGGGACCTCGGGGCTGGTGTGTTATCTGAGTTTGGGTGTAGAGTGAGTTTTATGGGGTACAAAATCCAGTGGGTGGAGGTGGAAATGCCCACCAGCACATTTACCTAATGAACTGCCTCTGGGGCTTCAGTGGGAGGAGATGGGGCATGGACTGTGCCCTGGGGCCTAGGGCCTAGAGACCTACAGTCCAATCTGGAGACCAGTCACTCACCTTTTTCTAATTGGGTGCAAGTGGTGTCTGTGTCTCTGGGGGCTGCCAATGCCTTGGGAAATGAGGACATGGGTGGAGGGGAGGGGAGTGGGTGGAGAAAGGGATGATGTTTGTAGAGGGGCTTGCACTCACCACAGCTACCCCATATCCTGTCTGGAAATAGGCGGTTATAGCTCTCTGTATCTGAAGCCATCTCACTTGTCCCCATTCAGCCGCCTGGGGTGCTTAAAGTGGAGCTAAGCAAGGCTAACACCAATAGACATATAAACATGGAAGGAGGAAAGCTTGGTATGCTTCAATACTAACATAACTACGGACATCTAAGGAATTCTGGGAGTTGGAAAAATAGTCTTCCCGAAGAAGAACACACTAGTTGGTAATCTAATATTAAATGACAACATATACATAAAAGTAACATAAGTACTAAGTAGATTATATTTAGATATTTAAGAGCATATATGTACAACATAAGCACACACACACATACACACACATGTAAAAGAAGCCATAAATTTGAAAGAGTAAAGTTTTAGTGGGGTAAATGGGAGAGACTGGAGAAAGAAAGGAAAAGGAACAAATGATACAATTATTTTATAATCTCAAAAAAATTAAAAGGCTATTTTCAGGAAGTCATTTTCAAATTTCAAACTCCTCCAAGAAAAAGTAACTGCTTAAACAGGAATCCAGTGTAGAGAATTTTTAAATAGCGTGATAAGGATGCTTAAGTATACCTCTCTGTAATTGATGGCTTCCTGCATGGGTGCAGGAGTGCTATAGGAAATCCTTCAGCATGTAGCCTTTAAGATACCAGTCCGCTTGGGCGTGTCATCTTATAGTGTAAATGCCAACATAAATTGCACGCTCGCTCTTTCTCTCCCAGCTTTTGGATTCGGCTCCTGTTCTCTGTTCTTGCAGAGGACTGTGATCTGTGAGTCTATCCCTAAAGAAATAACCCTTTATTATCTGCAATTCTGAGTTAGGGTAAGATTGTTTTATAACTTTCATCTTCTACTGGCTGGTGCCCACATGAATCCCAAATCCACACCTATGGGGATAGGTCAAAAAAGACCCTGAAGATCTGTGTGGTCTAGAAGGTCTCCTAGCCCCACTCACCTGGCTTGATTTCACCTACCACACAGCCGCAGCGAACCTACCTTGCAGTGACTTGTCAATTTTCCAGGCTCGTGCATGCCCCTCCCTTCCGCTCCATGCCTGCCTCTTTCCCTGCAACAGCTTTAGGTTTATGTTATCTGCTTCAAGCTCTGGGCTCCTTTTTCCATGTATGGAATTTATTTAATTGTTCTAAATTTGTGAATCAAGCATATTTGTCAGTATTTAACCAGGTACGAACACAGAGCCAAAGTGCTACAAGCAGTCCCGTGCTGCCACTGGTCATGTCTCCCTACCATATGGCTACAACCATAACACTTGCTGGTCAATAAATATTATTACACCTCCAATAATTTACTGAAATCTAACAGCAGTAAATAAATTAATATATTTGAAAGATGTATAGTTGTAGACAAAATTACCATTTAGCAATTTAATAACCTTTTTATTTATACTATAGATGGTATTCTGCAAGGCTTATGTAATTCTGCTTATACATCCATTTATCTGATTTTGGAAATTAGTTTTGTTTTTCATATTATATCATTAAGAAGATGGTTTGATAACAGAGGCAAGAATGAGACACTTAACAGACAACTAACAGCTAGTTAAAAAATACTACTAAAAAGGCTAAAATTAATTAGACAGACAAAATTCAATCAGTGTCAAAGGATGCTGAGACATTATCTGAAAGAATTTGTGCTGTAGAGTTTAACAATTAGAATCTGTTGAAAAGTTATTATAGGTTAATGGATAAGGTATCTCTCCAGGAAGGCAATATGCATACTTTTAAATTATGTCCAAAGATGAGATATTATCATTACTGGACAAATTTCATACCTTGGAATCATCAATGAGAGTATTAGAATGGAAAATAGGATGGGAGATTCAGACTTTACAAAAGGCAATGGTAAAGACATTTGGAAAGGTTGAGAAAAGTATTGAAACTGATGAGCAGGGAGAAAAGGTACAAGGAAAGAATTTAGCTTCATCAGTATGTACCAGAGTCCAGGATGACTTACCCAGAGTTTTAGCTGCTTATCTGGTAATATCATCTAAGAAACCATCTGGCACAAAATTCTCTAAAGGAGTCAAAGAACATACACGGCAACTATAGGTATGAGCGATCTTAAAAAAAAATTGAACAAGCAAGAATATCTTATGGCATGCTTTCACCATTTTCTATGAAAATGATGAAAACGTGGGCTTCAAAAAATAAGGCTACCCCACATGATTGGCTTCAATTAATCCCAGTTGTCCTACAGAATAGACCCCTGCAGCTATGGAAATGCTATTGGCAAAAAAGAGGCAAAAATTTCAGAATAACAGGGAAAAACAAAAGGATTTGAGGCTACCCAAGATCAAATTCTTGGTGAGGGCCATTACTCTAATCCAAACCAGGTTGTCTATGACGAACACATCTTCTCCTAGTGTAGCACAGCAGCTTTAAATGCTTGGGGCAGGATTCAGGAACCAGGAAAGACAAGTGAATCATGTATCAGGGCCAGAGAAAACCCTTTAGTGACATTTTACAAATATCAACTAAGACTAAGCCTGTATAAGTAGGAGTAACAGACATAGAAGTTAGATGTGTAGTTATTGAATCTCTGACTTTTGAAAATACCAACTCAGAATGCAAAATATACTTGGTCTTTAGAGGTTAGATCAACACCTATGGATGAATGGATTTTGAAAACAATGAGCGTTGAGACATTTGACTATAATACTGAGGGTTGTGTAGGTGAGGCAATTTTAAAAGATATGAGGAGACATCAAAATGACAAATGTCTTAATTGTGGTATAATAGAGCATATGAAAAGGTATTGTTGACAAGGAATCCCTAGGGATAATGTTTCCTCTGGGATTGGCAAGAATAGGCAGTCTCAGCCTTCTGAATGTAAAGGAAGTGTGGCAAAGGCTGATATTTGTCAAGTAAATGTAGACCGACAAAAGGCAGACAAAACATCCCAATACCATCAGGAAACTCCTTGGTGGCCCTCTCATAGACCCCCATGTCCTATATGATCCATTCATTCCCAGTCACTGTGGAGCACATATCTCACTAGGAAAATTAATAAATTCAGTGCCTACTGTAAAAAAATACTGTTCTGGATGATGGATTAGACATGAATCAAAAGCTCTAGTAGGAAATAGAAAAATGTATATTTTGGCAGACTTTTATAAGTGATCAAAGATAATTGAGGGATTACTAGATATGGGTACAGATGTGAGTATTATTAATCAGGAACCTTGGTATCCAAATTGGCCTCTTCAAGTGGCAGACATTAAATTCCTAGGAATTGGAATGCTATCTCAAGTGAAACAAAGCATGAGATGGGTTGAATGCATAAGGCTAGAAAGACAGAAAGAAAGCCTGAGGCCATATATAGCTAATATTATAGTGAATTTATGAGGTTGTGACCTGTTGCAGCAATGGAATACCCAGATTAATGTTCATGCAGTCCCCAAACCTCATGTTTCCTGGAAGGATATTTTAAGATATTATAAGCAAAAGTCACCAGACATCCAGGATGTATAAGAACAAAGCAACTAGCAAAACTTCAGGAGCACTAATAGCTCTGCCTTTAAATGGTTAACTAAGAAACCAATATGGCTTAAACAATGGCCTTTAACAGAAGACAAACTGCAGAATTTAGAACAGCTGGTATGGGAGCAAGTATATACTCACCATATTGAATTCCAACTAGCCTTTGGAATTCTTCTATCTTTGTTGTTAAAAAGAAGTATGGAAAACGGAGAATGATGATAGACCTAAGAGCTGTCAATAAGTTAATCCAACCTATGGGCCCTCTACAGTCTGGAATTCCTCTGCCTTCCCTTTTACCTAATCAATAGCCTCTTATAGTTATTCATTTAAAAGATTGTTTCTTCACTATACCTTTACAGGAAAAGGACAGAGAAATTTGCCTTCACAGTACCTACTTGTAATAATTCTCAGCCTACTATGAAATAGCAGTGCACTATTCTCCCATAAAAAATGCTCAATAACCCCACCCTGTGCCAATACTTTGTAAGTTAGCTATTGGAGATAATACATAAACAGTTTCCTATAACTATAATTTATGATTACATGGATGGCATTTTGTTATCTGAATCAAATATAGATACTTTAAAAAGAATGTTTGAAGAAGTAAAGAAAGTTTTGTTTCAATTGGGATTACAAATTGCTACTGAAAAAATACAGAGAGGAGATTATTTCAGTTACTTAGTTAGAAAATAGCTTTACAGATTATTAGAACACAAAACACACAAATTAAAAGAGACCAATTGTGGACTCTTAATGATTTTCAAAGATTGTTAGGAGACATTTCCAGTCTATCACCAGGTGTTGGAATAATACTTCATCTAATAATTAACTTAAATAAACCCTTAGATGATGACAAGGTCTTAAATAGTCCCATGGAATTAACAGCTACTTCTTACAAAGTTCTGGCCAGAATTTCAAATAGGAACCTCAGAAAAATCCTATCAACTATTTAGAGACTATTTGCAATTATACCAGACAGTAAGCTTGAAAATTAACTATCATGTTACTTTTACAGGATCCCATAGAAAGAATATTGCCACTATGACAGCTGGAAGATACTCTAGAAAACGATGTTCCCTCTCCCAACTTTTTTGAACTCAGAGTTAGGGACTTCAATTAGGGGTTGGTTAAACAGGTTTAGGGTTGGGGGTTGGAGCAGAAATTATATAGGCTTTGGAATCTCTTTGGAAAAAAAAGCAAAAGTGAATGAAATAATAGGTAGATTAATGTGACTTTACTCACACTAATAATAATAGTGAGTAATAGAGTGAATATATGAGCTATTGTTTATAGGTAATTTACATTGCTATAGATTCTTACATATTGATACAAGTTCAAATTATATTTGTTACATTAAATATTCTACTATTTCTATTTACATTCTGTTTGTGTACCTATGCAAAGTTATTTTGTCAGATTGTATGCATGTATCTGACATGTTTCTACCTCTGTTTAAGACATCTTGTATATTGATACAATTTTAGGTTCTATTTATCATACCGCATTATACATTTCTACCTCTGATAAAGATACATGTACATTGTTTACGTTTTGAGGTCATTGTCCTCAATTGCTGCACAGTTGTTTAAAGAGTGTTTAGTATTCTAATATGAAGTCTTACTTTTTAAGTTATACAGGTATTAATTATTATAGATCAATAGTCATTCATTTTTTTTCATATTTATATTTAGACTAATCAGGTTTGTTAGATACATAATGATTGTATTCTGCATAGATAGGAAATCATCAAACACTTTAAAGATCTGTGGAACATGGCATTTAAATAACTTTGGATTCTGTTGACATGAGACATAATTGCTCCTAGCTTCACAGATCTATTGCCAAGAGAATGGCGAGCAACAAAATACTCCACTTTGGGAACTTGTTTTCTACTTGGCAAAACTGACCTTTGGCCAAGGAACTGCCCATGCCTCAATTGTTGATGAAATGCATGATTTGGACAGGAAAAGCATTATACAAAATAAAAGACTGCCAAATTTTGTCAAGACAGGGTATAACAGTTTTTCAAATTTTCTTTTCTCTGAAAATGGTCTGTCAGATACTCTAGACCTTAGCAAAAGTTGGTTGCTTCAACATTGCATATGAGACTTTGGGTGATTACCCAGGTAGCCAGCGTCTCTGTCATCTACTGCACATTTTAGAAGCTGCTTGATTGTACTTCCTGCCTACTCAAGTAATATTATCTCCCTTCTCAGGCCTTCAATGGGGTGGAAGATTAGCTGTAGTTACTTTCCTTTTATAATTTAGCCAAGCCATTTCTAATATAAGACTTAGACTCCTTAGGATAGAATGATTATTGGAACATTTAGCATATGTTCCCTGCTTAATATTGTTTATGCTGGCTGTAATTTAAATTTTTATACTTGATACATATTCTTATTATAAATGTTTTGTATTAGCCTTAGAAAATTTCTGTTTAATCAAAAGGGGGAGGTGCTATAGGAATTCCTTCAGCCAGTAGCCTTTAAGATACCAGCCCACTTGGGCATGGCCTCTTATATTATAAATGTCAACGTAAAGTGTGCTAGCTCTCTCTCCCAGCTTCTGGATTTGTTGTCTGTTCCCTCTTCATGTAGATGACTATGATCTGTGAGTCTACCCCTAAATAAATAACCCATTTATTATATACAATTCTGAGCTACTGTGCCATTGTTTTGTAAATTCCAACTTCACAAGAGTATAAACAGTTGGTTCTATTTAAGAGGCAAGACACAGAGTTTGACCATGCTCCAGTGAATATATAGATAACACAAATTGAACTTGTTGTTTGTAAGTTTGTTTCTATTTTAAATATTATTTGGTGGGGGAGTTCACAAGGATCATGGGGATGGCAGACACGGAAGGAATGGAAAATGAATATGATCCTTGGGGTACATGATGTGAAATTCCTGAAGAATCAATACAATATTATGTTGGAAAAAATAACCTTTAAAACACTTGTAGTTGTTTAAAGAAACTATAATATTTGAAATACTGTAATCCTTCTCATAGTGTAGCATAACTAATTGAAAATCATGACTTGAACTTCCATCTGAACAAATTAAGAGGAGAAAACAGGAATACAAGCCTAAAGCAACAATACAGAAGAAAATAATTACAATAAGTACATAAATCAATTAAAAATTACTGAAATATGTGATAATCTAGTGATGCTTGGTGGCCAAGGAATGTGTTTCTAGGGAGTTACAAAAAGGGTAAAATCATAAGAAAAAAATATAAACAAAATCATAAAGTGGAGATGAGGATAAGAGGCCAAAAGCTAATATAAAATGTAATTCTAGGCCAAGTACTTACCTCATTGTGATCCTACAAATGTGTGGAGTTCAACTTATACTCTCAACCTGTGCACCTACCAAGAAAGGAAGCGACTTCCATGCTGTATCTCACATACCCTATTATGTATTGGTGTGGACCCAGGACAGATACAGTAAATCTAAAGAGCTCTGTGAACTTTCTGTTGCACCAACTATGATGTATCTTTCTTATCTAGAAGAAAAATAGTATTTGAAGGATATAATCTTCCTGTACTGCAGGGCACATGTCTTCCTACTCCTCACTACAAACAAAACTTACAGGTTGAGTGCTGGCTGTGTTATTTCTTCTTACATCATCCACCATTTTCCCAGGTGAATACTGGGTGGTCAAGTTTCACCTATTGTTATTCTCTGCATTTATTCTGGTAATCATAATCTAAAAATAACAATTTTCCCAATCCAAATGACCTGGCTCTAAGCTAGTGCTCACCTCTCATAGCATGTGCTCTGTTGGATTATTTCATATTTTTCCGGGGACTATTTTCTACATTCTCCATGTCCAAGCTATTAACAAATTTGTAGCACATTGAACTTCTTCCCAAAATAATATCTTCTGCCAAAGTTTCACAAGCCTGGGAAAATGATATTTGAATATTCAAGATATTTGTGTTAAGATATAAAGGTTATTTATGACACTGTTGACTTTTGAGTCAGGTGATTATTTTCTGTGTGAGCATTCTTACAAACTGAAGGCTTTTTGGCTTCATCCTTGTTCTCTATTATTCATCTGTGACAAGGAAAATTATCTCTGGACCTAAGAAACTAATTCATCGAGTGGATAATTGTTTCACTTGAAAACCGTTTCTATAGACTGTGACTTATTTTGTAATCTACCTTGTTTGAAAGATGTATGTGTGTGTCTGTGTGTGTGTGTGTGTATGTGTGAGTGTGGGTGTACTTGTGACAAAAACCAGAGTGCAAGCTAGTGGATAACATCTGAGAATCTTTTCTGAAGTGAGATCAAACTCAAGCTATTGGACATTGCATCAAGTGCTTTTAACATGCTGAGCCTCCATTGCTAGACTGATTAAAGAAGAAAAGAACTTTCTAGGGTGATGGAAATAATCTTTAGCTCTTTGGCATAATATTATAACGATTAGCATTTATATGTTAATATTAAGATCTTGAAATGGAGTTATTATGGTATAACACCGTATTATCAATTACATTTATTTATGATTAATGTTGGAAACAGTAAAGCTAGAGTTTTGGTTTAAACCTCTGAGAACTTATAATAGTCCCTATTTCCCTTTCCTTCTGAAATTTATTTTAAAATGCATTTATTTGGTTATATAGTTAACAAATAAGTTAGTTAGCTAGCTACCTAGTTAGTTAGTTGATTTCTGGAGACAACGTCCTGCTTCATAGTCCAGGTTGGCTGAGAAATCACTATGTAGGGTAAAGTATCCTTAGACTCATGCCAGGCTTTCTAGCTCAGCATCCCCAGTACTAGGATGATATACATGAGCTACCAACCTTTCTTCTTCTAAAACAGAATTACCGTCTTTCATTTTTATCTTATTATTATCAATTTTTCCAACATATATAGCTGTGCACCATGTGCATGATGCCTGTAGAGGCCAGAACAGGGAAGGAGGTCTTGGAATTGGAGCAAGTGTAAGTGCCGGGAATCAAACCCTGAACCTTTGTAAGAACAGAGAGTATTCTCAAATACTGAACCTTTTCTCATATTTCTTTCCTCTCAGAATTCTTTTCTTACATTAAATTTCTTATGGCATGATGACAAAATGAAATCATTCTGGGACCTAGGCTATAATTATAATTAATCCTGACACCGTTTAATTTTAATATACAAATATTTTCATCATATTATTTAAATCCCATTTTACTTTCCCTTAGCATATTTAATTTTCTTTTTCCTGGTATGAGAATTGGTCTAAATCCTTTTTCTGCATTTATAATTAGTGAATGGCATAGCCTTGCTCCAAATTCATGTGCTTTCACTCAGAATCCACATGCCATATGAGTTTGTATACATCTCCATTTGTTAATAAATATGACTCTCTGTGCTTTAAATCTTTTCATTCATAATTTTTTCTAAGTTCTACCTGTGATTTTCTGACTGAAACATTGCTAATTTTAAATTCTAAACTACCTGCAACCTTCCAATACTCCATTATCACATTTTCAATAACATATTGATTTGATAGTACTTGTTACTTTTATAATTATGTTTTACCATGAATTTAACTGGGTGTTAGAAATTACAGACCCAAATAAATAAAAACCAAAAAGCCAAACAAACTAATAAAATGCCTTTATTGTGTTTCAAAGTTCCATGAGAAATAAATAAATCTTGATTTGTATTCTTTCTCAGAAACACATACCAAACAATAAATTTAATGGGAGAACAATGAATAATCATTTGCTTTATACTTTTAATTGGTCAATTACAGATTTAAGCAGCCATTGTAATTATGAAAAAAATAAATATTAAACCTTAGCATGTGCATAGTATACATATCCAAATTCCCATTGTCATTGTGCCCTCAAATCAAGCCATTTAATATAAGGTGATCTTAATAATAATCATGCTTTACTTGTATTAATATATCTCTTTCAATTAATGTGCTGTGTATTAAATACTAATGTGTATTAGTATTAAAAATGCATTATATATAAATGACTATAATTTATTGAATATGTTTCTTTCATGTTTTACCAAAGTTCTGTGTCCATCATGGTGCATTTGATCAGATTGATGTAATGTTTGGTATCCAGTATTTTTAAAAACACTTCTAGAGTTCTTGCTGAGACGTCAAGGGTTGGAACAGTCCTGGATCAGAATTAGTGTGGATCTCAGAGTGCAACAGAACAGATTCTCTGTCCAGTGAACCATGTTTACTAACAACAGGTTGGAGAAAAAAGAGAAAAACCAATAAACATTGGAATGCTCTGCCACAAAAAGGACATTGATCACCCAACCCCTACCCTGAAAATTGAGGGACCATTCATGAACCTGGTGTAGAAGATACCAAGAGCCACATAATAGGAAGGGCTGAGGAGAAATATGTCTACTAGATATCCTCTATCTAGTAGTATCTATCCTTCTATTCTAGTAGAAATATGTCTACTAGAATTACCACAGGCATGAACTCACGGAACATAATTTTACTTCTACAATACCTATATAAGATAAAATCATCCTATCGATATTAAATATGTGGTGAGATGAGGTTCATACCCTTTCATTCCTAACTGAGGATAAATGAAAACCAGAACGCTTCTTTGAGTGGGAAGGAATTTCAAGGCAGTTAAGTGGCTTTATTCATCTTCATAATGCTGAAATACCATTAATACTTATATCAGAGACTCAGGCAATAAAGTTTGATAATATTTTTGATTGTTTTTTTGAAATAAGAGTTTCTCTTTGTAGCTCTGTCTATCTTGGAAATCACTTTGTAGGCTGGGCTGGCCTTGAAGCCTGAAATCTTCCTACCTCTACCTCCCAAGAGCTGAAATTAATATCATTCGATAACTTTTAAAAATAAGGTAAATGTTCTTAGATTTTTAGCAAAACACATCATATACCTATAATCAAATTAGGCATTATGAATTTAAAAGTAGTTTAAACTTTGAAGTTGGAAGTACTCTTTTTCTTTTAATTAAAATAGATTTAAAAAAAAAAAAGATGTGGCTCCTGATAGGTTGATCATGCACTGGGAAATGTCCTCATACGTAGGAATGGGTGGACAAAAGAAATTGGACTTGATGGCTTATTCAGAAAAAAAATAAAATAAAAAGCAAAGGAAATGAAGCTGTGGGAATTAGGCACATGTGGTGGATCTGGGAGGAGTTAGAAGTAGAAGTGGCTGATTAATATGATCAAATATATTGGATAATTCAAAGTATTAATTATTATATGTTTTAAAAAGAACACCTCTGAAAACATTCAAGCATATGGCTTTTTTTTAGAATTTGCATATTTTTTCTCTTTTTATTTTCCCCTTGTTTTTGGAACTGGTAATGTCTGGAATACAAAGACATTTGAATTTCAGCTAAAATAAATACCAAACAATTTGTTCAACTTAAATATTTCTCTCATTTGACACTTAGTTCATCAAAACACACTTTCATGTTGCCTCTTTTATATTAATGGTGTTTGGCTTTGTTTTGTTTTGTTTTGTTTTTGTGTTTTTGTTTTTGTTTGTCTCATAACTAATGGAATATTCTTTTTTGGGATATGGACATGACATTTTTCCAACAGTCTTCAGAACACAATTCTCTCAGAATCTTAAAGAAGGCTACAAATGAATGGTCCTTCTACCTTCTTTCCAGTTTGATTAGATACTTTCACACTCTTGTATGCCAAAGGCAGGCTCCACTCAGGGTGACAGTGATTCAGAGAGCAGCGTGGAGGTGGTTTTTAATTGGGCTGATAGAAATGGCTGACAGGGTAATGGTCGTAATTGTTCACCATTTCACAAAGAAAAGAATTTGCTCAGTAAATAGGAGTCTTTGTTTCCAGCCTAATTTAATGGAAACACAGAAGGTCTAAGAAAGTAATGTGCCAACTGACACTGGGTATAAAATAAGGCATTCCAGAGACTTTTGTGCAAATGTCCATCAACAGACATCTGTCAAAGCAAACTCATGGGAAGGCTTCAGAGCTTATCCATTTATCAGTAGCAAACATTTGGTAGTTTCATTCTCAGAGAAGCAGACTGTTGGTTTGCTTTGCAGTATAAACTTTTGAAATAATCTACTCTTTGCATCCCTGCCCCCAAACTGCTGTGTAAACTCTATGTAGCCTACTTAAATAGTAAAAGGAACAGACTTTTATACATATGGATACTGATCCTTTAGACTAGCTGAGAGTCATGTGATGCAGCATTTATTTTTTGTAGACTGGAAAGTGACTATAAGGCATAAATATATTCCTTCCACCAAATACATAATCTTAAATGGATACCAAGCTGACTGTAACCTACTAGCATATCTAGTGGGTCTATGCTTATATGACTGAACTGCACTTCCTGTAGAAAATAAAGGTATTGACTTATAAAATATTTTATAAAATACAAAAACTAAATATTGTGTATTGATTCCATAGAGTATGTGCCTCAAGTATAATCACTAGAGCTCAGATCTGCATAATTCACATAAAAGGACTTGGTAGCCTTCTGCAATCCTAACAGTCTAA
This sequence comes from Microtus obscurus, assembly GCA_963919715.1. NCBI lineage: Eukaryota > Metazoa > Chordata > Mammalia > Rodentia > Cricetidae > Microtus > Microtus obscurus. The sequence continues at coordinate 18,548,667 of CAWTZC010002535.1, read as the reverse complement.
GAATTGGGGGTAAGGGCTCTCAGGCGCAATTTAAGTAGCTGAACTAAGAAAATCTGAAAGCCTTGTTTTCACCAGCAGAAACTCCCTTAGTAAATCAAGTGTAACTTCATGGCAAAAAACCCTGATGCCATCCACTGTCTTTGACACACACAAGTACAAATGTGGATGCACCTAACATATCTATGATCAAAAGTACAAAGATTAACAATTATAAACATTTTTCATTATTTTATTTATTATTTTGTATGTGTGTGTATGAGAAAGAGAGAACTCTAGTGTCAGCATCACAGACATGAAGGTTAAAGGACCTTTAGGAATTGATTCTATCCTTAATCTAAAGGACCCAAGAATTAAATTCGGGTTTTTAGGCTCGTGCAGCAAGCAGTTTTAATCTCTGGGCCATCTTCACTATTCTCTATTTGATAGTTTTTCACGTACCTCTCAAAAAGTGAAAAGAATGTGATGCTAGTAAGATATATCTATATTTCTTAGTCATCATTTATTATTATTATTATGGGGAAAATTCACATACTGAGTCATATGTGGTATATTTCTAATGTTTAATTAAGTAGCATATCTCATCTCTTGTTCTCCTCGTTTTTTGTTTTTGTTTTTGTTTTAGTTTTACGAGACAGGGTATTGGAGCTCTTGTAGACCAGGCCAGCCCCAAACTCACAGAGATCTGCCTGCCTCTGTTTCTTGAGTGCCACCACCTGTGGCTCTTGTTCTCCATTTATCCAGGCAGATATTATGCTCTGACCTTAAGGCAGTGATTTCAATGCAAATATCAACAGTATAATCGTTGTAAATATATCAGCAAGAACTCTGCAGTGGCAATAGAAATTTAAGCCTATGTATAAAGTTTTAATAATTAACATTTAAAGATATAGAAATTTTATACAATTATTTTAAAAGGTAGTTATGTGTGTGTATATAGGTCAGTGTGTGTGTCTGTGTGTCTGTCTGTCTGTAGCGATATGCTTTCTGTGTCTAGGTGTCTGTAGAGGCCAGAGAGGATGTTAGGTTACCTGTGTTGGAGTAAGAGGTTGTTGTGAGATGCCTGAAGTGGGTACTTGCAATCAAATCTGTTCCTACAAAAGAACAGCAAGCGCTCTTCACCATCCAACCATCTCTACAGTACCCACAATTCCATTTCTGTAAAAGTCTTTTTTCACTACTGACTATGGGATATATATATATATAATCCCAAATTAGCACCATCTTTAAGATATGTAATTTCTGTCTTGGAAAATATTATCCTATGAAGCGTTCTGTTCATTGTCTGAAGTTAAATGGCCAAGGTTGACTGAATATCAACGTAGAAGGTCATATACTACAAAATTATTCTAAAATAGGGCTACAATGCTTTTATGGTATGCTTGGCATTATTAATATGTAGACAGATATATTAGTGACTCAAACTCATTTATTTTCTATTTGTTACATGTTCTCATTTGAATTAAGCTTCTGTAAGTACAAACTAAATACTAAAAAGTGACAAACAACTTTTTCCAAGCATACATCTTTTTTGGTTTGTTTGCTTTTCCCAGTTACTGAAACATCTATTCCTTCAGAAACACTAGTGCCAAAGGAGTGACTAAGCTTGAAAACAGTAGTCTCCTTCAGAGGAACCATTTGAATTTTATTTACTGTACCTTTTATTTAGTGCCATGTTTCTGGATGTTAGCTTTAATATGTTTAATGCATCAACTTTATTATGAAAACACTTCTTAATATTCTGTAGAAAAATAAGTAAATAAATTGTGGATAGAAAAAATATTTCTAATGTTCTGAAAAATTATAATCAGTAATAGTCACTTAGAGGGAATTTAAGAGTTGCCTTAAATTCTTGGGTAACCATCACTCCATATTAATTTTATAGAACTTCAAAAATATAATAAAGACCTGAAGTGAGTTTCCTCAATCATTTTCTTCAACTCCTTTAGTGTCCATTTTAGAAATCAAATTTTGAACTACTAATAAGGACTAACAGTGAGTGTTTTGGGGGTTGAAGGACAACCATGTAAAATTGAAACACACCCAAAACCAATGAAAAGTTTCTAGAATAAAAGTTAATTTTACTCATGTATCCAAGTCATTAGGTTGAGATAGATTATATTTTTGTGTGTATTTAACATTTACAAGGTACTTAAATATGTGTTATCTCATTTATTTCCAATCTTAGAGCTACCTTTTATGGTAGGGTTTACAACAAAACTGGAAATCTTATGTTGGATGAGACACACATTGATTTTTTTTTTTTTTTTTTTTTTTTTTTTTGGTTTTTGGTTTTTCGAGACAGGGTTTCTCTGTGGCTTTGGAGCCTCTCCTGGAACTAGCTCTGTAGACCAGGCTGGTCTCGAACTCACAGAGATCCGCCTGCCACTGCCTCCCGAGTGCTGGGATTAAAGGTGTGCGCCACCATCGCCCAGCTGATTTTTTTTTAACTTAGTCAGAATCATCTACATTTTGTAAAAGCAGATCCCAACTTCTGAATTATCTGAAAATCCAAACATATCTTTCTCTACTAAGGTTGTACTTGAATCCTGCCCACTTGAAATGTGTATTAGACATTTTAGTTTCTGAACTAATGTTAACTTTTTCTGTAAAGAACATACTAAGACAAAAGTTGACATATATTTTATATATATAATATATAGTGTGCGTATATATATTTTTAAAATATTTCTTTACAAAAGTAGTTTATTTTGAAAAACTTTAGTGTTCTTGAAGGCTGCAATTTTGTATTATTTGATTGAAATTTATAGTAGATTGGTGAATACGAAAATGTAGGTTAAAGTGCCCCCATTAATCTATCTGCTGTTCCAATGTTAATATTGGAGATATTGTAATTCTAGTCCAATGACCATTAATCTCATGAGTGCATTTCTCATTAGATAGTAAACATGTGAATGAATGCTGAGCAGGACTCTGAGCTATGTGTTTGAGCTACCTTAACATTATATGAATATAGTAGTTGGACAAACAGGGTCTTGGAGAAGAAAATGCATCTTAGATTTAAAAGTACATATGTACGTCACTCTCACCTGACCTGCTTGTCTGAATCTTGACATCCTAGGTAAAAGTTTCTGACAGTTTTGATTTTTGGTTTTATTTTACTGCATAATCCTCCCATTGCATTTTTAAGTTTGTTGTTGTTTTGTTTGTCTTTTTTATTTTTTTACAGCAGATGGAAGTACAAAACACCTATACTAGTTTACACCAGTACTACCTTACACATCCTCATGAGTACTTATTGTCATTTTTTATCTTTATTTTTATTTATTTGTCTACTTCTTTATGAGTATGTGCCCCATGTATAAAGGTGCCCATGAAGGCAAGGAGAATGAATAGGTGCTTGGAACTGGAGTTAAAGTTGCTTATAAGCCACCTGGCATGGGGGCTGAAAGCTAACATATTTATTCTATTAGAACAGTGTGGTAATTCAAATGTAATTTGCCCACATAATATCATAAAGACGGGTACTATTAGGAAGTGTGGCTTTGTTGGAGTTGGGATTGCCTTTTTTGAGGAAGTGTGTCACTGTGCCTGCAACATTTAGGACTCCCAGCTACTACTCTAGTACCACATCTGCCCACATGCTGCCATCCTACCCTCCATGATGATAATAGACTGAACCTCTGAAACTGTAAGCCAGCCGACCAATTAAATGCTTTCTTTATAAGAGTTGCCATGGTCATCGTGTCTCTTTCACATCAATAGAAACCACAAGTAAGATGAACAACAAGTATTTTTAACCACTTAGTCACCTATCTAACCTATTTTGCTAGATTTCTTTAAGATAGACATTATTAGTGGTAGTATGATAGTACCTTAAAGTTGCATTAATTTTATTGTCTCTGATGAATAGGGATGTTGATGTTTTTAAATTTTTGATCCTTTGGAAACCATTTTGGGGGTTTATTTTCTCCTATGTGCTTCTTATAGATTGCAGATAGTTGGCTATTGGTTTTTATTAATACATTTAGTTAGTCCTTGCATTAGAGAATTGAGATCATTTACAATTATTATTCATATATTCAAGGTTTGCCATTTTCTAACAATTCATTAGGTGTTTTACTGGATATTCGATATTTACTTTTCTTCTTCTATATTTGTTTGAATGTTCTACTGCTGTCTGGGGGGCCTGACTCCAACAGCACAAGATTTTGAAAGGAATCTATGGAGTCAGCGTAAGCTAGACTTTTCTATCTGAGGGTCTTTCAAGAAAAAGACACTTACACACTCTCTTAGCAGATTCCTTCTTTATTCTCTGTTCTCCTGTGTTCTCTCTATGTTCTTTCTCTACTGTATACATTTTTCTGCAGTTTACATACTCCAACAAAGTATTTTAGTCAATATAGAAATTACATTGTAATTACACTCTATTTTTTTAAGTGAATGATTATAATGAATACAGGTAAAAACCTGTTTTCCATTTCCCTTGCATGATTAAACATTTTATGTATTGCAGGTGAAAAATAAATCATCCCAAGAACCCAAGTACAATCATACCAAAGCAACTTGGTTAGATTAACAGTGTGGGTAAACAAGGTATTCTTCTCAGGTAGGTCTGTTACTGGCAGACTGCATTTTCCAGTTACAAAGAAAGAGCCAATGGTTTTATTACTTATCTTGAAAGGTAGTGTTATAAGGAACCTTATAGGAATCACAAACATAAACTTTTATATACATAAAAGAATCAGTCAGCTCTATTTTAAATATTTAGGGTACATATCCACTCATTAATAGTATTTTGTATCAAGAGATTGAGGGAAGAAATGGGTATAAGGAATGAAACATAACCTTTTGTCATTAACCATCCTAGCAAGAAAGATATGCCAGCCAATGATATTTGGGCATCTTTGTTCTTGTTTCCTGATCTTAATGAGTTTTACAGTCAACTATGTGCCTGTCCAAAACCTTAGATTAACTTCTTGGGTTTTTCATCTTAAAGCTATTTAACAATAACAACTTAGTCTAACTTTGTTATTTTCAAAACTTTCTCTTATGATACACTTCAAAACTTGTCAACACATCTTCTAACATTAAGGTTAAAAGAATTTAAACTAACAGGACTACTGTGACACAATTGATAAATATTAACTTGATCTACAACCTATGAAGGTCCTAGGATGAAGCTCACAGGACATGACTTGTAGCATTTCCTTGTTTTATTTTTATTCATTGAAATTCTTTATAAGCTATCATTGTTATCATCAATTAGATAGTACATCTTGAGGATGTACATTCTATTGTTGAGAATCCACAGATATAAATTCCCAGTAGAATGGCATGCATCCATGAGATAAACACACTACATTACAAGCAGTGGAGATCTCCCCACATCCACTCACACTATTCTAGATATCAGAGAAATATTGCAATAACAAACATGAAAAGGCACAGCAGAGGCAAAAGACTTTCTGAGGTCTGTAGTCCTTTGGCCTTGCCTAATCAAGATTTACCCATCAGAGAGTTTCCTCCTGATAGGTTGACACCTTGAACCTCAATTGCTATTTGCTGCTTCACTGACATAATCACCAGCAATGTTTGCTAATATTCTTTGTTGGACATGTTTGCTTCTCTTCTGATTTTTTCATATTAATCTGTTCTCTTCATGGAAATTGTATTTTCAAGTGTTCTCTTGGCACACAAGAAGCTGTATGCAACAGGGGTTAGTGTTAAAGAACTCATTGTGATTGTCTCATAAATTGAGAGGATTGGAGATTTATGAGAAGCCACTTCAAGATCTAATCATACCATCTCTCCAATCCAATTTCCACAGATCAAATGAGATTGAGAAGGACCCAGTTATGATTCAGTGGAGAGTTGTCCAGTGTACGTGAGTTTGTATGTTTTATGATGTTTCTGATATTGAGTATAAATTTATGGTGGTCTGACAAGGTACAGAGTGGTAATTCAATCTTTTCTTTTAATCTGTTGAGGCTTTCTTTGTGATAAGCCTTTGGTCGATTTTGAAGAAGGCTCCAGTAGGTGCTGAGAAGAAAGTATATTCTTTTTTTGGTAGGGGGGTGAGATGTTCTGTAGATATTTCTTAGGTCCATTTGAGTCATAACATATGTTAGTTCCAATATTTCTCTGTTTAATTTTTGCGTAGACAATCTGTTAGTTAGTGCGAGTTAGGAATTGCAGTCTCCCACTATTAATATGTGTGGATCACGGTGTAATTTAAAATTTAGTAATGTTTCTTTAACAAATGTGGTGACCTTGCATTTGAGGCATAAATGTTAAGAATTGCAACCCTTTTTTGGTGGACTCTTCCCCTTAATAAGTATAAAATGTCCTTCTCAATCTCTTTTGATTAATTTTGGTTGGAAGTCTATCCTGTTGGATATTAGAATAGTTATGCCAACTTGATACCTAGGTCAATTTGCTTGGAAAATATTTATTTCAATCCTTCACTCTGAGGTTATATCAATCTTTATATTGAAGTATGTTGGTGTGGGAGGTCCTTCTGTCTATGTGTTTCTTATAACCACTATGCAAAATTGAAAATTACAGTGATTGTTTCTGAGCTGTATTATTATAGGTGTTTTATTGCTGTTTCTTTTTTTGTATAGATAAACTGTTTAAACTTTGCACTTATTTTTGTGTCTTTCACATCATGCATCTCAGTCCCGTTCATCTTCCTGTCCCTTTACATCTGCTATCTGCCCTAGCAATAACTCCCCAAATAAAATAAAATTAAAGAAAAAAGGAAGAGAGAAAATTTCATCATGGAAGCTGTCAGTGAGTCATGCAATATATACCCTTTTATCCATACATCTTTATGCACAAGTGTTCATTGCAAAGAGTCATTGGATCTGGTTTGAGGCCTCTGGATCCTCACTATCATTTCTCTTTGATATCCTATTGTAGCCCTGTGCCACAGAGTTTCTTTAGCTTTGGATCTGCTGAACCTGCTTCTTGATGTGCTCCAGTAGATCACAGATAGGGTGAATGTTGGGGTACGCCAACTACAACCCTGGTTCTGAGCCTGGGTAGTTGCAGGGCTATTCAGTCCTCCAGCTCTCCGCAGTGCTGCCCTGCTAGTTCACATTAACCAGCAAGAAGCAAATAACAGAAGGGTACTCCATCCCAGAAAGGCACTTTCATTCCCCCGGGGAAGGTCACCCATACCTACACTAGAGCCAGCTCTATTGTGTTTCCCAGAGGGGGTGTGAGGACCATCCTCCTAAGTGCTGCAACTGGTAGCAGCAGGAAGAGATCCCTTGCTCTAATGACCTCAGGGTCAGCTCTTCCAATTGACACTGTGATAAGGGGTGGGGAGGAGAGGGAGGAAATTTCTCCCAGCTCACATTGTAGGGGTGATTCACCCATGCCCCTGTTTACAAGGTCAGCTCAACGGTACTGCTCAGGCAAGGTGCAGGGTCCATTTTCCCGAGTGATTCCTACAAGTGGTTAGGGCGTGGGTCAGCTAGGTGGCACATGTGGGCAGAAGTGGGGGGAGGGCATCTTTCCCTCACCCATACCATCACATTCCAGATCAGAAGGTGGCACCCAATCTCCTACTCTCAGGGCCAGCTCACCAACACCTCTGAACAGCGTCAGCTCTTTCCAGGCTAGGTGTAGGATCTACTTCAGTGATGGCAAATATACCAGTAGGATTTCCTGAAAGAGGCAAAGTCAGGAGGATCATGAGTTCAAGGCCAGCCTGGAATAAACTACTTTATATAACAAAACTTTTATTTCATTTAATGGTGAAAAAAAAAACTGAAAGATGCCCTAAATTTTAAAGCAATGCTTAAGGCCATGAAACTTTCCATATGTAGCATTCATCAAGATTGTTAAAGATCGACATTGGTGTTCAGTTAAACATCTTCACTGAATCACTGCAATAGAAAGCTCTAGCTTGCATCACTGGGTCTACTCGCCATCGTCCTTTACATACTTCTTACTTCGGAAGGCTTGCACATTTCAAGGCCAGTTAAGACCCTCTCTATGTTATCCTGGAATACAGTTTCATTCGGTAGAGACTGCCCATAGTGCACGAGAGGTGGACTATGTTCCTCAGCTTCATATTAGCCAACCACATTACCTACTGCTGGGATTTTTTTCTTTTTGTGAATGGCCAGCATGATTCTAGATGCATCGAAACCTGATTGTCACTGTTTCTTGAATTCATTCACACCGTTATTTTCAAGGGTTTACGCTCAACTGCTAGCATGTGCTCCTTGTTGGTCCACATCAATACTTTGTAACTAGACACCTCAAAGTGTTTTGTCCCTTGTACACTATTTGTTATGTATCTAGAATTGAGATTGATCTGTTGCTCTGTCAGCTCAGATCCCCCCATATCTTAACACCAACTCCCATCAGTTGTTCTACGTTGTTTCCCTTGTTTAGGCACTGCACTCGGTGCCTTCAGAAAAAGTTTCCAAGGAGCCAGTCAAATCTTCGAACACATAAAAAGAAGTGAAAGGAAGCTAACAATTGATGTAATCTCTAAAACAGCACCAGTAGCCAGTGAGTGACTTCCCTTTCCTCTCCTCGTGTTGTAACAATGCTGAGTACATATTTTCTTTAGATATTGCAGTGTCTCAGTATGAAACCCTGGTTAAACATGGAAGGCAACGGCTTCAATAAAGCATGTTTGAATTGGCTTCTTTCCAATCTTATCTCATTCTTCATTGTCTCTGAAGTAGTATCTTGAAAACAATGCAATGTAACTCTCTCCGGCAAATACCTGTCTCATGTTCTGATTTCCAGCAATGTATCCATCTAAAGTATAGAAAGGAGGATGAAATCATCACACACCTTCACGTATACACACAATTTTTATTTATTATAAGAATATTAGTGGGAGAGAATTATGGTGAAGTAATTTCTAGAATGTCCCCACATTTGCCTTGTACAGTATCCACCCCCAACTACCTCATTGCTTCATTATCGCAAGAATAAGAATAAATGTACTTTATTGTGCATTGAATAACACATCAGTAGATTTTTTCCAGTGTGGTTTTTGACAGGTCTCAAAAAGGTTCATAATAGCATTTCCCCTGAGGATACTAGCACCATTATTCAGAAGTTATCAAACCTTTTAGTGAAACGGAAATTGGAAAAACGTTCATATTCTCAGTACATTTCAAAATTGCATATACTTAAATTTTAGCTTTAGACTTATAGCATGAATTTTTAGCTTAATTTCTATGGTAAAGCCATGGGCAAACAGGTGCAAGGGAGAAATTTAATTCTCCCACCTTTCCAGAGCCTGGTCTCTAGAACCCTTGATGTTTGAGTGAGCATTTGACTAAGGCTGTGAACTACTTTCAAAGTAATGCTGTCTCTTTTCATAGAAGCTCATGATTCCTATAATGACATTATGATTTTTTGGAGGGCAGGAATTTGGACTGAGTCTTGTGTGAAGAGATGCTTTTTTAAGCAAAGGTGAATAAACATTGAAACTGAGATTAGGCACTCCAAGCTCTATGAACATAATCAACTCTATATTATTAAGAAAGATTATGCAGTGATATCAGTCCATCATACAGTTTATATTGAATAATAGCTATAATTTTAATTTCTTTTTTCATCTTTTTGTTTAGATTCTGGTTACTGAATAAGAAATAGAGAAATAGACCTACAGAAGGAATTAAAGCAATCTTTTCTTCCCTCGTTTTCAAGCAAGACCTTAAATAGGAACATCCAGAGAAGAAGTAAGAAAGTCAGCTCTCTTGACATTTCCAGAGAGCTTTTGTTTCTTAAAGGCTCTGAGTCTGCAGAAGATGGCAATTAATAGCATTGCCCTGGCTGGCTAATGTAAGCCTCAGATCATTTGAGCTCTTTTCTTCCCTCTTTAAAATTGCATCTTGTACTACAAATTAGCGTAAACATTGATGGCTACATTCCCCCTCCTTCCTAATTCTGATTTGCATTTACAGGAAAACAGAACGGAAAGCATAAGCTGGGAAATGCCACTCATTTGCAGAGGTGCATTACTCTTCAAGACCTGTGGGTTAAACCATAGAATTCAGAGTTCTGTGCACCAACCAAACTGATGATATTCCATCACGGTTACATCACACAGAGCCCTAGATCTAGCAGAAATCTATAGTCCTGGGATTGCAAAGGAAAGCTGTTAGTGGTGTAGTCATGTTACAGAAAGGAGACATATGCAAGAGCTAGGAGCATGACGAACACCAGAGGAAACAGCAAAGCTGTGGTGTGTGTTCCTTGTCTGTTTGCTCACTTAGCTGTTATGTTTTCACCGGGAAATACATTGGTCCAAGTACTACTCTGCATGGCTCTTTGCTTTCTGAAAATATCTTGGACCACAACATTCAGACCATATCAAATATAACCTATACTTTGATGTCTACTTACGAACCCATTTCATACACTGATTCTTCTCAGTGTACGTTAGCAAAATTGTCCTTCCTCCTGCGTCAGGTACAGGTATACAGAGCATAAAGGGACCTGGATTTCAGTCAAACCTAATTGAGTCTTGCAATTCTCCTTTGGAACTCCCAATACTCCTTATTAAATTCTAACTGTATATTTGAAATGTTCTTTTTCTTTTGTTTTGTCTCCAAACTGTCCTGTGGTATACAATTTAGCACTTCCAAGTCTAACTGTTCTATTATGGGCACACTACAAACTGATAGTAGAGTGCATGCTTTATCCATGTGCAACTTCATGAATGAATGAATGAAATTATCCGCTGGCAAGAATGTTTGTTGTCTGACATGACATCACTTGGAGGTTGGATAAGAATGCGTCATCAGCAATAAATGAATGTGTTCAATTATTTTGTCTCAGTATTAAGAGACAGCAGCAGTTTCTACCACATTTTACTGCATACCCTAGCTTTCATCATGTCTATAAAGTTGAATAGAATTGTTCTTTTTAATTAGGAAGCATTATAGCAGGTACAGATTTTATGCCTCAGTATTTTATAGAGGACAGTTCATTATTTGGAAGTAGCACCAGGTAAGGGTTTTGTTGTTGTTACTATTGATTTTGCATCATCAGCCTAAAGCTGGAATTCTTTGAGGAGGCTTCTAAGTGGTAAACCTCCTCTCATTGTCAATATGTTTCACTTTTCTACTGCTATTGCAATTACATTGATAGCAATGAGTGTCACAAACTATACTCTTTTCTATAATATCATTAACAAGCTACCAGGAACATCTTTTAATTTGTTTTTACTCAAGTGTTTAGTCATGTACAACCACAGAGAACATCAATGTCAATCTTCTTCTGTGACAAAACACATTGTTAAGGTAATTATGGACACAAGAAGTGATGGTCTAAAAATACAAGATGTTGTCAGAACTGAATTGTGAGAACTTTATTTGGGCCCTAAGGTGACAGTCAAGTTACTTTTACTATTAATAGTTAAAACATATAATATGTTTAAAGTGGGTAGTAGTGAAAGACCCTCCACGAGTCTTCCCTCTGGGGAGACCCTTCCCAAGGAACAGCGAGACCATTTGTACGGATGCAACCAGCAAGAGGTTTATTCAGATACATAGGTACCTGGGGCGACAGAGTCCCTTGGAGGACTTGCCTGCGTCCAGGTCGGGGTAATGGGTTTATATATGCTTTGGGGAGCAAAAAGCGTGGTACAGAAGAGAGAAGCATAGTTACAGGGTTTTCATTGGTCAGTCTGGATGTGGCCGGTTCAAGCCGGGGACAAGGTCCCTAGCTCCCGAGAATTCAGATATGGGCTGACTTGGCTCTTATCTAGGGTACACAAGTGTCTTTCTCGGTATTTTCTCCGTTCCTCCCTCGGCCCAGCCACAGATGTCTTTATCTCATTTTGACAGCTTTTAAACTGCCCTTTGTTTAAACCCTGAATATTCAGTACAAGCTTTGCAAAATGGCGTTACTGCTGCTAAGTTGTTTAGCAAGCTGGACGGGGGGGTCTTTCATTAGAACAAAAACAGCACCAGGTTCACTGTGGAAAGCAAGCAAGAGGCTTTTAGCTGAGAGTGAGATAGCCAACGTGACCAGAGTACAGGACTGTACTCTGAGAAAAACAGCAAAGTTGATCTCAGTCTTATCAGGTTCCAATTAGCCTCCAGGAAATTCACTTGAGGAGTTCAAAAAAGATATTAGTCACCCTTTCCCATAGTAATCTCCTCAACTGTGTTGTTAGTTACAGCTCTATTATATTCTTACATCCAATATAACTACTTGCAATGGACTGAGTAACGTGATGATAGCTTCTAAAAAGGCCTCTACTTATCTCAGGAAGGGTATCACCTAAGACCTCCTGAAAGGTAGGAGAAGGATATGGGGACAAATGGTAGTTCATTACTTATATTACATACAAGGCCAAGTATTAGATGCAGCTTTTTGTCCCTGCCTCTGCGCTTAGTGCATTCTCCAGTATGAAGGGTGTAGATATTTTCTGTCCACCTTTCCTTTCCAGACTTCATAAATAAACCCTGGTTTGAATTATTTTCCATTGGAGACATAAAATCCAGACTGCACTTGGAATCAGAGGACATGGTGGTCCTCCTGACCCACAAAATTCCTACACTTGGCTATCTGTCTAGTAGAAACAATCCTGAAGGTTCAAGATAAAACATGAATAAACTACAGAATTCAAGTACATTTTACTAATTTACTACATTTTACCATAACTAGTTAAAATTCCATAATGTCTATACAATCAAATTTCACAATTAAATTTAATACAGAACGCTTTATATAATTTTAGACACTATTTAGAGTCTACTTAGCTATTTTTCAACTTGAAATATTACAAAATTTTCTTCTATTACTGACTCTTCTCTTTCTAGTTAGCTAAAGTATGACTTCATTTAGTCTATAGAACCCCAGAGTATGAAGGGAAAGACAGCATCAAAAAGTAAAGATTCAGATTGACTACTTCATTTCTTGGCACCAGAAATGACTCAGAATTCTTCAGATACTGATACATATACTTAAAAGTAATTTGGTAGAGTCACATATGGCTAGAAACTTCACTTTTGAGACTCTTCTTCCAGGAGATGGCAAGCAATTTCTAACCAGGGACTATAACACTGGATCCATGTATCTTCATGGTTGTCTTCATGGATTATGAAAGTACATCATCTGCTTTTGTATCCTGGGGTTAACACTTAATTCTGTAGCCTACATTTCCTCTTCTCTACAGTGGAGATGATGTATACAACATGTCAAGTCCTTAACCACATTGCACATGATATACTGTTATTTTATTATATTACATAGTTTTACATATTATTTTACATTTTTCTTATACATGTTAACAAAACCCAAAGTATAATTTCATATTATATTTTTGTAATGTTCAAGAATAGTTTCATGAGGTAGAATTTTCTACTTCTGACACTTTGATGACACACACTTCATGTTTTTTTTTTTTTGTTTGTTTGTTTTTTTGTTTTTTTTGTTTTTTTTGGTTTTTCAAGACAGGGTTTCTCTGTGGTTTTGGTTTTGGAGCCTGTCCTGGAACTAGCTCTTGTAGACCAGACTGGTCTCGAACTCACAGAGATCCTCCTGCCTCTGCCTTCCGAGTGCTGGGATTAAAGGCGTGTGCCACCACCGCCCGGCCCCACACTTCATGTTTTTAAGGAGCATTTAGAATTTCATATTTTTAAATTCATGTGTCCAACTTGTGTAACCAACTACAAAATGGACCAGGAGGTAGGGGGATGTGGGAAAACATGAATTAATGTGTCTAATTAAGGATTCCTTCTCTGGAACCTGGAATTAACTTGAAAGATCCAGGAAACATCACTTATTTAATCAAATAATGTATCAAAGCTTCCAGGTAATAAATTCAATCAAACATTTTATTATGAGAAGGCACATTTTGTCTTGTTCCTGCCATCAGGCTGCTTTGTGTGAAAAAAGTTCATTGTTTTGTGGGGGGCACATTTTGTAAAGTGATTTGATTATAAGCAATAGCAACAAATTTTCACCTCTAAAATCTATACTAATAAAGGAGTGAACTTCCAGAATTTTACTGAGATAAACCATTTAAGGGCTTGGCACATAGTATATTTTAATAAACATTTTCTAAAAGTTTGAAAGGCATTTTGTACTGAGTACATATGACTACATATTTTCCAGACAAAACAAAAATATTTTATCTTTTAACTTGACTTATGAATCATGGAGACATTTTATTCTCACAAGTATCTTTAATGCTGAATTGAATAATGTATCACAGATTTTGTGCTGTTTTTGAACAAAGCCCACACACCAACCCAGAATGCTGCATAAATTTACATAGTAGATATTTCTAGTTTAAAATTTTTCCTACAACTTACACGTTGCCAGTTGAACTCACAAAGTGAAGTTTTCTTTGTGGTGAACATTGCATAGGATTATAACATACTAGCCTCTGTTGCATTATTTACATTTCATTATGAATTTATTTTAATTTTCTTGAGCGATATCTGAAGAAGGCTTGTGCAGGTTAACTGATTGCAAAGGACTGTGCATGTCATATATTAACAGCAATTTTTTGGGCTGATTTGAGGTCATTATGAACCTAAACTATTGGTACCCTTATGCTAACCATGTAAAAATATAGCCCTGAATTTCAAGATTTTATAACCTCTCTTTATATCACCTCACAAACTTCTACATAGTCAATATTTTATGTTGGAAAGCAAACTGCTTTTGAATAATCTTATAATTCTCCATGCACAATGAGATGCAATAGAAAAAAAAAATAAATGCTAGATTTTATACTAATTAGTGTGCAGTACACCAGTGGTTGAGATTGTTCCAAGGAAATAGTAATCTGCTTCTGGATCAAATACCTTCCAATATGTTGAATGGAAGACTAACCATGCATATACCCATTTATTTCTGGTCTTCTGAGCCCATGGAAAATTGTGCTGGTTGCTTGAGCAGGGAAGTTTCATAGAAACAAATGAACTCTGAAGAAAACTGGGCATTCTGGATGCCGTAGCAAGAACATGGGGGAGACTCTTTGTGTTCAGAGGCATCTGAATTCTTAACTATCAAATTCATTTTTCTGCCATATTGAGGCAGTTCAACACCAATTATAGGAGTGTGTTCTAAGGTAATCAATGGAGGTTACAGCTTTTCCCTTCTTTCTAGAATTAGTTTCCTAATTAATACAAGGGAATTTTAAAGTGGCCTTTTGAGGAACAGCTGTGTTATCTATTGTTTATGGAACAGCCTTGCAGTCATGCTTGATTTTTGGCATTGAAATAGAAATGAGAGTAATTTGCATAAGTGGAATATTATTTGCTCTGTTGATTTTTTTCTCTCATTTTCCTTTCCTGTATACTGCTCATTTGTTTTATTTTAATGATAAGTGACTTACAGGCAGAAAACAACTGGGTACTATTTTGTGACCTCACAAACCAGGCTAAAAATATGTTCACAGAAATCAAAATTGGATCAGGCCTTGTTTTAAATTAACTGCAACTTTTCTTTGAGCAGAGCCAAATTTATCTGAGATCTACTCAAGCTATCCAGATATTATGCAATAATATAAAATGAAATCACATTTTCATTTGAAAATATACTTTATAGAGAATCTTTAACAAAAAACATGGTGTATGAAAGACAGTGACACATTCAATAAACTACCTTAAAAATTTTCTATAATACCTTAAAATTTTTAGATAACATTGTTGATCTAGGATTTTCAATTCCTCTTTCACAATGATTCTTACATTAAATGAATATTCTTTTAAAAAGCAACAAACGTTTTCAATCTAAATTTCCTTCCCTCATTCTTTGTTTTTACACATGACAATTGTTAGTCATTCAGTTGTTTTTCCTAAAATTTCTACACCTCAGAGCTCATAAAGGAACATTGTTTAGAAATAAGGTCTTTAGATGTAATCAAGTTAAAGTAAAGTCCTCCTAGTAGGCTATGAATTACATGAAGAAACTCAGGCCGAGAGGAAGTAGCTGGGACAGATCCATTACTTGTACTCACAAAGCTAGCCCAACTGATACATCTACCCAAGATCTCTGTAATTTATAACAGATAAAATACTTTTCTGTGGATTTTGTTCCTCACACTGTAATATTTTTAAAAGATGAACTCACCAAACTAACATAGAAATATATTTGCTGCAAAGTAGTCTTTTACAACCAATTTTCTAATTTATATATTTTACATTCCTATTGTAGTTTCTCCTCCTTCCTCTCCTCCCAGACCTTTCTTCATATCTCCCCTCCCGCCATCCATTCTTCCCCCATTTCTGTCCAGAAAAGATCAGGTCCCCATGGATATTGACAAAATATAGCAGGTCATGTTGAAGTAAGAGTAAGCCCTCCCCATGTATTAAGGCTGGGCAATGCAACCCAGTATGAGGAATATGGTCCTAAAAGCCACTAAAGGATTCATAGAGAGCCTCTGCTCCCACTATGAGGAATCCCACAAGAAGACTAAGCTACAAAACTGTAGCATATATGAAGAGCGCCTATGCCAGTCCCATGCAGACTTCTTGGTTTCTGTTTAGCCTTAGCCTCTGTGAGCTCCTATGAGTCAAGGTTAGTTGATGATGTGGGTTTTCTTATGACATCCTTGACCACACTGACTCCTACAATTGATCCTCCCTCTCTTCAACAGAGTTTCTATAGATCAGGATCATGTTCGATTACGGGCCTCGGCATCTGTTTCCAACAGTTGCTGGATGAAACCCCTCTGTGACTTGGCACCAACTTATGAGTATAGCAAAATATTTTTAGGCATCATTACATTGACATTTCCCCACCCCACTCCAGCCAGTCTACTTTGGTTCTGTCCTAGATCCACCCCTGTCTCTTTCTCTCTCTCTTAGGTTTTCAAGAGAATGTTTCTCTGTGTAGCACTAACTGCTCTGGAACTCACTCTCTCACTCTGTAGACCAGGCTGTCCTGAAGGTCAGATGTTCTCTGAACTTCTGCCTCTGCCTCCCAAGAGCTGGGAGTAAATATTTGTGCCTCCACTGTCTGTGAGCAGAATGCTTTAAAAAGATGTTCCAGTTATTTTTTAATGATAAAGTAGATAGAATATAATTGATAAAAGAATTCAATGTATTTATTCTCTAGCTGGGAAACAAGAGGTGCTTTATACAAAATTCCCATGCTAGTGGTTCATTATTCCCAAAACAGACATCAGAATCTTCTAAGTCCTGAAAACATTTGTATTAAAATGTATGAAATACAGAAAATGCTGATTCAAGTGTCTATCCTCCACTTAAAATTTCATAACTTTTAGCACCTGTAAAGGTGACAATGTACCATCACAAGCTTTTTGTAAAGCATTTGCTATAATAAATGGTGCATATAGCTAGTGATCAGTTACATTAAATTTTTAAAATTAAAAAATTCTAGGTAGGTAGATAGTATTATATATGTTATCAGCTTTCTCAATCTCACTCTGTGTTTGTCTGTCTATACATATATATGTATATATATGAATTTATAAATTATATTAAATATTAATATATAATTAAATATAATTGGCAGACAGTTTGTGACAATCCTTCCTGGCAAGGCAGACAAGGAAAAATAGGAGATTAAAGATACTGAAAAAAAAACACCCATAATAAGAGAGAAGAAAACAGGCGAATGCACATATTTACATATTCATCTCACTTTTCTCTGCTTATATAGTTCAGAGCTCCAACCCAGTTAATGGTGCCAAACTAACTTCAGAGTGTAAGTCTTCTCACTTCATTTAGCTTAACTAAGATATTGCTCAATAAATTTGCACAGAAACCCATAGTTCATGCAATTCAAGATTCTATTACTTTACCAGTTGGCATCACAAGTACAGATAGTATTTTTTTCAGCAAATATATATATATATATATATATATATTTTACATATCACATTGTGTTAGTAAGAAAGTCAGTATGGGAGGTGGTGAAGTTCACTTATTTAATATACATTGATTTGTTTCTTTTACCTGAATTTCTCTCTTTTCCCTTTCTACCCCTTCTAAGACATCAACTCATGTGATTGTATTACCCTTGGTTAGAGAGAATCGTGCTTCTTCAAGTTATCCTCTATGAAATTGTCCTCACAGACATACACAAAATTCTTGCCTCACTGTTCTCACAAGTATGCCTTTATCCAATTCAGTTTGCAACTAAGATTAGGCATGATAATATTCATTCAGAATCCCATTATTTACAGCTTTGTATGGGTTAAGGTTCAACCTAGGTTAACATTTTTTTTTTTTGGTGTCAGTCTAAAAAAAGGAAAGAGAAGTCAATATTGTGGCTAACAATCTTACCTTGAATAGTTTTGCTGTGCTTTTTTCTGATTTACATCTTGCAATATAAACAAATAGAAAGTACTGTCTAGATACAAACAGAGTAAGTCATAGTTATTGAGACTCTCACAGAAGCTGTGCTTATCTGATATATTGTGTTTAATTATCCTAAGCTTTTGATGGTTCATAAAACGTCTATCCTCAATGACATATTTTTCAACATAAATTCTTGTGGAAATTAAGTAATATTTTTTTAGTATGGACATGGCCTTAGCAGAGTCGAAACAAAATGAGTGCTATATCAACCAAAATAATGTATTCATTATTCAAAAAGATTTACGAAAAGGAAAAATAATTATGAACCTTGCATATGATTTTCAACTTTATCTAAGGAGTAATATTTAGACAAGAAATTATGGTGCGATAAAGCTTTTAGATGAATAAAAAAAGTCAAGAACTAAAACACATATGTGTTAGAAAGTGTATATGGAGATGGAGGAAGGGTGGATATAGGAACAGGGAAGAAGATATCTACATTAAGGGAGCCATTTTAGGGTTGGCAAGAGACTTGACTCTAGAGGGGATCCCAGGTGTCCCCGGGGATGTCCCCAGCTAAGTCCTTGGGCAGCAGAGTAGAGGGTGCCTGAACTGGCCTTGCCCCACTAACACACTGATGATTATCTCGAATATTACCATAGAGTTTTCGTCCAGCGATGGATGGAGATAGAGACAAAGTCCCTCATCCAAGCAACAGACTGAGCCCCCAAGGTCTAGTTGAAGTGCAGAAGGAGGGAGAAGATAAGTAAGGAAGTCTGGACCAGGAAGGGTTGGTCCACCCACTGAGACGGTGTGCTTGTTCTAATGGGAGCTCACAAAATCCAGCTGAACTGGGACTGAATGAGCATGTGATCAAACTGGACTCTCTGAATGTGGCTGACAATGGGGGCTGACTGAGAAGCCCTTGAGAAAGGCACTGGGACTTGAACTTGTTTCAACTGCATGTCCTGGCTTTTTGGGACCCTAGTCTATTTGTATGCAAACCTTCCTAGGCCTAGATATGTTGGGGGGTGGCGGGATCTTGGGCTTCCCACAGGGCAGGACTCCCTGCCCTCTCTTAAGGAGGGAGGGGGAGGGAGGAGGGTGAGTAGGGGAAAGGGAGGGGAATGGAAAAAGAGGAGGAAGTGTAAATTTTTGAATGAAAAAATAAAAAAAAGAAAGTATATGTGGTACAGCAAACACAAATTTTTGGAGTATAGTATCTAGAAACATGATGAAAACATGTTTAGAACAAAGCTTTTGTACATAATAGGGGGCTCAAGATGGTGTATGGAATCTCAACTGTAATTGAAATAATCTGGAAATAGAACTGTGATTCTCCATGGCCTTCAGTACATTAATTTGTGTAGTTTGAAAGACATTGGGGAATAAAAGCTCATTGATATCTGAGTATAGTAACACAAATTATTTATTCTATGATTTACTCATCAAAAATATAATTATTCTACTAACACTAAATTTTGTTAATTATTTGAATACATACGGATACTTTATATGTATGAATATACTGTTTCATGTCTTAGACTTTTTTCCCTTAAAAGTACAGGAAAATTTATCTAAAATACCTTATAGATATTTAGTTATATCTAACTGGAGATGTTCTTTGAAATCTCTTGAAATATGGCATATTTTATAATATAAATAAATATTAATACAATAAGTTCTTGAGATGTAATTTCTAATGTTAAGAATATTCATCCAAAGATGAGAGAGATATTCAAGCAAATAATACCCTTGTCATACATGTTGAGGACCAGAGTTTGAATCCTTGACACCATATTTTAAAAGTTTGTTTGTGTGGCAACACCCATGTAATTCTAGCACACTGGAAATAGAGAAGAGGATTTTAAGAATAGCTGACTAACTAAGTGAGGATTTCTTACCTCTACACTCAAGCACATACATGTACCCATGATCTTCACACAAGTACATAGGAACACAAATTTTTGCAAAAACACATATATATGCACCCACAAAGCTGAATGTGCCTACACATCCACATACACCAGACATACCCACAGAAATAAACTTATTTTATTTACTTATATAACAATTTATTGTATTATCTACAATGTTTTATTTAACAAAAGATCAGGATACAAAGATGAGCAAAAACTGTAGGCTCCTTCTTCTTCTTCTTCTTCTTCTTCTTCTTCTTCTTCTTCCTCCTCCTCCTCCTCCTCCTCCTTCTCTTCTTCTTCTTCTTCTTCTTCTTCTTCTTCTTCTTCTTCTTCTTCTTCTTCTTCTTCTTCTTCTTCTTCTTCTTCTTCTTCTTCTTCTTCTTCTCTTCAGCTGCCTCCTTCTCCTCTCTGCTGTTGCTGTTTTCACTTTCACATCTCTTTCTCCCACACACATACCTTTCTATGCAGTTGTTTTTATATGTTTAGGGAATTATAATGGGAAGAGAAGAAAAAATTGTTTCAAATGTGTACCCTTCTCATCAATAGTATATGGATATGTGTAGGTCCACAACAGTGTGGGCAGTTTTTCAGGATCCATCAAACTTGTGAAACCTCGATCATGGACACAATAAGTCTTTAAATTAAATGAATCTCACCATTGACTTGAACTAGTAATTAGATGATATGAATGAATAACTTCAATTATTTGACAAATCATATTCAGCTATGCATTAGGCTATCATTCTGAGAAATGCACCCTTTGGTAATTCTGGCAATGTTGAGCATGATAGGGTACATTTACACAAACATAGTTTTTGTATAGTCGATGTCCATAGTATAATCAATGGCTCTAGCAAAATGCTAAAATTAGGAAAATTTCTGGTATTAAGTCAACCAGAAGAGAAATGCAAGCAATAAACATTTAGAAAACACAATGATCCTGCTAGAGTATCTAAAGGTAGAATGTAAGACATAACATCAGAAACGTATTGATTCACTATTTTCAAGCATTAGACACCATATACAGTGTCATATTTTATATGCGTTCTGAAATAATATTGGTTCGAATACGTAAAGCATTATTTATGAGTGTGAGCACTTTGCCTGCAATCATGAATAAATACCATCCCCATGCCTTGTGCCCACAGAGGCTAGAAGAGAGCATCAGATCCCCTGGAACTGTAGTTATAGGCTACTGTGAGCCATGTTGGTACTGGGAATTGAATATGGATTCTCTGTAAAGGCAACCTTTTTTGTTTTGTTTTGTTTTGTTTGTTTTTGTTTTCAGGACTGTGTTTATCTGTAGCTTTGGAGTCTGTCTTACTCACTTGGTAGACCATTTTGGCCTCAAACTCACAGAGATCTGCCAGTCTCTGACTTCTGGGTGCTAGGATTAAAGGCATGCACCACCACGGCCCAGCAGCAGCCAGTGCTCTTAACCACTGCTCCATCATTCAAGCCTCTAAGGATTTTTTTTTATTTAATCCACGTATCATAATTAAAAATAGATGAGTAATATAAAGAACTTCAAAAGGCAGTGGTGACATCATCAGGGAGTAGCAGGGTTCTTTCAGCACTTACACTCACAGTATTGCCACATTGTATATTATCCCTCTGGGACTGTATTTATGACACCATTTCATTGACAAGAACTTCATGACATCACATTTTACCTTGTGTTACCCACTTTTCTTTGTTCTTCACTATTCACTGATATTCGAGCTTCTCCTTCAGAGCCTTTGAAAGAAGACAGAAAATATCTTTCATAGAAATTATGTTTCTCAGGGACTGTCCTCTACAATCCTCCACAATTCCCTCACTGTTTGTAAATGGTATACACTAGGCTATGAAATATTCAACAATTGCAGTTTTGCTGTCTTTGCTGCTGGAGACCTCTGTTTTACAAAACAGATTGTGTGCAACTGTCTTCCCCTTCTGCATAATCGGAGCCCTGGGGGGGATGTTGTTGGCTTTGAGATTCAACTACATATTTCCACCAAATAATAGTGTTGAGGCCAATGAAATCTGATAGCAGCAGACATTATTCAGTGATTTCTGAGTGGAATAGGTTCATATTTCTCTTTCCTTTGGGGAATGAAGGAAAAGGACACATAGGAATGTGTCAGCTAAAGCCACATAGAAGCAAATGATTTCAAAAAGTAGTGAAGCAGTTCATGTTCTTTGGAGTCAAATGGGAGTCCTAAACTGTCAAGTTTAGCTGCAGTAGAAATGGGTTTCTCTTTGGGGACCAACAGACACATGTATTTGCTTCCCATTTGGTTTGCTGATACAGCAGCCAAATTCTGGTAGTTGCTGCATGGGATTGCCAGAAAGATGAAAGCAGAAATAAATCACTTCACTCTATTGGGCTCTTAAGCCAATAGCATGAATTAATGTTGCCTCGTGAAGAACATAGTGTATCCCAGGAACTAGCAAACTCAATATATCACTGATGGTGCAAGTTAGTATCCTTGATAAAAACATGCCTTAGAAATTAGTAGGCTGTGGGTTGGCCAGAAAAAAAAAATCTGCTAATATGGAACCTAAAATCTCTTGTATACTGAAACTTTAGGATGTAAGCCATGCAAATTTATCAATATAGTAAACAGCCGATATACCGAGTTCAATAGCATTATTTTAAATTTAACATCTATTATTTTATATCTATTATGGGACATGAATATAAAATTCAGTATCTAATCTATATCTTCTAACTCTTAGAGTGTACTGTAAGAAAAAAATCAAGCACAAGGTATTGTCCATGTGTGATGTTAAAATCATATCTTAGGCACAAGATGCTGAGAAGAGAGGAATGATTACTACAAACTTAAGGGGTACAAAGAGGATTCCTAATTCCAGAATCAGTGGCTATAAAATTGTTTCAATGCTTACGTAGAGATAAATTAGTGAGAGCTTTGTGCAAAAGAGTCTAAATTTGAGATCATCCTCGGGTCCCTCAACTTGGATATTGGGGAAAAACCATGGAAGAGGAGAAGATAACATGGCTCACCATGTTATTAATCAATCAGTTACTGGGGCTCACATGGGCTCATCAAGACTAAAGCAGCAAGCACGGGGCCTGCATGGGCCTGTACCAGGTCTTCTGCATATATATTATGGCTCATAGCTAGGTGTTTTTTTGGGACTCCTGACAGTGGAAGCCTGTTTATCTTATTCTATTGTCTGTTCTTGGGACTCTTTCTCCAGCTGGATTACCTTGTCTTATTGTATCTTGTTTGGTTGCTGTCTCTTGCAGGTTTGCTTGTTTGTGAAGGGAAACTAGGAAAGAAAGGATCTAGGGGAGAGGGGAGGTGTACAGGGTTGGGGAGAGAGAACAGAGGGGAAACTATTATCAGGGTGTATTGCATGAGATTTGAGAAAGGAATCTCTTTTCAATAAAAGGAATAATTACAAAAGAGGAACTTTAAGATTTCTTACAATATCAGATTTGGCTATATAAAATGACTGAACAAAAAGAGGGAACTATAAAAAAATAAATGAGAATCCATGAAAGTTCTGTGTGTATTAAAACTCAAAGTCAATGTATTGATACTTTAACATCACTTAGAAACCTAGAGGTACTCAAATACCCTGGACACAAGTTTAACTTCTTTAAAAAAATATTTCATTTATGCTCATTTTTGTATGATTTGCTTATATTTTTATTATATTATTTTTATTTCTTTGAGTTTCATACATATTATTTTGGTTGCATCCATATATCCATCTCCTCACAGATCCATTTCCTTATCTCATTCCATATCAGCCCAACTTTGTGTTCTCATTGTCTTTCTTTTTGTAAGTAAACCTATTTAGGCTCATTAGTGTTTCCTATGAACTCTTGTGAGTGCTATCATCCATCATAGTGTGCGAGATTTACCCTTAAAGATGTCTAACACTTCCATTTTCGGAAGATATCCATTATCAACAGTTTCTCACCTAGTAGAATTGGCCCTGTCTATATCCTCCTTCCATGATAAGACTTTATATGACTTGAACTTGCAAAGTTTGTGGACACATTTTCATGAATTTAGTATTACCATGTATTCATCTATCACAACTAGATTTTATTGTCCTTCTCAGTTCTTTGCTGCAATGATTTCTGAGTCTTGGGAAAGGAGACGTGTGCTATAGATTTCCCATTTAGGGCTGAGCATTCCACGATCACATATCCTTTGGACATTGACCAACTCTGAGCCTATGCATTAATCATCTTCAACTCCAAAAAGAAGCTTCTCTGTTAAAGAAGATGAGAGATGAAGTTATGTACTGGTATAAGGGGATGCTGTTGGGACTTGGTTTAATAACTATGTCCTGTCCTCTTGGCAGAGTGATAGTAGGAAGTTCTCTCTAACAGCATATGCCCTGTATAGCCACAGGTCCTTGGCCTTGATGTCTCTGCCAGGCATTGTTTTCATCCTGTGGAGTGAGAACAAACACAAGTAGAAAGTGGTTGGTTGCTCTCATGACATTCATGATACCATCATATCAGAAGGTTGTTATTATAACTCACAACTTTCATATCTGAAATTGATTGATAATTACTTTTATCCTCTGGTAATATTTTTAACACCTTCCAACTAGTGTTGTTTAATACTACTCTCTCTTTACAATGTGGGAAATGGAGAGTACAAATGTCTCTGACATTGTACTTAAACTGATACTATTTGTTAGGAAAATAAAAAAGTTTCTACTTGAGTATAAAGAGAAAATCTTATTTCCTATCAACTCATAGAGTTAGTCAAACAAATCAATCATAATTACCCCGTATGGTTGAAGCAGGGTAAACCCTACATTGTGTTAACTGAAATTCTTCCCTCCATAGTCACTGTGGATTGACATATTTCCTTGGTGTCACTACCACAATTAATAACAGGGACCTTATGAAACTAAAAATCTGCATGGAAAAGGACAGCAACAGTCTAAAAAAGTGACAGAAAACACAGTTAGAAAAGATTTTCTACAATCTTGAACCAGCTACAAGAGAGTCAATATTGAGAAAACATAGCAGACTCGGGAAACTAGATATCAAGAAAAGACACAATAAAAATTGGAATACAGTTTTATACATAGAATTAAAATCAACAATCACACACACTCAAATGGCAGAGAAACGCTTAAATATTCAATATTCTTTGTCATCAGGAAAATGCAAATAAAACCACTGTGAAATTTCATCTTTCATATGTCAGAATGACTATTATCAGTAAAACAAATGACAATTTATGCTAGTAAGGGTGAGGAGCAAGGAAAATATTTCTCTACAGCTGGTGGAGTGTAAATTGGAGCAGGCACAATGGAAATCAGTATGGCAGTTCCTCAGGAAGATGAGAATCGATGTGCCTTAAGATCCAACTACAGCATTCTTGGCAATATACCAAAAAGATGCTTCATTCTTCCTCAGAGACACTTGCTCAACCATATTTATTGCTGCTCTATTCATAATAATCCAAAACTGAAACCACCCTAGATATCCCTCAACAGAAGAACAAAGGCAAAAACATGATACATTTATACAATGGAGTATTATAAACTATCAAAAAATTAAATTTTCAGGTAAGATGATACAACTAGAAGAAATCCTTATGAGTGAGGTAGCAAAAACTGAAAATGATATATTTCATGTGAATTTTTTATATGTGGATATTAGCTGTTAAGTTAATGATGACCAAGCCACAGTCCTTAGAACCACAGAAGTTTGGTATAGAGTAAAGGATTTGTGGTGTGGGAGTGGGTCAGATAGAGCCTCTTAGGAAAAGGAAATACAATAAATACTAATGGATGGATTGGGGTGCTCTGATGGGAGATCCAAGTGGAGAAGAGGAGAAAAGATTGGAACAAAATGAGGGAATAAAGGGAGAGTCACTAAAATTAAGAAGTATTTGAGGAGTAACATGAAAAGCTAATATAGTAGAAAGTTCTTAAAATATATACATATATAAAAACATTTTAAAAGAAACATCTAATATAATGGGGAGAGAGAGCGCTCCAGGTGGACATCTCTTTTCACCAAATGAAGCTTATTTTATATTATTTATATTTTTATCTTATTAGGTAGAAAGAAGAGTAGATAGATGATAGATAGATAGATAGATAGATAGATAGATAGATGATAGATAGATAGATAGATAGATAGATAGATAGATAGATAGATAGACTAGTGGGTGGGTGGATATGGGTGGATGAATAGATAGATAGAGAGATAGACAGACAGACAGATAGCCAGACACCTACATAGGTATTAATTATTACTTTACATTTAACCTACAGGTCTGTTTTGTACATATGGCTTCAAGTTTAGTGTTTTTACTGGATTTCTGAATGGGCAAACAAATAGGTGTCTGATTCTTGTGCCTTCTCTTGGGCTCTGTTCTCCTGTTTCCCTTTTTCAATTTCACTAATTAGTTTTTTGTTTTATCTTGTTTTATTATATTATTACCACATAGAAGTGTTACCTTTTCTGAGAAGATACAGAAAAGGAATGGAATCGAGTAGGGAGGGGAGGTGGAAAAGATCTGAGAGAGAAGTAGAGGGAGGGGGAAATATAATTGGATTGCATTATGTGAGAAAATAGTGTGTCCCATATGTATAGTGAACACATATATTTATGTGTTAAACCATCTTTATTACACTAGAAATAATTCCCAGTTGATGGAATAAGGATGAAGTAATACAATAAGGGCTAATAAAATACTTTTTTGATAAGTAGATTACTGCACTTCCCTTTATTTAATCCTATGGTTTGAATGTCATCACCAAAAATCAAGCTGAAAATTACTTGCCTAATAACATCAGTAAGATTTGTGGTCTTTAGGAGGTCATGAAGGGTCTACCTTCAAGAGTGAGACTATATTCCTGATGAAAATGATGCCTTTACTTGAATTTCTTATTTCAGCTTCAGCTAAGCTCACTTTAACTTCTGCAGGAACTCACACTACATACATGTTATGGTCAGGTGTCTGTACCTTGATAGTCAACTTCCCAGCCTCTGAAACCTTGAAAAATAAATTCATTAGTATGAATATGTGTGTTCCATACTTGTTCATGTATACACATACGTGTGTAGATACATGTGGAGACCAGAGGTGTAAGTTAAGCAACAGTCTGTATTCTTCTCACCAATTCTGAAGGTCTCCATTAAACTTATTTGGCCAGACCAGCCAGTCAGCGAGCTCCAGAGATCATCTATTTCCACATTCCCAGCATTGGGATTACAGGTGCATGACACCATGCCCAGATTATATGAATTTTACGTTTCTAAATCTAGTCCACACACTTGTGAGGAAAGTGAGTTTACCACTGAATTATCTCCTTAGCATCATCACTCTATTTACAAATTATGTCTATATTTTTGTATCTATCATAGTGCTAAAAAAAATTAACTAAGACACTAAGTAAGGGAACATCCAAGGAAATATGTTTATCTTTTACTGAGAGAAAGTGGAGTGGAAGAACCATGCAATAAGTTTGACTTGGACCATATGTTTGTGGTTTCACTTACAGATATTTTTAAAGGGGTATGAATAATTCTGCTAAATGGAGGTGAAACTAGGAGGAAGAAGGGGACAGGAAAGGATTTGCAGATTGATTGGCAGGAAATGAAACTCATGCCTTGAAATTCCCAGCTTCTGTGTGAGGAAAGAACAATGAAGTCCTTGAAAATAATGCAGGATGTGGTTAGATCAAAGATTTGTAGAACACAGAGAAAGTTAGAAAATGCTAAATAATTATGGTAAAGAATAAAAAGATTCCACTTAGGAACACAGAGTTCCTGCTGCCAAAACCTTTTATTCTGCATGAATGAAAATTAACACTGTTCTCTCATTCTGTATATAAACTAAGTGCCTTAGCTTTAGTATCTTTGAAGGATACATTGCCAGAATGCCAAGAGAGCTGATGAAAATTGCTCAGGCCAAGAATTTGGAACTGCATGAATGAAATATGTACCTGTCTTTGTATCTATGTTTATACTGCCTTGTTACAGAGGAATTTAATTGTTAATTTATAAATGATTCTCAATTTATATGTTTGGCAGAAACACATATTTGCCCTTTTAGAAAAGCATACTCTTGGAAAGTTGCCTGCAGGTAAAATCCAATTGTAAAAGGAATAATAAGGTGGTGAGGAAGTGTTCACAATGCTGAGGGCATATAAATAACACTAAGAAAAAGTATAGTACAGGAGATATGATTCATAATGGTAAAAAATCACCAAGAAATATAGGAAACAATCAGTGTGTCAGAAAGCAAATAGCTATGCCTCATACTTTTCTCTAGTTTCTCTCAATTCATTGCTATTAATAAAAGTAGCTCTTTGACATTCCTTCACAATGCAATTAGATTTTTTTGTTCTTACCTCTAGATTGTAATGGAGATGATTTTAATTTAAATATGAATGAAAAATGAATTGAAAACTCTGAAAGAGTTAGGCATAGGGACAATATAAATGACACAAATAAAAATCCCAAACTGTTACACAGAGAAACCCTGTCTCTAAAAACCAACTAACCAACCAACCAAACAAACAAACAAAACAACAAAGGCCTTGACAAAGTTCTGAGGTTTCCTTATCAGATATGGCCTGAATTGTTTGCTCCATCAAAAATATGCAACACTGTCAGCCTATTGTGCTTTTATTTAAAAATAAAGGCTTTGTAAATTTGATCAACTCAACATGACCTCATATCTGTCTAGAGTAGGCCATTACCCAACCTCTGCTTTCTATAGGCAGACAGATAGAAGACATATAGAAGGGAGGAGACAGGAGTTATATGTCCACAGTGATATTATAAGGGAAACTGAGAGAGCTGGAAACTCCTCAGAAACTGTCTAGAAATAAAGAATAGTTATTGCAGAGCCTTAAGAGAATGGCATCTTAACACCATAGGTTGCAGAGAGAAAGGAATATATATATATATATTCCTTAGATGTAAGAAACTACCCCAATTACGGCCACTCTAGGAAACTAATACATCACAAGAACTATTCACAAACGCTTACAAAAAACTCAGCAGTGGCATCAGACAAGCCTGTTTCTAGCTATTTATTAGTTAAGCCAGATGGCTTTGCTTTCTGAGTCATTCCATTTTTTTGCTGAAGTTTTCATTACCAAAGGCCTCACGACTCCTTTTTGTTTCAGAAATGTTTTATTTCCCAATTCTAAAATCAGAGCACGTCATCATTGGGCCAGCATACCAATTATTTCTATAGATTTAGAAATGTGTGTTTGTCTAGTTTTATAGGGACATTTACAAAGGAGTTTAGGTCTTTGGGAAACTTCGTTATTTCGACAATTGACATAGCTTCAGTTAATCACATTTGAATCGTGAGTTATATGTATATCTGTTCCTATTAAATATATATGCAGTACTTAGTGAGCATCTGATATATCATATATTAAGAATGTGTGTTTATTTTGCAAGAAGATAAGCAGCAAAATAGGCTTTGAAAACTTTTACTTATATTAGTGATTTTATCTTATTTGTTTTTCAAATCATCTTTATTTTGTTCTTCCATTCAATCAGTGTGACTCAAATCATT
This sequence comes from Microtus obscurus, assembly GCA_963919715.1. NCBI lineage: Eukaryota > Metazoa > Chordata > Mammalia > Rodentia > Cricetidae > Microtus > Microtus obscurus. The sequence continues at coordinate 18,518,973 of CAWTZC010002535.1, read as the reverse complement.
AACTTTAGACAAAACCACATTTGTAAAATACCATGAGAGTAGATCTACAATTTTCAATATAACAATTTCTCACTTTGCAACAACTTAAGGAATACTGAGGGATTGTTGTGTTTTCTGTGAGTGCTTGTGTATGTGCAGAATCTGGAGAACCTTGAGCAAAACTGCAGTCTCAGTAGTTAATACAGAGCTAAAATTTCTTAGAAAGAATGGATGGAGTTTAATTTAGTTTTCCATGCTCTGGTCCTTGACCGCTACTGGGAGATGTGTCTGCCTTTTGAACGCACCTAAATTTATGAATCATCCACTAGACAATCATGTAAATTAATGACACTTGATAAATATGCCTTCTGCAATTTCAATAATGACAAAGCTGTGTTTTCTTAATGGGGCCATTTATAGCTCACTAATTTTAGATCAGGAAGAATGAGGTTTATTTGTTCTGTAATTGTTTTTCAATGCCCTTGCTTTGTCTTTGAGTTTAATATAATTCTGGCTGTGAAAAAGATTTCTTCACTGTTACAAATATTCCTCCAATACCATCACTTACTTAAGTTGTATACAATTTACATTTTCAGGAAAATACATAGTTTCTGTTCAGTACAGATACGCTCAGACAAAGGAGAATAAAAATTCTTCCACTACTTCTCACCTCTTATTTTTTAAAGTTCAGTCTGGTCTTCGGACATAACACAGTGGATAGGTGGCTAATATTTTTACCTATCTGCTTTCTTATTAGAGAAACTCGTGTTCTTTTAGGCTCAACATCAGATAAATCTACCATCAGATGCTCATGGGTCAACCCCTGGCAATTAGGCCACCCCTTCCCAGTCATCTACTGTATTGACTTTGGTAAAAAAGATTTCTTCCCATCATTCATGTCAAAAGTCTTTGGAATTTCCCTAGACTTTGGGATTTCCCTAATCATCAACCAGGTAGGTGCTCTATCTCACCTGTTCCTTAAGAATTCTACCCACATTGACCTTTACCTTTTCCTCTTCCAGTCTGTGCTCTCAGATTCACTATTAGATCTCCCTTTGTAAAACTTCAAACTCTGTTATTGATTGCCTTTACATTTTCTTTCCTATCACTTACAGCAAATGATACTAAGAACTCTGAGACTTTTAGCTTGGCATGATTTTCCTTTTCATCCACTGTTTTCCTCTTCGAGGAATTGTCCTTAATTATTTTATCTTTAGGAAGACCTCTAACTATTTCATCATCTATATCTTCTGACAATTTATTCAACTATAGAATTGTATTTATTTCTCTACCTGAAGTTATTAAACCAAAATCTTAATTTCCCACACTCCCAAGAAGTAAGAACTCTTGAAAGAACATTTTTTTCTCGTCTTATATTAAGCATCACTGAAGATGTTTCTTCTCTAACTTCAGTGACATCTTTAGTGGTATTTAGCAATGTTCTTTCATATTCCTTGTCAACTTTTCTATTTGCTAAGATCAATTCTTCCCATTCCTCTAAATTCCCATCAAAAAATTTGATGTATTGGTGTAAAATTTATCTGCAGGAGATAAAGTAGAAGGAAGTATTTATACTCACTATCAGTCCCTATATCTACAGACTCATTTTCATCAACACCCACCTTACTATTCTTCTTCTAAAAAAATGACAAAAATGTTCCCAGGTCTTTGAGATTTATTTGTTAATTCTTCCATTGACTCTTTCTTTCTGAGGATAAAAATCATGCCATTAGTCTGGGTGGCATCTTTTACCCACTGAATCATCACTTAGACCCACATTCTCTATTTTAACTGTCATCTGTTATGCTTCTCTTTTTTTTCTAGATTTTTATTGTGAACCACCAACTCCCCTCATGTATATATGTGTATCAGACAAAACTTCAAACATCCCCTTATACTTAAATTTTCAAAAGCTCTGCTTCAGAAGAACAACTCCTCTTCTTGTTGTTCTTCATCAAGATATCTGGGTGTCTCCTGCAACATTAACTGTGGTTAATAATCGTAGAAGTTGCCTCCATACCGGAAAAGTGGTGGTCACACAGATAGACTTTCATGGTTTGAGAAGAAGCATGGTATTTTTTTCCTTTTTCTAAATAATGCCCCAATTATAATTTCTTATACCATATGGGATGAAGTTCTATTAATATATTAATAGAACAGCATATCCAAGAAACACGAAAGCAAAAGGTAAACTCATTCCAGAATGCATTGTTAGGGTTCAATCGCCTTCAAGTATAATTAACTATTTGGCCAGTTCTTTGCAAATTACAAGAATTCTATTTCAGGGATTTTACATATGGTAGGGAGAGTGGATGGATAGGTTCTGCCTTCTGATGGTTGTGACTGTTGTGAAGGTTAATCTTGATCGTCAACTTTGCCATACTTCGGAATAGAAAATAGCAAATGAGCAATTGCCACCATCAGATAGGGCTGTGAACAAGACTCTGAGGTGTTTCTTTGATAGCTAATTAGGGTTGGATAGCCAAGGTTACTGTTGGCAGCACCATTTCAAAGTGGTTGGGATGAGGCTGAGCAATAAAGCAAGTTAAACACTGACCAGAGGGCAGATGAGTAAGCAGCTTTCCTCTGTTGCCATCAGGAGATTTCTGCCTTGATTCCAACTTTAGATTCCCTCAAAGATGCCCCATGATCTGTAAGCAATAAAACTAAACAAAACAAAACCCAACAAAAAAAGTTCCATACTGAAACAGCATAACAATCTCCCATGTCCAAGATAATTTTGGCAAAGGCATCCATAACAGCAACAGAAACCAAACTATAAGTTAAATATTTTCCACTAAAAACTCCATTGTCTGGAAATAAAGTGTTATCTAAGGTAAACATAGCTACAAAAGAGGATAAGCTTGACCTGCTGGCAATACAAAATGTGTGTCCAACAGTACAAAAATTAGATGTTGTCAAAAAGCAAGTTTTTGTAGATTTAGTATTCTTAAAATCAATTGTATTTAGCAAAAAAGTGAGAAAAAGTTTATGTTCTTAGTGTATCTCTCATCCATCAATTATTACAGAAGTCTGATTTGATTAAGGTAGATCATTTTATTTTACCATATGATATTTGACATAGCTCTATTAATTATTATTGAAATGTTTGATAATTCTATTTATACAACTCTTGACTGCGAGTTTGCTTAGCACTGTGGCTTCCATGTGATTAGGAGAGTACAAACATTTCTTTTTGTGATTATCATTTCCTAATTTAATTCTGCTGTGCTAGAATCCACTCCCTTTCATTACTATTTAATTATCATCATGTCTATTAAAACCAGCTTTTGTTTCACCATGGGATCCACCTCACTATGAAACATGTCCACTTCAAAACATTAGGGATCCGGGATGATGGATTACGGTGTTCTACAGACAACATGTGTAATAATCGAAGAGTTGTATTCAGGTATCTGTTGTTTTCAATACCGTTAATGGTATTGTTTTCAACAGTGGTAGAAAATGCTATGATAAAAGGATTCCGTTTTCAAATATAATTTCTGATATATCCATGCATTTGTTTTAAATTTCGGAGTCTTACCCAGGTTTGATGAATTACTCATTGAAATATATACAATGAAAACTGTTTTGTCTTCCTGTTGATTTACACATTTTTCCTTAAAAAGTACTTTTCTGTGGCTGCCTAATCTTCCTATCATGTAAATCCCTTGTGTATTCAAGCAGTCATTCTACTGTCATATTTATGTGCAATTTTCTTTTCATATTAGTCAATCAATTTTTAACACTTAAAATGTATTTTTTTAAAGATAACATGTATTTGAGTCATGTTTTATTATTTTAGAAATTAGTAAGCGAGTTGAAATCATTTTCCAGTATGTATAATATTCCATTTTTCTTTCGACTGGTTTATTATGCAGAATATTTCACTGTGATGTAGTTTTATCTGTTTATTTGTCTTTAGATATCTGTGCCTTTTGTGTTGTATTCAATACAAGGAAGAAAATCCTGCTGCGATCAACTCAGGGAAGAGTTTTTCTCTAATAAGGAAGCGTTTTCTTCTAGTTGTCTTGAAGTTTTTCATTTGTTAAAATATTTAAACACATCTCTGATAAAAGCTCTTCTGGAACTTGGATACTTCACAATTAAGGAAACATTAACAATGTTAAAACACGGGCTAATTAATTAAAACAATAATCCTCAAAATTGTAATCAAAAATTTAGTATGACCAATCAAGAAAAAAATATAAATCATAAACTGGTTGACCAGGATGATGTACAATCCCACTAATGTTAGTATGGCTACTGCCAAAAAGTAACAAGAAGAATGAAGAAATAAGAGACACCCATTTAATTTCAGATGAAAACTAAATCTATATATTTATTATGTAGAACTAAATGGAATGTTCTCAAAAATAATAGTAGATCTACTCTTATCAACTAAGACTACTATTATCCAGCACTCCATATATGACTATGTATTAGGAGACATAAATTCTGTTTGTGAAGGGAAATCTGTACTTCAGTGTTAATTATGTCACAGTTTATACCAACAAAGATATAGACTAAGTCATGCCTAACAAAGAATAGAATAAACAAATGTTACACACATGTACACTCGGAGATCACTACTCACACTTAATAACAAAATAGTAATTTGATTTATGTTGACAATGAGAGTATTAGACTCTGAAATAAACCAAGATAAAAATGATCCATTCTGTATTTTTTAAATTGCAAGAACAAATACATTTACTATGATCTTTTGAAATGAATAAAAGACATTTAGAAAGGTAGACGTTGGGTACTTAAAGTTGGAGAGAAAGGAGGATTGTGACACAGAGGCTTAAAACTAAGTTCCAGTTAAATAATAAGTTTAAAACATAAATAAATACATGAAAATATAATTCTATTCAATATTACTTTCATCTTGTTTTAATAGTTTTATTACTCAATACTTCTGAAAATGAATCAAAATAAAACGAAATATATAACTAAAACTATGCCCAGTTTATGACTCTAACAATGAGAAGTAATCATTGGATCAGTTGCTACACAGCATTATTTGATTAATGTATTGAAAGTATATTTTATCACTGAAATTCAGTATGCATTTTATAAAGTATATATACACAGAGGTGTATATACATATTACTATGGACAATTAACTGAATTTATTGAAAAATATTAATTTGTATATAACTAAACTAGTTAAGAATAAAAATACTTTCTATTTTCCATGACATACTTTTATAATCTTTTAAAAGTTAAATTTTAATTTTATTTTTATTTTATGCATATAGGCATTTTGCTTGAACATTTTTCTGTGAAAAACTTGCATGCCTGTGGGCCTGGGGTTAGGAAACGGCATTGGATCTCTTGGAACAGGAGATAGAGTTCTAAGCTGCCTTGTGAGTTCTTGGAACAAGTCTAGCCTGGGTTATCTGGAAGACCATCTGGTGCTCTTAACCATTTAGGCATCTCACCAGCAGCAACACATTAAAATTTTAATGTTAGATATTATTCTGAAAAAGACATCGCAAAACATGCATCTACTGTCTGGATAATACTTTCATTACCAAGAATAATTGAAGTTTAGAACATTGTGTATTAAAATGAAATTTTTATATAGACTAATTAAAGACATAGCAGTTTATTCTCAGAAATGACTTGAGTCATTTTGAAGTTCTTGATTTGCAAGTTGTTGACTAAAGTATTTGTAATGTCTTGGGAATATCATTAAAAATGTCTCTTATAAGTTTATCTGGCATCCTTTAATATAATCTCATTATATAATCATTTCTGAGACTTAATGAATATATGGGCACATTATCTAACCAAAAGTTCATGACCCTACTCTCAGATAATTATAGTTCATTGCATTAATCTTTTTCTCAGCTTCTACTCAGCTTCTAGGCTCTCTGAATCATTGGATGGAACTTGTGAGCTCATAATATATTTCCTTAATAGTGAAATACCTACATTTAACGATTTGGAAATCCAACCTAAAGTATTTATTTTATGAGACTTCTTGCATTTTATATCATATAAATGTCCAATGCCTTCATGCATAATTGCATTGAGTAATATATAATCAATAAATAGACAATAAAAACCTTCAAATATTTTAATTAGTGACAAAGATTCAATAGTTATTTGAATATGTTTCAAAGATTTCTTAAATATGTCTCACCTTTATCTAATTAACTCCCATCAAGTCTTTAGAGGTCCTGAATGCATTTGTGTGTGTGTTTGTGTGTCTGTGTTTGTGTGTGTGTGTGTGTGTGTATTTTTAAGACAGGTTTTCTCAGCCCTGGTTGTCTGGAACTAGCTCTTGTAGAACAGGCTGACCTTGAATTCACAGAGATCTGTCTGTCTCTGTCTCCAAAGTTCTGGAATTAAAGGTGTATGTCACACTGTCCGGCCAACCTGAATGTTCCATGGTTGAAAATATACATCAAAAAATCTAGAAATCAACATTTTGAACAATAGTTTGTATCCTCAAGAATACCTCAGTAAAGATACATATTGAAAGTTACTGCTGAACTTTAACTATTTATTCATACCAAAATACCGTCAATCAAATAGTTGTCCCAGTAACTCTATGGAATGATAGATTGGTTCCTTTATCATTTACCACTAAGCTTATTATTGTTAGTTTTTGAATTATAGTTTATTCAGTCAAAAATTATTTACTAATATATTATGTCCATATTGCATCAAAAGATTTTTATAAAAATACTTAGCTGTAATATAATCTATTCCATCATGTTTAGTTAAAAATATATACCAAACAAAACAATTCATGTATCTATAACATTGTGTTTAAATTTAATCCTTTTTAAAAATCAGATAAGATACTAATTTATAATAAAATTTTATAATATATACCAAGCATTTTTGCTGCATATAAATTTAAGTGCACATATGTTTATGTTAAAATGGTTGTCATTTTGAAACTTTCTGAATTGAAATTTAGATATCTTAAAATTATCTCTTCAAACTATACAATTTACAGTTGACTGTTCATAGAGTTATCCAGTCATTATACACTCAGGATTTGAATTCTTTATAGTCCTCAGAGGCATCATGTTTTCAGTAGGGAACACTCTTCTCTCAGTCCCTAGCAGTTGCTCAATATTAATCTGCTTTATACCATTATTTGTTTACGCTGAATGTTTGGTTTAGTGTTACTCAGCTGTAAATACAAATGACACCATAAAATTTATAGGCAAATGGATGGAACTAGAAAATATCATCCAGAGTCAGGTAATACAGACTCAGAAAGACAAATATGGTATGTACAAAGTGGTAAATGGTTATTAGATGTAAAGAAAAGAATAATCGGACTATAACCCACAGCTCTATAGAAACTAGGTAACAATGAGGTCGTTAAAAGGGTCATATGGATCACCCTGGGAGGGAGAAATATATGAGATTCCCTGGGTAAACTGGATGTGGGGTGGGGCAATTTAAGGGAGGAGACCAGACGTGAGAACATGAGGGAAAGTGATGGTTGAGTTGAAGGAGGGAAAGAGGGGGAAAGTAATGAAAGATATGTCTTGATAGAGAGAGTAATTATAGGATTAGGGAGAAACCCGGTGCTAGGGAAACTCCCAGGAACCCACAAGGATGTCTTCAGCTAAGACTCCTAGCAATAGTGGAAAGGGTGCCTGAACTGGTCTTCCTCTGTATATTCATCAGAATGGTGAATATAGTAGTAACTGTCATCACAGAGAATTTATCTAATAACTGATAGAAGCAGATGCAGTGATCTGTAGCCAAGCACCAGGTCAAGCTCTGAAAGTCAAGTCAAAGAGAGGGAGTAGGGATTATATGAGCAAGAGTGCTCAAAATCAAGATGAGGGAATCTAGAGAGAATATTTTGTGTTCTTATTATAAAGTCAACATTTTATTTTTATTTCTCTGGAAGAATTGAGGTATAAGTCAAATATTATCTCAGTGTTTAGTCTTTTTGAAAAACTGGCACATACTTTTTAAGTATCCAGCTTATTTTACTTTCTCAAAAGCATTTACCATCTTATAATTTTTCTACATCCTTACCAATAGTTGCTATTACTTATCATTTTTTATCATAGCAATTTAGTGGTGTTCATTATGATTTGTGGGTTTTTTTTCTAATACTGAATGAAGACTTGGTCATTTTTATAACTTCTTGTTGATCATCTGCATGTCTTCTTTGGAGAAATAGCTGTTGAAATTTTAATTAGGGGATTAGTAATTCTTTACTGAATTGTAAGAATCAATTAGCACTTGATTTAGACATCACATTTTTGAGAGAGGGATTTGGAGCTCTTGATCCTCATTATCTTTCCAGACAAAAATCACAGAAGCAGTTGTCAGTGATGCTGAAATGGGTTAGTTGCCTTTCTCTCTTGCTCACTCTACTCTTCCTTGTTTGGAATATCCAAGTTACAAAAAGCTAGATGAAAGGTACCTGATCCAAAGTATTCTCAAGCATGTTGTACATAATGATAAACAAAACATTAAGCAAAGTTTGGGATTTCTGGAATAAAAGTATTGCTAAGTTTAAAGTTTAATAAATATATTCAGTTAATGGTGCAGAGACAGAAGGAACAGCATTTGCCTAGTAAAGTGATGAGCAATCTTCTTTCTCCTTTTAGGTTTTGCTGATTGTCAATTTCCATTGGTGATGAGATCTTTCCTAACATTCAGAAAATGAACTAATAGTGAATGATGCTTGAAAATTGGGAAGAAATGGTCATGTCAAGTTAAAGCCATTATTTTAATTCATATTTTTTAATTAGTCTCTTGCATAGTTGAAGCATTCGAAGAGAGGCTTAAGGGAAAAAAACACTTTGGGATATAATATGTGGAAATTCTTAGAAGGATAAAGGACTAGATACAAGATCAAAGTCAATATAAATTCTCAAGTTTATCATGCTTTAAAATACCATTTTTTTCTAGATTCTATGTTTGTCTGCACATTGTATGTTTCTGTTTTTAATAAGCAAGAGTGGGTTTGTATTCTTATCATGTTTGTATATCACTAATAACAATATCATTTCCAAAGAAGATGTTGTATTTCTTTTCTGATGTAGGAGGTCCTTCTGTATTTGTGTTGCTTTCATTGGTTATTAAAGAATCTGCCTTGACTTAGTTGATAGGGCAGAACTCAGTTAGGCAGGGAAGACAGAGCAGAATGCTGGGAAGAAGGGAAATATGGCAGATGCCATGATTCTCCTGCCTGAGAGAGACGCTGGTTAGAATCTTTCCCGACAAGCCATGACCTCATGGTGATATACAGATTATTAGAAATGGGTTAAATCAAGATGTGAGATGTAGCCAATAAGAGGCTAGAGCTTATGGGTCAAGCAATAATTTAATTAATATAATTTTGGTTTTTGTTATTTCAGGAGTTAAGCTAGCTGGGCAGCTGGGACGCAGCCCACTGCTCCTCCTACTACAGAAGATGTTGTGTTTCTTTTCTATCAGCAATAAAGAATTAAAAAGTGAGATGTGAATATTCACAGACTGCAAAGTGAAATCTGTCAAAGACTTCTAATCTCTATTGCAATATTTGCTCAGCTCCCTTGAGATAATTTGTTAGATGTCATTGAAGTAATACATGACCATGGTATTTTACACAAGTACATGTAAAAATAAAGTTAAACTTATTTTGAACAGTATCTGGAATGGATCAAGTACTTAGCTCTCAGTGAAAGATTTCTGTGGCTTGTTTTAAGTTTTAGCGTAGAACATTTTGATCAATTCTTTCTCTATAGCTGGTAGTTGATTAGTGAAGAGTCTATAACATTTTGATTTTAAAAACCAGTTTGGGCTATTTATAGAAAATAATGTACACAGAAATTTGCATTTCATACAACAGAAATTACACTGATAATTGTACTGCTGTGGTGAACTGTTGACATTATTTTTTTCAAAAATAGGTATGAAAACCAGTTAATGCTTACTTAAATATATTATGAAGTTTAGCCGGTTCAGTTCTACAGATGGTTAATCATTAACTGGAGAATATCCAGGAAAAAAAAAACTGCATGGAGAAGAATGTATGATCTGGAAATAACCTTTTAAGACTAAAATATACAAAAGAGCAAATATTTATCCTGGAGAAAAAAATGATGACTTCCAAGCATTAAAATTGTTTTTAGATGATATGTGGGAGAAAGGCTTTTTATCTAATATTTATAAACCAGAAAGTTTAACATAGTTGTTAAAAGAAGGCTTTATTAGAAGTTAAAATATTTCTACACAGATCTTTTGACAAACAGATCTGTGCCCTTGAGCAATGCTTTAGTAAGTAAGGCTATCCATTCCCACCCAAACTCTCTCATTTTATTTTATCCAAAAGCACACACAGCTCTTTTTTTTTCTACAGGGCATTTAATATATATAGGATAAGATTTTTTCATTGTATATTATATTCACCATATAGTTCACACTGCCCTGCAGAATGCTAAAAATTCTATCCAACATATGTTTCATTTGTTTCTGCTTCTCACTTCATACAGCCAAAAGGTGAACTAAATGCAATGGTAGGAGCAGTAAGGCCAAAAATTCAATGCTGTTATCCACATTCAGTGCTAGATTCTTTTCATGAAATTCTTTCTAACCTACTGCCTTTCTGAACAAACTGTTATATACAATGAGGTAATGATGAAGGATATTATACCCTCTTTATTAACATAGCTAATACCAAAGAAATATTTATACTGATTTCTAATAATATTAAAGTTAATGGTGATATGTGTATGCTTCTGGGAGTTAGTTCTAAAATATCTTCATGGTGTAGGTAGAAGACAATAACTTTTAAAAGCCTTAGAGTGGGAAACAATGGACAAAACTTGACAATGATTCAATAATAAAGAATAGTAACTGCAAAAATAAATCTTAGATTTTATTCATATTCTATGTGAGTAGTCGGTAGAACAATATAAATGCTGTTCATATTTGTCCTTTATTTGTTAAGGTAACCATATTATGGTGAGAAAATGTAGGGAATAAATTACAAATTTATTCAGAAAAGGTTATGGTAAGGTGTCCAAGAAAGCAGGCATATATAAACACAATAAAAACCCTTTCCTCATGAGGAATAAAGGAAACAACCCATTAAAACTGTGTTAGAAAAAATAAGGAAAAGAACTCTTATTGTGACTGTTTCTACGCAGTCGTGTGGAAATCATTTGATTTGAGCATGAAGGTGATATTGTTCTAACCATTTAAATGGAAATTTTGGGGTTGTATAAATGTTTTGCATATAAAAGTATAGAAATTCTGAAATTGCAGAAATGACTTTCTATGATTCTTTAGCTGACTTGAGGAATTTAATTTTATGTTAAAATATAAATTGGAATTATTGTAGATGGGCAGAAATTAAGGGGTCTATATTTTGCATATTTTTTAATAGGTGACAAGTCTGAATACATAGATATTAAATAGCAAATCATTTCTCATGTCTGTGATTTGCCTCAGCAACTAAAAGTTTTTGTCATGCAAAATCTGAGTACATGGAACCTATGCCCTCTTGTACCATTGGTTTTCATTCTATTTATAGAGGTAACTTCAGACTTTTCCTGGTAGAGTAGATGTCAAATCTATTCAGAGACCATTGATTATCCCCATAACAGCCAAGCCACTGTTAAATATAGGTAGGCATCTTTCCTAGAAAGTTTTTACTGTAGATTTACAGCTCATGGCAGAGATCTTTATGGCACTACATTACTGATCTACTTGTGTTTGTTTCTACATTGGGGAAAAGTGCAGTATGTTAAGTACCTATGCATGTTAACATGTATTGTTTCATGTTACAGTGGCATGTTCAGAATAGAAAGTCTAGAAGTCTAGATTGTGATTTGGTAAAAACACCTAAAAATCAGAGCCCGAGAAAAGCCTTAATTACATAAGAGCACTTACTGCTCTGGGAAAGAAACATTGGTGTCCAGTACCAATGGTGACCTGTAACTTCAGCTACAAACACTCTAGCACCTTCTCCTGGCTTTCACAGCCATCTGCATAAACAAATACAACACAGCCTAAACACATACACACAAACTGATAAAAATAAAATGAATCTTGAGACAGTGAACTCTACAAGATCTTCCCACTAATGCAACACGATTATTTTAACATTGACCTGAAAACCCTCAAATTCAAACAAAAAAAAGAAAGATAGAAATTAAAAACAAAGAAACCTTCAATTGCTATATAATTTAGCAAATACATTTATCACTTTTTTCCAGGAAATATATTTATGAATATGAATAAATATGCTATTCATTACATACTAAAATCTATATGGGAAAATGGACTTTAGGCTTTTGCTGAATCTCTCTGTTTCTCTTTCTAATGAGGGAATGGTGAATAAATCTACTTTTTTTCTTTCGAAAATATTAATTAAAGTGGTATTTCAGAGTAAAGACAAATCACAGTGGACTGAGGTGTGATGAAGGCAGAGCATCTCATAGACCTATAAGCATGGCACACACGTGACAAGTAGGAAAAGAAAAGTAAAAATAACCAGGCCATGAAATTTGTTCTTTTGTGGGAGAAAGGGTACAGTTCTTGCCTAAGGGTACAGTTTAACTAGATTCCAGGAAGGGTCTCAGATGTCACTGAGGTAACACAGGGGCTCAGAAGAGAGACTCTATAAGGGGGTGATCAGCTGGGCTCAGAATGACATCTTGTTCTCTTTGACATGTCATGTCATGGGGTTACTGGGGCTCTGTTAAAATGAAGACAGACAGTAAAAAGAAATCCCACACTAGCTCAGAATTGAGTATAATAATAGGTTATTTATTTAGGGGTAGACTCAGAGATCACAGTTCTCTACTCAAATGGGGAATAGTAACCGAAAACTGCAGCTGGAAAATAGGGCAACCACATGCCTACATGGGCATGTATAGTATAAGAGGCTATGCCCAAGTGGGCAGGTAACTTAAAGGCTATTGGCTGTAGGGATTCCTACAGCATCAAAATATGTAAAAGTGTGGCTAGTAAAATATTATATTTGAATAAAAAAGGCTATAGCATGATTATAATTGCCAAATATCATTAATACACCCATTTTTTACTTCCTTAAAAAATGAAGTTTTAGCCGGGCAGTGGTGGCGCGCGCCTTTAATCCCAGCACTCGGGAGGCAGAGGCAGGCGGATCTCTGGGAGTTTGAGGCCAGCCTGGTCTACAAGAACTAGTTCCAGGACAGGCACCAAAGCTACAGAGAAACTCTGTCTCGAAAAAACAAAAAAAAAAAAATAAAAAAAATAAAAAAAAATAAAGTTTTGTTACTGAGGACCATATAAAACTTATGCTTGCAACAAAATTCAACTGAAAATTAACAAAACTGTCATATATATGTTTTAGCTTATATTTTTTTGAAGTTTCCCTAATCTATATATTAATTTACTGAAAATGATATATCAACATGTATCAAAATTATTTCAGATCACAATATGAATGGTGCAGTGATTTTATAACAAATTTAATATAATATTTAATATAAAAGTAGTTGTACTTGTGTGGAAGAGTCAAACATTTGAAAGAATAAGTAAAAATCAAATTGTTTGAAATAAAAGATACATATATATTTACATTGAAACAAAATACATTAATTTATTGTATGTAATACTTAGGCTAGGAAGATTGTGTTTCTTGGTTTTCCTCTCTAATTCTATTCTGGAAAGCAGGTACCTATAGAAAGGTTTCCTCTTCATATACATTTGAAAGTGTGATCTTGCTGTTAACTCACAAATGTGCTTGAAGATTTATACACACAAGTATTTTCATATATACAATATGTTTGTGTTTTTATACAACAATTAACATGAAACTCAATTGTTTAAATATGCAAATTTCAAGTTGTATACTCATTTGCATAAGTAAACGTAGAGTTAGCATTTTACAAGATAATTACAAGATTCTCCATAGAGTGGCTTTTTGTTAAATTAACAATGAAGAGACTCCATTCTTAGGAAATACAGGCCCTATGTTTAATACTCAGTTTTAAAATTAGCTAGCAGGCTAGACTATATGGATAATTAATGCTAATAAAAATTCAATGTTTCATTTTATCTTGTTTTGCAGGAGAAAATAAAAATTTATTAAATGAAGATAACATTGCCTGCTCTATTGAGCCTCTTGTTCATGTTTAAAACAGATACTGAATAGTTTACTGGAAACTAGAAGAAAGTAAATAATATAAAATTTTATAGTAACATTTTATGTGAATTAAGGGATTAGAAATAAGCATTCTGTATTTGACTTTTCTTTAAATTATAAAGCTCTGAAAACTGTACTGACATTAGATGTATAAAACAGTCAACCCACCCCATGCTTCTTTATGAATCCCATTATCATTCCTAAACTATAAACAACTGCAAGTATCTTAGAGAAAGCTGAAACCATATGATCCCATTCATACCTCAAAATAAGACATATCGTATATTATAATGCTGAAATCATCTAGAGAGCAAATGTGAAAATTCTGTGTTCTATAACCATTCTAATTGAGAGGTAAATGAAACTTTGGGGAAAAAGATTAGTGGTTTGATTCTTTAACAGCAAAAAAAAAATTGCATATTTTCATACAACATTATTTTTTAAAAATATGACAAGTCAGATGAAATGTTTATTTTTTTCTTGTTGAGTACAGTTTACTTGTAGTTTCACAAGTTGCCAAGTGCATCTGTCTTTTAATTCTAAAAGCATATTAATTTTAAAAAGTACAGTGAAGCTTTCAGAGATTTGCAAAATTATAGCTTATATTTTTACTATATTTCATTAATGAAATTTTGTTGATGTAAAACCTTATGAGGTCAAAAAAAGAAAAGAAAAAGAGCACCTAGCTTTAACTTTCTGCTAGTAAAATGGATCCAAGTAATGTACGGGTGGTACATGTATATGCATACATATTAGTGAGAATGGGTATGGATTCAGATGCCTTGGCGAAATGTTACAGCAGGTCAAGTTTGAGGGTGAACTGATAATTGAAAACACAGATCTTGGTTAGGTAAGGTCACACTTTTACATCTATTGACATATAAGATCTTCAAAGTAAAACTCGACACATCATCCAAGCACCAAGAAATCATGGGTTAGCAGCAGTAACTGATTTAGGAAAAACATCCCAAGACCCCCTGCATCAACTGGTAAAATTCAAAACAAGAACAACTTCAGTGTCCACCGCGTAAGTTGTTATTGTGACTTAAAGTCAGTGTGTATGAATTTACATTAATAAACATAAGAAGCCCAACCTGTGGTTCAGTACTGTTATGCCAGATACTCAGAAGGCTGAAGGAGGAAAATCATGAGTTCAGGACCTGCTTTACCTATAAAGCAAGCTCAAGGGAATCGGCACAACTTAGTGAGATTCTGAAAAAAAAAAAAAAAAAAAAAAGAGAGAGAGAGAGAGAAAGGGAGAGAGAAAAAGCAGGGCTCGGAATGTAGCTATAAAGCACAGCATGTATTCATCACATATAACATTCTAGGTTCGAGTGCTGGCATCTTAAAAACATAAAATAAATTAGGAAAAAAAAAAAACAGTATCAGAAGTAGTTGAGAGACCAGGAAGATGGCCTCTGGGGACCAGGTTTCTGGTTTGTAGTTTTAAAACTTTTCCTCCAGTGACCAGCAAACTCCAATATCTAATAATGATTTTGGTCTTAAAAGTCTCTCTTTGATACATAAAGAGAAGTAAAATGAAATGTCACCACACTTCAATAACTCCATTGTATACTGACAGAATTTTACATATGGATGTTGATTTCTGAACTCATCTTCATCATCACAATTATCAAGGTCAACCTAATTTAAAAGAACTATTGAAATCTTTTTTGATGGGCATTTATATAAATTTACAGACAGACTCAATATTTTCTTTAAATATTCCATGTGTATGGAAGTGGATAATTTTTCTCCTTTATCAGTCTCAATTCTTCAATTACTACCTTCTTATGATCACCTTTAAAATAATAGCTAGCCAGAGATGTGTAACTCTGTCTTCAGGCATGGTACCAGGCATGTACATTTGTGTTCTGCTACATTCTCTTAGCAACAGTCTACTGGAATCTACTAAACCATATTCCTTTTGAAAATGATCAATTTTTTGCTCGCTTCAGTGTTCTTACATATCTAAATACAGATGAATACTTTTAAGAACTTTCAAAGTATTTATTTTTTAAAATAATTGTAAGAGAACTTTAAAAAAGATTTTCTTATATAATAAAGATAGATTTGTCCATAAAGTTTTCATAAGTAATACAGACTTTTGTATCCCCTTTCATTCTATGTGCTTTGATATGAGTGATAAATGGTTAGGTGATGTCATTTGGATATAGGTACTGGTTAGTTTTTGTCAATGTGACACAAATTAGAGCCACTGGGAAAGACAGAATCTCAACTATGAGGAATTGTCTCCATGTAAAGAAAATAAAAGACCATCGATGTCCATATATATTTGATGTGGTGTTACTAGCATTTTATTTAAAAAAACATGATTGTTTTAGTCCTAAAAATTCCTTGTTTAGTCATATTTTTCATAAAATACATGATTATAAACAGTATTATTATTTGTTTTAGTGGAGGATGGGTTCAACAGTCTTCCAGGAAAAACAAAATCTTATTTTTTTTAAAAAAAATACTGTTTTTCTCTTGTATTTTAGGCTCTATTTTCTTTTTTGTTGAATACAAAGCTTTTTTCTGTATTATTTAGTTTTCACTCATCTTGTTAAAACAACTTTATTAATTAATTTTTTTTACCTTGCAGTGTATAATGTTATTGTTCGAAACACCTGTTCTGTAATTAAAATGCTTCCTTTTATTTCATATATCAAAGGCAAATGAAACTAATATCCATAATTCCTGCTGCTTTCATTAACTCTTTTGAAGATATGTCTTTGTTAATTAAGTGAAAATACTAACGTCAAAAGTTATGGCTTCCAAGCTTATTCATTCCTAACAAGATTAGGGTTGGGATCTGACAAAAGTAAAAGGGTAAGGTATTTTAGCTTTAGTTTTTTTCTTTGTGTGAAATACTTAAGTATTGTTTACTTTGCCTGTGGTGTTTTATTTGCTGTTTCTTCGAATGGAGAACTCTGAAAGCAATCATCGCTGTGTAATGAAGAGTAAAAGCAGCTAAGCAGCTGGCTACAGGCTTTTCGCCTGCGTAGCTATTTGAATGTGACACCAGTCTGCTTTCCCAGACATCAAAGTGTCCCTGGCTGGGTTTGACATTGGCCACATTCCTTGGGTCTCACTACTGAGCATTTGCACAAATTGCCTCTACTCATCTGCTTAGTGCATGGATAGCGCCACTGAAAGTCTGACTTTGTTTGAAATAAAGGGTCTGATCCAATAAATACTCCCAAGTTCCTGCCTGCCTGAGCCCTTGCCTTAGAAAACTAAAGACAGCATGAAAAAATATATATATTTGAGAGACACATATCTGAAGCAGCCTGTCTAGCCTCAAAATTCAAAGGAACAAGGCATACTTCATTGAAGTACCCATATCAATCTTCACTTAGTATTTGCTGTAAATGTTTCTGAACACCAAGAAGCTGCTCTCTGGGGACAGAAAGAATGGCATGCTCTGCAGTGCATGAAAGTCTTTGTGTCATATATACAACATTGTCGATATATTTTAGCAATTTGTAATATAAGTTCTTACCTCTGTTGTGGGATATATGTACACTGTGTAAAGATATATTGCTGTGTTTATTTATGAAAGAGTTGGGCAGCCAATAGCTAGGCAGAAGATATAGGTGAGACTTCTGAGCTGAAAGGGGAAGTATGAGGAGATAATAGAGTTGAAGTGAGATTCCAAGGAGACACAGAGGGAGGGGGTGAGTTGGACATGCAGAATGAAATAAAGATAAAAAAAATGTGATAAAACATAGATTGATAGAAATAGATTAATTTAAGTCATAAGAACTAGTTAGGAATAAACCTAACCTATAGGCTGAGCCTTCTTAATTATTAATAACTCTATTTATCATTATTTTGTGAACTGGCCATCCAAAAAAAAAGTCATTCTATGTACCTCATCTAGTTTTATGTTTGTGACTATTAAAAAAGAAATACAAGAAGATATTCTATTGGTGTTCATAATGTTTTTTGTTTTCTATGAGATGGAAAAAAATAAATAAATTTTAGAACACACTCATAGGTCTAGAGACCCCATGAGACCCTATGTTTATACATGAAGAATATATTCTAATAGAAAAACTGCATTTCTGAGAGAAAGCTATTGGCAAATGATTGGATTATACTAGAGTAATAACAACAGGTATTTTAACAAGATAGGTAAAATTAAGTCAGTAAGGAATTTTTAAGGGTTTTTTTTTTTTGAAGTCTTTCAATCACTTGCTAGTCATATGTGGTGAATGCATTAGCATTTTGTTTTGTTCTTTTCTTCATACCGGGCTTGCTTGTGCGTGAACTTTTACCTAAAGCATATTCAAACACTTTCTTCCACAGGTGGCTATTATTACAGAGTATCATACATGTTTGCCATTATGATACACAAGCAATGCTCTCACACACATGTAAGGTTTCTTATACATAAACCCTAAAGTCTCCTAGCGTGTACCACAAATACCAGAGAGACCACTTTCCTTCTGGCATGTCGGCCATGTTGTACTCCCACTAAAACACAGTGTCTTCATTATAATGCAATCATAAGCAACAAAATATTTTTGTTTCAAGAGCTTTTCAAAAGTAAAGTTTAATAGATTTAAATTCTGAGTTATAGCTTTAACAAAAGTATTTTTCTAGAAAAAAATGCAGCAAGTAATAAAAGCTTAACAATTTATTTGGTTTAGATGAATTAGAGAAAGGTTCATCTTATTTTATGTTTATTATCAGATTATTATCTGTCTGTTATTAACTGGTAAGAACAAGTTGATGTTTAGCCAAAACTAAAATTACTTTTGCGTAGAAGAAAAATAATGCCACATATCTAAGTAGGCTCCTCTGATTGTATTAGTGATTTTGGTACAATGATGTGAGATGCTGAAATGGGCATTGGGCAATGCCCAACCTCAAAACTCATGATGTCGTTTATTGCTTTCAGTCCTTCACATAACTAAAATCGAGAAGCTAATATAGGGAGTAGATTTTCAAACCTGAAAAGATAACTCCATTGTTGAAATACGAGCAGCAGGGCTGTGTCCCCGCACCCGGCAGCCCACATGGCTTAGCTTATGCCCCGAAATAATTACACGGAAACTGTATTCATTTAAACACTGCCTGGTCCATCAGTTCCAGCTTCTTATTGGCTAGCTCTTACATATTAATCTAACCCATTTCTAATAACCCTGTAACACCACAAGGTGTGCTTACCGGGGAGATTCTAGCCTGCATCTCTCTGGAGTGTGAACATCTTGGCAACTCACTGACTCAGCTTCCTTCTCCCAGAATCCTGTTCTGTTTACTCCACCCACCTAAGGGTTGGCCTATCAATGGGCTCAGGCAGTTTCTTTATTTTAACCAATGAAATCAACAGATTGATATATGACACTCCCACATCACTCCATGGCAAAGCACTTGGCATCCATGTGTGAGGACTGATGTTGAGTTTATCAGAACACAAGGGAATGTCAGGTGGGGACGGATGACCTCTCTGTAGTTCTAGTAGTGGAATGTGGAGACAGAGTAGCCTTCCAACTAGGTGGCT
Organism: Microtus obscurus; assembly: GCA_963919715.1. NCBI lineage: Eukaryota > Metazoa > Chordata > Mammalia > Rodentia > Cricetidae > Microtus > Microtus obscurus. The sequence continues at coordinate 18,499,363 of CAWTZC010002535.1, read as the reverse complement.
AGCAAGATCAGCCATACAGTTCAAAGTTGGAATTTGTTCAGAAATTAGTACTGGGTTCAAAAATTGTGTCTCCATAACAGAAATAAACTCGTCCCTATCTTGCTTCTCAATCTTTTTTTTTTCTTGAGAACTTTCGCTTCCTGAGAATGCCATGTGTACTCGCCCTTCAATTACTGAGGACTTTGCAGAGACAAAGCCATTTAGTTTTTCAGACATCATCATCATCATCATCATCATCATCATCATTTATGCCCCAGCAATGCTTAAGCATGCATGGACAGCCTGTTTATGGCATTTCTCCCAGTATTCTTATCCTGGGCAATCCTAGATGCTTGTGTTATTTTCATACTCAAGGTTCCACATGAAGAAAGACTGCAGAACCTTGCGGGTATTTTCAGTCATAATAAGTTGTTTACTAAGGATTCTGTGTTTGAGGAAGGTCCCATGGAAATAGAAAAAAATGATTTTCAAAGATGTAAAACAAGATTCTAACTTGCATGACCCTGCGATGTGTGAATCACACAAACAGAATCTTGAATGGCATCATATTCCCTCTCAAACCTTGAGATACAGAATAAACATGACTATTGCAACGTTTGTAGTTTCTGACATTTTACAAAGCTGAGCTTCGCGAGCTTCCACACCAACTTCGAGTTTTCTATGAATCTGGCATTTTATCTGTGGAGATAAATGGCAAGGTCATTCTTCTATAACACTTTTTTCTAGTAAAAGCTGCAAGCTAATATGTGCTGACTGTCCACTTTTCATTCTCCAGAGTGTTTCCTTTGCAAAATATAGCAAAGGAAATAGCCCCAAGAAATCCAAAATAGAAAATCAATGGGGCCTATGTGAGTCTAAAATATGTGTGAGCCTATCTGGGTCTGTGAAATCTCATGCATAGTGTTCCCTTATATTCATTCCTCTCCCTGGCCCTCCATGGTCATGGACCAGACATTGAGTTGTCAGGATAAACCCCTCCCTGGTCATCACCATGTATATATGATTTGGAAGTTTAAAGAAAACATTGCCAAGTGATTATGAAATAATGAATTGGCAATCCTCATCCCACCAGCTTATAAAAACTCAGTGATTGGAGAAGAAAATAGTGGAGTTAGGAGCTGCCAAACTATGACTGCTGTGAGCTGGAGGCATTTTCTGGATCACTAATGTCAAGAGCTGTGTTCAGATGTGTGAGGGTTTTATGGACACTGTTCTTTCTCTGGCCTTTATTAGGTTGTTTTATAGGTAAATCAAGGTTTCAGAATGGAAAAGTGGAAAGAAGGGTAGGATTGCGTGTGAAATACTTCAACAGTATTCTAAAAAAAAAAATAAAATAAATAAGGGCTGCAGACTTTTGCTTTCAGACCAAGGTAGGGTTAGTCAATGTTCTTGACCTAACTATACCTGCTGATTATAATTAGGTCAATCCAGGTAGAAAATGAAACACTGTATTTTGCACATTTATATGTCTCAATTTTTCATGGACACTGGCAACAAGCATGAGTCTCCAGCCATCAAGATACTCCTATGAGCCTGGATACTAAACAGGAATCTTGAATCCCTGGGAACAAGGGATTCCATTCTTCTGTCCTTTCAATTGAAAGTGTTTATTTGATGTCACACTGATTTGGCTGCACATGACATGTGAGGCTAGACTAAGATAACAAAGGGTTTCAGATGGTGGTGGGTTGTTCATTTTTTCCAAATAGAAGATCTAAATGAGAAACAGAGCAAAGGGGTGGGGCAGGGAAGAGCATGGGAATGAAACTCAATTTAGGGCAAGGAAAGAATCAAGGGTAGATGTAGACAGAGCTTCCATATTTTTTAAAGGAACGTCTGCTTAAAGACAGTAGGCAAACTGGATAGAAATATCTGATTCTAGATGAGTATTGGAAAGCCCAGCCTCAGCAGGCTTCTTTTTTCCAAATATACTGATGAATTTCAATTCCTGTATAATGGTCTTTTTTTGTAATGCTTTCTTTTTCTACATCACTTTCCATTTTTAATCTCTACCTTTATTGAAAGATGGCACCCAGAACTAACTGTGACAATATCAGTAGGCCCATCTCATGCTTGTTTCATAAATATCGCTCCGTGTTCTCTGTTATGTCTTGACAGCACTAACTCTTCTATACACCTACCTGTGTGCAAGTTCGTTGTAAAAACCTCTGTGACATTTATTTCTATTATTATAATTTATATTATTATTATTTATTCAAATCTTTATGTTTAGGATTAATGTCTGCACATGATGGATGTGCACGTGTATGAGAACATATGCATATTTATGTGAATGAATGTGGGCATGTGTATGATCAGAGGCAAATCTCGGGTGCCAATCATAATCTTCTTCCATGTTTGAGACAGGGTCTTTTGTTGTGTCATTTTACTCCTTCATAAACCAGATTAGATAACCTGAAGGCTTCCTAGATTTCTCATTCTTTGACCTCACCCTTAGCAGCAGTAGCCCTAGGGTTACAGATGTCCGCTCTTCCATCTGGTCTTTTGTGGGTACTGGGACTCCAAACTCAAGTCCTCAACATGCTCAGAAAGAATTTTTCCTACTGAGCCATCTCCTCAAAAGTCAACGCTTTTCAATGAATCTGAAATTATTCTTAAAAATCAGTAATATTTTTTTCCTTATTTAATCATCTTTCCTCATTGTAGCTAGGATATTTTAGGTCCTTACGATAGATTAGCGAAATCATAATTTCTTCTCCTTATCTGAGAAAGTACTTCTGGCAGCAGGATAGAGACTACCATCTTTTTAGAACCCTCATGTCAGATTTTGTCTGTTCCCTGACCATGTCCTTGGAATTTCTCCATGTTTTCCCTGTGGCGGTTCTGTGACATAGAACAGGAAGGAAGAACACAAGTATAAGATAAATGTGTTCTCTAAGGAGCTGGGTAGAGTTTGTGGTTGAATTCTTAGCTTCCTCTATCATCCATGCTATACTTTGAAGGTCTGTTCTAAGCAGTTGTTTTGAGTATTTCCAGAGATTTTGCTGGGTTATCTATGACAGTATATGACCATAAAAACATATTTTGGGGGGATTGCATCTTTTCCTCCTTCAAGTTTCGTTTCTCTATGATTCTTTTTATGGCTATTTCTTTATCATATAGAATTTGAACAAAAAAATCACAATTGGTATGAGTTAAATATATGTGAGATTCATCATAAGAAATCAAATTAAGCAAATACAGAAACTGACTAAAACAGTATGAATGCTTGGAGAGGCATACAGAAAATGGCAAGAGAATGTTGGAACCCCACCAAGAAAGGAAAAAAAATTGTCTATAGGAACTTAACTTTCTAGAAAATTTCACTACTCTTTCTATGGTATCAAAACTTATCCTGTCTAATTATCTGGGGCATTATTCCTTCTGCAATGTTAATTTATCTGGAAAGCATGATTACAGAATCTTTGCCTAGGTGATAACTGGTCTTTGAGTAACTGGGTATTATATAATAACCAAGCTAACATATAAATTGTTTCTACCTATGTGCAATCTCAGGGGGCAGCTTTGGGGGAATCAAAAAAAAAAATCCAATAGATCTAATCCTTATTTCCCGACTACGTTTATCATTGCTTGCTAACTTTCTGGGGTGTTCAAATATTTTCATATTTCATGAGAGTACACACTACAACTTCTGTGTATTCTCATGGCTGTACCTCTCATACCTTCACACTACTTATCATTCATTTTGTGCTAATGATGACTTCAAACGATGATTTAAGGCAAATTCATGGAGAAATGGCAATGAGCATAATTCTTCTGCCTGGAGCCAGCAGCTGGTATACCATCTAATGCTCTGATAAATTCAGTGAAAGAGAAGCACTGTATGCCTTTATTTGTTGTTCCTGCATTTATGTTGTGTAAATAGAATTTAGTACAAGCTACTTGGAAAGGTAGACGTACTGCGGTTTCTATAACATAATTTATGTAAGTGAGGAAACAATTTTATTCAATTTTTCTTTTCTATTCTAGTATCAAAAGCATTACTTGCATTAAATGTTTGACAGGACATCATTTGAATTAATGAATCGAGGGTTTAGTTTCAAAGTGTTTGGGGGAAATTTTATATGGCTGTCTACAAGAGCAAAGGTTTTATTTGATAGTTTTTAATTGCAAAAAAAATCATCAAACTGTCTGAAGACACAGGCTTTTAAATTAATTTATCTTGTTATTAGTATAAAAAAGAAATCAGGATAACATTTTATTGTAACCTCCTCCAACCCTAGTGGAAGATCTCCAAAAGAAATACATGAAAAAATAAATTCAATAAATTCACAAATGTAAGATTTTATAGTAAAAAGATGTATTCTGCCCTTTGCTCCCCTAAGTAACATAATTGTATAATGATCTCACTTGCTGCAGCACGGCATCCTGACATCTTTATTATATTTGCCCTTATCTAGCATAGGATCTGTTCAGGCCAGCAATGTCTCCATTTAATGCTTCAGTTAAACATATCCAATTAAAATATAGTGGTCTTTTAAAACAAGGCTATCTTAACTGATTCTTAACTGGAAAGCTTACATGGATGACATTTCACCTGTCTTGTTATGGTTGGAGAAAAATTTAGGGAATGTTAATAAAAATATATCCCAATCTTCAATCTTTGAGTTATTTTTTTTTGTAACTGACATTTTGGCATTCGAGAAAGTATTGTTGTCTCATAAATAAAAAGGGGTAAGGTTATTTAATGTATATATAATCACCAATGCTTTATAATGTGACCTTATAAGGGTGGCAATTCAGTTCCTGTTACTGGCATCATTTGTTGCCCTCTCTCAAAAAGATGTCTTTAAAGTCTAATTCTCCCTACATCAGAATACGAACTTCTTTTTTGAAATAGAGTTACCGCAGATATGATTAATTAATACAAAGCTATGCTAAAAATAAGCTGCCTCCTGTTTTATTGTGAGTAGATGTCTCACAAGAAGTTCAACGTATGAAAATTGACAGCCAGAAAGAGTATAATGGGGCTGGAGAGATGGCTCAGGGTTAACAGCATTGACTGCTCTTCAAAAGGTCCTGAGTTCAATTTCCAGCCGTTGTGGCTCACAACCTTCTTTAATGAGATCTGATGTTCTCTTCTGGCATGCAGGCAAATAAGCAGACATTGTATATATAAAAATAAAATAAACATTAAAAAAGAATATAATTAAAGAAGAAAAAAGCTAGAGTGTGTACTTACAATCCTAGGAAGTCTACAGGCTGCCAGTAAAACATCAGAAATGAAGAGGAGTCAAGGAAAAATTTTCCTTCAGAGTTTTGATAGAACATCAACCCTTTGACATCAGACTTCCAACTTCCAAAACTGTGAGACAATAAATGTCTGATTGTTGAAGACACCTGTCTGAGGGCACTTCATCACAGGCTTTCTGGTAAACGAATGCAATGCTTCTTACAAGCTAAGGTATGCATTCTGAAACAGCAAGAGTTGGTAGACACAAGAGGAAAGTAAGAGTATACAACAGCTTGCTAATAAGTGACAATTTGAAATCATGGCTGGATGCTATCCTATAGCCAAAGGATAAGATGTTGCAAAGCTTGAGACACAGGTATTCTAAAACATGGTGGGGTTAACAGGACTGGGTGGTAAGGAGTTAGGCATCTTTTAAGCATAAATGTTATTTTTCTATAGCTCTGTGTTGGCCTGTTCTACAAACAATGCTCACTGAACAAGGACACATTCAAGCGAAGCCCTGGACTGCAGGCTCTTTTATAACCAGTTCCTCACTCACATGGACATCTATCTCTCTGTCTCTATCTCTGGCCACCCTCCTCCATTCTATCTTTTATCTTTATCCCTCACCCCTTCTTCCATTTCTCCTCCTCTATTCCTGTTCTCCCCTTTTTCCTTCCTCTCTTCTCCCTCTCTCCTGGGTAAAACAACCACATACCTTTTACACAATATATTCAAAACCTTAATCTAAACCCTGATCCTCATCTTACATTTGGTTTCAGCCTTTCCTACTTAGGTTGATAAATGCATTTCACAAAGCATTTCCTAAAATGATCTTAATTGAAACAGGAGTAGCCTTAGGCCTAATAAAAAAATGGAAAGAAAAGGAGGTCAGATTTGGATAAAATACAAATTTAAAACATAACACCAGATGAACTATGAACAACTTAAACAAATGTATTATTAAAAGATATTGCCTAACTTTCAAATTAGCTAAAAGCAAGCTCATTTTTTTCTTCCTTTCAAAATAACTTTTGTGAATCAATGAAAACCACACTTGAACTGTTTCATCTGAACGTGTTCAATTTGTAAATACAGGCAAAAGACTAAAAACAACAGAAACATCCTATTAAAAAAAAGCCTAATTGGCAGAAAGCCTTTTTAGCTCTTTCAGCAGATTTAAAACTCTTGGCCAAACATCTAAATTTATGGTAGTTTTATCTTTCATCACTATTGTCAGGTGACCTTCATCTCTGTGCCCAGAATTCAGTTCTCTGTGGATTTACAAGGTCTAACTAAGTCAGCCTTGAACTTGGTTGTGAAAGGGCATTTGACATAGAGTGTCACGGAGAGAATAACATGCCTCTTTTTATCGAAGTGTTTACTGGAAAGGATATGTAATGCTTCTTCTCCCGATTACTCACACGTTCATTTCAACTTTGTTTTTCTAGCCTCCTTCTCCCTGACCTTGAATGACAGGTATATTAGCTAAGTTTGTCAGACTAGTGTTGGTCCCTCAGAGAAAACCCAGGAAGGGTTGACCTCACGCTTGCAGTATGTAGGGGCCAGCCCAGACTTTTCTATCTGTCGGTGCCTGGAAAGGCCAGGCAGTCTTAGCTGCCTTTCTGAATGAGCTTGATAAAAAAGTTTCTCCCATCATGAAGGAGAATATTGGTCAGAGTCCAGTTGCATGGTTTATGTTGAGAGTGAACTTTTCGACACTGCAAACCTGCCATATCAAATTAAGCAGAATAAAGCCGGCTGTTTGCCGATTATTTATAACATCACAGGAAACTTGGAATGACTTATTAAAGAATGGAAATATTTCTCTTTCCTTAGAAATAAGCTTGCCTTTGCCAAAATATACAGTGACTGGCTGGGGATGGGAACGGTTCTCAAGAGTTCCTGGTTCCAAGGTTATTAAAACATACCTGCGCTCCCTGAAAACCCTAAACCAGGTGGTGACAAACGGTCTTAGGGCAATCTGGACTGCCAGGGCGAGATGCTTACGCAGCTGCTCTGTTATACCCATAAAAGCCAAAAGTAACAGGAGTGTCTGATTCTGCTGACCATGTTGCTGACCATAAGCTTTGGTCAAAGGTGTTTATCACCTTAATAAGCCTAAAGAAGGGCACTGGAAGTGGTGACTGCTAGCGGCTTCAAGTTTCTTTGCTCATTTGCTAACTGCCTGAGAACAGAATCGCTTTCGAAAGCTAAGCTAGTAATGGGCTTGGGAAACATAAAAGCTCGACACATGAGACTCTTGTTTTTCACTTCAAATTTTTCATTCTCAACGGTCCAAATAAATAATTTAAGAATGTTCTAATATAGGAGGCTTTTAGATGCTCAGAATATTATCATCCAAAGATATTAATCCTTATTATTTTGGTGTGTGCAAAGTGCTTTTAACTGGGTCAAAGAAAATCAACACATTTAGGATTCTTACTATGGATTGCCTGTGTGATTTCTACAGCTTGTGCAAATTATCTGGGGTCAGCTGAAAGTACCCTGGACCTTAATGTTAGGTCAATATTCCATATCATATTCTCCTCTGAACCTTGTTCCAGTATCTTGTCCTTTACAATCACCAAGTGGGTGTGAGCTAAATTACAATTAGCCCCTCCCCATTGATTGTGTGATATGTAACACTAGACAAAAAGGCATATTTTTCTGCATATTTATCAATTATCAATATTTTCAGTGTCCAAAGTTTGTGTTTAAAGTTGCATCCATTCTGGCTATCTTCACTATAAAATGCTACAATAGCATTTAGAATTAAATAAACATATTTTAAAGGGTATATTAGAACAATTTGCATGTTTGGTATTTGAATACTCACTATATTGGCTACTAATCGGTATGAATGACGTTATAATGAAAGCATATTAATATGTTGTGTATAACTCACAATTTATGATTTTTAATGATACAACTATGCCTTACTGTGTTAGACAATTTGAAAGCTCAGTTATGACTGAATTATAGAGCAGAATTATAATAAAATCAGGGAAACTGTCAAGAGATAGAAACAAATAAAAGAATGTGTTTATTTTAAATTTTAAGGTAATTAAAAAATGCAATACAAAGAAGAGGTACAAGACAAGCAGACATGGGAGAGGGTAGAAAGGGAGGGAAGAGGAAAAAATGGGAACAGATAAGCAGACAGGACAATGGGGAAGACATTGTAAATTGTATAATTCTTTTTAAAAAATGTGTGTGAAAATTTGCTCTGCCTATCTTTATTTATTTATTTAGACTAATATGATGAATTAGGAGACAGAAATGAGGAAAAGAAGAGGTCCAATGCTTTTTATGGATAGGACAAGAAGCTGAAATGGTCAGTTCATCAGTGCTTTACTGTATAGTGAGGGGATAATTATGTAAAGCGATTGGAAAATCTTCCATTGAACAGCAAATATTTTTCTGCTCACTTTAAATATTATATTCTGTTTTTTTGTTTTGGTTTGTTTTTTTTTTTTGAAAACTGATAGTTACAACAGAGATGTCACATTCTGAGCTTGTTTTAGGATCATCATGAATTGTAGTACATCAAAGCCTATGAGATGGCTCAGCTGGTGATGTCCTCACTGCAAAGTCTAACTACTTAGACTTCATCATTCTATTATTTGCCGTTACATGAACAACATTTTGTTAACTGATTCAAATATAGATACTTTAGAAAGAATGCTTGAAGAAGTAAAGAAAATTTGCATTTTGGTAGAATACAAATTGCACCTGAAAAAAATACAAAGAAGAGATTCTATTAATTATTTAGGTTGTAAAATATGGTTACAGAAAATTAGATCTCAAAAGGTGCAAATTGGGTGAGATTGATTGCAGACTCTTAATGACTTCCAAAGATTGCTAGAAGACATTTTCTAGCTACAAAGAGGCAGTGAATAGAGAAAAAAAAAACTAGGAATTAAATCAGCCTATATACTTTAAAGAGGTGTTGACCTCAAGACAGAAATAAGAACATGTGTTACATGGGAGAAGGCATTTTGCTTTTCTTTCCACAGGAGAAGAAAGCCATGGATAACATCTAAATTGATAAAAATTCAATTTCAACAAGATCAACTTTTTAATTAGGAGAGATGATAATTCACCAAATATCATAGCCCTTTAATCTGAACTAACCTATAAAAGCAACAAGTGCTTTTCATTCGATCAGTTATAACTTGCCAAAAGAGAATCTCCCCAAAATGAGACTTGGGGAAGGAATTTGTTTCTGTCTTTTGGGGAAAATAAAGTTATCCATCTAAGGAATCTGAAAACTACTGGACAAATAAGACCTCTGAAGAAAAAGAACAATCATCTAGAAAAAAAAGTCTCAAGAAAAAGATTAAATTGACCTGTTTGTATATCACATACCCAACATGGTAAAATTTCATAAATCTTCCCAAACTATTGTTTCTGTTTTTCTCTACAGATATATAATGAAAATGGTCTTTCTGTAGTCCCTGTGCAATTAAAGATTAAAGCGGGTTCTGGAGTTGGAATATGGTTCTCTCCTTTTCTAATCTAAATAATGCTTATTAAAGTAAAATTCAAAATATTTGTCTCATATCAGAAGAGAGAAAAAAATTAAGGAGTGTTTTATTATAACTAATATCATAATCCTTTGGTTTTATATAGATACTTTGATAGCTTTTTATAAGGGATAAGATTTATAATATATATACATATATATATATATGCTTTAAAATGTATGTATTTTAAACTTTTTTGTCATATTAGTGATCATATAGAGTACTAACCAATTCTAGAAAAGATTTTATCTACATTCCTGAAGATGATTTCAGGTTTAATTTCTATCAGTTTTCTATAATGAACTATAAGAATGTCTAAAAGTGACCTTTGACATCTCCATAAGGGGGATGGGACCCCACAATAATGATTCCTCCATGACTACGATAACAACACTAAGCTGAAAAACATCCCCTCAGGATCAGCTTTCAAATACAAACTGCTCAGAATAATTTCGAGGTGTCTATCTGAGATAATCCAACATAACAGACTACTCTAGCGAGGACTTGAGACAAACTCTATACTTACCCATTATGAATTACTAGACAAAAAATGATACAGCTAACACTCACAGAACTTGACAATTAACCCAAATTTTTCTTTTCAGGATCCCGTAAAGATACCACTGCCCCCAGGCAGCAGGATTTAAATTTAAGAATACAAGACCCACATCCTGAGAGGTAGGGTTGGTGGTATTTGGTCATTCAAGGAATTGTGGGTATTTGTCATTGTTCAGGGGGATTTGTTACAAGTTGTTATTGGTAATGGTCAGAGAAAGAGCTCCAAAAGGTTCAAGGTTCTTTTATTTTCTGTTTTTTTTTTAATTTTATTTTTAAAAACAAAAGCAAAAACAATCTTTGTTTTTCCATTTTACATGCCAATCCCAGTTCCAACTACTTGCCATCTTCCCATTCTCTCTACTTTCACTCCCACTCCCTCTCCCCCCCCCCCCCCACTGCATCCACTCCTCAGAGAGGGTAAGGCACATTACTTTGAGGAAGGACCAGGGCACTTGGTACTATATCTTGGCTGAGCAAGGTATCCATTTAAAGGGAATGGGTTCTAAAGAGCCAGTACATAATTATGGGTTTGGGGTTCCCTGCAGGCTCCCCAAGGTCCTATTGGCAAAACCTGCTCCACACCCAATCAGCTATTCGCTAATTGCTAAGGAACCTAATCTGATAGCGGAACTGCCTTAAATTCCAGCTATCCAGGGAACTAGGTGTGGCAACTCCTGACTTCTTGGCCTACCCGACCGGATGTAGGTTACGTGACTGGGACCACGCGGCCAGATTCCATGCTCCTGTGCCCTGCTCCCCAAGCCCTCATTCAGGGGGTATATAAGTTGTTACCCTGTCCCTAATAAACGGAGGCTTTGACAAAAAAAAAAAAAAAAAAAAAAAAGACATTTTGGAAAAGAAAAAAAAATTATGTTGAATTTTATAAAACCATTTTACAGTATGTATATTAAATGTTACATATAGAGAGCTTACTATTAGTCAAATTAATATTTTAAGAAAAGTAAAATAAAAATATTCCTCATAAGTGATAAATATCAACAGAAAAGTAACCATTGACAGTGAAAAATTAAATTGTTGCAGATTTATTCTACTCCAAGAAAACAAATTTGAAAAGCTCTATACAATTTATAACTGTCTGGAAAAAAATGTAATATTTTAGAAAGGTAAAAAAAATTAGATCTATTACAAAGGAGGTAATAAAGCTATGTTAGAAATTAAAAAAAAAAAAAAAAAAAAAAGAGCCAGTACAAGCCAAGCAGTAGGGATAAATCCTGGTACTTCTACCAATGGCCTCAGAGTATTGTTTTATTGAATTTACATTGAAAAGAAAAAAAAAGGGGGGGTGGAGAATATAGATGAAATTACCTGGCATGAGTGAGAAGGAAACACGGAACACTCAACAAACCTGCTTGGAAGTTTTTTGGGGAGGAGAGTGGGTGTACAGGTCTGGTGAAGGTTAGTATGGAGAGAGAGAGAGAGCTGAAGATGGTGCATTCAGCTTTTAATGACTGCCTAACCCATGCGCAAGGGAGATGACATAGTTATATCATATACAGATGATGGAGCTCACGTATGTGTGCAAGGGCTCGCACAGTTGTGTCAGATGTAGGTGATGTAACCATGACGCATGTGGGTCATGCCTGAGGGCTTGTCCAAACATCCATGGCCCTGGAACCCAGAAGTGTCAGCCATATTGTGGCTGAATTGCAACAATTGATATGATAAGATAAAAAGATGTAGATTATTGAATCAACTTTTTAAAAGCAACTACTAGTTTTAAATATTTTACATTGGATTGGATTTCCGTATATTGAATACAAATTTTGTATATTGATACAAATTTAAAATTAATTTTATTAGAACATACTATGTATACATTTCTACTCTTGTTCAAGTTGTACCTATATAATTCGTTTAACAACATAATATAAATTTTTGTCCTTGAAAATTACTGTTACCAAAAGTTTAGGATAATAAGGAGAGCAGGTTAATAGTTAATCACTTAATATAATTAAACTTGTAATCACATTAGGCATGATTTCAAGGTCAAACAATGATATATTTTAGGTAGACAGATCATCTTTAAACACTTCAGAGGTCTACAAAATATGGAATTTAAGGTATTTTAATAACCTAGGTTTTTCTTTTTGTGACAGTGAGACATATCTGCTCTTGGTAGCACCAATCTATTTCAGAGAAGATAATGGGCATCAAAGGAAGCCCACATGGAGTTTATATTCATTGTGGCAAAAGTAAAGCATTAGGAAAAACAAACAAACAAAAAAACGCCCTTACTGACTGCTGAAAGTATTATGCCCTAATTGGACAAGAAGGACCCAAAAGGAAGTGACACCAAACATTGTAAATATGTTACAACAAACTAGGAGGAATAGCCCTTTAGAATATCCTGTTTCACAGAAAAGTTGGCAGTAAATGCTAGAACTGTAGGCTGAAGATGAATGCTCCAGTGTTGCAGAGGAACGTCAAGTGACTGTCCAGGCTATCAAAGTTTATTTTTGGGTTAAGTGAGTTTAGGCTTTCAGGGTCCAGAAAAATTCAACGTGGCAGGTGAAAACCTGGCTAATTGGATGTGAGGGTCAAACAAAATAAATCAACTCAGGTATGCTACCTCTACCTATTCTTGGTTCCTTTGAGCAATAAGAGGAAGAAGAAAAATAAGTGGTGATCACCACAAGTATTTTTTTCTTTATTTTTTTTTGTTTGTTTGCTTGTTTTTACAGACATAGTTGGAAAATTTCATAGGCAAACACAAAGATAATATGCATATCAATGTCACAAAAAGGGCAGGTAGACAAAGCAGCACTCCAGAACAGATGATACCACCCAGGAAAGAGACAGCATCCAAAGGAAAAATACTTGACATTTCAAATGATTAGATAAAGTTACTAAATGTCCCTGAATTTTGGGCATCACCCACACCCAGACACATGTGTATGGTAGGGGCAGGGCATACTACTTTTCTACTCAGTGCCTGTCTTCTTTAGGAATTTTTATGTGGTCTGTTAGCTCGTAATTTTGCATGATTGATTCTATGTACATTTGACTGTTAGAACAAAGAGTGAATATTATCACTTTAAAGCCTTATGCTGTGGGGGAATGGAAATGTCACTCCATTGCCCATGCATGAGAAGTTATGCTGCTGAGGTATTTTGAAGGGAGAATCTTGGCTTCATAAGGTTTTTACAGATCTGTCTGACCACCCAGTAAAAACAGGTTACTCCATGTGGATATGGATGTAAACCCTTCCTGTCAATATGCCTCTTGGTCTGGCAGCTGTGTATTCACTTTATAATATTGTGCTCTCTAACACCAGGCATCCAGCTGTTTCTGTCATTTCTCACATTTTTGTAAATTGCTTGCTCATATTCCCTGCTTACTCAGTTAATATTATTTCCTTCTTGGGTCTCTGAGGGAGTTGAAGACTAGTTATAGTTATAGCTTTCAGGTTAACCTGATGCAGAAAACAAATTATAATAGAAAGTATATTAAGTACAAGACTTTGGGTTCACCAAGAAAGGATAGATAAGAAGTATTTTCTCTGAATTTGTCAAATGCAAATGAATTAGACATTATTGATATACTTATTGACTACATATATTACTTTTTAGTTATTATATTTACCATGTATGATTTTCTGAAATTAGTTATAGCCTTTTTATTGTTTTAGACAAAAAAGGGAAATAGAATAACATTTTATTTATGTTTTAATAAATAAAGTGTACCTAAAGATCAGAAAGGCAAAGCTAAGCTACTAGAAGTCAGGCAGCAGTGGCACACAGCTTTAATCTCAGGATTTGGGAGAGAGTGGCAGATGGATTTCTGAGAGTTCAAAGACACCCTGGGCTACACAAGATTAATGATGAAACAAATTCAGGTGGTGGTGGCTCACACTTTTAATCCCAGTTCTAGGGAGTCATGTCTTTTATACTAAGACTAGAGGAAATATAAAATGGGAGGAGAGAGAGGTCCAGTATTCTTAGCCTGCTTAGTCTGTGATTGCCCAGCCTTGGTAGACATATGAATTTAATAGAGGCTTGACTGCTTTATTTTTCTGATTTTGGGGTTGAATCCCAATATCTGTCTCTGGGTTTTAAATATTTGCGCTGCAATGTTCAACCAAAGACCTTTTCTCATAAAAAAAAAAAAGAAAGAAATTAGAGAGTGATTGAGGAGGACATCCTACTTGGACTTTAGCCTTCACATGATGTGTACTGATACTACATCTTTATATGCACATATGAACATGCATACTATGTACATTAAGCACACACACAAATAATTAGTAACAAATAGCTGCTGAGTTTTTTCTTCACCAGAGACACTAGAATAGAAAATATCTTTCATAAGTGGAAACTCATTCCTGATTTTATAGCTTGCTTTCTTCTGGAACTCACTAGATTTATCTCAAATTAATACATTTGTATATGAGCTATATTTTGTGTTGGCACAGTCTTGAATTCTAAATGTTTTTTAAACCTAAAATGGAATGTAAAAATGGTGCAGATCCATACTGTTCTTTTCATTACATCTTCCACCCCCCAAAGTCATTGTATAAAGTAAATTTATTTAAGATTAAAGGGAAATTGATTACAAAATAGGGTTGTGAAACATTACTTAAAAGCTATTTCTATTTATAGCATTTTCTCTACATATTACCACAGAGTTTCCCTGCTGTAATAGTTCACTAACAGGCAAGCAATTAAGCACCTGCAGTTACTCCACAGGATATAGACTTCCTCAAATGAACAACTACTTATAAATAAACAAATAGAAATGCATGCTTGCAATGACAAAGTCAAGTAGTGCTTCAATTATAAATTTTAACAACCTGATAGTGACATTTGTGTAAAAATCAAATGCTTTTGTTAGAGCCCAGAAAATAAAACAAAAGCAATGTTTTCTTTTCTTTCTATCCTTAGGGAAATAAAGACATAAAAATAAGGCTAGGAATTAAGGTCCCTTTACACAAGTTTTATTCTTCTGTATGCTCCAAAAAGATAGACAGATAGAGAGAGGAGTCATTTTGTAAAACCATCGAGCCCAAACCCACCCAAGAAATGACATGTGTCTCTTGTTTCCATCTTTAAGCATTTAGTAATTAAATCTATATTTCATGAAGACAAGGTTTGTCAATAGGTCTGAACAAGCTTGTGTCACATGTCATTGTTCTCCATTCTTTTAATTGTAGTAAATTTACTGTGCACTGTATGATCACAAAGAGCTTCACTTTCAGACACCTGAGTCTTTAAGCACTATAAAGTTCTCTAAATCCTCTACAGATCTTAAAAGTGTCTATATTTGTCATTCATACACATTTCTATAAAAAAAAATCGAAGGATCATCTAAGTTTTTGAGTTGCAGTGGGCTAGTGAATGGTCACAAACTCAAATCTTTCTTGCCATGATTATTTCCTCTTTACATGTTAATGCATTTGTAAAGCTTCTCCTTATATACTGCCAAATGGATATTCTTTTGCTTTTTGTGATGGGTATCATAAACAGGCAATGGAAATCTCCCTTGGAGTTGGTGTCTATGAGCTCTTCAATGTCAAATGTTTATGGGTTAGCTTCACAAATGCAAGGACTTACAGCTCCAGGCACTGAGTACCAGAGTCATATTGATCCAACTTTTAAGAGCTAGAGAAAAATACATCAGGGTGGAGAGGTCAAATGTTTATTGCTCTCAAAATTTGCCTAGCTGCCAACAAGCTGAGTTTGGGTATGAAGAGCCTTTGAAATTAACTCTCTGTTGGTTTTTAGAAACACTTCGATGAACTGAGAGTCATAGTTTTTTTTGAGATCTCCATTGCCTCTTGCTTTCAGCAGTTTCTACTTCTGACAGATTCATCTCCTGGCTACACTCTGGAAAACTTTGGCCACCTTTCATTTGCTACAGGTCAGTCCAAAATTAAAATTGTAGGTTCAATATTGTATTTTGGGCATTAAGATAAATCTACTCAATCTGTGATAAAAATCATAAATAAGCAAAAAGAGACTATTTAGGAGATGCTTCTACTGGAACCCAGAAATGAATTACTAGACAAGAACTCAGGACAAACATCTCTATGATTGATCCAGAAATAGCTCCCTTCTATGACTAGGGAAGGAACATTGCATGCTGATGCTAAGATTTTCATTCTAGAAATCACTGTCCTTCATGACTTCCAGTTTGATTAACCACAAGTTTTACAAATGCGGTCATGATAGCACAAAATTCTCAGTGTGACAGTTTTCTAACCCCTTTGTGATGAGAACAATTATAGATAATACACCAACTTAGACTGTTTAGTAGACTAATCTTTGTCTTGCCTGCATTTGAGCCTTACAAAGTTGGTGTCATGACTAGAGTAAATCTTCTGAATGTAGAAGTTACAGCTTCACTAAGAGATACGGCTGTAGTGATCATTGTAGAGAGACTGTAGAATCTTCAGAGACAAGAGATCTTCAGAAGTATAAGACAACACCAACAACAATGAAAACCATCTTGACTCACAGACTCCATCTGACAGATCCCAGGCCAAAAACGAAGAAGACACACTTTCATTATTTTTTGCCATTCATTTTCTGCAAGCTTTATTCATTCATTCTTTTTTTTAATTAATTAATTTATTTATTTAAGATTTCTGTCTTTTCCCCACCGCAGCCTCCCATTTCCCTCCCCTCCCCCAGTCAAGTCCCCCTCCCTCTTCAGCCCAAAGAGCTATCAGGGTTCCCTGCCCTGTGGGAAGTCCATGGACCACCCACCTCCATCCAGGTCTAGTAAGGTGAGCATCCAAACTGCCTAGGCTCCCACAAAGCCAATACGTGCAGTAGGATCAAAAACCCATTGCCATTGTTCTAGAGATCTCAGTAGTCCTCATTGTCTCTATATTTTTTCCCAAGACGGTTTTAATCCAGGTTTTTCAGACCCAGGCCAGCTGGCCTTGGTGAGTTCCCGACAGAACATCCCCACTGTCACAGTGTGAGGGTGCATCCCTCGCGGTCCTGAGCTCCCTGCTCATGCTCTCTCTCCTTCTGCTCCTGACTTGGACCTTGAGCTTTCAGTCTGGTGCTCCAATGTGGGTCTCTGTCTCTGTCTCTGTCTCCTTTCATCGCCTGATGAAGGTTAATATTCAGGAGGATGCCTATATGTTTTTCTTTGGGTTCTCCTTCTTATTTAGCTTCTCTAAGATCACGTATTAAAGGCTCAATGTGCTTTGTTTATGTCTAGAAACCAAATATGAGTGACTACATCCCATGTTCCTCTTTTTGGGTCTGGCTTACCTCACTCAGGATAGTGTTCTCTATTTCCATCCATTTGCCTGCAAACTTCAAGAAGTCCTTGTTTTTTATTGCTGAGTAGTACTCTAATATGTATATATTCCATACTTTCTTCATCCATTCTTCAATTGAAGGGCATCTAGGTTGTTTCCAGGTTCTGGCTATTACAAACAGTGCTGCTATGAACATAGTAGAGCATATTTATTCATTCTTAAACAAAAAATAAATATAAGCAGGCTTATAAGGCATATGTAGAAAATTAATACATTAAAAAAGAATTTAGCAGTAGTTAAATTTAGTTTTCTTTGAAAAATTTCTCATATTACCTAATTTTTTTATTTTTTTAAACTTTTTTTTAATTGAAAAAAAAATTCTGCCTCCTCCCAGCCTCCCATTCCCTCCCCTTCCCCCAATCTTCTCCCCCTCCCTCTCCAGTCCGAAGAGCAGTCAGGGTTCCCTGCCCTGTGACAAGTCCAAGGTCCTTCCCCCTCCATCCAGGTCTAGGAAGGTGAACATCCAAACTGGCTAGGCTCCCACAAAGCCTGAACATGAAGTAGGAACAAAACCCCATGCCATTGTCCTTGGCTTCTCATCAGCCCTCATTGTCCGCCATGTTCAGAGAGTCCAGTTTTATCCCATGCTTTTTCAGTCACAGTCCAGCTGGCCTTGGTGAGCTCCCAATAGATCGCCCCACTGTCTCAGTGGGTGGGTGCACCTCTCGTGGTCTAAATTTTTGATAAACAACTTTAGGAAGATATATCCCTTTCATTTGTCTCATTAATTCCTAGATATTTGTTTTTTACTTTTAATCTTTGTACATGTTTAATACCACCTAATTAATAATGACACTGATAACCTCATTAATTTAGAAAATGTGAGCTATGATTCAAATCACAGTTTCATAGTTCAAAAGTATCTTAAGTGGGTCATTTTAGAATTTTATAAAAATTGTACATTAAAATAAGGATAGAACTAAAGGAAATATAACTGTAGTATAAAATCTTATATTTTCAAACAGATGTATCTGTGATGAGGGATTTGATCTGACATTGACTTTCACACTTTTTAAGTTGCTAATCTTGCCACAGATCACTGTCACCAAGTGTAATACCAGAAATAATGTGCCCAGCACCCAGCACAAGGATTCAGTAATAGGAATCCACTCATTATACTGTTACCTGACATGGAATTATAATAATATTCATTACTAAAATGAAAGATTTCAGGAAAGATAGATAATGATTTCTAAAGATAAATTTATAGTAACTTTGAAGAAATTCCACCAAGCCGTCTTTTTGTTTCATTTTGTTTTGTTTTCATAAAGTCTCAGAAAGCTCTTAAATCACCCAGTTTCCCCCAAAGGTATCTGCCAACTGCAACTCAAGAAAACTTTCTTGAATTCTATGCCTCTGTGGAATGAATTGCCTTATACGTAGCACAATTTCTAATAGGTCTTAATAATAAAAGTCCAGAGTCAAGATATTAGGGGGTGAAAGCTAAAAGATCAAAAACAAAAAACTAACAAAACATCAACAACAACAACAAAACAGAGAAACTCGTCACTAGTTCTTACCTTGACAAAATCCTCAGACTAATGGGGTATCCTGTTTCTACAAGTCCTCAAATTGAATGCCTTGAGCTCTTGTCTCTTACTGCTTGGTATGCTTTATATTCCTCTCTGCCTAGCCATATCCCTTCTCGTCTCTTACATTCCTAGCACTGTAATTAAAGATGCAAGACTCCCAAGTACTGGAATTAAAAGTGTGAGCATTAATTGATGGGATCAATCTTGTGTAATGCAGAGTGGCCTTCAACTAACAGAGACCTGACTGCCTCTGCCTTGAGTGTTGAGATTAAAGGTATGTGACACCACTGCCTGGCCTCTATGGCTTACTAGTGGCCTAGTTACACACTCTGATCTTTAAGCAAGCTTTTTATCACAAACAAAATATCAACACACTTATTTATTTCATCTCAAAGCAAACAATATTTGTGAAGGACTGGAAAATTTATATCACAAAACATGGTAAGAGCTCAGATACATATGAAATAACTGGTTGGTTTTTGTTATCCTTGATGAGTAACTTAATTGTATATTACATATGAGCTGTGTGGTTTACAATGCTTAGTTTTTATGTGAGATGTTACATTTTATTCATTTATATTAAGTATGGTTTCTGTTAAAACATGAAGTTATATCATAAGTAAAACTGATAATGTTTTATATAATTCTGACATGGTTTGATATTTGAGGATAGAATGAACAGTGATCCAGCAGTCTTACTTATTTCAATAACATGAGTTCTATCCTTTTGTCTTTAAAGACATAATTCTGCACCAAAATAAAAAAAGGATAGCATGTATCTCTATCACTAAATTTCCTTTGTATATAAGCAGTAATATCAGAAAAAAGAAAACTCTTACTTAAAAAACAGCATGAAGATGACTTCTTCAACAACTTGTTTTGGTTAAGCAAGTGCTTCCTGCCCATATTTCTAAAGTCTTCATCACCCAAAAACTACAAAGAATTTGTTTTTGGCATGTATTTGAGCAAATCTTCTTCCCACAGATAACAGTTACATTTGAGCTTGACTGGCCTCATTCTTGGCTCTGTTGTTTCCCAAAAGAATTCAGTGAAAGCAAATGAGATTAATAAGGGAAACTGAAGCTCGTCCTCTATCGTATACATTCAAAAACTTGCCAATTTTAAAGGCAAATTAAGAATTGATATTAAACAGTGAAAAGTTGGTTATAAAAAATAGGACAGCAACTAAAATTTACAGCAGAATAAAATGTTATAAGGCTCCAAATAAATATCCAAGGAGAATATAAGCTCTAAGAGAGTAGACTTATTCCAAGGTTACTTTAGATTCACAGAAATGTTTCTAGTAAATCCCCACATAAAAAGTGAAGAAGGATATATTTTTACAACTCACATAAGAAATATTGCTCTGTTCTTTTTTATATAATTAATTTATTTATTTTACATCCTGACCACATTTTCCTCTCTGTTCTCTCCTCCCATTTGTTCCTTCCTCCTCTCTGCCCCCTCCCCCCCTTGATCTGCTCAGCCTTTGATTCTATTCAGAAAGGTGCAGACCTCCCATGGGTATCAACATGCATATCATATCAAGTTGCTGTGTGACTAACATTTGCCTGTATTAAGTCTGGACAAGGAAGTCCAGTAAGAGGAATAGATTTCCAGCAGCCAGGTGAGGCTTTAGGAACAGCCCCTGCCCCCATTGTTAGGAATCCCATAAGTAAACTAAGTGACACTCTGTCACATATATGTAGAAGGCTCAGGACAGTCCCATTGAGGTTCGCTGGTAGTTAGTTCATACTCTGTGAGCTCCTATGAGGCAGTTTACTTGCTTCTGTGGGTTTTCTTGTGATATCCTTGAGCCCTCTGGCTCCTATAATCCTTCTTCCCTCTTAGCAGGATTCCCCAAACTCGGCCTAATGTTTGCTGTGAGTCCCTGCATCTGTTTCCATCCTTTACTGGATGAAAGCTCTGTGATGACAATTGGGGTAGTCAGCAGTCTGACCACAAGAGATAGCCAGTTCAGGCTACAGATCAAAAAATTAACCGGAGTGAAGTAACTCAGACCAAGAAAGATAAGCATTGTATGTACTCACTCATCAGTGGTTATTAGTTGAAAAGGACAACCGGGACATATTTTTATTCTTTTTATATTACTGTAAAATTATTGATAATTTTCAGGTATAATATACTAATTATGAGATTTTTAAAGCTATTAAAAATTCATTGGCGGCACAAACTCCACAGGAACAGGATTGAGCTGGCAACCTAGGCTGTAGTGGCCCTGGGATAGCTGAACCTCACAGGAGCAGGACTGAGCAAGTGAGCTGGGCCAGAGCAGGCCTGGGATGATGAACTCAATGGGAGCAGGAGTGGATCCAGACCAGGGACATTTGCAGAAGCAGGTTTGGGACAGTGACCTAGGCTGGAACAGGCCTGAGGTGGTGAGCTCCATGGGAGCAAGACTAAGCCAGTGACCTAGGCTGGGGCAGACCTGAGACAGCAATCTCCACAGAAGCAGGAGAAGATCCAGACCAGGGACATTTGTGGAAACAGGACTGACCCAGTGACTTGGGCCAGAACAGACCTGAGACAGCAAACTCCACAGGAAAAGGAACAAGGGAGTAACTGCCATGTGAGTGGGCCAGAGCCAGAGACCACTACATGTCCTAGCATGAGCATGGGACCTTTGAGGAAGTAGGCCTGAGCCAGGTCCTCTGCAGGTCCATATGCAACCGAGTCTGGGATCTCCAGGGGAGAAGATAAGAGCCAGAGATCTTTTCAGAACCAGCCCCAAGCCAGGGACACCCTCAGGAGCAGACCCAGACCAGGGTTATTTACAGAAATAGGTCTGAGCCAGCAACCTAAACTAGAACAGGCCTGAGATAGCAAACTCCATGGAAAATCATGAGAAAGCAGCAGCAACCATAAATTCAAACTTAAACAGCAGAATACAAGAGATAAGAGAATCTCGAGTGCTGAAAATACAATAGAGGAAACAGACCCATTAGTCAAAGAAGACATTAAATCTAACAAAAGCTTATCACAAAATATCCAGGAAATATGGGACACCATGAATAGACCAAGCCTAAAAGTAATAGGTATAGAAGAAAGAGAAGTTCAACTCAAAAGCACAGAAAATATATTTAACAAAACCATGAAAGAAAACACTCCCAACCTAAAGAAAGATATGCCTACAAAGATACAAGAAGCTGACAGAACACCAAATAGACTGGATCCAAAAAAAAAAAAATACTCTCCTTGCCACATGGTAATCAAAACACTAAACACACAGAATAAAGAAAGAATATTAAGAGCTGCAAAGGAAAAAGACCAAGTAGCATTTAAAGGCAGACAAATCAGAAGTACACCAGACTTCACATTGGAGACAATGAAAACCAGAAGGTCATGGTCAAGAATTATGCAGATGTTAAGAGACCATGGATGCCAGTCCAGACTACTACACTTTGCAAAACTTTCAATCACCATAGATGGACAAACCAAGATATTTTATGACAAAACCAGATTTAACCAATACCTCGTCACAAACCCAGCCCTACACAAAGTACCAGAAGGAAAGAAAATTCCAACACAAGGAAATTAGCCACATCAACAAAAACTCAGACAATTGATGGCAGCAAATCCCAAAGAAGGGAAAAACACACAAATTAACATCACCAATAAAAACCCTAAATTAACAGGGGATAGAAATCACTGGTCATTAATATCCCTTACTATAAATGGACTCAAATCACCTATAAAAAGACACAGACTAACAGATTGGATACGAACAATGAATCCATCTTTCTTTTGCATACAAGAAACACACCTCAGCGTCAAACACAGACATTGCTTCAGATTAAAGGGTTGGGAAAAAATCCAATCAAATGGACTTAAGAAACAAGCTGTTGTAGCTAATCTAATAGCTAACAAAATAGACTTCAAGGTAAGATCAATCAAAAGAAACCTATACTTATCACTATTGCAATGTCTGATATAATCTGGGTGATTCTTCACAATCCCATCATATTTTCCTGCCTTTGTAGCACATAAAACACTTCATAATCTGTCAGTCAGAAGAAATGACAGAATCTGCCACACAGAGCAGCATGAGAAAGACAAATCTACCAAGTACTCAGAAAGATATGGGGAGAGACACATAGGAAGTTTGGAAAGTTTTAATGTGTGTAGAGAAAAACAATATTCCCAAGGTGATTTGTGGTTCACTTTAAAGTATGCATGATGTTTGGGTATCTTTCCTATTACTGTGATAAAATACATTGACAAAAAG
This sequence comes from Microtus obscurus, assembly GCA_963919715.1. Lineage (NCBI taxonomy): Eukaryota > Metazoa > Chordata > Mammalia > Rodentia > Cricetidae > Microtus > Microtus obscurus. The sequence continues at coordinate 18,476,010 of CAWTZC010002535.1, read as the reverse complement.
TAACCTCATGGAAAATAATGTATTTACCTTAGAGTTTCAGTACATCATAACAGTAAAGTCACAGTGGCAGGAGATTGGAGGAAGATATCAACTTTTATCTCTAGTCAAGAGCCAGAGATGAAGAACTGTACACTCTTGTTCAGTTCACTTTTTCAATTTATATAGTCCAAAATCTCAGCCATGGAAATAGTGGTGCTTCACACAGAAAACATAGCTTTCAACTTAAACAAATGGGATGAAGATAATTTACTGTGGATACACCCAGAGTACCATGGCCCTCATGATTCAACATTTCATCAAATTGTCAATCAGTAGTTATCACTACAATCCTTAATCAATCAATGGCATAAAAGTTCCCAAAAATAATAGCTTGGGAAGCAGATTTTGATGGGAGAACTTAGTCTGAAGTTATTAACCTTACCTTTGTCTTTCCCTCTCTCCCAAAGACAAAGAAGTGACATACTTATGATCCTCCTTTCATTTCCTTGGGATAGACCGCACAGGTAGTTTTAGGTCATGTGGAATTGGGGAGATAAAAAAAACCTTATATTTTACCTCAGATGGACACCCAAGAGTACTAATGAAACATCTTTCTTCGGTAGAATAATTGTCACTTGCTTCAGTTATAATTTCCAAAAATTACAGCAGAGGGATGAAGTAGAGAGAAAGGGAAAATGAGACCATGTAGAAACAAGTGATTATTCTGAAGCCTTAAAGTATACCAAAGCTGCCTGGAGATGCAGTAGAATTCCTTCAGAGAAAGTCTAGGGAGGAAAACATCTGAGAAGCAAAGTCAAGGGGGACATCCTTAAACAAGCCAAAGGATGGGTGTAAAGTGAGCGCTCCTAGTAAAGGGGATCCATAGAAATAATTAAATAATCCAGAGTGTTACCTTTGAGAATGGCCTATCACAGAAGACAGTCCTGTGTGGAAAAACAAAATTTTCTGGGAGATTCAACACACTTGTCTACTCTCCACACTTAAGGAGCCTACCACAGACCAAAGTATGGATACCATCAAAGTTCAGTTTGGTAAACCAATGGATTGGGTTGGAGTTACTTGCAATCATATGGATTAGGGTTTACTTACAGGAGCAGAGATGGTTCAAAGACAGCTCTATCAATAAAACCCTAGCACAGATGGCAACTAACAAAAGCTGTAAACCTGGAGCACAGTGCACAGTCTGCGGGCAGTTCAATAGGTTGAAGGCTATATACTCATGTGTCTCAGTTGCTCTAAATGTTTTTAGGATAACTTGACTGATTTCTATTCCTTCTAGTCAGCTGATCTGGTCTCAGAGTCTTCTTTGTAACTTGACTTATCTGAGCATCTTATTTGCCGGTTTACTTGTTTACTTTGGGAAGTAGGGGATTAGTGAATCTGATCATTTTCAGTGACTTCCTGAAGCTATTTTAAATTATTTGCCTTCCTGCTTAAGGAGCTTCCCAGAAGAGTGGAATGGTTGAGTCTCAGAGGAAACTATTATGGAACACATAAGATGTTAAACATGATACTAAGAAAATCTTTGATCAATAATTCTGATATTTACCTTTTCTCTGCCACCAGAGACCAGGGACCAGAGCCAATAGAACAGAACTGGGGAATTTGATAAAATAAGCATGTGCTTGTATTGGGGAAATAGCAGTAAAAATAGCAAATTTATTCAAGGAAACCATAGAGCATATTTATTGCAAGGATTCTTCTGTACAACCTCCAGAGTTCTGGGAGACCTAGACCAATAGACAAGAAAGAAGCAGCTGGGAGGATTATGTGATAATTTAAATTTTGACACCCATTCCTGCCATATTAAAGAAAATACCTCAGAATTATCTTTCCTAAGAAACTGGGAACTGGAAGGATCACTACAGGCTTTCCAGAAGATACTTAAATCACAGATGTCGTGAGTTGAAGAGAATTATAGAACTTTGGCTTCTTCCACTTTCTTACTTCCTGCACATGAGGGGATCACATGGTTGATCCAGGCATTCCTCAATATGGTCATTCACTGCACCTCTCCACCCCCGGGAACCTATGGAATTAGTTCCAAAGTAATAAGAGTCATAGATAGTTGACTGAACAGTGAAAACCAAAAGTTTAAAGTAAGCATTTATTTTTATAAATTAGGAACATAATGATCTTGTTACACTAGTGTTTAGTTGACCAGAACCAAATAGTTATGCTGAATGAGGTTCAGAATAACTTTTGAATAAGGACTAATGGATAAATTGGAAAACACTTATATTCTCAGAGGGGACCCTAGAACTGTAAGGAGGAGTGCATACATGTTCCAAACCCTAAACAAAAGCAATCCTCAATTCATAAGTCCTTGCGAATAAAAATTTAGATTTTTGCCAAGGAGTGCTTACTGTGGAAACAAACTGCTCTTCTGGATAGGCTGTATGTCCAGCAGTCTATGGCCTATAAAACATGAACTCAAAGGTAATATGGAGGTTATTTCTCTCACAATGTTCTGTCAAACCTTTTCTTTGTATTTATTTTTTTGTCTTTCTTTTTGTACCTTTTTTTGCTCTTTTTTTTTTTTTTACCCTACAGGTTCTTTGTGGGTATATCATAATTTCCAGTTTTGCATTTTTATGGTATTACTGAGTTTGAGAGTCATTGGATCTTTTATGCTATGTCTGTTTCTTGCTGCCTTTGCTCCTTCTCTTTTCCTGTTATTTTTGATCACTCTAGTGCATTTGTTTTTATATATCTTATTAAATTATCATTCAAAATGGATGGATCCTGATTGGAAGGAAGATGAAGAAGAACTGGGAGTAGGAGAAGGAGAGAAAATTGAAGTCAAGATAATATAAATATATATTATACACACATATACACATATATAAGCATTTTTCAGTAAAAATTGAAGGTAGGTGCATATGTATTTTATTTTATTTTCCTCATTTTAAGCTCTTAAATTCAAGATAAAAGTACATCTAAACTTTCCAACCTTTATTTTCTTAAATATGAAGAAACAACATGTTTACACCTAGACACCCAGAGAATATCAATTCAATTTTCCTCAAACATGTGTGTTTGAGATGCTGACATGTTGCCAAGTACTCTCAAATCTTTTGATTTATATTTACGAACACATACCATACTACATATTCACACAATTCTTGTCAAAATCAGAATAGCACTATTTTTTAATGTATTAATTGTATGAGTTTTAATGGTTAAGCTAGGCCACCCAGTTTGGGGAAAAAAAAAACCAAACTAATCAAGATTATGTTCAAAGTTATTTGGTTGATAGGACTAATATTTACAAATTAGCTAATTTAAATAAAGGACACTGTTCTGGAAACTGTGGCTAGGGTTCATCTACCCAACAGAACCCTAAAACATGAAAGTGAGTTTTCCTTGGCCAGGAGAAAATTTGGCACTAGGCCTGTGAGATGTGAGCCAATTCAGATTGTAGCTGTGACATTTACCTGTCAATTCATTCAAATATCTCCCTAACAGTCAAGGTTCAGGTTGTTTATCCCTAATAAAGCCGATTGGTATAGTCCACTAGTATCATCTAATGTATGCACATCTCATTCCATCATTTCAGTTTTATTAATTGCCAAAAAAATCCTCTCTAGAATATAAATTTACTGGAATTATCCTTACTATTTATTGTCAAATATCTTTTTCTGTATAGATTTATTTTTAATTTTTTTGTGCATGTATGCTTGTGCACCGCATGTGTGTAGTGCCTGTGGAAGCTAAAAAGAGGATTGTATAGTCTAGAGCTGGAGTTAAGGCAGTTGTTAGCTGCCATGTATGTCTTTTAGAAATGCAGCCTTTAATCCCAGCACTTGGGAGGCAGGAGGATATCTGCTGAGTACGAGGCCAGCCTGGTCTACAAGAGCTAGTTCCAGGACAGGCTCCAAGGCTACAGCAAAATCTGCCTTGGAAAACCAAAAAAAAAAAAAAAAAAAGCTTTTAACTGCTGAGTCATTTCTCCATCCTTTTGTCAAACTGCTTTAGTCTGTTTACAGAGAATTCCTTTCCAGGCTTCTTTGTCCTTTCTGACCTGGGAATCTTTTATCACAGAACCAGTGCATCCATCTCATTTGGGGTCTGTAGCTGTTTTGGTTCAGTCTGGTAAGTCTCAATTCATGTAAGAACTGTGTTAGAAGTTGATATTTTCTTCAATTCAGGACTCTTGGACTTGAGTTGTCTTCAAGGCTTATGAATAAAGGCCCAGGTGTCAGTAGTGCCCACTGAATGTTGTTCTTCTAAAATTTATAATTAATAGGCATTTATGCAGCAATAATTTGACAGTATGCAAATATCCTAATGTTCAAGGAAGTTATTTAATTATCAATTTATTTATTATTCAAAGTATTCTGTTTAGTCCATGGATGTTAATGTTATTACAGTTATTTGTTCCAATGCATAATTCATTCCAGAGCTTATCAGTGGCAGCCACCATGAGCTGTTTCCTATGCTCTCTTGACCAAGACACAGTCTTTCATGAGAATATTTTAAATTCTGAAATATTTTAGACTTATTTTGTATTTTCCACTTCTGAATGAAACCGGCAACTCCTGCGAGGAGGTCTAAGACTTCATACATGCTACTGGTTTTTGATATCAAAATCTAGGAAAGTGGTGTGCTCACTCCCTTTGAAATGTCAATTATCCATACCCTTTTCAATGGTCATAGATTATTTTATGAAGTAAATAAAGCTGTAGACTACAATTACCATGGTATTTACATTCTCCCTCATTGCATCTAAAATAATAAGTATAATAAAATTGAGGGGATTATTTAGGATGAGTTATTGTTTCATAAGGTTGGAGTCCATGATAAGTTTAGATATTCAGTTATTTAAAAATGTCTACACACTAACGTGTTCCTCAATTGTACAGACAGACCTTGAGGTAGTATAGCTCAGCAGAATGTCTTTTAGTCATGGATAGAGATCTCTAAATCAACCTTTTTTTGTCCACTTATATATTAAATGTCTCAGGTCTTAGTATCTTGGGTATTTGTTATGGAAATGAAAAGCTAATAACATTATTAATGTCCTGATAAAAAGAGGCAGGGATGTTTTCATTCTCTCTCTCCCCCTCTTTCTCAAACATAAATTTACTAGTTACCTGGTCTGGCCTTTCTAGATTCCAGAACTGTGACAAATGTGTATTGTTTAAATAAGTCTATAGTTATTTGTTATATGACAGATAGAACTATATGATATGTTTTCAAAGAGAATAAATATTCATCTCTATACTACTATTTATTTCTGTAACCCTTGATGTGTATTTAAGCCCCGTGTTAACAACTGCATCTGAACTTGCAACCCAATCCACAAAAATCAGCTAGCATTAAGTATTACCACATCCTAAATAACTCTATAGGGCACTTTTCTCATTCTTTAAGGCACCACAATGCCTTGAGAACACCCTCAATGTTTATATGCTCCTTATCTTATTCTGAGTCCTAACACCTAGGTCCAGGCAATTGCTGCAACTACATTTGTACACGTGTGCATGTGTGCACACGCATGCACACACACACACACAAACACAAACAGTCTTTTCATGAGGTTTGCATATCTGTCACCTTCTTAAAGTTTATTAGACATGTAAATGCCCCTGTCTTTGGTGTGGGACAATTGTCTATATTCTGTCAATCATGTTTTAAATAAACCCTTATTGGCCAATAGCCAAGCAGGAAGTACAGGTGGGACAACCAGACAGGAAGTAGAGGCAGGTCAATGAGAACAGGAGAATTCTGGGAAGAGGGATGCTCCCTCTGCAGTCCTGTCTAGACACAGAAGAAGCAAGATGTGACTATGCCACTGAAAAAGGTACTGAGCCATGTGGCTAACATAGATAAAAATAATCTGCTAATGTAAGCTATAAGACTTAATAAGAAGCTTGAGCTAATGGGCCAATCAGTTTATAACTAATGCAGACCTCTGTGTGGTTTTCTTTGGGACTTAATGATTGTGGGAACTGGGCAGAACAGAAACCTCGGTCAACATGTCATCACAGATCAAATTCAACACCAAGAAGTCATTTCCATCATTGGACTTCAGTGCTAAAAGATACTATTCCAGTACTTCCTCTTCGTATTTCTCTCCCAGAATGGAGCGCGGGCTGCCTTGGAAAAAGATACTTAGCCCCAGGCCTGAAAAAAAAAAAAACACAAAACAAAACAAAACAAAAAAACTAAATAGAAGAGAACACGGAGACAAATAAGGGAAAAGTCTAACCAATTAATTAAAAATTCTTTAATGTAATCAAAATAATTCATCCATGTTTTCTTGTCTTTATTTCTATTGATAGATTATATTAATAGAAATATAATCACAACAAAATAATCAAAGAAAATGAAGATCTGAGAAGATAATTTAATTCTAGTGCAAATCTGCAAATTTTTCCATTGTTCTCCTCGAGGTCTAGCTAGTTCATGGTGAGGGCTCTATTTAATATGGAACTGTCTCTTGTTAAGAATCATGTGAACACTGGTAAAGAGGACCCACCCAGTTCTCTGGCATTGGAATGTTGATTCTGCTCTGAGGAGTTTGTTTTTAAAGTGTGTGACTGTGATTTAAAAATCTTTCTGTATTAGCATTCTTTGAGGATCAACTAAAAAAATTCATTTTTTTCTGTTCAATTATGTTTTTGTAAGTAGGTGTATGTTCCAGAAACAATTTATTCCTTATCTTAGTAACTAAAAGATACATTAGAGGGAACAGAGTGACCCAGAGCACAGGGCACTTCACATTTTCATGAGAAACCTTTTAAGCACTGCATTTCTGTACTTACAAGTTACTTTAACTTCCCATCTTTCTTGTAATAAGACTTGCCCTCTGCATCCCAGTTTTTCCATCATTCATGAGAGTAGGTTCACATAGTTCCATCCAAGATTCTGAAGTGAGGAAGAAAAGGCTTTTTTTTTCTTTTTTTTTTTTTTTGCTTTTTGCTTTGCTTCCTTTTCTTTTTTAGTTCTGCTGTGGCTTTAATGCTTAAGCTTCTATTTGGGGCCAGATAAAAGCTTCATCCAAACTGCAGTTCTGGTAAACAGATTACCAATTACTTTTAACTTAGGCTTTAAAGACATATACTTTTTTCTCGATCTAATAAATTTCAAAAGCAAAAGCAAATAAAATTGTTTATTTTAAAGAACAAGATTAAACTTTTGTCATTGTTCAATACAGCTATTTTGATAGTTAATAGGAACTTTGAACCTGTGAAATTGTTTACATGGGGAAAAATGAGAGTGCCAAAATCAGGGAGGAAACAAGATTTATTGAATGGAGAATCAAGCACAAAGCTAAAGTGATAGATGAATGATGGGAAGCAGCAGCTGTTGCGGACATCAATGCGTGCATCCTCAGGTAGGAAGTTTCCGGAGACAGAGCTGCAATTCTTTCACTAGGGACCACACATCTGTTTTGCTGTGAAAGCAATTCCTGTTAGTCTACTCACTCAGTAGCTTTGAATTTAACTAATTACTTTGGGGGATAAAAACTATACAATCTTTTTCTCCATGCCACTGCCTCAGCACTTGACATTGGCACTGGCAGGCCAACTACACACAGTTCTGTTGTGCCTTGTGAGCTGTGCATTGTAATCTTAGAAATGTGTGAAACCAAGCAAAATGCCATAGGGTCAGGCCTTCGAGAGATGATCTGCATTTATTATAACAAATTAATACTTCATATTAACAGAATGAAACAAATATGTCCCCTTTCCTACTCAGTTTCCTTTATTTCCAATCTGAAGATAAGTTAATATATTTAATGAAATCCTAAATATCAAAAGGACTGTCTCCTGGGACTCCCAAGGACAAACTAGATAAGCAGCATCCTAGAATGTTTCAAGATTGCTGGTGCATATTTCACCCAGTAGCAGTTTGGGAGATATAAAACAGGCTTTCTGACCATAAGTGCATATATTTGTTGCATGAGTATCTATTCTTAAATGAGGGAGATTCTCACTGATTACAGTTGCAGTGTGGTTGGGGTTCTCTTCAGCTACATGCTCGCTGAATTGAGATGTGTTGACAAGCCTACTGCTACTACCTACTAAATTATGGGCTCCTCCTAGGCCAGTCTGGCAGATATCTCCAATGGTGTGGGGAATCACTGTGGTACCTTCTTTTTGCATTAGATGGTGATTGATACAGAGACTCACATCTGGTCAATATGTAAATAATAAGAGACTAAGAGTTCTTGCTGCAAAATGGGACATTTATCAATTCCATACTGCAAGGTGCAAAGATAATCAAGGAAGAGGGACCAAAACATACAAAACCAGAGGAAGTATACATGTGAAATAAAAGAGCACTTGCTTCCCAAGACATGGCTTTTACACACATGAATTCACAGCACTTGTGACTGCACAATAAAACCTGCAGAAGAACAAAACTGCCCAAGCCAGCATGGATGGAGGAGATACTAGCATTTGAAGGCTACTAGAGGAGGGAAACTCAATTTTTTCACGTTTGCTTAAGGTCACAAGAAGAAGTTTCTGATGTTTACCTTAATTTCCACTGAGAAATTTTAAAACATTTTGAGCGTGTCACCTTTACCCAGATATCAACACTGATGGGCGCTGATGCTCACTTTGTGTGAGCATCTACTGTCCTTCACATATAGGGATTAGGAAAGTTTCTCAAAACAAAGGCTTCCAAATCTCAAGAAAAACAAGACTTTAATGGCTGAAGTAGCCAGTGCCCAAGTTTAACCACTAAACGACCAATGTCAGACTTAACAGCAGGTTGTTCCAACCAGATACTCTTGTCTCTTACAGCACTGCATTAGTCACATTTTACCCTGTGCTTCTTCCACATCAATTGAGACTTTGGCTTGGATTCAGGAGCTTTGTGTTTGTTTGGTTTGTTTTCTGTCAAGACAGGGTTTCTCTGTAGCTTTGGAAAAGGTTGGTTTTGAACTCCCAGAGATCTTCCTGCCCCTGCCGACCAAATGCTGGGATTAAAGGCATGCACCACCACCTGGTAAGGTTTTGTTTATTAAAATATTTAAAAAAGAACAAAAATCTTCAGAAATACATTTAATGTAGCACATTTGCTAGGTTTTAAAATTTATTATGTTTCTTTGTTTTTGAATTATTACACAGGAAGTTATATTTACAATCATAATTTTTTCATTAGGGCATCATGTTTTTTTTAGCATTTTAACCTTAAGATCTGTAAGACCATGTTTAAATGCATATAATGTCAATATGCCTATTACTAGAGGTATATGTATATACATAAACACACAGCAGGTATAAACAGTGCATTTACATATCAAGAAGTTATAGCAGTCGATTTCATGACAGGGATTTGACAGAATTAAGTATTTAGGACTTCTATTTTACATTTAGTGATTTCTTTCTCTTTTTTAATGATTGAAAGAAGATTCTTCTGTCATGCAGTATATTCCAAGCACATTTTCCTCTCCCTCCTCTTCTGCTAGCTCATCACTCTACCTACCTGCTTCCCCAGATCCACTTCCCCTCTATTCCCTCTTCAGAAAAGAACAGGTCACCAAAAGATGGCAGCCAACAAGGACAATACAATATACAATATGACAAAGTGCAAGTCCTCATGTCTAGGCTGGATATGGCATCCTGATAGGAAGAGAAGAGCCCCAAGAGCAGGCCAAAAAGTCAGAAATCATATAAAAATTGTGCTTATTCCAGAAAGGGGTGGTATAGAAAGAGTGCCTTTGTCCTTGTATCATTCTATATTTTTCTATTTTTACAACTTAATTATTAATCGGGATAGTCAATTGAACATGTTTTTGCTCAGTGGTTTCTTTTGTTGTTTATATAAATAAGTTTGAAAACATGACATCAAGAATTATCTAAAATCAGTAAACAAGTATTCATATCCCACTTCATAACACAGATACCTAGGAATCATCTTTAATTTATTTCATGTTGTGTGTGTTCACTCTTTGGAGAAGGTATGACTTCATTTGGCTCTTCTGTGTTCACTCCTAAGAACCACAGTCTCTTTATATAAATATCTGTTTTCATAAAGACAATACCCAGAACGAGGCGAACAGTTGGTCCTAACTCGAACCGTGAGGAGCACGGCATCGCAGAGCATCAGTGCAGAGCTCAGAGCACAGCGAGATGGGCGGGGAACAGGAGGAGGAGCGCTTTGATGGCGTGCAGGAGCTTGTGAACACCTTCTTCAGCTTTCTTTGAAGCAAAACAGACTTTTTCTACAGGAGATGAGGGGATGGCAGAGAAGCTCGTCACACAGACATTTAACCACCACAGCCAGCTCGCACAGAAGGCCCGGAGAGAGAGGCGAGCTAGGCAGGAGACTGCGCATCAGGAGAAGGCAGAGCGGGCAGCTAGGCTGGCCAAGGAGGCCAAGGTCGAGACCCTGGGGCAGCAGATCAAGGAGCTGACCGATGAGGAAGCAGAGAGACTGCAGCTGGAGATTGACCAGAAAAAGGATGCCCAGAATCATGAGGTCCAGCTCAAGAATGGCAGCCTTGACTCACCAGGGAAGCAGGATGCTGATGAGGAGGACGAGGAGGAAGATGAGAAAGACAAAGGGAAGCTGAAGCCCACCTAGGCAGTGGAGCTGACCTGCCCAACTACCGCTGGACCCAGACCCTGTCGGAACTAGATGTGGCAGTGCCCTTCCGGGTCAGCTTACAGCTGAAGGGGAAGGACGTGGTGGTGGACATTCAGCGGCGACACCTCCCGGTGGGCCTCAAAGGACAGCCACCGATCATTGATGGAGAACTGTACAATGAAGTAAAGGTGGAGGAGAGCTCATGGCTCATTGAGGATGGCAAAGTGGTGACGGTGCACCTGGAGAAGATCAATAAGATGGAATGGTGGAACCACTTGGTTACCAGTGACCCCGAAATCAATACCAAGAAGATCAACCCTGAGAACTCCAAGCTGTCGGACATGGACAGTGAGACTCACAGCATGGTGGAGAAAATGATGCATGACCAAAGACAGAAGTCCACAGGCTTGCCCACCTCCGATGAGCAGAAGAAACAGGAAATCCTGAAGAAGTTCATGGATCAGCATCCAGAGATAGATTTCTCCAAAGCCAAATTCAACTAGCTCCCGTGTTTGCCTTCCTGAACTCTTGGGACTGAGCCGCTAAACTTCCTTTCCCACCATTTCCTGGGACCTGAGAACCTTAGGGCTGGGATAGGCATGGGACTCTCCAGGCATGTGAGCTCCAAGGCTTTCCCCGGAGATGGGCTGGGTGTTGGGCATCTCCTCTTCCCCATTTGGCCTGTTACACATTAAAACTATTTACCCTGAAAAAAAAAAAAGATAATAGCCAAAGCAGCACATTTGCATAATTTCTATCAGTGACACACATTCCTTGTCCTAAGACTGCTTTACTAGCAAAAATTCAACAGATTCATACATCTTTCAAGATATGGACATTGAAACATTTTTATTACTTGTTTTTGACATAATAATACAATCTTACTTTCCTTTTCCTTATTCTAAATCCTTATTTTCTCCTTGCTCTTGTTCAAATTCATATCATTTTTTAATAATTTTGTGCATTTATATTCCATAATACATAAATGTCTATATAATGTTACTGGTATACATGTTTTCAGGACTGACTATTTAGAAAACCAACTAGTGTGGTATTCCCTGTGGAAGCCAAATTAAATCAGTGTGAACTCTTCAAATGTCTCAGAATTTGATTTCCATACACTTTTTGAAATTTCATTTATTCATTCATTGATGACAGAAGTAGTTCAGATAACCTAGCATTCAGAAGAGCAGGGACTTTTAAAGCAGATAGTGTGATTTTGATATAATTTCTTGTATCATCCCCTAACTTGCAAACTGTTTCCTAATGATTTGGGTGCATTTCTCAATTCATTGGCATAATTTCAGATAGTAGAGTCATAAAACAGTAGAACTCAATGTCTCTTTATGAAGCATAAGTCATCCTCTTCATTATTGTCTTAACATTTTAACTGATTGGGAATTACACCATGCACCCTGAGCATACTTATTTCTCAGTCCTTCCTTATCTGCCCCCACTCTTGCGACCTCATCTCAAAAATTAAAAATTAAATGTAAAAAGAAAACAAAATAAGTCAAATTTGTGTTATCTAGAGCCTCCTTTGCAGTAACACCAATGATTACAGATTCCCATTTGAGAAAGAAAGACATGGAAAGCTTCTGTGACAAAGCCTACCCTCACTGCCCAAAAAACGTGACACTCTGAACAGAAAGCCATCAAAGAGAACTCAAGTTAAAAGTGTGATAAAGATGCTGAAGTAGCTCTCCTTTCTTTATTCATAAGAACAACTAAAGGTTCTAACTTGTGTTTCAAACACAACCACGCACATACACATTCTCACAGAGAGGCATGCACAGGCACTCACACACTTGTGAACATGCGCTCACTTCTGGCACAGGTAGGATAAGATCACAGATTTTTTTTTTTCAGGTCCATCCAAAATCTTCAATTGCCGTTCCTAGACTATGCAGCTTCTCCATTTCTGGAGTTCTAGTTGATTCCAAATAAATTCAGTGGAGGAGAAAATGAGGCAATTTGTCACTTGCCTTCACTAGATTTATAATATAAACAGGCAGAGGTTGTGGTTGAATCTGCATGGTGGATAAAACTTCCAGGGAATTTTACTCCATGATGAATGTGCACTGAGCAAATTATAGGAAAGAGGTGTTTATTTCATGGCAGACCTGAATTTATTTTCTTAATTGAACTTCTCTTTTGACAGGGTGAGCTCTGAAGAGCCAATGGATCGACATCACCTGCACTGTGCTGCTTCTCAGAGGGCAGCTACAAACAAGCCCAGGAGAGTAAAATAATATTTAAACGTTTTAACAAACACTGTTGGTTCATTGTGCTCCTGGCTTCCACATCCGTAGATCCAAACAATCAAGGGCCAAATCAGAACAAAGATGCTCTTTCTAGACTGTACACTCCTAGATACCGTCCCTTGTCATTATTTCTTAAACATCACATGTAGCATTTATCCGTTCACATCACGTTTATATTATATTTAATTTTAAAAGTAATCAAGAAATGATTTAAAAATATAGGAAAATGTTTTGTGGTTATTTGTAAATGCACAGCTATCTTAAACGAAGAAACTGAGCATCTTAAGATTTCTATATTGATTGAGGTCTTGAAAATGATTAACTCAGGTAAGGAGAAATAACTGTAGTGCTGAAAACACCCCCAATGACAAATTGTTCAGAACTGATAATTTCTGAACACATGGAAACCAACTGTCATTGCTTCTAGACTTTGAGCCACGGAAACCTTTAGTTTCTACTTATTTGTCTCCACCTTTTCCATGCTTCCTTTTTTCTTTCCATTCATGCTTTGTATCATTCCATTTGCCACCAACGGCAACTCTAAATCAGGAACTTCACTCTACTCCTTTCCTTGGCTTTATTTTCCATTTTTGTTGGATTCCCCCATGACTCACCTACATATCTATACAGATTGTTAACTCCTCAAGAAAAAGGAACAGGTCTCTTATGCTTCTTCTATCATTGCAGCCTGATCTCTAACTATTGGTTTTTATCTTGAATAATAATATGGCATGGAAATTCATATAATTTCATCTGAAGACTGGCAGAATTATATGGTATATACTTTATTCTAAATCATTAACTTTGAAAATGAGAACCTTGAATTTTCTCTACTCCATGTAGGAGGCTGAGTGTACAATGTGTGATCTGAAAAATTTATTGTACCTCAAAGGTGTCTCCTTTTATTTTTGAGACAAAATGATAGTTATGAATAATGCTAGATTTGAATAAAATCCTCAAATAATATAATAATTTAGGATAATTTATAATAATTTAGGTAATCTCAATGATGGAGGGATTGATACTTATCCTAACATACAGCAGGTAAATAATCAGACATTGAAACTCTGAGGGAGAAATGCAATAGAGTTCTTCAGCATTCAGAAATCTTTATCTAGCTTCATGAAGCCAAGGTGGCACAAGAATATGCAGTATTTCAACAAGGCTGCCAGTGATATAAGCTGGCAAAAGGAGCTATTTTGTCAGGCTGCTTGAATTTCATAAAGTAATACCCATTTTCTTTATAACTTTGTGTTTAAGAAGTATCTGTCTCCTAACTATATGTTTTTATTAAAATAAAACTGAAATATATGACATAAAGCTCAACAAACAATGAATATTCATAACTCAGTAAAAAATTATATTTCCAGTTTTGGTATCTGTTGGACAGGCATGAGAAAAATCATATGAGGTTGCTGGTAGAGGGAATTTGGAAACTCAGCATGCTTTAGAGCCTCCGATTCATGGATAGAACATTAGCCCGTGGAGGTATTAAATGACTGGTCTCATGTGCCAGAGTAGTGAATAGCAACATTAAAATTTCTTGCCTCAGGCCAATGCTTTGCTTCATTCATGTGTTTACCTCTGTGGGATTTGAGGAGCTCAGGGTGAACAATTTTTCATACATACCCAACTCTGGCATTCTCTCTAGTTATAAAGTACCATACAGTTATACAGTTATAAAGTTATAAAGTACCATACAGGCCTTTGCAGGTTATCTTCCGTAAGTACAGCACACTTGCTTGCATATTGGAGTTTGAACCATATCTACAAATAACCCAGAGGTGTATTCTTTGTTGTTTTGTGACCCAGAGACAGCTTATTTAAATCTCGGAAGACTCTACAGAGACAAATGGCTCTGAGCCTCAGTGGCTTTCACTACACAGGAGGCCAGATAAAACAGGTGTACGATGCAAGTTACATTTTAGTAAAGAGTGTCTCTGCAGAAGTACATTCTGCTGCTTCCAATAGAGGGAAGGACTAGATTTTAGATATAAATGCACATTAAATGAAGAAAAGACTTTCAGTAAACAGAGTAAGAGAAAGTCAAATCGCACAATCTAATTGGTATTATCCTCAGACGGGTGTGCACTGGGAGCCTCAGACATGTCACACAAATGTAGTCAACATGGTGTTCAAAACAAGGATGTTCCAAGTTGCTCTGCCATGAGATAAACCCTGAAGATTGCTGACAACTTCATACTTGGTTCTTTTGGAGATAACCAGAAACGTATTTCTCAGTGGTTGCAAACAATTTTCTAGAGTCACAGTTTGATTTATTAGTCTGGATTTTACCTTTGGCATTAGTACATGAGTTACTTTCTAAATTCCATCCAACAGCCACTATCATTTTGAAAACACCATTGTTCACACCATTATCATAATCCCCAAAATGTCAATAGAATTTCTACATTTAGCTGGATGCCAAAAGTGCAGAGATATTCTGTATTCTACTAAATTAGGAATTACTTTTGACTCTTGACTTGATTCTTCTGCTGAAACATAGCGCCTGGTGGAGAACAGGGCCTCAGTGAATTAAAATGACTCTATGGCTTCCTGAGGTATAAAGGGAATTTTGTGTAGAAGAAAGTTGTTGGGATTCAACTCTGTGGTCTTTTTAAGGGGAGGGCGATGTTCAGAACAGAAGTTTTCTTAAGCAATGCTACTTTGTATTAAAATTGTCTTTCTTCCATAATGGACCTGATAGAGTATCTGAAACCAAACTATGCTGTTATATACTAGTGGTGTCAATTATGTCTTCCTAGAACTCATACTGAAACCATACTTGCCTACCATCTTAGAATGTAACTTGCTTTGCGATTATATTTTAATATCTGATGATTTTCAAGTTAACATAGGCTGGTTAGCCTAGGTTCTAATTTGATGTAATGTTTGGAAATATATGTTTGTATGTACATGTGACATAGCCCTTGAGGCTCACACTAGACAAAGTTTCAAGAAGACCAATCCTAGTAGTGTCCTCAGTTGCCAATCAACAACTAGAGCCTACTGGAGAGGATGGATCACATCTTTTCCTATCGATCTCAGAATAATCAATGTCATTGATACAGTCATTGGAGACTTGTGATCCGGAAAATTGTGAGGAAGAAAACGTCTGTTGTAAGTCACGCACCAAGAGGTGCTTTCTCACAAGCACAGAAAAGTAATTAAATAATATTATGTAATTTTAATTTCTCTCTGTGTTTTAAAAAAGGAGTTTTCTGGTTGGAGCTGGGCAGACTCAGTGTGAACGGGAAGTCTTTTAGTCAAGAACCTTCTACTCAGATAGCACAAGGAACTCATCTCCATGATTTAGTGTAAGATAATGCCTGTCACCATATCCAGACCTTCTAGTGTCTGCTTCACAATGTGGTCTATACTGGGAACATCAGTTTCAGAACCAGCCCACCAACGATGTGTAGCACCGTCCCTGTGGACGGAATTCTCTCCATAATTTAAGCATACATACCCCAATTCACATGAGACTCTTAGATAACTAGAGTTTATAAGGTGAATGCAGCAGGGTGCCTTAGACAGCTTAAGAGTGACTATGTGTGGAGAAATACACTCTGAGTAGGTGTTCCTGAAGTTAAGACTAAATAAAAGGAAAGCAGTTGCGGTGTTACTCAAAGCTGCTGAAGCACTGATCAGAAAGATCCAAGAACAACAAGAAGGAGCAGAAGAGCAACACCAAATCAGTCAGTGGCACCAATAAAAGCAAGGAGACAAATTAGAATTGGGTTAGAAAGATTGACACCTTTTGGCCACACGAAATCCTGAAGGCTTGACAGAGGTGTGTGGTTTTTCATTAAGAGCAAAAGACATTCCCCTTTTATGCCCTTTTAGTTACTTTCTATCTCTCTGGATTCTCTTTGTTGTTGTTACTCTTTGATTTTTTTACTTAGTTTTATTCACTTGTATTTTTTCTTGTTGTCTTCACTTAGCAGTAACAGACACACACACACACACACACACACACACGGATAGAATAACTAAACAGAAAAAAAGCAGCAGAACCCACTAGGGGTCACTTCTGACTCACTGATGAGTACTTAACCCTAAAATCTTGCCTTGCCTTCCTAGCTACTCAGGAAAAGTGTTTTCTTTTTCTTTTTTTTTTTTTTCATCCTATCTTTTTCTCACTTTGTTACCAAACCACCACTGCCATCAGAAGGATTTAAGTCAAAGGCAGTGTCATCCACATCCTCTCTGGTCATAAGCCACCTCAGGAGTCAGCCAGGCTATGAAAACAGCCATGCCCCAGGTGCTGTCCTTTGTTCAGAGCAGACAGACAGTCTTGAGCTGGGAACTTGGCATTTTGACAAATGTGGCATCATTCTGTAAAGTGGAAAGGCCATGACTGTGCCAGGAAGGCCAGGATGTCTGTCTGCTCTTTTGAGCAGGCCCCTGAGCTCCTATAGTCAGGCTTTCAGGAACTTCCTTCAATTGTCTGCACACAGAGTTCTTTGCCCTCTTAAAGTCACACACACATGCCTTTACCCTTCTGTTAAAAAATGAATCTTCTGGTGATTTATTTCCAATATGGTCACTTGAAAACTGACAGTTTTACTAATCTGAGAAATTATAGAGGCATCGGAGACAAGTAAGGCCCTTTGGTACTCTTCTTCACGGACATTTATAGCATATATTAAAAATGCCCCCCACACTGGCTACAGGAACACATATATCTGTCATTATGCCTGAAGTGAAAGGTGAAGCTAACCTTTATATACATTGCACTCCATAAATTTCAGATTCTTTGTAAAGATCAGGATAGCAATAATTTCGCTTAGTTGAATTTCTGATTTAAAACTGGTAACATACAAGAGTTTCCCTTTCAGGTTATTTTCTTCTCATCAAAAAGTACTTTTAGTTAAATGTTTTATAGAAAATCTTGACAAAATTGACATTGTTTAGATTAACTGACACAAATAGAGGTATACATTAATTGAAATGACATTGTCTGTTTTATACTACTATCTTTTTACTATAAACTATTTACTGAGTCTCCAAAAATTTCCAATATAAGTTTAATTTTATCTTTTGAATCTCTCTTTCACTAAGACCAACAACCCTCAGAATGTGTATGTCTAGCATGTCACAAATCAAAGTTGGTCTATTTTTAGCACAGTTTTAATGGCCTATATATTAGTGTTTGCAAGCTTTTCTTATGTAGGTTCAAATGGTACGTATTTAGGATGCACAGATCATATATTCTCTGTGACAACTGTTCAACTTTTTTTTAGGTGAGTACAAGATTACTAATAGGCAATTCATGAGGCTATGATTGATGCTGTGCTATACAAAATTCTTATTTACAGAAAATGAGTCCTAAATATCTTATAATCTTTTGAGGTCATGAAACAGCATAGGTTTACTACCTATTTACATACATGGAAAATTCTCACTTGACTTGCTTTAGTAAAATTCATGGCAAATTAGACACAGTCTGTGGGTATAGCTTGTATAATTGTATTTATAAAGTTAAGAACAAGACTATTGTCACCTTCACTGTAGATGTTAACATGATGGACAATTTAATGTCTTCACAGTTCTCTATCACTGTAAATCATCTGCTGGGCCTTTGAGATTTGCCTTCAAGGATTAATTTCTGTCAAAATTAATATCTCAAGAAGAAAAACAAGAAGCAAATATTAACTACATTAATGCACTTAAGTAACAACAAGCAAATTAACTTCATAATATATGTAATGAGGGCTGTGAGTTTTCTTAGAAAGAGTTTTTGTTGTGGTTGTTTTTCTTGTTTATTTTTGATGTTTTTGTTTTGATTTGTTTTGTTTTAGGAGAAAGTTGATACAGAGTTTCTCTAGCTCATCTTGTACTAGGAGATCTGCCTGCCTCTACTTCCTGAGTGCTGGGACTAAAGGCATGTGTCATGACTGCCCAACTTTATAAATGGTTTTCCTGATGGTTTCTGTAAGATTTTTAAGAATCTTTAGGGAAAAAAGTTAAATAAATAAATAAGTAAACAAAAACCAAATAAGTAAATGAAGAAAAAAGTAAAAAAAAAAATTATCATAGGTTAATTAAATTTAGTTTTAAAAATTTAAATCCAAAGAACTTGCCTTATGGTCACATGAGATTATTTTCCCCAGGAAAGTCAATCCCCTTGTTCTAATTATGTGAGTATAACACAAAATAAAACTGCAGTGTTACAGTAACTCAAAAGAAAGGAGCTGTACCAGTAAGTAATTTTATTACTCAGAACAGTTATCTGGTACATAGAAGATCACAATCCACACCAATTCCTCCTTGGATAGCTCTCGGATCATAATGATTCTTAATCATAAATCTAATGGATAAGTTAAGAGCAATCATTAGGCACTTGCTAAGTTAAATGGAAAAGCAAGAAACTACTCCTCAAATGAAGAATGGATATGGAAAATGTGGTAAATTTACACAATGGAGTATGACTCAACTATAAGAAACAATGACATCATAAACAGATGGATGAAACAGTAAAGTATCATCCCAAGTCAGGTAACCAAACCCAGAAAGACAAACACGGTATGGGCTCATTCATAAGTGAATACTAGATGTTAAGCAAAGGATAACCAGACTTCAGCCCACAGCTCTAGAGAAACTAGTAACAAGAAGGACCCTAAGAGGGACATATGGATCACTCTGGGAAAGGAAAATAGACGAAATCTCTTGGGTAAACTGGAGGAGGGGGTG
This sequence comes from Microtus obscurus, assembly GCA_963919715.1. Taxonomy (NCBI): domain Eukaryota; kingdom Metazoa; phylum Chordata; class Mammalia; order Rodentia; family Cricetidae; genus Microtus; species Microtus obscurus. The sequence goes on along the minus strand of CAWTZC010002535.1, from coordinate 18,456,502 downwards.
GGGCAGGGGAGGAGAGGACACAGGGGATGAGAACATGAGGGAACTGGATGGAGGAGGAAAAGAGTAGTAAATCGATGAAAGAGATATCTTGATAGAGAGCCATTATGGGGTTAGGGAGAAACCTGGTGCTAGGGAAACTCCCAGGAACCACAAGAATGACCTCATCCAAGACTCCTAGCAATAGTGGAAAGGGTGTCTGATCTGGCATTCTCCTGTAATCACACTGGGAAATACCCTAACTCGTCATAGAGGCTTCATTCAATAACAGATGGAAGCAGCTGCAGAGATCCGCGCCTAGCACCAGGCTAAGCTGCTGACTGCAGACAAAAAGAGGAAGGAAGGATTATATGAGCAAGGGGGATCAAGCTTAAGATGATGAAATCTACAGAGAACTGAACCAAGCTCAAGGGAACTCACAAACTCTAGATTGACAGCTGTGGAGCCTCCATGCTATCAAACTAAACCAGGCCCTCTCCATGTGGGAAACCATTGTTGGTCTGTTTGAGAGGCCTCTGGAAATTGGATGAGGATCTATCCCTGGGGCCTGAACTGGCTTTTTGGAGCACATTCCCTATGGAGGGATGTCTTCCTCAACCTTGATGCATGTGGAGGAGCTATGCCCTGCCTCAACTGAATATAACAGACTTTGTAGACACCCAATGGGAGGCCTTAACCTTTTGGAAGAGTGGACAGGGGTGTGTTGGGGGGGATAGCAAGAGGAAGGATAGCAGGAGGAATTTTGGCTGGTATGTAAAATGAATTTAAAAATTTAAAAAAGAGGAAAGGAAGAAAAGCAAGAAACTGGATAAAATCTCAGTGATAATTTCTGAATCAGTTAAGACAAAACTCAAATTATATGTTTATGCTTACATAAAAGACATAGTAAAATTTAATATACGTATATTATATATAATATGTATTTTAAACATATACCATATATACTATGACCATATGACAGATGTAGCTTTCTCTTCAACCATTCTGATGCTTTGGGAGGAGAGGCCCTTTGGAGAACAGGGGATGCCTGCTGGGGTGGAGAGTCTGGGACGAAGTAACAAGTCGGGGGGAGGAAGGTTAGGAGGAATACGTATGGAATTCATAAGGGACAGGAGATGGGGCAGCAGGAAAGATTGTCAAGGGTGTTCTACTGCAGAGCTGGAAAAAAAAAACTGGGGACTGGATCTGGGAGAAGAGTGAAAGAAGAGAAAAATCTGCAGACAGCCTACTTAGTTTTCTGGCAGGTGTACCCTATAGGTAAGCAGAGAGTGCCTGCTCGAGATGGGGACTTGGAGAAAACAACAAATTGGGGGAGAATGGGGTTAGAAAGGGAAGAATGGTGTCATCCACTGGAGAGGGGAGTGAGACAGTAAGAATGGCAGTCATGGGTGTTCTGCTGCAGAGCTGGACATGAAACTGGAGAATTGGATCTGGGGTAACAGAGAGAAAGGAAAAGGTACATAGGTAGACTACATGTTTTCTGGCTTCTTATTTCTTGACATTTTCTACCATCGGAAAGTAGATGAAAATATCAGTTAGCTAAAGGTCTGGAAATTTGAGTGCCACGTGTCAACTTTCTGATGTCAATATGTGCAGTTAAACTTGACTTTGCATACAGGTCTAGGGAGGGAAATCATGAAATAAGCGAAGCTTATGAGCTGGGTTGCTTTATTTTTGAAGCTTAGCAATAAATGTGTTTTTAAAGCGTTTTTTTTTTCTTCAGTTTTTGGTCTCCTCCTTTGTTAGAGCCTATGTCAAAGGACGTTTTCCTTTGCGATTACTGACCATTGCTCCAGTCCTGACCAGAAATACATGAAGAGTAACAAGTAGCAAATGCCACCTGGGAGCAGTTTCGCTGGAATCTCTCATCACAATTTTTGTTCCTATTGGGTCACAGACACTGGGCCCTACCTTTGTTTTCCCAGTGTTATTGATCACACAGCCTCAGGCTCCAATCAAAGCCAGACTTGACTAAAATAACAGTGGCATTACCTGTAATGCTAGAAGTCTTTAAAAAGTAGTTTTTTATTAAAAATATTCTGTGCCAGGCCATGGCAATTATTACTATGTTTATTTTACCCTTGAGAAAAATGTAACCAAATTAACCCAAGTAATGTCTTGGAAATTGCTCATATCTGAGTGCTGCTTTGTTCTGGGTATTCATTGTATCCTTCAATAAAGTCTTCTATTCTTTGCTGTGTTGAGACTGACTTCGGAGAAAAGTCAAATTTCAATCTTGCACACCAAATTCAGAGATATATTGAAAACAAATGTGACCATTTAATAGAATAACACTCTGGCATTATTTTTTCCATATGTATTTTCCTTCTCTAATTTCCCCCTATTCTTCTATCCCTAAAGCACTGAGTTTTCTTTGCCTGACTTTATTAATCATATAAAAAGACTGCCTGGGTTTCTAGAAATGAAAATTTAGAAAACTGCACAGGTGGCTGAGACAATGCCAGAAAGGTAACAATATAGTGCTGGCCCCCGAACTGGAATAATTTACTTTTCAGCCATGAAGGCATCTATGAAATACAATTATGCTCATTTAAGAAAACAGTGAAATAAGCAGTAGATAAAATAAATTGTCCTCTTTCTGTTATTTTATCAATAGAGACATGCTTTTAAAAACATGTTAAGGCTCAATGTCCTTTATTTATGGCTAGAAACCAAAGATGAGTGAGTACATCCCATGTTCCTCTTTTTGGGTCTGACTTACCTCACTCAGGATAGTGTTTTTTATTTCGGTCCATTGGCATGCAAAATTCAAGAAGTCATTGTTTTTTACTGCTGATAGTATTCTAATATGTATATATTCCATACTTTCTTCATCTATTCTTCCATTGAAGGGCATCTAGGTTGTTTCCAGGTTCTGGCTATTACAAACAATGCTGCTATGAACATAGTTGAGCATATACTTTTGTTGTATGATAGGGCATCTCTTGGGTATATTCCCAAGAGTGGTATTGCTGGGTCCAGGGGTAGGTTGATTCCGAATTTCCTGAGAAACCGCCACACTGCTTTCCATAATTCGTGATCCTAGAGAAGCTAAATAAGAAGGTGAACTTAAAAACATATAGTCTTTTTCCTGGATATTAACCTTCATCAGGCGATGAAAGGAGACGAGACAGAGTCCCACATTTGGAGCACCGGACTACAACCCCAAGGTACAAATCAGGAGCAGAAGGAGAGAGAGCATGTCCAAGGAACTCAGGACCACAAGGGGTGCACCCACACACTGAGACAATGGAGATGTTCTTTCGGGAACTCACCAAGGCCAGCTGGACTGGGTGTGAAAAAGCATGGGATCAACCGGTCTCGCTGAACATAGCGGATTTAATTTTTCTTTCCTCCTGTCGCCTAGTCCCCCCTCCTCTTCCGTTTCCTTTTCATCTTCCTTTTTTACTTCTTCTACTTCTCCTCTTCCTCCTTCTTTTTTATCTTTTTCTGCCTATGTAACTTTTTATAAAGTAGCACAGACTAGTTCGAAATTTACTCACTAAAAGCCAAACAAAAATGGCCTTGAACTTTTGATCTTTCTGTGTCCAACTCCAGAATATATGACCCATATTCTTTCTAGTTTTTGTGGTGCTAAGGATCAAATTCATGAAAGATATGTAAAGACACAACCAACTGACCCTCTTCTCTGACTCCGAAGCCTAATTATTCTCCCTTGAATTACTGTGCTTCAAGGTACCAGGCCACCAAATTTTACAGAGCTTTCCCTGTTTCCACATGACTTTGAATGCTAGATGGGGTTTAATAAGTTATCAGTCATTACTAAATGGTGTGATGTCTTTAATTGAATGTCTACATGACAATAAGTTACTCAATATGTCTGAGAAAATCCTTCAAAAAGCAAGATTCCAGAAAATAAACAGAAAGAGAAATTTGTACATCAACAGCTCATTTGTAGGCAGATCATTTCAAAAAATAAAAAGACCTCATCTCTGTAATTCCTGAAGGACCTCATTATTCATGAGAATTTCACTTCAAGAAAAGAAGCTTTGCCCCCAAATGTGAGTTTTTCTCAGTTTGTACAAATTTACTTACTCCCAATCTACAATCTACCCATGATGGCCACTTTCTCCTTCACTTCCTGTCTCCCATCAGTCTACTCACTGCTCAAGAATATCAACACGAGAAACATCAGTTTGGCTTCAAGCAAATCTTAACCTGATTCTTGAATTAATTTGTTATTGTTGTATAACTTAGGCTCACTTGAGATTGAAATGTAACCTAGACTGTCCTCAGACTCATTTTCTGGCTTCCTGATTCATGGTAGTTTTCTTAAATATACCATTGAACAAAATGCCAACCCTTCCAGCAAATGTTATCTGTCAGTAGCTCCATAGAAAAGGATATGACATCAAAGACATGCCCTCTACCTATGATGGTATTTTGGATGGCCCAGTCCTGTACTAGTATCTATTTTTTTTTTTTTTAATTTTCGAGACAGGGTTTCTCCGTAGCTTTTGGTTCCTGTCCTGGAACTAGCCTTTGGAGACCAGACTGGCCTCAAACTCACAGAAATCCGCCTGCCTCTGCCTCCCAATTGCTGGGATTAAAGGCGTGCGCTACCACCACCTGGCCTAGTATCTATTACTCCTTTGTATTCATGATTGCAACAGCAAAGTCATATCTGTATGGTAGCACTGAACTGAATTTCTCCCCAGCCTTAGGCTCTTACATTCATTCTACACATCATATAAAATATCCTGTGGGGGAGAAAAGATGTAATATAGATGCTCCACTAAGGGCTTAACTGTTAACAGCTGACAGGATCATTGGGTATTGAAAGATCTGCATAAATAAATTTACTTGAATACTTGATAAACCAATGAAATTCTCCATTAAAAATAGAGGATGTTTTATAAGATGAACTTTTGTTCTTTGAAGAGAAAATATGAGCTAAGATTCAACTACTCCTGTCATCATACTCCCAGAGAAGCTTTCAGAATGTGAGACTTCATTGGACACCAGATACCATATCTATGAGTCTTTTTTTCTAATCATGTATGCTGGTAAGTATGTTTTCTTCTTGTGTAGGAGCTGATACTACATGTAAGCTACAAAAATCTCTGGGCTCATATACATATCCAAGTTGATATAGGTATTGTTGTCATGAACAATGTGATTTGCTAGCTAGAATCTTACATAAGAACAATACATTTCAGCTTTGCACCCCTCAGTCACTCTGATTAATAGAATAATTAGGAGAGTGGAAGGTATGACTCCAAATGTAGAAACCAACTCTCCGAGGGATGCTTGTAAAATCAGGGTAATATGGCATCTCTTGACCTTATGCTAAAATTCTTTGGTTGCTGGATATTCCCCAAATCTAAACCTCATAATGACAGTGAAAACAAGAGACAGCTGCAGTAACTGGCTGTCATTTTAAAAGAGAGGACATTCCAAGAAATTCATCTTTGTGCCTGTGTACAGTTATAAGGGGCAAAACTGGAGCCATATAGAAAGAACTTGGCAGCTCACAGCCACATCTCTCAAGGAGGTGTATTTAACTAAAAGAAAGATGTTTGGTGGTCTGGCTGCATCACAAACTATATCTCTTAAATCTCTTCAGTGAATTCTAACTTCTTTGTGACACAAGTAGCACTAATCTTTGGGTACAGAAAGAAATATTTAGTTCACATAACTGACAAATTGAATTACATGGAGATCCAGGGTGCTTCGATTCAGCCTGAGCTAGCATAGGATTTTTATGTAAATAAAGAGAACAATTTTGCCTCGGGATGAACTCATGATTCTTCTGTTCTACCTATAAGTGCTAAGATTTAAATGTTGGGTTAAAAATAATCCCACCATACTTCCTCTATAATATGTCCATTTAATATGCCATACATTCCTGAAGTGTTATAAAATTTGTGATCACATATATAGGTCATAATCTATAAATAATTAGTAACACTTTGTTTATATTTTCAAGGCCTTAACTTATTTATGAAATCTTAGTGTCAAGTGTTTTATGCAAAACATTCAAGGTTTTATATGGACTTTTGCCCTGTTTCTCAACTGAGATCCAAAAACTTTTCAAACTTTTTTATTGCATTATAACAATAGATAAAGTATAAAAAGTCCATAAACTTAAAAAATATCAATAATTTATTCTTCTGCCTTCAATGCAATATCACTGTAAAAAAACACTAAGTAGATACTTATTACCTATAAGATTCAATAAAAGTTATGTCTGTGAAGTTGTTCAATAGACTTTGGATAGATTCAGTTCTTATAACCTATAAAATGTATGAGTGCAACATTCTGAAATAGAGATGGATGAAGCATAATTACTACAATTCTTCATCAGTCTCTCTATACATGTATCCTTCAGTAGCCTGACGCAACACATCACAGTGCATTATGGCAGTGGTTAACCTGTCACAAGCCCTTTTTAGTGGTTGTAGCCTAAGACTATCAGAAAACACAGATATTTCTATTTTAATTCATATTAGTAACAAAATTAGAGTTGAGAAGAAACAATGGAAGTAATTTATGGTCGGGGGTCAACACAACACGCAGAGCTGAGTTAAATAAAGTGTTGCAGCTTTAGGAAAGTTGAGAAGCACTGTCCAAACCTCAGTGGGCTTCTTGGCAGGGATCCTCAGCTACAGAAAGTGACACAAATGCAGCTGAGCTCTGCACACTCTGGACAGATATCTGAGCTTGGGGGAGAGAACAGAAATGGATGCTAAGCTTCTCTTGTTGTTTGCTGTTTACGTGTTAGGGAAATATATAGAAATATATTTATTCATGTAACTTGGTACGTAGCCTTGTGTTCTGTTTCACTGGAACTGGCAAGTCGCCAATCAGTATGTACTAACACTGATTCAAGCCCTGAAGTTGTATAAACCACACACTTTCAATGGCAACACCAGGTAGTGTATGCCACACAAATGGGATAAATCTCACAAGACTCCACCCCTAGATTAATGGCTGCGAAGAAGAATGGGAGAATGGGTCTTCTCCAGGATTGAACTCCTTAATCAGTTATCCAATCCTAAACCATCAGCCTTAAACACATAGGCATGAACAATAATAAATGGATGTGAGAGAGTGGGAGGAAGGGAGGAAGGGACGGAGGGAGAGAAGGGGGGAGGGAGAGAACTGTAATGCAAAAGTAACAATTAAACAGGTCATGAATATAAGAGTGAATTGGGGGGACATTTAAAGAAATGAAGGAAAGAAAGGGTGAAATAGAATGACAAAAATTCAAAATAGATTTATTTTTTAATTTTCAATTTCACTATTTAATCTAACAAGGTAACTATAGAACAACTATAGGTTTGATTTTTTTCTTTGTTGGGACCCACCAACCAGCTCCCCACCCCCCAAAAACTTCGAAGCTTATTCTTACCTATGAATGTCCAGTCTTTGCTGCCTTGTTTCTAGCCAATTTTTGTAAATTAACTTAAACTATAACTGCATTTTGTTTTTGGGTTTTTAGCTTTTTTTATTCATTCTATATATCTTTCTTTTCTTCTTTGTGGTTGGCTGTGTGTTTTGGTGGCTGGCCCCTAGTGTCCTCCTCACCTCCTTTTCTCGATTCTTGCTCTTCCCTTTGCTGTAATCTAGATTTTCTTCTCCTATTTATTCTCTCTGCCTGGCAGCCTAACCTATTTCTCTCCCTTGCCCAGCAATTGACCACTGAGCTCTTTACTAGACAATTCAACTGTTATTAGACAAAGCAACAGTTTTACAGCAACCTCCACATAGCTAGAAGACAGGCACACCTCATCTGTCCTTTTTTTTCAGTGTGAATGCTTGGGGTTAAACTCAGTTCCCCATGTTTATGGGGTAAAACTTACATAGCCCCTATATGTTTTACTTATTCTAGAGGAATCCCAGAGGCTTTTGTACTTTTTGTTTATTCTGCTCTAAAGTGCTCAAATACTTCCATTAGAATGCATCATGCTTTCAGCTTGACATCACGTCCCCGTGCTTGTATTTCCCTTGAAGCCAGACTTGCCTTCTGAATTGTTCCTGGAGGTGATCTTGCTTCTACTAGAAAAATTTCACAGCAGAACATCTTCCCTTGTTGAATTGCACATTCCTTAGCAGCCTGTGGGGATGATGTCAGGATAATATATTAGGCTATTTCATATTATCACCTTGGGAGTTTTGAGATTCTTTTGGTATTTTTCTTACAAATCAGCAGTTAATATGAGGAATTTCACAAACAGCAAGGTTTATTTCTCTCTTTTTCTTTCTGAAATCAATTCAAAATTAATTTTAGAAAATTATTAATCTGGGTGTAGAGTCTTTAATGAGTAAATAATGAACTATTTCTAACTGTAGGAAAATCAAAACCAAACTATAGGAAAAACTGTAGGAAAAAATTAACTACAGGAAAATATGAATACATTGCCGCTCAAAAATCATAGCACACTGAAACTGGACAAAAGCTTTGTAGTCTTTTTGTCTTCAAATTTGTTTCATTTTGAGTTGACTTTCACACCCTCATTCTCAATCGTTGTGTTGAAGGCCTATCCCCTAGTACTTCTATTTCTAAATTTGTTTTTCAAATGTGATCTTTGAAAATTTTAATAAAGCTAAAATGAGTTCATTACTTTGGGCCCTAATTCAATATGGCTGGTTTGTATATAAGGTTAGAAAAGGGTAGGGGAACTGGGACTGAGCAGACAAACATGTAGAGTACCTCGGGGAAAAAACAAGCAAGCATCGTAAAGATGGAGTCAGATGTTGGGATTACTCTGTCTCCAAGAAAAACAGACACTTGGGGCTACAGGAAGCTACAAGAGGTAGAAAGGTCCCTAAACTGAACTTCAGAGTGTACCCAATAGGTTACTTTAACTAACCAGTAGGGAGCATTTTAAAAGGACAGCCACAAGAATGCTATTTAGTGACTACTTCTGTGAACATAGAGAAATCATGATAGAAGGAAGAGGCAAGAATCAGGGGAATTATTTATATCAAATATTACCACACAATTGCTCATCTATGCTTTTTTCCTGGGTGTGTGCTCTTCTCCTAAAATAGTTTATGGATGCATGGTAACTGCACATGGTTCTTTGTGTATGTTTCTCTCTGCCTTGGAGAATCAAGCAGTTATAGGTAGAAAATATTAAAAGAAAATTGTGCCAGTACAGAAAGCATACATCAGTTTTTGCTTGTAATTATTATGTATGTGAATTCCGTATGAAAATTATTTATATATTAATTGCATTTTATTTTAGTATCTATTATAATAGTCATCCACAGTATAAAAGAAGATAGTCATGGTAATAAGCAAATAATGATTAATCTTAACTAATGGACTTGATCATTCATGATTTCTTTATGCCTGAAAGATCCTGAAACAAATTCTTTTTGTTATTTTTCAGACAGGATTTCTTTGTATTACCTTGACTGTCCTGATACTAGATCCATAGACCAGGCTGGTCTCACACTCAGAGATCCATCTGCCTCTGCCTCTGCAGTGACAGGATTAATATCATGTGCCAACACCATCCAGCCTGAAATAATTCCTTAATGGACACTAAAGTATAATCATACATCCCTGTCACATTGCAAAATCCTTGCTACAACACCAATAATTATATTGACCAAAGTACCACGACCATGAAACCTCTAAGGAAAATCTCAGTTTGATGTGTTTCTGGTTGGTCTTTCATGTCAATTGAAAAAGGAAAAAGAAAAGCAATGCATAATACAATGTCACAATTATTGTGGCTTTTCATGTGATTAAAATATGTACTCTGATCTTCTCCTCAGTAGGCCATAAACACAAATGAACACACATAGACACAGACATCATAGAATATGGAACTACATGGGTGTGATATTTTTTAACCCGATGAAGTGTTATATCCCTGGAAAAAAATAATAGAGGGCTAATTTGTAGACAATAGGAAGAATCATAATTTCTTGCCGGAAACCAAAATACAGTGAAAGATTTGTAAGAAACTAGATAGTCCTTCCCTGCAAAACAGTAACTTCCAGAAACTTCTGAAGAGAAACTGCTTGTTGATTGCATGCACATTTTTAAAGAAATAAATAAGCAAATAGAATTTATTATTTTATTTCCTCTTTCCTAATAGAAATATGATACTGCCACTTATTTGCATAAAAGATGCATAAAAGAAAAAACCCTCTTATTTTGCACACTCATTCTGTTACAATCCTATCTCATGTCTATTTCTTGAAGGAGTTGAGTTGTTCATTTTCTTTTCTTTTCTTTCCCATGAACTACTTATCAATTTTATTTCAAGTGTTCATTGACTGATGAACATTCTGTTCCTATATTTTACTATCAGCATTCTGCATGAATTCAAATAATAACAGGCAAGATATACACAGAATATACCCCGAAACATCTGTGTTTATTATTGCTTTATTTTCATTATAAGGCTTTCATAAGTAAGTCTTCTTTTGTTTCTGTCTTAATAAAAATGCTAGTGTTTTCTGGTTTTCCAGGTTATAGGATGAGCAAGAGAACACTTTAAAAGATCATAATATTTAAAATTGGTATTGCTACATTACATTATGAGAAGAGAGAATTTTGTTCTTGTCTTATCTTGGGCTCTGTACTTTTATTTGGTTTTCAGTGGGTTAGGATACAGCCTAGGTCTTGGCAATAAGAATCCCAAAGCAAGTGCTAAAACCCAAATGTTGCACAGGAAAGTGCTGGTGCTCTCAGATCCACAAATGGCAGCCAGTCACATGAGGGAATAGACCTTTGGGACTCTCTGTGGCTGCCAGCTCCACTTGGAGGATTCCTGTGGTCAGAGGGGAGAGCTAGACTTCACTCTCAGAAGCAGCTGTTATCAACACAGAGCAGCCAAATGCAATCCTTTCCAGCCAAATCCCTTATCAGGGATTTCCTTTCAATCCAATAATACGTTCTATTCCAAAATTTCAAATGGCATGGCACTTCTCAATGTTGATAGCATGCCATTCCTTTTCTTCGAAGTCAAAAGCTCTCTGGGTTTGCCAAGAAGTCCTTGGAGAAAAGTAAAATTGCTTCATGTGTTTTCATGGCTTTTATATTTGCTCACATTTTGAGTGCTCAGTCTTAAGAGTAGGGATGATGACTTATTACAGTGAAATGACCCTCCCCTGGGCTTTCTATAATTGACTATAAACTTCAATCAATAAGAATAAATTATTCATTAGTGCCTTATCCCCACATTTTCTGCTATGATTCTGATGTATCTTTTTAAAATATCAGTTTTAATGTTTGACATGATACATGTTTTTATGGTTAATTTATTTCTTTTTAGAGTCCAGTTCTACAAAGTGTGTCATACACTATCATAGTTAACTGAGAGATGGTACTTTATGAACATATGCTGAGCTAAGCATCAGAAAAGTATTTCTAAAAGAATAACACGTTCATTTTATTCTGAGAAACCAACTTAAACCATCACGGGCAGATTTGTTGAGTTTCTATAAACTTTACATTTGCTTGTGAAGAAAAGTGTAGATCTTTCTAGAACAGGGCGTGCATGTTTAAAAGTGACTTTTGGGAAAGTTGAAGCAAAAATTGGAGTGAGCAATACATTTGGTGTGTTGTTCTGAATTTCTGAAAGTGATTTAATCTTCTTTGGGCTTAAAAGAAATGCTTAATTGTAGAAACAATAGCTGTGTCTTTAATAGGACACAGTAAAAGTAAATATTGCCTATTTATATGTCAGGAAATATTGAAAAGTAAGATCTCTTCAGGATAAAAAGATAAAATTTAGAATTAATTACACCGGGGAGAAAACAAACTGATCTATATAACATCTCTGTCAATGATCTTAAATGGTTTGGCAGTTTTCTAAAAATATTTACTATTCTTTATTCATTTATTAATTGATATATCTGAAAAAAAAACACAAATTAAAGGAAACACCTAAAGAATGGAAGCTTTAATGAAAGAAGGAATGAAATGCTGGCATTAGAAAAGTGAGTCACATTTTGTATGTTTTGCATTTCATAAATGTTTTATACTTCTTATAGCAATATCATTATTTTCTTTAAGAAAGGTGGCTATTTTGTGGCATTATTGACAAATATACAGCTTTTTTCATAGTTAATAGAGCAATATATAAACACCTTCAAATGTGATAGCTATGAATAAACAAATTTTTATTTGCATTGATTTGGAAATACTAAAAACTGGGAAGTGCAGAAATATCCATACAAAACCAATTGTATCCATGTAATAAATATACATTGTATATTTAAGATCTGCATATTTTTTTAACTTTTACTAACTTATTTTATATATCACATGCTGTGTCTTCCCATATTTGTGTATGTGGGATACCCACATATGTTGAATTCAGAACAACTTTAGAAAGTCAGTTTTTTCCTCTATGGTTTGTCAGCCTCGGTGGCAAGTGTCTTTACCTGATAAGCCATCTTTCCACCATGGAAATATAATTTATTATCATTACATTTTACTAAACTTACAAGCTAAATGTCACAACACCCATAGAATGGATTTTTACTATGCCTAAAGATATTTAGAGTTCAATAATGCTCTTCTATCTCTAGTCAATTACATTAAAAAGTACAATTAAATTTACAGCATGATGCTCTGAGAGACCCTAGCGGGTCGTGCATACAAGAAAGGCTTTGGTAACTTTCTTTATTTTACTACCTGAATTACTTGGTAAGACTCTACTGCTGAAGACACAACACTCATTTATTTTGAAAGTATAGAAAAATCAAGTTGGTACTGATCTGGAGGCTTCTTCCAGGCTGGCTAGGGATCATAGTACATAGTGTGCTATAATGGATGGCAGGAAGAAAAGATTTTGACAGTATGACTCAGATGTGAAACCTACAAACTACAGTTCCAAACTGCCAAGCAAGATGTTCTCAGTGGTACAAATAGTGGCATGGCTATTATGAGGTAACAGCCACTCTGTGATTGAATCTGAGCCCTTCTCAGCAACAGGGAATTCGTGCTTTGTCCTATAAACCCCGTTATAACCCATGGCTTAGGCATTAGGGGAAAACTTACTAAAGTTGTTTAGCTAAATTACCATGGTGCTAAGGTGCTTTATAAATAGTTTATGTCATAATTAAATACTACTGCCAACTTTAATCAGTGAAGTTTCTCTCTGCTGTGAATGGCAATGAATACAAACACCCCTAGTTGCCCAAAGTACTAAGTATAAGTGATGGTTGAATGCTAAGCCATAAACAAGACATTTTATCACTCTCCCTAATGCTCAGAATAATTGCTAAAGAAGTAAGAAGATGAGGAATGCTAACACTATTAGAAGGGCTATGGAAGGTTTTCGGGGTGTAGAACAGCTAATTCAGTTATGATCACCCAACAGCTCTGACACCCAACAAAGAATCTCTAGAAGATTGAACCTATCAACAGTCATTCGTGGACTAGGGAGGAGCTAACAGGTTCCTTCTCTTTCCCACTGAACTACGCTGAAAAATTCTTGGTAGTACTTCTATCCACTGATGTACTTGTACCATCATGCTCCAATGAACAGTTTCAAACGCACAGTTACAAAAATGATAATTTTTCAACTCAGTGGATTAAGCTCAGATGTCAATGTGAAAACGGCACTTGTGACAAGGAAAGCATGGGGTTAGGGAAGAACAATAAATCACAGAGAGTAGAAGATATAGTAGTCAGAACACACCTCATTTCTTACGTATACATACAAATTCTGTTCAAGTTATTCTAAAAACATCATGATATGGGGTAAGGCTCAGTGGCTAAAATGAATGCTGCATAAGGTTATGGACCTGAGTTCAAGTCCCCAGATCCCATTTAAAGGCTGAGTGTAACAATCAATAATCACCTTTCAACTCAGTCTCGGATCTGACAGTGGTGGTAAGGGCTGGAAGAGAGAGCTGGATCCCTGGAGTTTGCTGGCCAGCCAGCCAACCTGCAACAAGTTCAATGAAAGATATTGTCTGACCCAGGTTTTCGGGAAAATTGCTACAAAAGAATAGTGTCCTCCGTTGTCATTATAAACCTACATCATCTGTGATTGCCTGGAAAAGGCATGCATAACATCAAGCTAATTAACATTCAAACGCAGATAAAGGAGTTCTTCATTAGGTTCCTTCCCAGCAGAAAAGCTTTTGGCAGTTGATGCCAACTAAAAAAAGTAGGATCAGTTTCTTCTGGGGTGTGACCTACCATAGGTTGATCATGCACCAGCAGATAGATTCATATTCATGATAATTTTATAAAACTACTCTTGGATTCATTTAGTTACTTAAATAAAAGAACACACAGTTGGATAGGGTATATTGAAGAGAGAATTTGGAAGAGTTAGAGAGGATTGTGAAGCGTAGACATAATCAGAACACATTGTACGCATTTATGAAATTCTCAAAGAATGGAAATATAGGGCAAACAAATAAAATAACCAGCAAATGCTGAACATATACATCAAATGATGGGATAAAAGAAATGTTGATGTCTTTAATGAGTACTTTTTGTGATGTAGAGCTGTATCAAATTGTGAAAGACAAAATAAAGTAAAATAAATGAATGTTTGAAAGATTAGAGAAGCATTTGAGAAAGATATCTTTATATAATACTTGAAACAAACTCCGCTCTTCTGTTTTATGATGTGTTCTTTCAAGTATTATATTACTAAGAAGTTTATTGCAGTGTTAAATAATTATTATTGTCTATGCATTTTGCAATTCTTTCATCAATCCAGAATTTTTTGGTTGAACACAGTGCTCTAATACTAGAATATAAAGTGAAAAAAAAATAAAAACAAGACTTTTTCTGAATCCAGGGCAGCATTGCTGCACCAAATCATTAGTTACAGCCCAAAAGTCATCTCTCGTCAAACAACAGATATAAGAATGACCACTTCTAGTGTAAAAATTTGTACCAAATAACATCCCAGATAGGACATGGGAATATATAAGCCTAAGGCAGCACACACTGACAACTGAATTTCTGAACAAAAACAAGTGATGCTGCTGTTACTTTCATTTTCTTGAAAATATAAGGAAGAGACTGAACAACCACATTTCTTTCAAACTTTCGAGACTACATGGAAGCATACTATCCGAATCAATATCCAACTTTGTTATGTGTCTTTTACAATCAGAGTTATGCCAAAAATATTTCTTAAAGCAATTTGGACAGTTTAGTTTCTCAGTATGTAATACTCTGGTTACTGAGTATTCACCCAAATCCTACATTCTTGTTTGCCTACTGGGAATAATATCAACTTTTATGTGGCAGTTTATCACATTTGATTTGGATAGAACAATGAAGAACATTTCTCAGAGAAACAGAACATGTCAGTAGGCACAGCTGTCTTCTCTCGGCTGAAACAAGTGGTCCTGGCATATGTATGTATTCTTCAGAACCCTGTAACGTGTTACATAAGATTTTTCTTCTTAGCCTAAATGAAAAACAGAATTTTCTCTGAAGTCCTTTAATTACTAGGAAGAGTGACTGGTCTTCTGAGACATAAAATGGAATGGTTAAGCTGTCAAGTATTTATTGACAAAGTTCATGCAGAGTGGTGAACAACAAGATTTTATTTCATCAGCCGCCCCTGTCTGGGGTCTACATGTGTATTGACTCTGAGAATGCAATGTGGTTTTCCTCCCTAAGAATCAAAGCTGTCCTCATTTTCCCTCAATATTTAAATACATCTTCAAGCAAACTCAAAAGTTTAAGAGACTTTTATTTGTGCGTACATAGAATTTTTTGAATAATTATACACACCTAGTCCATTTTTCTCTGGAGATAGGTACAATGTATAAGATAGAAACAAAACAAAAATAAGCAAGCAGCACCAAACATATCCAAAGGGAGAGAAATTACAGCAATTACAAAGATGGGTTGTCTTTGGTGTCTTAAAATATAGTCTCCAGATTTCAGCGTGCTTTGGATTTTAGATTGTAAGCATATTATGAAAATGAGATCTCTTATAGGAATCCCTCTTTATGTTTCATTCACATCCTTTCCATAGCTTAAAAGTTTACACACTATTTTAATGAACCTGAACTTTGTGATCTGCCACATAGAGTCAGTTACAGAATTTTCCACATGTCTTCATGCTGAAGTTCAGATTCAGATTTTCAACATTTATAACTTAGGTTTCAGAATTAGGAGTTACTCCAGTAATATAAGATGTCCAAAGAATAGTCATTTTTGTAAAACTGTATTTGATAAAAGTCTCTGTTTCAAAACTGTTCACAATTATAAACATAACTTGCTGCATCTACTATGAAAATCAACATGGAAAATCTTTTAAATATTAAGGATAAGTCTCCCATCTGACACAGCTATACTACAAACTGAAACAACTTGATAATATACTCCACAGATACTTGCTCAGAAATGTTCATTGACACCTTGTTCATGGTAGGCAGGAAGTTCAAAAACCCAAACGTCTTTCAGTTCCAAAGGTGGATAGTTAAATTTCGGGCGGTGGTGGCGCACGCCTTTAATCCCAGCACTCGGGAGGCAGAGGCAGGCGGATCTCTGTGAGTTCGAGACCAGCCTGGTCTACAAGAGCTAGTTCCAGGACAGGCTCCAAAACCACAGAGAAACCCTGTCTTGAAAAACAAAAAAAAAAAAAAAATTTGAATAGATACAATGGCACACTCTTCATTTACAAAAAAAAATAAAACCATAAATTTTGCTAGCAAATAAGTAGAATTAGGAAGGCTTGTATTTGATGAGGTAACGTGAATTCGGAAATACGAACACTGCATGTTCTTTCTCATCCAGAGCTCCTCACTCCAAATCATGAGAAGTGAATGTGTAACATGAAGTAAACACAGAAATCAGGAAAGAATCAGGGGTTTAGTGAGAGCAGGTGAGACATCAGCTAGAAAAAATCCTGAAATAGACTGGTAGTTGATCCTCAGACCCCACCCCTTTCTGAGAAGATTTGCCAGTGGATAGTGGGTGAAGGAAAGCAAACATACATTTGTGAGGATGGTTGTGGCCAGTAAAGCATTTCTCATGTTCCAGTGAATAGTCTCACAGTTATGCATGTAACAGCAGCTGTAACCTAATTTAGCTATCAAAATAAATAGATAGATAGATAGATACATACATACATACATACATACATACATTCATACAGAGATAGATAGATAGATGATAGATAGATAGATAGATGATAGATAGATAGATAGATAGATAGATAGATAGATAGATAGATAGATAGATAGATAGAGCTAGGGAGAACAAAAACAATTGGGAAGGGCATGATGTCAGTTATAGACAATACAAGCATTTTGAGGGAAATAGACAGTAGATATTATCATAATTAATTATAATGTTTTTTCAAAATAAAAAAAAATATAAAGTAATGGAATGAGATTTAGATTCAGCCCAGTTACAGAATATGATAATATAAATATCAAAATGTCAATGAATAGTGTCATTATTGAAAAAAAAATAAATATTTCAGCAATATGTTTAATAGCAAATAATCTTGATTATTCCAAAACTAAACTGGAAAATTAATTACCAATACAAGATCCTAGAAAGTGTATCTCTGAGATAAACATGCAGAGTTAACACACACACACACACACACACACACACACACACATATGGTTCCACTTCATATCTATGGGAGGAAATACAGGAACATTGAAGCATTCAGTGTGACACATAACAGAACTAATCAAGTGGAGGTCCCAGCCCCCTGTCTTTTACCTTTGTAAGATCTGCTGGATTAAGTTTCCAGCTTCCAGCACACACAATGGACCTCACATCTCGCTTCTTGGGTGGATAAATAGCATCTGCCAGACTCTGCTTTCTTTCTACCTGCATTCTGTTTAATTTTCTCACCTACCTATAGTCTACCCTGTTATAGGCCAAAGCAACTTCTTTATTAACCAATGGTAACAAAATATATACACAGCATACTGAAAAGAAATCCCGTATCAAACCTTTTGTTTTCTGGATAATGTATTATATAGTTGCTTTTTAATATACATTGGGATTTGATTATAAGGAATCCATGAACATACAAAACTCCATGCATGCTGATAACAATTTTTAGAGTAGTAATCATATATGTACATATGCATGCATGTGTTTTTTTTCATTCTTTAGACCATCTTTAGGTTACTTATAATGCCTAAGTGATTCATATGAACTTATATTATGGTGTGGGGAACAACTGATTAAGGCAAAAATAATCTGTTCATTATAACCGAAAAAAAAAACAATACAGCAGCAGCAATGAGAATTTTTCCCAATATTTTCTCAATCCAAATTTGGCTGGTTTGCTCTCCGAATATAACTTATGAATATAGAAGCCAGATTGTATAAATATGAAGTAAATTTACATTTAAAGCAGGTTTGGAAAATAGTTTTTAGTTTATGCCTTTCTAACCTGTCAGTTTGTTCTTGATTATTTCTTAGCTGATATATTCTGGTGATTTTAAGTTTTTAGTCAATAATGACTCTAACATTTATGTTTCTTGAATGGAAAACAAGAGATACTAGTTTTTTGTCTTGATTTAATACATGGCAAGACAAGAAGGAAAAGATAAGAGGGAAGGTATTTCAAGGAAAATATGTTTTATGCCCATGGGACCATAAGGGCCATAATCACATGCCCACAATTGCACTTAAAGTTCCTAAAATGTATTCAACCATAATAGTATAATGTGTATTGGAAAATATACTTTACATTTTTAACGAAATCTTAATCTTTTAAATAATGCAACCGGAAGAAAAATAAAAGAAATTTGAATCTATTCCTAAGTATAACTAAGACTATTTTAAGGTATAAATAATGAGACTTTCTCTATTCTTGGTCCAAATAGTGAAATAAGAGGATATCTTATGCAATCTAATTATTCACTTGCAATTTACATCAACTTAAAGACATTAACTCAAAACAAGAATTAGTTCCATAAACTGCTGATAATACAAAAATGACTCAATCATTCATTCAGGTTCTGGAAGCTTATGTTTACGGTCTGAGATTCTCTTGGTGAACATTAAAGAAAATATCTTTGAGATGTATGAAGCCAAGGTCAACAAGATGACAGTTTGATTATGTTTGAAAGGGGGAATAATTGAAACAGGAGAGATTCCATGGTTTGTGGACAGCTTCTTCTCTTTCATAATTACGGGGTATACACACACACACACACACACACACACATACATGCACACATATACAAGTAAGCACCCCCATACACAAAGCAAACAGGCTCTACTCTTAATACATTTAAGCAAAGAAAATGAGAGGTGGCAAAATAAAAGATAAATAGCTTAGATATTTTCTCCTTCTAAATCTGGGCTGGTTTCTTGCAACAGTAAAGACAGCATGCACTTGGCTGTCTATAAACTTATCAGTAACTGTTCCCTAGGGGTGCTTTGTTTGGCTCTGCATTTTCTCTCTCTCTGATGGTCCTGACTTTAGAATGTGTTCCAGATTGAATTTATTTTGAATATTCTCCCTGTTGTATTAATTTGAGATGAAAGTTAACTATAATTAACTGCTGAATATAAGAAATGAACTTTTAAATTTGACTTCTAAAAAGCCTATTGATACTAAATATATAAGCTCCAATATTATGTTCTATCCTGAACACACCTTGCCTCCTACCTTCTCAAACTGAATAAGGAAGAAACTGTTCAAACTTTTTTTTTGAATAGATGTTTGATGGCTCACTACTGTAATCATTACAATTCTCACACTCAGAAGGCTGAGGAAGAAGGGTAACTTGGAATCAGTCCATGTCCCGAAACATCCAGGCAATACAACTTTGCTCAGTCTCAAAAAGTAAACAAGCAAACAAGCAGAAAGTTTACAAAAACAAACAACAGAAGGTCTTTCTTTTTCCAAAAGCATGTTGTGATTCCTCACACAGACATAACTTGTTTAACAGGACCTCACACCAAGGCTCAAGTTCTGTAAGCAAGGATACCCAGAGAGAAATATATGTGTTGAAAGAAAAAAAAAAAGCGCAAGCATGCCACCTATTTCCCAGGGAGAAATGCACGTACATGCTGTAAATGGAGTCAAGCTAGTTGCTGAAACTGAGCATCAGGCATAGGACATTTTCAATTGACTTGATTTGCAGTTTGGTTCAAGAAAATCTAAAAGGAATTCAAAGGAAAACTATTTATTCTGTACAATCCTTTAGCACTTAGCTTTCTTATTCAGGGGGTGGAGTGGGGTGGGGTGGGTACCACTACTCATCCTTTAAGGAACAGCGAGGTCAGTAGCAACATTATCTTGGTAAAAACCCTATATCCTTTTCAATGCTACTTTTTCCCCCCATTGTTAAGTGGTTATATTTGACAGAAATATGATCAAAATGCTGGTAAATTTAGAACTTATATTTGGCACTAAATTGTATGTGTTTACATGCATGAGTATGTACGTTTGTATATATGCATGTCCATGTGTCTGAGATTGTGTGCATGTGTATGTGAGAGTGGATACACTTGGGTGTTCACACATGTGGAAGACATAGGACATTTTCTATCTTTCTTTGAGACTAGGCTTCTTTAAGTCCTGGAATTTACCAGCGAAGCAAAAGTGGCTGGCCAGCAAGCCCTCAGAAATCTGCCCATTCCTGCTTCCTCATCACTGGGATCATGCGCCTCAGCACCACACTCGTTCTCAATGTGTCTTCTTTTGATGGAATTTATGTTTACGGACTCAGCTAATCTCCTCACCTCTGAAAGCAAGCTTTTAAACTTGGATATATTCTGTGTGGAATTCTCTTAGATATTTCAAGATGCATTTTACAATTGGAAAAATTAAAGCCTCTCCTAGGTTTGTTGTGCTTTCCAACTACAGGACCCAGTGGACTTTAAACTCATTGGCATGCACATAAAACCTTCTCTTAAGAATGCAAATTTATGCATGCCCATGTGAGCATGTGCACATCTTGAAATCGGTCTTGTTCTTCTGATTGCTCCTTTATTAACCAAAGGGAAAAAATTAACATGCTCAGATCCTTGTAAGGGACCCACTGTAAACGTTCTTTGCATTCAGCTGTGAAAAGACAACTTTGCTTTATTACCACATTCAGCCAGTCTTCAACTGACCCGACAAATCTACTTCCTTTTTTCATCTTGGCTGCTTCAAAACAACATTTCTTCAGTAGATGGCACACCAGAGGGGACTTGGCAACACCTGTCTTTATTTAACAAACTGATACCTCGCAGTTATCTTGTCTTCGGCATAAATGTATTTGAAGGAGGTTAATGGTGCCCAGTAGCACTGTTATAATTAAGATCTTGCCAATGTTTTATAACAAATTGTAGGTTTCTACACACAATCAAAAAATGGTTTATGAATAGTTTAAAAAGTAGCACATGAGAAAAAATTTTAAAGGTACCATCACTAAATGTGCATATAGAGCACACACACACACACACACACACACACACACACATGATCCAAGTTTGGCTATAAGACTAATTACCTGGGATGATGCTGGTTATCTTAAAGTATATATAAAATAAACAAATTCCTGGATAAATATTTGTATTGAGTCAAGATATCAGAGATACCAGTCTCAGAATGGAGAGGGTATGGTGATGTAGAATAGTTCAGACCATGGTTATCCAAGATGCGGGTGTGTGTAACAGGATTAATAAAAACTCAGAGACAGATATTGGACTTTAGCCTGAAGATCAGAAAAGCGAAGCAGTTATCCACTAGAGAGATCTTTTGCCTCTATCAAATCTTCAGACCAAAGGAATAAGATCCTGCCTCCATGAATCACTGTGTTAATGTCTGTCTCCTCCCTTTTATAATCATCTCTCCACCCAGCCATATTGCTCCTATTTCCAACTCTCTAGTACTGGACTAAAGGCAAGTAATCCCAAATGTTGGGATCACCTTTTTGGTGAGCCGTTTTTCTTTTAAACAATTTCAATCTTGTGTATCTTGGGGTAGCTTTTAACTCACAGTGATCTGTCTGCCTCTGTCTCCCTAGTCCTGGGATTAAAGGTACCACTATAGGGATGGTACATAAAGGCTCTAAGTTGACTTTCTCCTTTTTGTCTTTTAGTTTTTTTCAGTCAGTGATGAGATGGTTCGACCCACATTTAAAGTGACTTTTTATCTATAGGTGTATTACTTAAGGCTAGCCCTTCAAAAAGATACTCTAAGACATTCTTACATATGCAGTCATAGAATTTGACAAACACCATGTGTTAAAGATATTGTCTTTTTATCCAATGTGTATTTCTGCTGTATTTATATAAAAATCACTAGGCATCCAAGGTGTGCATTTATGTCTGGGTTTTCTATTTGATTCCATTGTTCAATATGTCTGTTTTTTGTTTGTGTGATTGTGTGTGTGTATGTGTGTGTGTGTGCATGTGTGCGTGTCCCAATACCAGATTAATTTTATTATAACAGTTTAGCACAATTTGAAGACAGGGGTGCTGAAATATCCAGCAGTTACTTTATTATTCAGAATTATTTTAGCTATCTTTGGTATTTCCATATGCAGCTGAAAACTGTGCTTTTAAACTGTGTGAAAAATTGTATTGAAATTTTGGTGGGGATTGTACTGAGTTTGTAGAATATTTTTGGAAGGATACTCATTTTTACTTTGTTAGTCCTACTGATTTTGAGCAGGAGAGATCTTTCCATAATGAGATATCATCTTCAGTTTCTTTCTTCAGTGTCTCAAAATTCTTCTCATGTAAGTCTTTCACTTGCTTGGTTTGAGTTATCCAATGGTATTTTATATTATTTGAGGGTACTATGAAAGCTGTTTTCCTGATTTCTTTTTCAGTCCATTTGTCATTTGTATATAGAAGGATTACTGCTTTTGTTGTTATTGTTGTATTTTGTGTGTTGGGGGGGTATTTTGTATCCAGCTATTTTGTTGTGTTTTTACCTGTAGAAGTTTACTGGTAGAAGTTTCAGGGTCACTAATGTGTATTATTATATCATCTGCAATAAAGATACTTTGACTTTTTCACTTCTAATTTTCACCCCTTGATCTCCTTCCATTTTCTTTTTCCTTTAGCTAAAACTTCAGTACGATATTGATTAGATATGGAGAGAGTAGACAGCTTTATCTTTTTTCTGATTTTAGTGTAATTGAAGTGAGTTTCTCTCCATTTAAGTTGATGTTGGACTATCTTTTTTTTGACTGAGAATCTTCAAAATGATGAGTTGCTTTAGATTTCTTCTTCTCAATCTGTTGCTGAGGCTAGGAGAACTAGCCAAATCTTGTGTTACCACTAGATAGAACAGTGCTATCTTTTCCTTTTGTACTCATAGTATCAAGTTCATAGGCACTGAGATGAGCATGGGCTGCATTTTATTCTTTTGGATACCTGTTTTGTTTGTTGTGTTGCTTTTATAAGATTTTGTCTATCTTTATTTTATGCATATGAGTATTGTTCTGCATGTATGCTAACTTGTGGTGTGCATTCAGCCCACAGAAGCCAGGAAAAAAAACAAAGCAGAACCTTTGGAACAGTCATTATAATACTTATGAGCTGCTATGTGGGTGTTTGGAATAGAACTCAGGGACTATGCAAGAGCAGTGAGTGGTGAGCGAATGCTCTTAACTATTGAATTCTCTTTCAGCCTGGGTTTAATTGTGAAATTATGTTCATCCTCACTAATTTCCAAATCCCCCTTTTTAATGCTGATCTAACAAAAGAATAATAAGTCCAACAAGAGACAATGAAAACACACTTTTGCAAATGACTCTACCAAATCCTCTCTGTGTAATTGTCCTCTGTAATAAATCCTGTTTCTGCATTATCTCTAATGAGTCTCATTCAGTTTAGAATAGTAACTGATGCATAAATTCAGGGATTCTTCTTGATATCTCTCCTTAAATATTTATTCTCTCTTTTCTATAGCAAATGGATTTTTTAAAAGGTGTGTGACAATGGTTTTAATTCTAATTGTGATGATCTGCATTTGAAATGTTTTCAACCATTTTATAGAAAACAAAGTGAAAATTGTAGATAGGGAATATTAGAGGTGGAAACACAATTCTGTAAGACAATCATGTTTTGTTTAGGGCTGTGCAACTTTAGTCTTATCTTCCATTTAACATTATTTCATATATCTTTATTTTCTTTTTACTTTTACAATTCATTTTCCTACCAAGACTTTCCATAAAATAAGCATACACCAGCTATATTGCTCCAGGTACTTCACAAACTGCTGCAGTTTTATTGTAGACCAATTTCTGCTGGTGAATTATCCACGTAAATTGTTTCACTGCCCCATCACTTTCGTTCTCAATTGCTTCCTTCTTCAGCTAATCTTTATTATTTCCTGAAATTTATTTATGATGAATGTATACACAGGAACATTATGACTGTATGTGGTAGAAATCCACTGCATGATAGATGGTTAAGCTTCCACGAACCACACTTCTTTAGAACAATTGCTTGCTCATGTGGCTTCTCAAAGTCCACAATCAGATGTATCACGGAGATTGTGTAGTCGAAGTTACATTTACTCAGTTAATTTACTTTGTGTCTTTTCTCTAACATTTTCTGACAGGACTATGAATGCACATTTGAAATAGCAGAAATGATCCTTTCTTTTTTATATATTTAATTTACAGAAATCAGCTTCATATCATAATTTTATTTGAAGTAACCACATATTAAGGCTATTCTGGAACAATAGTAGATTAATTATATATATTAGTCATCTGATTTTCCTAGAAACAATACCAAAACTGCTTTTATATTGGGCAGAGCACTAGAGACTCATCCTGATAACAGATGAAAAATGGAGACAACTTAACCAAGCTATGTAAATAGAACACATGAAATCATCAGTGCTTTGGAGTTTATTCTATGACAAGAAAGACTTTAGAGAAAAATGAAGAGTTAGGATAGTTGTTAGCTGTCAATATTTCCACAAATCTGAAATATCAAAAAGCAACAACAACAAATACAAAGCAAGAAACAAAAAGCAAAGAACAGCAAAACAAACAAAAAACCCACCACCACCATCACCACCACCACCACCTCTACCACCACCATGACTGAAAACACACTACTTTATGAAATAGCTCATTGCAAAATATCAGAGGAACTGGTCTAGAAATAAAAGCATCTATGCTGTTGAAAAGATAACAATGCTTCCTAACTAAAAATCTTCTCATCTATTCTGTTTAATGCTTTGATTCTGCTGTTAATTACTCCTATTTTTTGACAAAATGACCCATGTTGCTTAGTTGATACCTCCTATATAGAGCACATCTTCAAATAATAAGGTATGTGTGGTATTTTCTATAAACTTATCACCATACCTTGACAGATACTAAGTAGAAGAGTTTAGAAAGTAGATGCTAAGAAAAGGTAGCTTATAGTCGATTTGGATAAGTGTTTAATACTAACAAGGTAATGGGCTCAGAAGTTTGACATTATTCAGGAAGTAAAGAATATATGCTTCATGCCTTTCACTGTTAACCTTGTGAAAGCAAGGGTTGTTTTCTCAGAAAATGT
Source organism: Microtus obscurus (assembly GCA_963919715.1). Classification (NCBI taxonomy): domain Eukaryota; kingdom Metazoa; phylum Chordata; class Mammalia; order Rodentia; family Cricetidae; genus Microtus; species Microtus obscurus. The sequence continues at coordinate 18,431,076 of CAWTZC010002535.1, read as the reverse complement.
ACAATTCACTTTGCCTTAGGGGACTGGCATTTTAGGAGAGAGTCTCTTGAATTCTTCAAGTTTAAAAGATGAGAAAGAAATCAAAGAACATGGAAGAAATGAAGCAGACAGAAAGATATGGGCAGCTATCAGTCTGAGGTTTAGAACATTAAATCTGTGAGGAGGTCACCAGCCAAAGGACAGGATCGTTGAATACAGAGTAATCCAACTTAAATTGTTTTCTATCTTAAAATTTTGGTTTTTAATTCCTGGAAGGAACAAGGGTAAGTTTACATTGGGACGTGAAGAAGGGGACAGAAAATTATGAAAGAGCAAGAAAAAAAAGTGAGAAACGAAAGAAGGAAGGAAGGAAGGAAGAAAGGAAAAAAAAGAAAATAAAATCAGTGAAAAACTAAATAAAAGAAAAAATAAAATAAAGTCAGTGAGGAAAGAAACAATTTTATGTTTATCTTTAGTCATTTTTAGTATGAGACTTGTACCGGGAGATAGGAAATCCCTACCAGGTGGGAACTTCAGTAGTAAAGTTGAGGGATCTATATTTGTATATTTCATACACTATGGAATGATTGATTGGGCCAAGAATAAGATGCATACTTATCATCAGAGAGGCTTGTAATGTCAGCAAAGGATGATAGAGGAAAACTTGGCAGGAAAAGACAAATAAACTCTAAAGGACATGAGAAATAGGCAAGTGATGTGATTAATTACATTTGTGTGACAGAAAACAGCAGGGCGCCCAATGGAAGCATGCAAACCTCCCCACATCAGCAGGCACCATCTAGTTTCCACACAGAGAAAAGGGTAGAGAGTAGTGTCCCTTCATCTATCACCAGAGCTATAAGATTACACAGGGCACATTCCCCACCCTCTGCTGTATTCTGATACCATAAGCATGAGGGAAGAGCAAAAGTCTACTTCAACAGCCTACAGGGAGCCATATAAGATGCAGTGTCCTCAAAGCTCTCCCAATTCTCCTCCTGCTGAGCATCTCTTTTAAACCCCAGCACTTTGTTCTTCACTTCTGTCTGGGAATTGCTAAGGAGGGTTAAAGAAAACTCACCATTAGCTAGCTAAGTCGATTTGCTGAGAGACCTTCTTTTCCCACTCAGCACATCTCTGTAATCCTTTTGTTTACCCATGCTTGACTTGCTATACAGTCTCCCAGAGGAGCCATTCCAAAACATATTCAATTTGCTTACATGCTGAATTCACCCCTAACTCCCCTATTCTATCTGAAGATGTAGTCAGATGTTGGCCATGATTGAAACTGGCAGGCTTAAACTTCCTAGCTCTGTAGACTTTACTTGAGAGAATCAAAGCGATACCCTGAAAGAGGTAAGCATACAAGTAGTAAGTTCAAAGACATTTGTTATCTAATAAGCTTCTTGGCACATTTACCTTTATTCAGGTATTTTCCTGTCTTTTTGTTTCTCCATTTCTTTAGCTTATATCACAACTAAAAATAAATAAAACAGGATCCAAAATAAACAAATAATTGTAGAAGATTTTGTGAGAAAAAGACAAAAACAAACAAAAGCAACAAAAACACATGAAGCATATCAGATAAATTTCTCGAAAAAAAAAGTTTCAGTACCACAAGAAGTCTTCCAAAATCAGTGACTGTGATGATGGTAATGCTGCTGATGATAAAGTGTGTACTAATGAAGATGATGATGATGATGATGATGATGATGAAAAGTAAGACATTTCCATCTGAATAGTAAATTCAATCCCCCCAAAGATTAAATGAGAGGGTGTTATCACTCCAGGATGAAGGAAGATACTCAACTTTTATTTCCAGATTTCCTTGTTCAAGATGCAATGCAGAAAGTTTCAAACTCTGATCTCTCTGGCACAAAGGCACACATTCTCTTCATCTGATGCTATCACTCGATGAGCCACATACTTACTATGGAAAATTGACTAGGATCCTACCAAAATGCCAAAAGCTCAGACATTGATCCCAGCAGCTACTGGCTAAGGAAGATGACCCCACACCCCTTGCTGATCTAAATTCATAACGTTACAGTGAAAAAAAGGTCCCGGTAATTTTATATGAAAAACTGCATGAGCCACAAGAAGACAGAAAAAGAGAAAGCCAAATAAGAAGCATGTTTATAATAATTTATGAATTGAATTAAGAATGGATTTCTTTACCATGTCCTTCCTACTTTATCTCCCTTGACCTTTCATTATGTACAGTTTTGCCCTCTTGCTCACAGATCTGAAATTTTCCTTATCCACTTCTCTAAGATTTGAGTAATGCTATCCTTTTGTGTGTTGTAAATCATGAATCTTAATATGTGTTATAAAGTCCACTCCTCTACATGGTTTTAAGAAATCAAAGACAGAAATCTAGGTCTAAGTGGGTTATGAATTTGCTATTAAGCATAGATTTAAAGTCTGTTAAATGATATTTGACATATGTCATTGCTCTCACGGTTGGACATGCTGTCAATTATCTTAAGAATTCCATGGACTATGGCTTACGGTTTTCTGTTATCGAATGCCCATTCCTTCCACCAACAGTATGCTTACTTTAACCTGTACTTGCTATGTTTTGATTTAAAACCTCTGGTGCACGTATCGTTAGCCATGTTTCCTCAATTAACATTATAAGTAGCAGATCTTTATACTTGCTTTACCCAAAACCTATAAATTCCTTTTTAAATTTACTTTGATGTTTGGCAAGGTTTCTAAATTCCTTTCATCTGCTGAGAAGAGAAATGATGAAGAGTTTTGGATTAGGATTCGGAAGACTTGGATTCCATTAAATTTTGATACAAAGTAGTTGTATTTTATAAATAACATTAATCTTTAAGAGTTATTTCCCAGGGTCAAAAGAGAATATGATCCGGAAAGACTTTAAACAATATAATTCAATTTTTTAAAGCTATATAATAGAAGTTAATTTTTGTTTATTTTTAAGAAAATATACCCAGAATTAAGTGTCAATTTTTTGTGTCTGAGAAAAACCAGCTAAGACTTTTGTCCCTAGAATTTGCTTTCAAGTTTCCTGAAATATAGTTCACTTAGTATTTAACATACTTTTCTGATTTTCTGCCTATGTAAGTGTTGGATAGCTCTTTGCTTGAAATTGAAATATTTCATCTGATCATTCTACCTCTACTGATTTAGCATATCCAACAGACATATATCAGGAAGGGCCAATAAAAGTTAGAAAAAAATCCCTTTTTTCATCTCTTCAATCCTATATACAAAGCCTTATATTATCATCTTTTTAGTATGCAAATTCTGTTGCTATACATAAAATAAAGAATGCATGGGCACCTGGTAAAATGTAAAATACCACCCAGGGGAGGGGTGTAGGGAAGGTGGACATCTTAACTGCTAGTGATATAACTTTCTTGCTTTTTGGAATTCATAAACTACGATTTAAGAAACCCAATACTAGAGACATCTTCCCTGGATGCATAAGAAGCACACACACGTTAACTTTTCTTGATAGAAAACCCTGTCAAGGTGCAACACTAGCACCAAAACCCAAGGCTAGTATTGGCAATTGCTAGTATTAATCACAATCTTGCCAGAATACAAATTCACTTGAACAACTTGTCTCTAAATAGGCCTTTGGGGGATTGCTCTATGTTACTTGAGAAGGGAAGACTTACTCACTGTGGGTAGCAGCATTCTCTGGATAGGGCCCTGAATAAAATAAATGAAGACAATGAAGTGAGCAGACCCTGCATTCATCCCTATTTGCTTCTTAATGGTAGATGAATGTGACCAATCACTTTTAGCTACTACTGCCTTGATTACATCACCATGATTGGTGTAGGACGTTTTTCTACATGTTGGGACTATGTGTTTCTCTTACTGACCAGTAAGCTGTTTCAGTCAATGGCCAGGCAGAAAATACCTAGGTGGGAAATAAAAACAAAGAGAGAGAGAGAGAGAGAGAGAGAGAGAGAGAAGAGAGAGAGAGAGAGAGAGAGAGAGAGAGAGGGCAGAGTCAGGGAGGGAGATGTTTTGTAGCTTTTGGGGTAGCAAGATGCCAGGGTATCACTGGCAAACCACAACCACATGGTGATACACAGATTAATAGAAATGGGGTAATTTATAAGAGAGAGCTATCCAGTAAGAAGCCTAAGGCATTGGTCAAATAATTGTAATTAATGTTATGGTTTCTGTCTCTTTAAGAGACAAGCCATGCCCACTCCCGGTGACACCTCTCCCCCCCCCTCCCCATCTTGGATTTCTTACTGTTCCTTCTTCCTGTGTGTCTCCCTGCTTCTCTTCTTCTCTGTCTCTTTCCTCCTCTTCTGTTCTCCAACACACTCTCTCTCCTTTAAGTAATAAATATCCAAATCTATTTCTGTACGATGTGTTTATGTGCCTTCTACCCATCACCTGCTCACACCTGCCTGTGTGGCGGACCAGCCTGTTCAACTGCTTGCTGCTCAGTTGGCTCTCCCAGGACCCAGTGTGAGTGTGACCCACTCTGGGAACCTGCAGCTGTCTCTGTCTGGGACTGGCTGCTTCCTGAGCCCGCTGCCTGCTCGTCTTTGCCTTGGGACTGCCTGCCTACTGCTGCCCGGGGATTTTGTAGCATTTTTAAAAAATCATAAAAACTGATATTAAACCTCAGAATTGTTATTTCATAAGCATTTGAGACCCTGTGAATGGGAAAAACTGGTCCAGTGGGACAGACGGGATGGAGAAAATTCTCAATATACAACATGATGGTCTGTACTATTGATCTGTAAGGCAGAATAAACAAATTTCCTCTTTAGTTGGTTCTATCAGAGAGTTTGTATCCCAGTAACAGGTAAAAGCCACTAAGACGTTGCTTGTGCTTGTGTGATTAGGATTGCTATACTTTTTCTCTAATTAGCATGGTAAAGTAATATGTCTCTTTATACACACACACATACATACATATTAATTTTACTTTATCTGCATTCATGCCTCTGCCCCAATTCCTTTCTAAATACGGTAAAGAGTAGATGAATTTAGCAAGGGAAGGGGTGGAACAGTACAGGGACAAATCTATTGTCTAGTGTGTATAAGGTATTTGGATGTCTCTCCAACAATACATTTCTTTAAAGGAGCAGAAAAGATTAGATAATATGCTAAGCACATTTTAAGAGCAATGACAGCCCAGAGATAAAGACATTGAGACCGTCCTGTCATATATCAATAGATTTCCTTCAGGGGTCTTGGCTGAGCAAGGTATTTATTAATTACAGCAGGGGGGATGCATCTCTTGGACCAGGCAATTCTCTGACATGTTGAATGGGGGTATAAGTTGGGCCCTTAAAGCAGCAGCAGAGACCAACTTCATTATTCATGAGGAATGATGAAAAATATAGCAAAGTGCAAGGAATGAGGTGTGCTCTAGAAGACAAGTGTAAGTCAACAGAACCTCCCAGCATCTTTCGCTGCTAATCCATTTTCCTTTTCCCTGGCACTGACAAGTTGAAGGATTAAGTGCTCAGTTCCAATTGTTCTACAAGGCTCTTTTGAAGACACCAGGGCACGGAATCACAAAGCACTTTAAAGAAACAAATTCCCTTATGTAAATGAAGTGCTTAATCCAGCCCCTATAGTCACCCATTTGGGCATACAGAAGATCTCCCCTGTGTCTCCTAAGTGCTCCCACCATCTAACACCTTGCCTCACTGAATAACCACAGTTAGCATTTGTTTTAAAGCTAGATCACTTGAAAACTCATATTTATCATAGTTTTAAATTTGACGTGGAAATGCTTATTTTAATCTTTATTCAATTATTTTGTGTGTACTTGTGTGTGAATTCGTGTGTGTATGCTATATGTACATTTGTGTGCCCCATGTGCATGTTTGTGTGAGGAATTTGAAAGAAGGCATCAGTTGTATCTTTCTATTTCTCTCCACCTTATTTTCTTAAGACAGACAGATAGTTTCATTGAATCTGGATATAGGCAGGCAGTCAGTAACACTAGTGATACTGTCTTTGACCCTTCACCCTGGTCCTGCAGCCATGGTTGAAATGCCTGACATTTGCTACTGAGAAATCAGGATCTGAACTCAGACCCTAGTCACACAGCAAGCCCTGTTATCTCTCCAGACCTAAGTGTGAAAAAGTTTAAAGGAACGGTATCTAGAAACTGAAGAAATTCTCTGTTCTTGGTATGAAGTTAGAATACTCACAGGAAACATTCCTGTATGTTTGATGGTTTTAAAAAATCATAACAAAAACTGAAACTGAGGGAGGAGAATTCACTTTGTGATATGTAGTGAAGCTAGTATATGGTACTGTTTTGTTGTTATTTTAAAGAAATACTTTTTTGTGTTGTTATCCAGCAAGAATAGCAGGAATTGGAGGTTTAGAAATACCTCCACTACTGGTTGAAATGGATTAGGGGCAGGGAGTCATGAGGACAGGTAGTTTTGAGTTTATCCTGAGCAATCATAAAGGTCATCTTGTCTCGTCACAGGTCCCATATTTCTTTGGGTTGGGAGCTGTGTTCTATAGAGGCTTCTGAGACTCTGATAATAAAAGGTCACTGACCCCAGGAGCTGCCTTCTTCTTGAAGTGTCCTTTCTTTAAAATCAGGCTCAGGGAACCCTGATAGCTCTTTGGGCTGAAGAGAGAGGGGGACTTGACTGGGGGAGGGGGAGGGAAATGGGAGGCTGCGGTGGGGAAGAGACAGAAACCTTAAATAAATAAATAAAAACAGGCTCAAAAGCATTTGTGAGTAACTTTCTTGAAATACAAGTTAAGAACTTTTCCATATAAGAAAAACGAATCTTACTATGTGCAAATTTTAGCAAATTTCAGAACTACTCTAATATCTCAACATCTCTAACCTAGAAATATTGTGATACAATTATTAGTGAATAATAAGGAAACCTAGGAAACAATTAGTAAGTTATTTTTTATAAGGCAGAATTAGAAAAGTATCATTCAGCTCTTTTAGACAAATCCATATAAACTTACTGTCCATAAGATATATAAGGTTTCCACTATAATATTCAAGAGAGAAAATCTCCAGTCCTTCTTTCATCTTAGACAAAAATATGGTGTAGCCCTTGAATTTATCAATGCATCAAAATTCTTTTTATAGCAAAATTCTATATCATTTTAAACTACCGATATATAAGTGAGTTAAAATATACTTTCTCAAAAGTATCTAAGCTAAACTCACACACATGTACACACACTGACAAATAAGAGTATTTATGTGAGAGAACTCACATCTTTAATTGAAATCTCCCTCGCTTCCTGTTAGCCATAGCTTGACCACCCACAATGCTTGTTCAATTCAAGAAGTTTCCTGCTTATTTAAGCAGGATCCTGAGGAAGAATTTGTGGGGGATTAGCACTCTAAAGCATCCTTTCACCATGAGTCTCAAATCATTTTACACATTTTAATTCATGTTTGGAAAGTCACAGAGAGAGGAAGTTAACTGGAATGCCTCTCCTTAAATAGGAAGAGATTCAAATAGATTGGGTATGTTTAATTCAAGCATATCAAATCAAGCATGAGGCACTTTGAGAGGAAATGCTTGAATTTTAACTTAAAAAATATTATTCTCATTCAGACCCCAAAACAGGTTTAAAAGTAGTTGTTCCAAAGTAAGCACACAGTTTCATAAACAAATGTTTTATTTAAATTTTGAAATGATTATGCTTATATAGGCTAAAAAAGAAAACAAACACAGTGAAGAATAAATCTGTTTATAATTAACATATAACTATGTAATTTGGCACATGGCTTATAACATAAAAGTCAATAAGATATTTTCATTCTATGTATGAAAAAATATAGCATACTACATGTGTGAATGAAATTAATTATAAGTACATCTTGCTACCCTGACTAACAGTCTGTAACAATACATACATAAATAAGTAAATAATTAATGTAGTGTGTGAGGTGAAACAAAATAGAAAATTTTGTTCTACTAATGTTCTGACATATACTGGGGTTGAACACCAATATGCACAGAACTTTGACTTCGCATATGATGATGTAATGAAGAAAGATAGATATGTACCTTAAGATAATAAATAAAGGACAAAACACTTTGGATCGATGAGGTAGCTGTTTTCCCCATTAGCTTCTAAGCAAGAACCAGAGCAGCTGAAGTCTAATGTATTTAAGCAGTAAAGATTTCTCATAAAATACCCATTCCAAAGTAACCTCTCAAATTTCCCATATTTAAAAACAAAAATAGGCATGCATTACTTTAAGGTATGAGGGAAAAGCTCTGTTTGTTATATTTTCCCTCTTAAATATACTTCACTAAAAAAGAATGAGAACACACAATGTTTTGCTGCATAATTTGAAAAGTCCTGTATATATAGAATTCACATTGGAACAAACAAAAGCATATAAAAAAGTTTACATTTATAGGAAATAATTCACAGATATAGCCATGATAGGATCAAATGCATGTAATTATAAAATTATATAAACAGAGTAAGATAAATAAAACTGTAACACAGAAGAACCAAGTGAGTAATTAAATGTCATAATTGGAAATTGTCATTAAACGTAGCCAAATATGGTTACAGGAGATTAATTATTCTTTTCTAATCTAACAGACTCCAATATCTCTTTGATGATTTCATCCAAATGATCCACTGGAGATACAGCTCTGTGGTGGACTGTCTCAAATCCCAGTAGTGATTTCTAAAACATGCTTTAATATGAATATTGGAAAAAAATTAATAATTAAAATAGTATATGTCTATAGTAATAGACAATGATTTCTAATAAATTCTTTTGTAAATCATCAGTCAATTGTTGATTATTTTATCATTCTTAAGTGAAAGCCTAAACTTTTCATTAATTTTAATTGATACGATTGCTTAAAATATTTTATATCTTCTTAGTCTTGATTGCTTAAACATTATTACTATTAATATTTTGCAATTCTTCCTTTTAAAAAGAAAATTAAGCACAGAATGGTCAGATCGTTAATAGTGTGTTAAGGTATTGACTATGCAGTATCTGCTTTTAATCTATCCACGTTTAAATCTCAATTTTGTTAATATGAATCTGAATTCAATGGAAAATTTCTAAACCTCTTTGTAGTCAGCTTTCTCATCTATGAGATGAGAATGAAGGTAATTATAGTGTTCATTCCTAACACCAGTTATAAATGTTATAAAATGCAAAACATGTAAGATATCTAAACAATTTCTAGTATATGTACTAATCATGTTTTTCAATCCAAATAGTTTTAGAACTGTGTTACATATCAGGAGAAAATTGGTATGTTCAAATTTTAGTGATAACACAAAAAAAGCCAAAAAGAAAAGGGCAAGTGTTTCAAATGTACATGTTTTGAGTTTAAACAACGAAACAGTTTTCCTAGTAGCTTACACGAAATGATTTTAAAGTCCTTTTCAAACTATATTAATTGTGAGGAAAGCATACCTTCCTGGAAAATATGTTTCTACTTTAAAGTGCTTCAATTTTCTCTTTTTATTCAAAAGCATATGAGTGGTGAATTTACAGTACCTAGTCACTATGCATGTAAGGACCGAGTTTGGAAAATGGTTAGCCTGCATTAAGTGTGAAGCACCATCTCCTTGCAGGTCAAGGAGCAGCGCTCAAACAATCCTCAGGTGGCTCCAATTAACTGCATCCGGCAGGATGTCAGTCACTTCTTGAAAGCCTGTGTTTGTATATGTTCAAATTACATCCCCTTTATTTGGGAGCCAGAAGATGTGTCTCAGCAAAGTCCCACCCAGACAGAGCAGCAGACATGATACTCTGCCCAGCCCTTTGCATCGCACCAGCATGAACTCACTGAACTTTGGTTGAACTTCCCCGTGCAGCCAAGTACATTTTTAATGCAATCTCCTCCAGTTAAGTCTAATTTGTATTTCATTTCACAACCATGTCATTTAACACAAACCAATCAAAATAGATTGTAGAGCAGCAGCTAATCTAAAACCTAAATGATATTCCTTTACCCACCAAGGACATAATTTCTGTATCTGAAATCTATGCTTAGGAGAAGGAACAGACAAGCATCTCCATAAATAGAAATCCTTGCTTTCACAGCTCTTGTATTGTCTTCTCCTGTTTCTGGAAATCTTAAAGGTTTGTTTTCCCCTAGGAATCCATTAATTCTTTCAATATCCCATAAATGATAGAATTTGTTCTATCTTCTCAATCTCCAAGAAGCAATAGTTTTACATATGTGATTATCAGCCATGCATTTTGATGACTTGTTTATGACAGATTATATGTTAAGACAACTTTCTTCTCAAATAAGAGGGTACCCTGCCTAATATTTTTTAAAGGATTCTTTGCATTCCAAAAAATGTAGCCCTTTATTAACTCAATTTTATGGAAGATAAATCATAGCTGTGCAATTATTTCTTGAAGTTCAGATGGCCATACATAAATTCTTTCCTTGAATTCAGCACATTTTTAAGTTATCTGGTAGGAACATTAAGTCCTAGAGTATAGTCAAGTTCTTCTTGAGTTTGGTGGGGGAGGAGGGTTACATTCTTTTCCCTTTAAATTTATATTTATTGTGTTTGGATAGTACTTTTGCATTGTACTTACTAGTTGCCAAAGCACTTTTTGCAATATGACTCCCAATTTAATATAAAGTGTATAGCATAAATGTATTTCCTAAAAGTTATAAAACTTTGGTTTTGGATCTAAGCAGTAGACTTACAGGAGTTTATTTTAAATTCTTTGGCAGAATCACATATTGGCATAGTATAGACTATAGAAAAAAATCATTACCTGTTTACTGTCAATTTAGATATCTTCCTGTCAGATAAGAACATTAAGATTTTTTTTTTACTGAAAATTTCCTAAGAAAATGACTTCCTTTGAATTGAAAGATATTTGAATTTATTAGCATCTGACATTTGGGAAAATACTTAGATGAACATTTACTTTATGAGACACTAACAGGGCTAACAGTTTTCTATTGCAGTAATAAATACCTCGATGAAGGCAACGCATATTTTAAAGCATTTAATTTGTCTTACTCTTACTGTTTACAGATGGCTAAGGTTCATGGTGACAGTTTGAAAAAAAAAAGTCAAAAATCCTTGAGAGCTCACATTTTGATCCACAACCATGAGGCAGAAACCATGATAGTCTTTAAATATCTCAAAGCCCATCCTCAGTGACACACCTCTGGCAAGATCATACCTCCACATCCTTATGATTTTAACCCGCAGAAAACTAATTCTTAAAATATTTTGGGACGTTCTTATTCAAACCAAACATTCCCTGCCCCACTGCTTCACATAGACGCCGAGCCATGTCATATAGCAATATTCATTTAGTCTAACTTTAAAGTATGCATAATCTTTCTTAGTGTACCCACCATTTTAAACTACAAAGTCCAAGTCTCTTCTGAGACACAGGGCAGTCTATTAATTGTTTACCCTTGTACTGTGAAAAAAACAAATTGTATACTTTCAACATACAATGTCAGAATATACATGTCATTCTACATGGAAAGAGATGGAAGATAGAAAGGAAATTCTGAACCAAAGCATGACTGAAACCCAAGATATCTAACCCCAAATCATGTAGGTCTATGTCTGATATAGAAGGGCTTTAATAAGTGTGCTCTTCTAGCTTTGGAAGGGGGATAAACTCTTCTACTTTTTACAACTGAATTTAACTGCTATTCTTTGAGTAAGGTAAAGCTCGGGTCTCTTCTAACAAAGGGCCATTCATCCACAATACCCTTACATTCGGGGTTCAAGGGAAAGAACAAACGAAGGGTCTAGGTCACCACCGCAATATGTCAAGGATAAATCCAGCAGTCCCCTTCTGCGTCACGTTTGTACTTGCCAAAGTTTGTCCAAGTATGTCCAAAAATGATAAGACTAAGTCTCAGCCAATTAGTAATATACCAATGTAACTGCTGCGTGTTTAACCAATTATGTATCTGCTGCGGCAACTCCCCTTAGCTGTGATTTTGGAGCCTTCAGCTCCCTCTCAGGATTATCATTATTTTGTACAGGTATTGACCTCTGCATGCTGGAACATTAAGTGCTCTTTTCTTTCTTACATACTATTTGAGTCTGCGCTCTTCCTTCAATGTTTCCTTGGACCCTTGGACACTACACTTTGCTGCCTGTAGCATGCTGCTTTCTCTTGGGATGGTACCACTCTTGTTATTCAGCTCTTTAGAAGAAATCCAATAGCTCTGATACCTCTAGTATGTTGGGCTTCCCAGTGACATTCAGGCTTTCACAATCTAAAGCAATGGCTTCTGGATTCTCAAGACCTCATTACAGGGACTCCTTTGCCATAGTCCTGGCTTCAGTGGGTCTCATTAACCTTAGAGGTGGATCTTACAATATTATACAATGACTGTAACATTGTGTAGTCTAACTATGAAATCTGGCACCACTGAATTATATTCATAGGAGTTTTATTTGCTGTTACTCTTTAGGAGTTAAACATATCTTAGGCTTTTGTTTTTCTATAACTTGAAATCTTACCTGGGTGAAGTTTGGCCCTGAAGGCACCTCTCTCATTATTTCATTTCTAGTCAGGCTCCCTTTTTAACCTTCTCATCTCTTTCAACAGCAAGAATTGTCTCCAACATTAAATTTTCTGGTGCTCCTTTTCTCAGTATATTTTATATTTCCTTTTGCCCAACTTTCTCATTTTTATTGTAGACATGCATGCGATAGAGTTCACGCGCAGGCAATGCAGTCAACATTAGGCTGCTTTGATATCTCTTCTACCAAGAGAATTAATCCCTTACTTTTCAATTTAGCCTCAGGTAAATTCTTAGGAAAAGAGCAGAAAATATCTACATTCTTTGACAAAATAATAACACAACAATGGTTTTTGATTCATTTGCAAATATTATTTTCCTGTAAAATGCCTTGAACTTGGGCTTTCATCATTCACATTTCTGGGTGTATTACTGTCTTCCAAGCACCTACTAACAGATGAATCACTAAGCTCTGTTCATAGTTTTTACCAAAAATGTTTTAATTTTTCTATATTTGCTCTAAAAGACACATGGTTAGTCCTGACACAGCAATGTCTATACCTATTTCTGTCTGTATCTATACTATACCTATTTATGTCTTGGTTAATTTTCTATTGTAGTGATAATACATGATAATGAAGGCAACTTATAAAAGAAAGCATTTAATTTGTCGTATGATTTCAGTTAGTTAGAGTCCATGATGGCCTTGCAAAGGAATAGCAGAAGCTGTTGTACATTATAATCAACAACCGTGAGACAGAGAGCAAGCATTGCGAATCATCTAATCTTTTCAAATCACAAAGCCTGCTGCCAGAGACTTACCTTCTCCAACCTGTCCACACCTAATTGTTCCCAAGCAGTTACACCAACTAGGAATTAATTACTCAAAGGCATGAGTCTGTGGAGTTCATTCTCATCCAGACTACCACAAATACACTCAGAGGGCAAATGCTAATAATCGTCAAAAAGGTTTAAATGCTCTAAGTAAGACTTTTATTGTGGTATCAGTAGTTAAAGGCTTGATTACATAATTTTATGTGGACAAATCAATATTTTAAGAATGATTTGAGTTTCGGAAAGGAGACTGAGGGTAGATACTTAAATTACCATTGTTTTGCAGTGTAAACTGTTGCAAGGGAGTTCAAAGCTTTAGCCAAAAGTTTGAGTGCATATTATTGTTTTTTTTTAATTTTTTCTATCAAATTCTGCATCATAGAATGGTAGAACATAGTTTCTATGAATATATGTAGTCCAAGAATAATTCATCCCTGAAACAAGCACTGTTAAATACCTCTACTAATCCCGGTTCTTGAGAAAACACAAATTAAGAACTAATAATATCCAATTAGTATTTTCAAATACATGTTGGGCTGTTGGCAAGAGAAAGAGTTGAATAGAAAAGATAGGAGACATTTATGAAAAAGAAATTAAGAAAAAAGATGGCTCTGGCTAATCACTAAATGTATTTAAGAGAAAAGTGGAATGGAGATGGGAAAAGAGGAGATAGAGGAGGGGCATGGAGACACAGAGTTAGAGAGGGGTACAAATGAAACCAGGAAGCAATGAGGAAGGGAGAATTCAAGAGCTGAGGGGAATACCTGCTACAAGTGCCTGTGTTCTTACTCCAATCTGTTGTTTGCCTTGTCTTCATTTCCTGTCACTGACTTTAAACTGTATTCTCAGTAGTCCACTATTTCCTCTGGAGAGCCACTCTAATACTTTACATGCTTCTTATTTTAGAATATTCAAATTTACTAATCCCATCCAGTGTTGCAAATAAAATATTAAAATAATAGAACAGATATTTTATTTTATTTTTAGACTTGTTAAAAACAAGAGCAATGAGCGACCAGCAAGTTGGCTTGGAAGGTAGGCCTCTTTTCTCCACATCAATAATATACCATGTATGCAACCACACTCACACATGCGATAATTAATACAATGTGAAAACTAAGACAAAGACAAAAACAACTTCTAAAATACATTCAGAATGTGTTGATAGATGCTTATCAGGGACTACTGCTTAAAAAAAAAAAAACCGCCCCCCAAAAAAAACCCACAAACTTGTAATCACAGTTAAGTCAAAGTAATCTTGAAGGCATCATGTGATCTTAAAACTGCTAGAACAAAAGAGGTCAAAAAGTTACTAGAATTGTTTTAGCCATAACCAGGTGAAGCAAACTAGTGTCTTTGCATATTACAAAAAAAAAAAATGAAAAAAAAAAAAGGACTAACGTTGAAAATAGGACTCACAGAAGTCAGAGAAAAAAATCTATTATATGTTGGATTCTGGATTAATTACTTCCAAAGTTGGCTAAAAGTCACCAAATTGTATCAATATAAGTAATAATTGAATTTTTCAAAGCAAATTATTCTAAATAACTCCTTTACACTCAAGGTACTTATCCTGAAGTGCAACACACATTGTTTTGCTACCTTTTGATTGCTTGAAGTATTAAAGAGACAAAACACTTAAACCAATATTTTGGTGTCATTATGATTTAAATCCATGATTACAGAGATATTGATAGCATTGCCAGTAAAACTTAATTATTTCTATTAATTCATAATAATACTTGTAGCAGAAATGGGATAAAGCATAGGAAAATGAAATGGCAACACAAAGAAGGAAGTGACTACTGTTCCAAGGCCCACTATTCATGCAACTTTAAAACCTCCAGAACTCATTCATTGTCTCATAAGAGAAAACATATTCAATATTTATTGTTCTGAGACTGGGCTAAATGCTCATGTTTCCTTTTGCTTTTAAAGTTCCTGCTTTCACACATTTAGATTTCTGTTCACTCTTTCCTACTGTGTAGTTAATAGAATGTGCAAAAAACAAATGCTTCCTGCCTTGCTTCTGGGTACAGAATTAGACTGTTCTTTCCTACTCCATCAAATTTATGCTTGATAATTGACTTAACCTGTGTAAAAGAAGTAAAACAAAAATAAAAGTGACAGGTGTCCTCTACTGGTAAAACATTCTAACAGCTCTGAAGATGCCTGTTTTGTTACTTTGAAATATTTATTTTAATCTGTCTAGGAAACCTAGATTCTTCCCCCTAGGTCTTCTTGAATAGGTACAGATGTCTTGAAGCTCTATCCCATCTGATACACAGAAGTGTAAGTGAAAGTGTACCTCACGTCCAATCCATGTATCGTGTAATATGTAATATGCCACAGTATTGTGTTTGTCTCGGTGTGATTTAGCATAGTCTGAATTATTCTTTGTTTCTATCAGTGAATCCAAATGTTGCTTAGAGAATTCTCCATGCCCTTCTAGTACATGCCAATATTTTGCCTTCTCCTCCCACCTCCACTCTATTCTTGTGCAAAGAATATAAAAGCTAATGTAAAATGAATATGCACAGTACTAATAACAGACGATGAACTAGTAAAACGCATATGTTTTAGAAAATGTCATAGATTGAGAATCAACCATATAATAAATTTGGAAGTAATTCAAAAGACCACATCAGGAAGATGTGAAGAAGGCATTCTACACAAACCTCTTTCTTCATGAAAAAATGTCTTTCTTCAACCACCATAGTTTGATATTTGGAAATTTGTATGTTTCCCACTTGTATATGTTTGGCTATTTTTATACTTAGGGTTCAAAAATGCTATGCTTATTTTATATACACATCTTGAAAGCATATGTTTTTTTGCTAATTATATACTGATTTATTTCCATCTGGCGCTCTCAAAAGTAACACAAAAGCCAAGTCATGAATACAGAGAATTTAGAAATTCTATAATTTTGGAAAAGCACAAATAAACATGTAAAATTAAATAAATTTAGAAAATAAAACATTCTTTTTATCATTACACTGTATGAGATTTAAAAATTAAACATGTGCGATTATATTTTCATTAAAAATAGATTTTAAATATATTGGTATGTTTATAAAAGTACTTTTAAAATCTGCAATGCATGCTGAAGTATTGCTGCAAAATTATTCTTGAATATGGCATAACAAAGAACTTTTGTTTTGTGCAGTTTTACATTTGCATTGTCTTCCATTTTAAATCAGAAAACTCATAAGGTTTAGATAGATCCACTCATATGGTAATTCTCAGAGGTTCTATTGCATTACATTATAAACTAATTAGTCAAAGCTAAATTTATTTTACTTACAATCATTATTGGATATTTAATCTTACCAATTTTGGGGGTGAATAATATGATTTTCATGATAAATACATAATACATCAGCTACATTATAAGCTAATTAGACTTTCATGGACCGATCCAGTAATATTTACTTTTGTCTTCTCTGGTAAAATTATATTATGCATTCCAAGCAATTTATATAGCAAGTAGATCTGAGAGCATAATCCATATATCAATTGTGTGATTTTCCTACAATTAAGTATATTCACATCTAGGGTTGCTTTTACACAATGCATGAAAATGGATATATTTGTGAATTTTAGATGTTCTTGCCCAGTTAAAGCATCACAGGAAACATCAAGTTTTATTTTTATGTATCAACTTTCTAGAAGTATGACAAAATTAGTAAATCAAAATTTTATACTGAGTTACTTGCAGACAGTAGAAGGGTGATCTAGGGGCATCCTTGACATACTTAAATGTAGCACATGGTAGAGGAGTCCTGTGCCTGCAATGTCCAATTCAACTAAGAAATTCAGTCATAACCAGAATTCCAGATATCATTTCAAGATAATTTTGTGCTCAAATATACCTGGCCCTAATGCTACCACAATATCAAAAATTTGCTGTGTTTCACCATCTGCTTATTTTTTATGAACTCTTCACAAACACAAATTTTATTCTCTGTGAAGTCACTGTGTATTAACTCAAAGTCTAGTAAATATCAGGTCTCTTGGCCAACTCAAGGACATTATGATACTTGATACTAGTACAAGTACTGATGCTACAGCAATACGAATGGCTTCTGAGAACTGTCAAAATCTGAAAAACAAAAAGTGGAAATAATGTCACCATCAAGTCTGGAAAAATCTATTCTTAGCTCTCAGTCTGAACTTCTCACTGGTAGTTAGGGCCCAGGATGTTACACTGAAATGTTTTCATGATGATAAACTTGGAAGAAATGTGAGAAGGATAACAGTTTGCATGCCTAGTGATGGTATTCTAGCTAACTCTGTTAACCTTTCTCTCAGGAATGTTTTATCAAACATAAATATAATTCATGCATGCCCTCCAGCTACTACTTGGAGCCCTCTCTTTTCTATACCCATTCAATTCTTTTATGTGTATAAGTTAATGGTTAAGAAATGTGCAAAATAATTTCTTTAACATGATAGGCAAAACAAATGCTGGGCTACTCCTTATATTTTCAGCCTCTTATTATCCTGCTACCTAAAGTAACTGTGAAATTACAGCCCTCGGGCCTCCAGTAAGCATAAAGAATTTAGTGACAATCTTCACCAACTCAAATCACTGTTTATACTGAGGTCTTCTTTCCCACGAACCACTCTCATCTTTCTATTGAATGTTTCTTCAGATACAGACGTAAGCACATTCCCAGAAGATGAGAAATTTCTTGGGAGGCTTGCTTGATAACTTCTGATAACCTTCATGGATTTTTCTTCTTACCCGCCACATTAATGTTCTACCCTTTACTTACCCCTCCCTTTCTTCTTACTTCCTGCCCTTCCTTCCTCACACAGGAACGGACTTGGATCTAAGAAGAGTATAATTTTTTTTTCAACAATTGCCATTTCTTTAATTAATAGGCATTTCTTATTCTGGTACCTTTGATCCTACTTGACATTACACATTAAAAAACACTGAATGATAAAATAGCTTTCTATAATATGCCATAATACACATAAAATGCCTGTATCATCTTTCTACATGTTTATAAATATTGTGTATATCATTTATTATACCATTTATCTACCATAGTATATATATTTATGTGTCTATAATATGTCAATTTATTATCTATCCATAAACTTTCTCTCATTTACCTTTCTAGACATGTGTTCAACTAACTCCCTATTTCTTCACCTACTTGTATTAATGTCTTTGTGAGTGGTATATTGACGATACCTGCCTCATTTATTTTTCATAGGACATATTTTTCTTCAGATCTCTGTCTATTATAATCCTAGTACACTTTTAAGAGATAACATATACTGGTGACTTAGAAGGCAAAATTTCATTCTCATTGTTGTGTAACCTAGGAAGCTAAAAACAACAAGGCAACTTTAGAGTAAAGTTATTTCTTTTACATCTGTTGTTCCTGGTATTTCTTTGAACCCCAAGTGCTCTCTTCAAGGTATATCTTTCAATGACGATCTTTCCCTTCTCTTGGCTTTCACCCTGTGTTCCTCCCATTTTCAAATTTTCCTCTTCTTATAATGATCATCTATTAAATAAGTAAAGCTCTAATAATGCATGGTTTTCTCTTTCTTCCATTAAATTAGTAAAGGACCTATTTACAAGCAAAGTCATACTCCTAGGTACCTTTGATTATGAAGGTCTGAAGCTAAATACAGGAAATACAATTCTATCCATTTTACCCCATGTTTTCTTTCAATGCTGCTGTGGTATATCCTCTGCTGTGATGGGCTCTTATGCTATAAATATTGTTTGCTCCTTTGCTGCTTGCAGGCCATTCTAACAATTCAGCCTGTTGGCCCTTAAATATACACACTTCATCCCAATCCCTTTCAAATCTAGCATAATTTATATTTACTCTGATTGTTGATGTGGTATTCCCTACTATATGCTATGAACATGTTTTAAAGAAACGCCTTTGATCTATGGCAAGGCAGAATATAGCTAGACAGGAAATCTGAAAAGAGATATATAGAGAAAGCAGGCAGAATCAGAGAGACACCATGTACCTGCCCCTGCAGACAGACTCCAGAAACTTACTGTTAGGCCACAGCCTCATGGTGATACATAGATGAATATAAATGACTTAATTTAAGACTTAAGAGCTAGCTAGAAATACACCTGGTCATTGGTCAAACAGTGTTGTAATACATTTAGTTTCTCTGTGTTTATTAGGATCTGGGTTGCTGGGAAATGAACATACAGTCGCTGTTTACAGATTGGATTTGTCTCAAGGAAACCCTTTCAGACAGTGAGAATGTGAACTCCTATCTAATCACATTAACTTAGCAATTTTTCTTATACTTTCTCACTTAGACTCTCCAAGATGATGGCCAACCAAGAAGATGTTTGGTGAGTTCATACTATGTTTCTTTTCTGTCATTCCTGTTCCTGTGAGTCACTATAAAGTGACCAAAGGTATTCCACCAGTTTAGAAATAGATATACTTTCTTAAGATCTTATGGTTGAATATTAAATCCCTTTAAAATAATTATAAACTACATGATTGGATGTACACCAGCCTTTGTCTCTATAGGGAGGTAAGAAACAGTGGAGAAAGTCAGGTCACTTAGGGCCTACCCGAAATGGTAATAATAAGACACCAGCCATATTTTTCCTCTGGTTCTTATCTCGGTAACTTTTAAAAACAGTTTTCTTATTTGATGAGTATTGTTTTTGATTTGTGCTTCTACAGTGATGTACTGTCTTCTCAAATTTAATGAACCAGTCTAAGTGACCATGGATATAAAACTTTGGACTATAAACACAAATAAGTTTTTTTCTTTATAAATTGTTTTTCTCACATATTTTGTGATAGCAAAGAATAGCTATCATATGAGGTTAGTTATAATATGAGGCTTATAACTTGTCTGATATATATATATATATATATATTTATTTATTTATTCTTGCTTTTAACTTTAATTTTTTTCCAAATTTTAATATACTTATATTTTTTCTATCTTCCTTTCTCCCTCAAACTCTTCCATATAATCCTTCTAGCTCTTTTTACAAATTCACATGTTTTTCCCCATCATATGCCTTAACTTTATTTGGAAATATACTTATATGTAAGTTCTACATACTGCAGCGCTATTCCATTATTGGTGGCACTATATCTGATTATATAAACTTATATATATATATATAAGTTTAATGTTAAGCTTATATCTGAAATAAAAGGCAGTTGAAGCCTTAATCTTAGTTAAGTGTTATACTTTAATGTGGATTACAGCATTCATGTCTATGTAATGTAAAATGCTGTGGGACAATGGTTTTACTCTGTAAAGATTTGTTTCTTGTACTTATTTAATAAAATGCTTATTGGTCAGGAGCCAGGCAGAAAGTACAGGTGGGACAACCAGGCAGGAAGTAGAGGTGGGACAATGAGAACAGGAGAATTCTGGGAAGAAGAAAGGTCAGTCAGCAGTTGTCATCCAGACACAGAAGAAGCAAGATGTGATGACCTGGTTGAGAAAGGTACCAAGTCATGTGGCTAACAGAGACAAGAAATATGGCTAATAAAAGTTATAAGAGTTAATAAGAAGTCTGATTTAATAGGCCAACTAGTTTATGATTAATGTAAACCTCTGTGTATTTTTTCGGGGGACTGAATGGCTGCAGAACCGGGTGAGACAGAAACCCCTGTCAACAGAAAAATGTCAAGAAATCCTTAGGTTATACATGTTAGTCCATTTACATAATAACAAAGGAATATAAACATCACTTTAAAAGTATCTTCACAACAAAAATTTCCTCAGTGTTTCCTAATATACTCTAAGCTTGTAAGGACAATTACTTCATTGTTTCTAACATTACTATAGTTTCTTCATCTAAGATAATGACAAGAACTGGTTCTAAGCTACAAATATAAGGATTGGAGTGTGAAATATGCAGTATTCTAACTCTATCAAGAGGTTATGAGGAATGATTCTTGTTTACAAGGAAATCTTATTTTATGAGATGATTAAAAAATTATTTTATTTACATACATAAAAGGTACTTTTTATAGATGTCCTGTTTCTAAGTAATGTCACAGTAGAAACCAGTTGTGAAGTGTTCACATTGATTTGTCTATTGCCTTGTATTTAAAATACCAATTCATCCACAAACCATGAGCATTTTAACTCAAATGTATTATGAATTGGTACTACTCCTCTCATGCTAAGGTCACTCCATTCCATGCCATAATTATTATTTTAAGACAATAACTGTGATAGCCCTCAAATGATTTCTTATGCTTCCTTTTAAAAAATTTTATTACATCATATCTCTATGAAAAAATTCTCAGGAAAATAAATTGTAAGGTTAAACTTTTTTAATTTTTTCTGTCATTTTCAGAAAAGTTAGTTCATAGTCATTTGCCTGCAGTGTTCTTAGGGTTGTTTTATTGGGAAAATGTTTGACTACAAAATGAAAGAAAGGCCAAAACAATTCTGCATAGCTCAAGCAGTTAGGAAACAGAGAAATTAATAGAGGAAGAAATACAATATGAGAGAAAAAAAAGAAAGAAAGAAAGAAAAGGAAGGACTGGAAAATCACGTACAACTTTGAAAGGCATATCTCTAGTGACCTACGTCCACCAATCAGCCTCTACCTCCTAATGTCAAAGGATTCATCTTTAGATAAAGCTAATACTATTTTTTTTGCAATAATTTCTCACAAGTACTTCTAGATGGGGATCAAAGTCTTAACCCAGTAATCCTTGATATAATACTTATACCCAAACTGGACAGCAAGAGCTCAATCTAGAGACACAGCACAATGATATGCTAATGTATTGAACACACTAGGTAGCATCTAGTACAACCATTGACTTTCTATTCTAATCAGTAGGAGGCTTCATGTGTTCATCTAGGAGCCTCCAACTTCATCTCCTGTTACATGTCAAATCTTTGGTTCATCCACAATCACCCTCTGTCTATGAATCAAACAGGTCAACCTTTCACTTGAGAAAGCTGACATGTATTTTACAATTGTCTTCCCATCATTACATGTGGCTTTTTTTTCACCATCATTCTTGATTCCTTTGAAACATTAGAGCTTCCGAGATGCCTTCTTGTACACTTATCTAAAGCCAGACCCAGTCTTTTGCTGTTAAGATCCATTTCATTCAATGCTTTAGCATATTCAAAGAATATAAAACACATCATAAATGTGTTTTATAGCATTTGGAAAGATCTTCCTATAATTTATTCTATCCCTTTCTAGAATTATTTAGAATTGTTCAAGGATAGGTTTGATACTTAAATCTTCTTTTCTCAAAAGTTTGCCTGTGTTATTCAGAAATTCAAAATTTTGTGCTCGATGGATCTTTTTAACTATGTCTTATAAAGAAAGAACAGGTTCCT
Organism: Microtus obscurus; assembly: GCA_963919715.1. Lineage (NCBI taxonomy): Eukaryota > Metazoa > Chordata > Mammalia > Rodentia > Cricetidae > Microtus > Microtus obscurus. The sequence goes on along the minus strand of CAWTZC010002535.1, from coordinate 18,408,442 downwards.
TCGATAATCTGTGTGGGAAGGGGATTGACTACAAAATTGAGTTGAAAAGGGCTGATTTCCTCAACAAGAATGTATTTGAAGTCTACAAGTCCTACACTGTGATGAAAAAAGTGGCATAGTATATTGGGGAATTTACCTATCAAACAGTATGAATAAATGCTCATAAAATTAATTAGTAAGATTAATTAACATTAATGATGTTAATAATATTGATGTTCAGAAAATAAAGCATGATGTATTAATTTGATTTTTACTTCTGCAATAAAACACTGATCAAAATTTACTAGAAGAAGTAAGGATTTATTTGACTTACATGTGTCCCTACCAATGTCACTCACTGAAGAAATTCAGGACAGGAACCCAAGCAGAAGTAGAGACAGAAATCATAAAGAAACAATTCTTGGCTTGCTCAAATTGTTTCTGTATAACTGGAGCACCTGTCCAAGGGACATTTCCCACAGTTGCTAGGACCTCCCACATCATTAAATAATCAATATGTTGCCTCACTAGCCAATCAGTTAGAGGCAATTCCTTAGTATAAATTCTTCTTTCCCAGATATGATTTGTATCAAGTGGACAATAACTAAACAATTCACAGATTAAAGTGAAAAATAAATGCATGTTCAAGTAATTAGCAAAATTCATAGAAAAAATATAAGTCGGAAGAAGAGGAAGTCTATAATGCTTAGAGAAAATGCATTTTAGAATACATGAATAATTGCTTAGGCACTCAATGTCTTAAAAATATCATTACTATGTAGTCAGTGTCTGTATGTTATATATTGAAAACCTTTGAAGCTGACTATCATGAAGTTTCTCAGCTTGGAACCATTCTAATTAAAATCTAAATTAGCCATTTTTTTTGGAAGACACATAATATACCATTGTATTTTAATTTTAATTTATATAAAGTACTTAAATTTCAGGAAAGAATAAATGATAGGCTGATGATCTGCTGGGCTGATTTTTAGAGAATAATGGGATAAAACCGGTCTTGGGAAAAAACAGAGAGACAATGAGGACTACTGAGAACTCAAGAACAAGGGCAATGGGTTTTTGATCCTACTGCACGTATCGGCTTTGTGGGAGCCTAGGCAGTTTGGATACTTGTTGCAGGAGGTCTTTCCGCCCCTCCAACCAATAGCTGCTGAGATACCAGCCCATTGGGGCGTGGTTTCTCTCCATTCATAAAGCCTCTATTTCCTTCAGCTCGCTCTCTCTTGACTTCCTGATGGTCTGGCAACTAGAATCTTTTTCTAGTTGTGCAGAGAGCTGTTGTCTGGGATCTGATCTGTAAGTTTTTCCTCTTTAAATAAATACTTCCCTGGTAATAGTAATTACAAACTGGTGTGGCATTGTTCGTGGATTACGCCTTTACCTGGCGCCCGACGAACGTTTGGCTTTTAGGACCCCCCCCCCCTCGGCTGCTGGCCGCAAGTTCGGCTTGCCGGGAATGAGCCCTCGCTTCCTCTGCCTGGGCTTGCGCCTTGAGGCCGATCTCTGAGGCCGGACAGGTGGTGGTGGTATAAACTCGGGAGGCAGAGAAAGGCGGATCTCTGTGAGTTCGACCGGACAGGTGGTGGTGCACGCCTTTAATCCCAGCCCTCGGAAGCAGAGACAGGCGGATTTCGGATTTCGGTGAGTTCGAGGACAGCTGGATAATAGGTAATATGGCAGTTTTTGTTTCCAACATGACTTTCACTGTTTGGGCTACCAATACAATGGGTCTAATCATGCAAAATTTATATGACTATGAGGATAACTTAATTTACTGGTTACTAGGTTTTAGTATTCTTTTGAATATTCTATCATTTAGAAAGATTATGGTACTCTCAAGAACTCATGCAGGTCAGGAGATTCAGGAGATTCAGGATTCAAAAGAGGCAATAATAAACAAAATAATAAAAAGACTTGAAATGCTTGAAAAAATGATTGGAACTGGTGAACAGAATAATAAGGCACAAGGACAGGATACAAAGCCAACACCAGCTATTAGAACTGGCTTGCCCAGGGTTTTAGCGGCATACCCTATACTTAATTCTGACAAAGCGTCAACTTCTAAAGGCTCAAAGGGAGTCAGAGAAGCTAGATGGATGCCAATAGCAATGAATGATCTGAAAGAAATTAAACAGGCTATTGTTACTTTTGGCTTGCAAAATGCATATGTACAGGAAATGATAAGGACTTGGGCTTCTAATGCTAGAGCTACCCCCTATGATTTCCATCAGTTAGTGTCTGCAGTTTTAGATAAGGGACCTTCCTTGATGTTTGGAATTTATTTCAGAGAAGAATCCAAACATATGGAACAGCAAGGAAGAGCAAAAGGTGTCGAGGTTTCCCAAGATCAAATTCTTGGTGCAGGAGAATATGCTGATCCACAGGTCCAAGCTCTTTATGACGATGAAGTACTGCATCTATGTCACCAAGCAGCTTTAAATGCTTGGAATAGGATACAAGATCCAGCAAAAAGGGTTGAATCATATACCAGAATTAGGCAGGGGCAGAGAGAACCCTTTATTGACTTTTTGAAAAAATTAATTAAGGCTTTGGACGTAGGGGTAACAGACCCGGATTCTAGACGAATACTTCTTGAATCTCTAGCGTTTGAGAATGCAAACATAGAATGCAAAAAGATAATTGGGCCTTTAAAGTCTAGATCAGCACCTATGGATGAATGGATTCAGCATACGATGAATGTTGAGACATTTAGCTATAATGATGAATCTTGGGTAGGAGAAGCGATTTCCACAGCAATGAGGAGACATCAAACTGCCAGGTGTTTTAATTGTGGAAAATTAGGACATCTGAAAAGGGATTGCAGGCACAGAATTTCTAGAAATAATATCTCCTCTGGGAATGACAAAAATAGGGGACCTAGGCCTTCAGGTATATGTAGGAGATGCGGTAAAGGCCGTCATTGGTCCAACAAATGCAGGTCAACAACAGACAAACAAGGCAACCCGATACCGTCGGGAAACTCCTTGAGGGGCCTCTTGCAGGCCCCCAATCCAACAGTAGCCCAGTCATTCCCAGTCACAGTGGAGAACGTGCCTCACCAAGAAATCTAAAAGCTCCAATTTCTGCTGTAAAAAGTAATACTAGTCTAAATGGTGAATTACATGTGGAGGATGAGTCAAAAAACCCAGTAGGACAGAGTAAACGTATATTTTGGCAGACTTCTATTAACGACCAAAGACCAAAGCTAAAAGTCTGTATAAATGGCACTTTTATTGAAGGCTTATTAGACACAGGTGCGGATGTAAGTATTATTACCCCAGAATCTTGGCATCCAAATTGGCCTCTTCAAGAGGTAGATGTTCAGTTTCTGGGAATTGGAACCCTATCTCGTGTAAAACAAAGCACAAGATGGGTGGAATGCATAGGGCCTGAAGGGCAAATAGGAAGACTAAGGCCATATATAGCCAATATTGCAATAAATTTATGGGGCCGTGACCTGTTACAGCAATGGAATACCCAGATTAACATTCCTGCAGTTCCAGGAATTCATAATTCTGGGAAAGATATGATGAGGTATTATAGAAAATGTCACCAGCCATTCAGGCTGTACAAGAACATATAGCAAATACCAAACCTTTAGAGGTACCAACAGCCCTACCTTTAAAATGGCTAACTGAGAAGCCAATATGGATCAAACAGTGGCCTCTAGCTGAAGATAAATTACAGGCATTGGAACAGCTGGTGCAAGAGCAATTAGATGCTCACCATATTGAAGAATCAACCAGCCCTTGGAATTCTCCTGTGTTTGTTGTAAAAAAGAAATCTGGTAAATGGAGAATGGTGACAGATCTAAGAATGTCAACAAAGTAATTCAACCTATGGGCCCATTACAATCTGGAATTCCTTTGCCTTCTCTATTACCAAAAGGATGGCCTCTTATAGTTATTGATTTGAAAGATTGTTTTTTCACTATACCGTTACAAAAAAAGGATAGAGAAAAATTTGCCTTCACGGTGCCTACTTATAATAATTCTCAGCCTAATAGGAGATATCAATGGACTGTCCTCCCACAGGGTATGCTCAATAGTCCTACATTGTGCCAATATTTTGTAAGTAAGCCATTGGAAATAATTCGTAAACAATTTCCCAAGTCCATAATTTATCATTACATAGATGACATCTTATTATCAGATTCAAATAAAGATACTTTAGAAAGGATGTTTGAAGAAGTAAAGAAAGTCTTGCCTAGGTGGGGATTACAAATTGCCCCTGAAAAGATTCAAAGAGGAAATTCTATTAATTACCTAGGTTACAGAATAGGGTTAGAGAAAATTAAAACACAAAAGGCACAAATTAGGAGAGACCGGTTAAAGACTCTTAATGACTTCCAAAGATTGTTGGGAGACATTTCCAGTCTACGACCAGCTGTTGGGATAACACCTGATCTAATAGTTCATTTAAACAAAACCTTAGATGGTGATAAAGATTTGAATAGTCCAAGAAAACTGACAGCTGAAGCAGAAAAGGAACTGACAATGATTGAGGAAAAATTACAGGAAGCACATGTGGATAGGGTGAACCCAAATCTTAGCTGCATCCTAGTCATATTGCCTTCCAGAATCTCTCCTACAGGGATTCTAATGCAGAGGGAAGATATTATTTTAGAATGGATATTTATACCCAATAAACCAAGTAAAAAATTAAAAACTTATGTGGAAAAAGTCTCTGAACTGATTATAAAAGGTAAGCTGAGACTTCGTCAACTAGCAGGTATAGACCCAGCAGAAATTATAGTGCCTTTTACTACTGAAGAAATAAAAAAGTTATGGGAAGACAATGAACCGTGGCAAAGAGCTTGTGCTAATTTTTTGGGAGAAATTAATAGCAACTATCCCAAAAGTGGTAGACTTAACCTTATAAAGAGAACTTCTTGGATTCTTCCTAAAATTGTACGTGATGCTCCAATAACTGGAGCCCGTACGTTCTATACTGATGCAAATAAATCAGGGAAAGCAGGTTACAAGTCAGATGAATTGAGTAAGGTGGAACAAAGCCCTTATAATTCTGTCCAGAAGGCAGAATTATATGCCATTCTTATGGTGCTAAGGGATTTTAAAGAACCTCTTAATATAGTTACAGATTCACAATATGCAGAAAGAGTTATCTTGCATATTGAAACCGCTGAATTTATACCAGATGACACAGAGTTGACTTCATTGTTTATCCAGGTACAGGACATAATCAGGAACAGGCTTTGTCCGATGTACATAACACACATCCGGTCCCATACAGGTCTGCCTGGTCCTCTAGCACAAGGCAACGCTGAGATTGATCAATTATTGATTGGAAGCGTGTTGCAGGCCTCGGAATTTCATAAAAAGCATCATGTCAATAGTAAAGGCCTAAAGAAAGAATTTTCCATTACTTGGCAACAAGCTAAGGACATTATAAAGAGATGTCCTACTTGTTCTTTCTATAATCAAACACCGTTGCCTGCAGGGAGTAACCCAAAGGGTACTAAGAGAAATGAAATCTGGCAGATGGATGTGTTCCACTTTATGGAATTTGGTAAATTAAAATATGTACACCACACCATAGACACGTATTCAGGTTTTCAATGGGCTACTGCCCTTAGCTCAGAAAAGGCAGATTCAGTAATCACACATTTATTGGAAGTTATGGCCATCATGGGTATACCTGCACAAATAAAGACAGATAATGGTCCAGCATATGTATCTAAGAAAATGAAACGCTTTTTTGATTATTATAATATAAAACACATTACAGGTATACCAAATAATCCTACAGGTCAGGCAGTTATAGAAAGATCAAATCGTACTATAAAGGATATGCTGAACAAACAGAAAGGGACTGAAAATACCCCCAGAAATAGATTACATAATGCTTTATTAACCTTGAATTTTCTTAACGCTAATGAGAAAGGAACGACAGCAGCAGAAAGACATTGGATAATGGAAAAGTCTGCTGAACTAAATCAACCGATTTATTTCAAAGATGTGCTGACCTCTCAATGGAAGCCAGGAGATGTGCTACGTTGGGGAAGGGGTTTTGCTCTTGTTTCCACAGGAGAAGAAAAATTGTGGATACCATCAAAATTAATAAAGTTTCGATTTGAAGAGGAGAAACCTCTTGGAAAGGAGAAATGACAACTCATCCACAACGATATTCATACAGGTGGTAAGAAAAACATATAGAATGGGGGCAGGGTTCTGTTCTTATCTCCACAGGAAAACACTCACCTTTGAAAAATTCAAGGGACCCTGGATATTTGGATACTGACAGATGGAAAAATACCTGCCCAATAGGAAATATCAAGAAAACTGAATGAGTAAGTAACACGTACTAAACCATATTTCTAAATTTATAAAGCTGGTTTTGAAGTGGGACTCTGGCTCAGTCCCGCTCCAATTCCAAGCCTGTTAGTAAGAGAAAAACCCAGAGTTTCTGGAGGTTCTGTCTCATGTCAAGAGCTATGATATGGGACAGAAAGAAATATGAGTTTACAAAACATCTTTGCTTTTCTTCATATCTATCATACCTTTCATTGAATATATCTGTCATGCCTTTCATTGAATATATGTATATATATATATGCCTATATATGTCTATATGATTAATGTTTAAGTTTTTTACAATAATCAATGAGTCTTTTCTGAAGTGACATTTAAAGTTTCCAGGAAGAAGATGGGGCCCCACAACAACAACTCTACCTGGTTGATATGACGTCATGATACTGATAGCGCTACTACAAGACCTGTTTTGGGTACCAGCTGTACAAGAAGATCCCAACTTGGTTAGCTGAAATGATGCACATCTTGTACAACATTCTGGCCAGACCTCCACAAAATACTCAGAGACTATTTGCAATTTTAAAAGACATTGATCTTGAAATTTAACCATCATTTTACTTCCACAGGATCCCCCAGAAAGAACATCGCCCCCATGACAGCTGGAAGTAATTCTAGAGGACGACGTCCCCTCTCCCAGTAAAGTTTGCCCCTGGGTTTAGGGGTTTAGGGACATCATTTAGGGGTTGGGAGGTTGGGGGAGGAATTTTATAAGCTCAGGGATCATTTTGGAAAAAAAAAAAGAGGGTGATGGGATAATAGATTTGTAATTGTGAGTTACAATTTTTAGACAAACATATTGGTATTGATACTTGTATATTGATACAAAGTTAAATTATATTGACTATTGTATGCATGCATGTTTCTACCTCTGTTTAAAATATTTTTATGTATTGACATATATTGTATCGATATTTACCATATTGCAATGTATATTTGTACATTGTTTATATTTGGAGGTCATTATCCTCATTTGTTACACAGATGTTTATTGTCTTAGTCTTTAAGTTAGATAGATATTGAGAATTATATAGATTAATAGTCATCTAAGTTTGCCATTTATAATTAGACTAATTTGGTTATTTAGATATATAGAGATTATACTCAGTATAGATAGATGATCTTCAACCTCTGCAAAGAGCTGTAGAAAATGGCCTTTAATCTAACTCAGAGTTTTGTGGTAGTGAGACACAATTACTCCTGGCAACACCGCTCTATTCCCGAGAGAATGTTGAGCACCAAAGACACTCCACCTGGAGCCTTTCTTTTTGACAGAACTGGCCTTGGGGCAAAGAAATGCCCATACCTCAACCACTGACAGAGATACAGAGTGTGCGTCAATGGATAAAACAGGACTGTCATATCCTGCCAAGACAGGGTAAGATAGTTTTGAAAAGTTGCTTGCCTTTGAAAATGGTATGTCAGTTATGTTAGGCCTTAGCCAAAGTTGGTTGCTTCAACGCTGCAAATGTGACTTTGGGTGATTGCCCAGGTAGCTAGTTGTCCCTGTGATTTGTTGCAGGTTTTGGAAGTTGTTTTACTGAACTTCCTAATTACCCAGGTAACATTATTTTCCTTCTCAGATCTTTGATGGGGTTGAAGACTATATAACTATAGTTACTTTTCTCTCATGACTTGGCCAAGTTATTTATTATTACAAGACCTAAGCTAGTTAGAATAGGATATTTGTACTTATTGTATATAATTTCATAGTAGGTTTAGAACTCTCTTACTTAAACAAAAGGGGGAGGTGTTGTAGGAGGTCTTTCCGCCCCTCCAACCAATAGCTGCTGAGATACCAGCCCATTGGGGCGTGGTTTCTCTCCATTCATAAAGCCTCTATTTCCTTCCACTCTCCTCTCTCTTGACTTCCTGCTGGTCTGGCGACTAGAATCTTTTTCTAGTTGTGCAGAGAGCTGTTGTCTGGGATCTGATCTGTAAGTTTTTCCTCTTTAAATAAATACTTCCCTGGTAATAGTAATTACAAACTGGTGTGGCATTGTTCGTGGATTACGCCTTTAGATACTCACCTTACTAGACCTCGATCGAGGTGGGTGGTCCTTGGACTTCCCACAGGACAGGGAACCCTGATGGGTCTTTGGGTTGAAGAGGGAGAGGGACTTGATTGGGGGAGGGGGAGGGAAATGGGAGGCAGCGGTGGGGAAGAGACAGAAATCTTTAATAAATAAATAAATATATTTTAAAAAAAGAATAGTTTTAAAAAGAACTGTTGGAAGTTCTAAATAGAAAATAAGAAGTTTTGTTTAATTTTCCATTATTAAGTTTTTACATTTCGTTCACACAACAAAATTTATAAAAGTAAATTTAATATTTTAATTATAAAATAAAAAACAAATTTATAAAGCAAAATATACTTAGCTGAACCAAAACTACAAGTCATGGTAGGTCACACCTTTAATCCTAGCATTCAAGAGATAGAGAAAGAAGGATGAGAAGCTCCCAGATCTGTCTTTTCCACATAAATATTATGAGCCTATTCTATGTGATATAAAGGCCTATTTCAATAGCAAAACCACAAGACAGCAAAGGGAAAGATATTGCCTATAGATCATAGTTTATTTATATGTGTCATTTTCTTTCAAATTATCATAGATTTCTGTCTATTCCTTAAACTGATAGTAAATTAAAACATTTATGATGCAGTTTGTGTTTTTTTGGTACAAGTTTTCAACGTGTAAGGTTTAAACTCTCATCCATATATCCAGTTCTTCAACCATTTACAAATTCACCACGATGAAAAACACACAAAGGGCTTTCTTCTGGCTTTTAAAATGGTATTTTTATTTATAATTCTTTGAGAATTTTGGACAAGCATACAATGCATTTTGAATACATTCACTTCCATTCGTAGGCCTAACTTCTCGTAGATTCATCTCCCACCTCCACCCCACTCAGGTGCTTTTTCTACTTTTTAAAACCACTGAAATCAGTTTGTGCTGGTCATATACTCATTGGTGTTGGGCCATCCAATGAAGCAAGGGACCCATCTTTAAAAAAAAAAAAAAAAACTTTTTTTTTTTCCCCATAGGAACATCGGTTGACTATAGTTCCGCAGGATGAGTTAGGGTTCCTTAAGCCACTTGCTCTTCTATGCTCGAACATTGACTGACTTGTCTTGAGTTGGACTTATACGGGGAAATTACAGCAGCTCTGGGTTCATGGGTGAAGTGATCCTGTCCTTCCCAGAAGATACTGTTTTACCTTGATCTTTCCTGACCTTTTACAAACTTTCATACCCATTTGAAGAAGTGGTTTCTGAGCCTGTTGAGTAGGGTATGACATAGATTTTCCCTTTAAGGCTGAGTACTCCCCTACTACTTATTATTTATACCACAACCTGATCTGAGTTTCTAAACTTATTATCATCCCCTACATAATGGAACTTCTCTGGTGATGTCTGAGAGGTGTCCTAATCTATTGACAGCAGTAAACAAATTTGGAGAGGAACTTGATAGTATGTACATTTATCCAAATAATAATTACGTTAATCTAAATTTCCCAACCATAGGATTATGACTGGAATTTAGTATTACCATCTCTTTGTTGGTGGCATAGGTCTTAACTTCAAATAACAAAGTTGGTTATCTGCATAATTTTCATTGCGACTATTGCACCCTTAAGTATCTCATACCAAGCCTGGCATTATATTTTAGCTTATATGTTTCACACCTGGGAAAGATTTTGGATCATTTCCCCCCTTACTTCTTGCATAGAATTCTCTAGTACTATGAAAACGAGGTACTGGGAAGGAGACTTCCTGGTCAGTACAAACTAGATTTCTCTATGGCTTATGATCCAAGTCAGTGTGGTGAATATTTCATCATGTGCATACACTCTGAATTTTCCTTATCCATTCATCAGTTAAGAAACAAACAGACACAATGGAAATCATGCATGAATTTAAAACATTAATTCCAAAGTAACTAAAGGCTGGTAAATCTGGAAACCACATGATAACAAGTGAAAACCATATGACTTAAAGATAAGATGTATATATGTTAAAAATGTTAATACTTTATGACATAACTAGGGGGGAGTTCAATTTTTGAAAAACAAAGCAGAGAAAGGAATCTGGGCTTTCTGAGTCAGTGACTGGGCATCTCAGACAAATTTTGGGAACTCATTCAGGTTGAAGATTTTAACAATAAGTCATTTCAACTTTAGTTTATGCTAGTTTAAAAAGAGGAATATTAGTGCAACTTTTTAAATAAAAACAAATACTTCATTTATTGGCATTTAAATCTCATCATTTAGATATAAATAGCGTGTATCTCATCTGGTATATATTAATAAGTATCTATACACATACACATATGTAAAGTCCAAATAGATATTTAGAAAGCAAAGATACACAGTTAATCCCAAGAAGTATAAAACAAAACAAAAAAGGTTAAAAATAAAAGGATGGCCAAAGTGAGTCCATTATTAGAATAATCTATTTAAATACTAAAATACATCTGGCAGCTAATTTGGTACTTTCCCTTGGTGTGTTTTCGTAAGTGACTATCCAGATCTCATGGTCCTTTTAGTGGAAAAACAAAGTTAAGTTCCCATGAATGCAAATGGGCCTGGGGGAGTTATCATAACACTTTATCTTCCAGGCTGAGCAATTTGACCATGCTAGCAGTTCTCTGTGGGCTTGGCTTGTTTGCAAGAACAAAACAAGATCTTCATGTCACTTTAGCTACATTTCCAAGCCTCACAACTGGCAGGACACTCTGGTATTTAGTACAGTTCTTGCTTTCCATGTCCTGTCCAGGCTCATGGTTTTAAATGTCTTGGACAAATTAATCGTTATACATTTACCTCCAGATCACTTGCCAGGTTCTTGAAGATGAGGTGCCATGGCATTTGACCTTTAGGTAAAGGAACGTGCTTGCTGTTCCTTGGGTTATCCAGCATGCACACATATGCACATGACTTCTGAATAATAAGTTTCAAAATATTAACAATAACAATGACAAAATGGGGTAGAAAACTATAATTAAAACTTTTGGTTATTTTGCAAATAAAGCCTACAAATTAGTACATTTATATTATCACAGTAGAAATTGCTGTCATATCATATTTCAATGATTTGTTAATTTTTTCCTAGGTTAACATGTATAACATAAAAGAAATAAAACACTTGAACTGATTCTTTGTCAAGATATTTAATGGCCATCAGCACATAGTATATGTAAATTTTATTTCAAAATAAGTTTTACTGCTTTTGATAAAATGCCAAAAATATTAAAAGTTGTCTATGAAGACTTTTGCCAGTAAGTTGGTTGTACAAAAACTAATCAAATAATATTTCTTCTTTTCTGTTATATAATCTTAATATTCCTGAGCTTTTATACACACACACACATATGCACACACTACAAACATACACACACATACACACACACAAACTAAACCATGGATTGGGTTTTATTTAAGTATTCTATCCACCAATATCAGATTGATACCTAATTACAGGTGATTTGATGGTTTAGAAATCATGGTGTCTCTGATATTGTCAACAGACAACCAATTTGTGTGAGGACAAAGCTGAATTATTTAAAGTAGAAGTGAGAGATATAGACACAAACTTCATCTGGCTTACTCAAGCACAATTCAGTTTTGCTGAATGAAGGGTAGAATAATTATTCAATAATCAGTAGGTTAAAGCTTACAGTGATGAATGAACATGTTAAAGTACATTATTTTTTTTAGCACATCTACTTTTCAAGCAGTTAAGAAGACATTTGAAATAATGATAGTAAAAAAAAACTGTTATTGAATCTGAGCAACTTCTGGCCCTAGGTTAGCTTCAAATGATACTATTTTTATTATCTCACCAGAATGTGTAGTCTCCAGGAAGACACTTTTATTATAGTCCACAGTTAAGGGTACTGATAGTCATGTTATATATAAGACACCCGGAACACTGGTAGGGTTCAAGTGTGTCTCTCTCTGGAGTTCCAAAGAATATTGGTATTTCACAGAATAACCAATGTTCTTTCTGCCAACTACAAATTTTATAAATTCTAAATATGAGGAAAGTGTAAAATGTAGCTAATCACTGGGCTGAGTTATATTTTTGAAGTTAGCTCTGATGAGTTAGATGAGGATGACAGATAATGATGAGGAAATATTTGAAAATGATGAGCACACAGGCTTAAGGCAAAGGACAGCAGCAGAAAGGGCTCAATTATGTCCTTCATAGATTAAACATCTTGCATATCAGAAAGCGATTACATTAACAATTGTTTAGCCTGGACACAACTAACAAATTATCTGTCAGAGTGGTATTGAAATTTGTGTTTTTAGCTCTTAGATGATTTTGTATAGATGATCCCTCAACATTTTCCTTATGATATTTTGACATTGTCAGAGATATAAGTTAAATAATCATAAACGAACTATGGCGTGACCTGTGAGGTATCTTTCTCCCAATGGTGATATTGTAGAAGATAACTAAATATGACTAATGTGAACAGCACCTTAGAAGGAAAGATAGTCATGTGAAAAAAGGCTTAAATTGTGTTGTGATGTACAGTGAAATCTACAAAACTGACCTTTCAGAGGATGCCTAAAATGCTTACATTTACCTCTGAATTTTCCGTTGTTCATTGTATTTATGTTAGTGTCTGGATAGGATAAAATAAAAAAGCATACCTCTCCTTGGGAAAACTTCAGTGTTACAAAAACACGAATATGTCAGAGGTTGTAAGTTAGGTTCGAGTGAGCAGTGATAACCTTTGAAGTACTTATTTGCAAAATTCGAAACATGTGTGGGCAGTGGCTTGTGAGAACACTCCTCTCAGTTTCAGTCCAGCATAACTGAGATTTGCTGTCAGTAATTGAGAGAAATTAAAAGGTAAGATTTCTGCTTACTGGAAATAAGTCACGAACTGGCTTTGCATGTCTCTATTTTGGTCTGGCAGGCACATTTACTGGAAGACCTAATGGTAACCTCTGAATAAATTCAGAATGAGGAAATGAAGTGATATTGTTTCCATTTCAGATCTTGCCTTAAATGGAATGATAATGACAGCGTGGTGATGCTACGGGTATGCGCGTATGTGTGGGTATGTAATGAGTCTGCCCGGAGCTGAAGGATATGTCTGTGGTTCAGAATACCTTGATATGAAAATATGTCTACACTAGGAGGTAGAAAATATATAAAAAAATGTTTTGAAACATGTGTACCATTTCAAATTTATTAAGATCAATTTGACGATTTTTTTGTTTTGATAGCTGAATTTATATAACTAGGCCCGCATGGAACATAGAGAGGTGATAATAAACAGAGTGACAGCCAATGATCTTCTGGTGGCAATGAATCCTTGATCAGAGCAGAAACATAGGAACACACAAGGGAACCAAGAGTGGGAAACATTTACTCTTATAGAGCATTACTTCCCTGACTCCATGATTGTGTCTCAACACATCTGTACATATCTGCCTATGATCACCGTGCCTTACCCATCAAAATGACTAGATTAACAGACTTGGGTTCAGTCCCTATAGACCTTGTGTGGCTATGCCTTGTCTCCTGTGAACCTGGGCTTTGAATTTCAAAGTTTCCATCTACTTCTTTGAGATCCTAGCCCTTTCTCGAAAAATCAGCTAACACAGAGTCATTACTGAGCAAGACCCTAAGGGGGAAAAAAAAAACGAAAGTCAAGATAAGATAGCCCAAGACACTGACACTATGTGATCACTTCTCACATGATAGTTTCCATTACTTTTCATTCATGTTTCAAATATGTGAAAAATTTCATATATTCTAGTACAGTCCCCACATGAATGGCTTGTTTCACAGGAAATTTCGATTATTTAAATGTTTCTATAAAATATGAATAGCAACAAACTTAACTCTCCCCACACATATTTTTGCTATTTGGGGATGTATTATATACTGTAATTTAATAAATTGAGCTTTGACATATGCTATAGCTAACCAAATAGTAAGTGGAAAGAAATGCAGCATCAAAGCTTTGGTTTCAACACGTCTATCATGAAGCCAGGATTTAGTGATGAATAAGTGACATTCCTTGAAACTAGTGCACACTGCAATGCTTTCTTAACGTGAGAGATAAACAAAAATAAAAGATGATTGTGGATTGCTATTGACAAAGGTGACTTGGAAATAAAAGAAAAGAGACAAGCATCCTCAGAAGCCTTTAACTTAAAGAACTGAAGGGTTACAGATCATGGTGTCTCCATGGAAGTGGAAACTGCCTAGACGACAGGGAAGTTTTGAGTATTCTGGGACAAAAGAGGAGAGGCTTTGAGGATGGAAGATTTCATCTACGTATCAGTTTCCCTGCAGTTTACAAGGAAGGGATAGATGCCAGCAGGTTTCTTATGTTGCACTCCTTCTCAGAAACCTTTCCATGTGTTATCATTCAAGTCACCTTTTTTAGAGAGAGTTTATTAATCACCCTAAGGCTCTAAATATATAACCCTTTAATAATCACAGATGAAATTACAGATACGCTAGTTCTCCATTTCCAAGTATACTTACACTGGAGAGATGGCTCAGCCATTAAAGTCTAGACTAATATCTGAATGTGTTTACTTCCTACTTTCCAAATGAGGTCATGTTTACAGGTTCTAGGTTGACACACTTGTTGAGGGCACACAGTAGTCATACACTAGCCTTCTAGGATTAGTTATATTCTGATTTGGAAAAGGAATCAATACATGGGAGTAAAAAGGTCTTGAGATGAAATCACAGGTTTCTAAGTGAACTCTAAATCGAGTGACACAAAGTCCTTTCAAGAAGACAGCTGGCCGGGCGGTGGTGGCGCACACCTTTAATCCCAGCACTCGGGAGGCAGAGGCAGGCGGATCTCTGTGAGTTTGAGACCAGCCTGGTCTACAGAGCTAGTTCCAGGACAGGCTCCAAAGCCACAGAGAAACCCTGTCTCGAAAAACAAAAACAAAAACAAAAACAAAAACAAAAACAAGAAGACAGCTGAAGCCCACGAAGAGTTAATATCTGTAAGCCAAGTGTGACAGGCTCCAGAAGCTGAGGGCCAGGTCTTGTTGTATGTCTTGACTTGTCTTGTCTTTCAACGAACTCTCATTTGGTAACCCTGACAGGCTGGTATAGACAGAAGTTTCTGTCCCACTTGGTCCCACAGCTGTTCAATCCCAAAGAAACATGTAGTAATTATAAACTGTCTTATTGCTCAGACTTATTACTGATTAGCTCTTACACCTTAAATTCACCTATAACTCTTGTCTACGTTTAGCCAATGTAGGTGCACAGGAGAGGAACTAGAAGTGGAGCAGGTGTCAGAATTCCTGTTCCATGTTTGTTGAAGGGATTCAAAATTTCTGAGTGTGACAGTCAGCTTCAGTTGTCAACTGGGCACAAAAGTAGAATCACATAAAAAGGAGAGAATTCAAGGATCAGATTGGTCTATGCCCATGAAAGAGTGACAGTTTCCTATTTAGTTCTTGATGGAAGAGGATTTAACCTTCCCTGTGTGGCACAATGTCTAAGTAAGTGGCCTTGGCTTTAGGATAATGGTAGCTTAGCAACCTAAGGGGAAGAATTAAGTAGTGTCTGTTTTTCATCTGTTTCATTTTTAGATTCTTTTCTTGAGTTCCTGTAATGGGTGCTCTTGATGATGGACTTGACTATAGTCTATAATCTAAATTAAACTCTGAACTAGCATAATTTAATTTTATTCAGTATATTTTATAACAACAACAAGAAAAATAAAATAAAAGGGAAGGTACTAATCCTTATTAATTCTTAATTTAAACTTCCACCTAAATAAATGTTACCCAATATGACCTAGAACTCCAAAAATGCCTAAGAGAGGGAAGAACTTACTACTTATGTTTTAATTTTGTATCTAGAATACACCAATCCATTTGATTATTCTTTATCCTATAATCAGTTACATACAGACTGTATATCTGTATCATTTTTTTTGAAAACCAATGCTGATTTTATTTTTTTTTAATTTATTTATTTATTAAAGTTTTCTGTCTGGCTTAGTGGGAGCCTAGGCAGTTTGGATGCTCACCTTGCTGATTTTATTTTTATGGCAATGAAAGTGAGTTCAAACATCTTGAAGATTTCTACTTGGAGATTTTTCTATGATCGTACTTTAGGTTGTGGACTCTGCTTCCTTTATAAAATGTTGTAGTGGATGTTTTTCATTTATTTATTATGTTTTTTGAGAATTTCACATATGTGTGCAGCATTACTTGACAATGTTTTACTTTCCTATCTGGCAGGACTATTATCAAACTGATCATCTTAGATGTTTCAGAGAAAGATAAAAATTTGGTTTTCATATGCCTCAAAGAATGCCTGAGAATTAAACACCTACAGAGGGTCTTTCATGCCCCGTTTCCTACATATCATTCAACATAAATTAAAGTTTTAGAAATAAAACGATAGACCGTATTACTCACAGTTATCTAGAGTAGCAGAACATATTGAATGAATATGTCTCTCTCTGTACACACACACACACATACCTTATTGAACTGATTTAAAGACTGAAGTCCAACTAATGCAACAATGGCAAGCTGTGAATGGAAAATGCAAGAATCTGATAATTGCTCAGTTCACAAGGCTAGATGTCTCAGCTGGTCTTTAGTATATGTTGGAATTCTAAAGAAGTAGACTCCAATGCCAGTGAAGGAATGGCTGTGCCAGCAAGGTGAAGACAAGCAGGCAAAAAACAAAAACTTCCTTGTTCTATATCCCTATAGATGTTTTCAGCATAAGATATGTCCCTGATTAAAGGGTGTTTGTTTTCCTGTCTCAAGATCTGGATGAGAGGCATATGTCTTCCATATTCTCACAAGTATGCCCTCTTTTCTAGATTATAGTTCATTCCACATGTAACCATGTTGACAACAAAAAATAATAACTTTTAGAGACTTTATCACAAGAATATAATAATGTTTAAGGAAGTCTATATAAAATACAAAGTGTGTTTAAAAATTTAAATAATATAATACCATATGGGAAAATGGTGTCATTATAAAATTCTATAAGTATTTAATACAAATATATAAAATGTATGTCCACCTTTCAACTTCTACCAAATTTATGTTTGTGAAGTAGAAAATTACCTCCATTCTTTTATTTAATAATAAAATAAAAGTATCAATATAACAAGGAAAATAACTGTCATAAAACAGTCATCTTTAAAATAACAACTTGAGTGAAATCAAAAATATTTTCCTTAGAAACAAAAGAGGTCATAGGAGTATCTTCTTAAGGTCAGAGATTTCCCTGAAAGAAGGAGTATGTGTTACTTCGCTATTCTCAAATGCAGAACAGATTTTTCCAAACTGTAAAAGTGTTTATAACCTTTTCCCCTTTAAAACTGTCATTTTTGCTTTGAGCTTACCCATTCATTTCTGTGGAAATTTTAAAATCCATTAGAGAGCATCAAATATTGTCAGCACTTAGCAGTTATTAAAGATTGAAATTTTCTCTATGATGTATCATCAGTACATAAAGCAAAAAAAGCTCATTAGGAAATTGTTCAGAAGCATCAGACCCAGAACAAAACCATTTAGCCTTCTGAGGTAGAACCCAGGTCACAAGCAATATTTCCTTCACCTGTGCACCAAGGTACTAATTGACTGATAGGAATAGATCCAGTGTCAATTCTCTATTCTAGAACACTCCATTGATCAGACAAAGATGAATTTATTGCTTAAGAGCTGAAAAGAAAGCATTGTATTGCAGTAGTCTTAATAGTGTGACGTCAAAGAAGTCGAAAATAGATATTCATAGAATTGTAAGGTCTATGTTAGAACAATTAGAGGAAAGGTTTTTTAAATGAGGATTTGAATAGGATCAGCCAATATTTACACTTAATGAACACAGAAAAGTGAAGTTTACAAAGAAGTGCTTTATAAATAGTCACTAGGCCAGTGAACCGTTCCCTGTCATGGAAGGAAACTGATTGTTCAAATGGGGATACATTGCCCTTAAGATGGAAGGTGAACAATATATTGTTTAGATAAATGCACCTTGTAAAAGTTTTTTGAACACTGAACAGAAAATAATTGCTTTAAGTAGGGATTTTTTTGTCTTGTCTTTATCGTTAAATATTAGGATGATACCTTTGAATTAATATCTCTATCAATTCTTTCATAGGTAGGCTGACAAAGTAAGAAGGAAATTGAAAGTAATTTTGTTTCTTACCCTAAAATGCAACAGTTATTATGAAAATAGCTAGTTTGCTATTAGATGGTTTAGAGCTCATTCAGATGGGCTACGTTTCTCACAATCAACAGGTTGTAAAACCAGGAACTTGAGGAGAGTTAAGTATCAGAAAGGGTAAAAAAATAAAATTTTATTATAATAATAATAATAAAAATATTTGCCATCAAGGTGGGGGTGGTGACAAACACTTTGACTTCCAGCACTGGAAGGCAGAGAGAGGCAAGCAATCTCAGTGAGTTCAAAACCAGTCCGGTCTACAGAGTAAGCTCCACAACAGTAAGGGCTACACAGAGAAACCCTGTCTTGAAAAAAAAAATCCATCATATTACTTCTGATCGTTATGCCTCATCTAATGTTCTAAACTTGATGATGTATAGATGATATTTGTGTATTTTTTTCTTAAATTTAAGTTTAATGTTGCTGCAAAAGTTGGTTGATTGCATGTAGTAAGTGTGTCCCCTTCGCATTTATTTTGTGAAATGAAATTTACTTAAGGTGAAAAATTAAAAAAAAAAACAGGAATCTGAATCAAGAAAATAGTATCTTGTCTGATGAGATGGCTCATCAGGAAAAGACACTTGCTACTTAGCCTCATAAAATGAGTTCAACCACTGGGAACCACAAAGTGGGAAGAGAAATTTTAAAATTGTCCTCTGGCCTCCACATTCTCTTATATTGCACATGAATAACACATACATTGAAGAAATAAGTATAATGTCTACCAAAACCAATGGAATCTGAGGAGACCATGACATTGTGATCTACATGGACGATCATTAACAAATATCTGTCTAAAACAAAAGAAATTTCAATCTAGATGGAAATAGTCAACTAAAAGTACAGGACATTTTACTGACACTGTCTATAAGAATGAATATAATTAAGTCAAGAGGAAAATCCTTTCAATAAAAACACTGGCTGCCATAGAGAATTTTAAAAAAGACAAGATTTGCCAAAAATATAGGTTATCACAATGTGCTCCTTGACTATGGTCTATGCTATTCATCTGAGAGTAGTCTATTTAACTTTGCAATAAGTTCTGAAAGATAATGCTGATTGTGAAATTAATAATCTCATTCATCACCTAGTAGACGAATTTTTTTCATTTGTACATTTTTTGGTACATATTCATTGTACATACAGATGAGTTTCATAACGATACTTGTACAAAAGTAGGCCCTAAGTGTATTTTGAAAATACTCTCTCCTCCCTTTCCTTTCCACTCCTCCATTGAGTCAATGCTCATTCTTTCAGGCTTACTTTTAGTTTCATATCTTACATACATATATCATTTTATTTATCTACACAAAACATTCACAAATAAGAGAAAGCATGATCATTTTATTTCTGTGATTGACTTTAGTTTGACAGTCTGTTTTCCAGTTGTATTAATTTCCTTGCTAATGACATATCTTCATTCTCTACAGATTAATGAACTTCTCTCCCTTCCTCCCTCCCCCATCTCATATATATCAATCATATTATCTTTATTCATTCATTTGTTGATGGACATCTAGGCATATTCCATATCTTTGCTATTGTAAATAGGGATTCAATAAATAGATGTGTAATTATCTCCATGGTATGTTGATTTTGTCCTTTTATTTATTTTTTTAATTTATTTATTTATTTATTTATTTATTTATTTATTTAAGATTTCAGTCTTTTCCCCACCGCAGCCTCCCATTTCCCTCTCCCTCCCCCAGTCAAGTCCCCCTCCCTCTTCAGCCCAAAGAGCTATCAGGGTTCCCTGCCCTGTGGGAAGTCCATGGACCACCCACCTCCATCCAGGTCTAGTAAGGTGAGCATCCAAACTGCCTAGGCTCCCACAAAGCCAATATGTGCAGTAGGATCAAAAACCCATTGCCATTGTTCTTGAGATCTCAGTAGTCCTCATTGTCTCTATGTTTTTTCCCAAGACGGTTTTATCCCAGGCTTTTTCAAACCCAGGTCAGCTGGCCTTGGTGAGTTCCTGGTAGAAAATCCCCATTGTCTCGGTGTACGGGTGCACCCCTCGCGTTCCTGACACCTAAGGTCATGATCAACTTCCCTAGAGATCAGGGAAATGCAAATCAAGACAACTTTAAGATACCATCTTACACCTGTCAGAATGGCGAAAATAAAAAACACCAATGATAGCCTTTGCTGGGGAGGGTGTGGAGAAAGGGGTACACTCATCCATTGCTGGTGGGAATGCAAACTTGTGCAACCACTTTGGAAAGCAGTGTGGAGGTTTCTCAGGAAATTCGGGATCAACCTATCCCTGGATCCAGCAATACCACTCTTGGGAATATACCCAAGAGAGGCCTTATCATACAACAAAAGTATATGCTCTACTATGTTCATAGCAGCACTGTTTGTAATAGCCAGAACATGGAAACAACCTAGATGCCCTTCAATTGAAGAATGGATGAAGAAAGTATGGAATATATACATATTAGAGTACTACTCAGCAGTAAAAAACAAGGACTTCTTGAAGTTTGCAGGCAAATGGATGGAAATAGAGAACATGATCCTGAGTGAGGTAAGCCAGACCCAAAAAGAGAAACATGGGATGTACTCACTCATATTTGGTGTCTAGACATAAACAAAGGACATTGAGCCTCTAATACGTGATCTTAGAGAAGCTAAATAAGAAGGAGAACCCAAAGAAAAACATATAGGCATCCTCCTGAATATCAACCTTCATCAGGCGATGAAAGGAGACAGAGACAGAGACCCACATTGGAGCACCAGACAGTAATCTCAAGGTCCAAATCAGGAGAAGAAGGAGAGAGAGCACGAGCAAGGATTTTGTCCTTTTAAAAGGCCAATTTGGATGCACACCTTCTTAGACCTGAATGGAGGTGGGAGGGCCTTGGACTTCCCATAGGGCACGGCACCCAGACTTCTCCTAGGACTGGAGAGGGAGGGGAGGGGGGGAATGGGAGGAGGTGGAAATTTTTACTAAATAAATAAATAAAAATTAAAAAAAAAAAGAATGTTTAGGAGACAAATTTCTAAGCTTGCTTTTGACAGAGTTTCTGGATTGGGTAAAATATAGAAGAAAGACCCACTCTACCTGTAGGCATCACCATTCCACCCACTGGCATCTCCTCACATTGAAAAGAGAAGCAAAGTGAGCTGTATGTACTATGCACTTCTCTGGTTTCTAACCAAGGACAGGATGCAAACAATATGGTAGAAAGAGATTGATTCAGGCCCTCAAAAGCCAGTTTTTCTTGTCAGTTCTTGCTATACCAACCATGAAACATTAACCCTTGTACTATTCTTGCTGATTGCTGTCAAAGGTATTGATAGTCAAGCTGCACACAAGAAAACTAATCATAAATGCACCTGTCCATCTTTCAGATCACTGTCAGAGTAGACATTGCATGAAATGAATGTATTTCCTGAAATCTTTCAATATCCTGATAGACTCAAAAGCAGAAGGCATTGATTTGACAGCGAGGAAAATGAAAGACGCATCCGCAGAATTCAATACCTTTGAACACTGGCAATCACTCCAGCATTTATCTCTTTCTTGACACAGTCCTTTCAGATGAGTCCCTGTTAATGGAGATATTGGCAAATAGAAAAACTCTGTAAAGGAATCGCCTGTAAAAGTTCCAAAACAGTGAGGCAGGAAAAGAATAATGCAATACCTTGTAAAGGGAAATCTATTCTTTGTCAGATAAAACCAACCAAATGAACTAATCAATTGCAAGCAGCCGTTACTGCATATGAATAATGCATAGGGGGAACCTATGAAGTGGAGAACGGGAATATTTTATACACAGCCCATCACTAAAGCCTTGAGAATGTAGGAGAAAATTTATGAATAAAAATGAATATTTAAAGAGTAGAAATTTTGAATTGCTCCAGTTATTTTCCTGAGACCCCCTCCCTTCGCCCGCCCCCTTGGAGAGAATGAAGGCAGCAAAACTCAGGTTCTTCAAATCCTGAGCCTCTCATACCACCTCTTAACTATTGAAATTCAGGTATTTTCAACTATAAAAATGAGATTTGTTTTCAGTCACTGGAAAACACGAAATTATTCAGTGTTGAGTTCTCTGTGTTAAATATATGATAATAATTAACTTTCTAGGGACTTAATAGCAAGCATTGTTATAATATGCTAGTTTGAACAGGGTCTAAGAAACACTGCATGCGTGTCAGCTTCCCACTGGTTCTGCAACTGACTACCACAAATTTGTGTCTTAAAACTATATTATGTATTATCTTTACTTCTTGAATCTCAAACTCTGAAACATTACTTGAAAAAAATTGGGTTTTGTCTTCTTTTCCAAGGCTCTAACTGAAAATCTCTCCTTTTTTTTAGAGCTTTTTAGAAGTATCCTGATTCCTCAACCAAATGATTCTTCTATACTTGTCCTTAGGAACCATGTGTGGTTCTATGTTAATGCTTTCTTACTTTCTTAAAAGAATGTTTGTTATTACATTGCTTTCAGCAGGATCGTATAGTATAATTTTTACATTTCAGCATTTTTAATATATTCATATCACCATGCTTTATTTTTCCTTGTAGACTACAGAGATTAGCTTTCAAGTCTTTGTGTGGACATTATTCCGCTCTACAGTGAACTCCAATGTGAAATAATTAAATCATCACAAACAACTCTCACCATTCTATCTTAGTGATTTTTTTCTGTTATAAAAAATTATCTGAAGCTGAGTAATACATAAAGAACAGAAATGTTTTTCTCCCATTTCCACAGACAGGGAAATCTGATACCCAAGTTCTAGAACTGTCAGGTATCTGTGTGATCCTGTTTTCCAGTGTCTTGATGTTATGGTCATTACATGAAAGGGAATCAGCAACTTCATATAGCAGATGGGTAGAACTTGGTGTTTTACAGAACTCTATTTTTATTTTATTTTTTTGATGATGAATCAATTCCTCAGAGAAAAATCTTTACGAGGAGAAGAACCTTTATATCTTACCAAAGAGCCCACTCACATATACTATCACACTAGAGTTTAAATTTTCAAAAGAGAAGTTTTAGGAAACATATTCAGAGTGTAATGCATATATGGCATTGGAGGCGCTGGTGCTGCAAGGAGTCGCAGGCGGTTGGGCCGCGTGGGCTCTCACTAGGATGCTTGGGGCTTCTGGCCGCACAGGCCCGCTCAAGATGTCATACATGCTCCCGAATCTGCACAATGGCTGCTGTGCCTGCCAGAGAACTACCAGATGAAGTATTACTTCTACCCCGGCCTCTCTTGGCCCCAGCTCTCCTACATTGCTAAGGATGAGGATGGCAAGATCTTGGGCTATGTCCTGGCCAAGACAGACACATCACCTCACTGGCTGTAAAGCGTTCCCACCAGCGCCTCGGCCTAGCCCAGAAGCTGGTGGACCAGCCCTCACGGGCCATGATCGAGAACTTCAGCGCCAAGTATGTATCCCTGCACGTGAGGAAGAGCAACAGGGCGGCCCTGCATCTTTATTCTAACACCCTGAACTTCCAGGTTAGTGAGGCAGAGCCCAAGTACTATGCGATGGAGAAGATGCATACGCCATGAAATGAGATCTCTCCCAGATGACAGAGGAGCTGACACAGTAGCTGGTGCTGAAGAAAGGCAGATACGTGGTTCTGGGATCCAAGGAGAATCAGGGCAGCACACTTCCTGGTTCTAAAGAGGCCTGTCAGCAGAACCTGGCCAGAGATGACAGTGGCAGTGACAGCAAAGACAGCGCTGATGTCCAAGACAGCTTGCAAGACTCGAGCATTGTAGGTTCTTGCCATTTTAGCCACAGTTTTTTTGGGGAACCCTGGCTGTGCTCTGCAGTGTCTACTCTGAAGTCACCCACAGTGACCCAAATGGCTTCTTATTGTCAGTGCTTATAGTAGCAGCCTTCCACGTGGCCTAATCATGAAGGCACTCCAGGACACAGAAGCTGCTGTGCAGAAGCCAAGGAACCTTGAGGACTGCCATGGTAGTACCGTCCTTGGCTTCTCCCATGCTGATGGCCTCTGTATTCAGTCTGCAATTGTCCTGTACTGATCTTATGCTGTAGAGTTTTGCCTGAAATGCCAAACAGGAAGTGGCGATAACTCAGGAAAGTCCCCAGCTTTCAGCGTTTGCCATCATTTGGGTTTTCATTTTTGAGTAAGCAGGACCATTGTTAGTCCTTATGCCCTCTGCCTCTGTCTGGTGGAAGTTACCTACTCTTTCCTTCTACGGAAACTGCAAGAGCCCTGCCCTCCCTCTTTGAAGAAGACTGCTCCCTTTTGGTGAGAGAAGGAGATAGGTGTTGGACTTCTGCACAAGAAGAATTTGTAGATCTTAAGAAAGGACAAGCAGAAATCATATGGTAATCTCTGATCCCTCCCCCAAATAAAAATATTAAAAAGGGAAAAAAGTGCAGAGTGTTTTTTATGAGGAAAAAGCTATTTTCTTCTATTTTATCAGTTAAGATATATTTTTATGAGTTCCAAAGGACAACTGCTGAGACTCGTGCCTATAAACTTTAGGACTCAAGTTCTGTTTTGTCTGCTCCGGGGATGTTCACACATTCACATTGGCTATATGTAGTGTGAGGAAAATTCTATGATGCACATTCTGTATTGATTTTCAATTAGGACAATACACAGCAGTACTTACTAGTATAACAAGTTTAATTCTGTGTGCTTGTGTCCTGAAAAGTTTTATTTTATGCTTTCAGATTTTTTACAATTTAGCAGCCAACACTGTATGAATTTCTCATAAATATTGTAGAAAGCAAGCAATAATCTTTATGTTTTGGAGAAATGCTTCATAAAACAAAAAGTAGACGGGTATTTGTTCAGGATCAGGACACCTTTTTACTGTCACTAACATTTATCACACACACACACACACACACACATACATGACTCAAGAGCTTCATATCATATTGCTGACAATTTGATCTTAAAGATAAAGAGATAAAATGATTCTTTGAATATAAGAATATTTCTTTATTTTACATCTCTAGGCAAAGAAATGTTAAGAGAATGTTTCTGTCTTTGAATTTTAATGACTAGTGTGCTGAATGTGTGTTTGCTTGTGTATGTGTTTGTGAATGTCTGTGTGTTTGCATGTGTGCATGCATGCCCACTATGCTGTACATAAACACAGTAGAAAAGTTACATTGAATTAATCATAGAAGAGTTATCTTGAAAGTGCTAATTTTTCTTCGTTGGTTTGTTTTGGAGTTTACAAGACAGACCTTCTTTATGTATCCCTGGCTATTTTGGAACTCACTATGTATAACAAACTCTCTTTTTTTTCTCCGATATTTAGTGATCTCCCTGCCTCTCTGCCAAGGGCTAGAAATGTATTTTTAAAGAATTTCTGCAGTTTTTTTTAAATTTTTATCAGTACTGTTGTTAGGTGAGAGGACAATCAACTGATGGTACTGTGATGGTTAAAACACTGCAATAACCAGCCTCCTACCCAGCTACTTGTGTGCTGGGATTATGGATGTGTACTGAATTTTTTTTTTTTTTTTGATTTTTCGAGAAAGGGTTTCTCTGTGGTTTTGGAGCCTGTCCTGGAACTAGCTCTTGTAGACCAGGCTGGTCTCGAACTCACAGAGATCCGCCTGCCTCTGCCTCCCGAGTGCTGGGATTAAAGGAGTGTGCCACCACCGCCCGGCTGAAAAAATATTTCTATACTATATCTTCTCTTAATACTTTCCACTCACCCAATACCATCCAGATCCTTACTATCTTCCTAACCACTTAAATCAATATCTTTTTTTTTGCTTTCTCTCCCTCTCATTAGAAAACAAACAGGCTTTTATTGAAAAGAAGAAAAGATAAAATAATAATTAAAAGAAATACAACGAAAACAGACAATCCTTAATAGGATAAAACAAGCAAACAATGGATCAGGTTGTTTTTAAAAAGATCCATTGTAAAAGCAACAGAAACACATGTGGTTGCAGATACAAATATTCAAAACACAGAAATCCCATAAAGATTACAAATCCCGAAACAATACTGCAGTGGGCCAGAGGATCCATGCACTGAGATTTCAGTTGCTAGAGCAGAAGGCTGATCCACCAGAACAAGTGTACTCTGGGCGTGATAAACCAAGTTTGCAAGACACTGGGTCTATCTCCTTTTGTATATTGACAGATTCTTACAGTAGATCTCTTGTGAAGCCATAGGCACCCTCCCTTGGCACAAGATTCAACAGAGTACGGATTATTGGACACAATTCTTTCCCATTCACTGATATATTGGATCATCTCACTATGGGGCCTGAGAAACAAAGTGCAGTCTCTGTTTATGGAAATGTTCACGTCATTTTCTGGATTTTGTAATGGATATCTCTTTTTTTTGGATATCACTTTAGGCATATAGATAACACAGCATTGGCAATAGGATAACTATCCACCTGAACATTACCTATCTCTTATATTATAAAATATCTTGATTTTGGGGCCGGTTTCCTACTCAGGATCTGGCATGTGCTTAATATTCACACTATGCTGCTTGCTGAAAGTGTGACTGAATCAGATCTGCTTTGTGCTTCTCTGTTTGAGCGTTTGGTTCGTTGATTGATTTTTGGCTCAATTACTAATCATTATATTGTCAGATGCCATTTTTGGAATATGCCTATGATTTTTAATTTGTCATCTGTTGTATTTGATGTTGCTCATCTTTTCCCTTGCCCAACTCTTCCTAGATACTCCCCACCTCCCTACCTACCCCACTGCATGTTTGCTATCTCTCTCTCAATAACAAACCAAAAATTCAATACACAATAAATACAATGGGACTAAACTAAATAAAATCAAACAAAAGCGGCACACATAAAACACTGTCTATTTGTGTTGGCCCTTACTCTATTTGGCATGCAGTCTGTCCTAGTATGATTGATATGCCCAAAGACACTCCATTGGAGAAAGGTGGTTTCCCTCTCCCATCGATACCAATTACAAATTCTTTCTGATTAGGAGTAAGAGTTCGTGTTCAGCCACATTTCTCTGTCCTAGGTTTCTTGTCTGTATTGAATCTTGTATATACTGTCACTTTCTCTGTGAGTTCCTCTGTGTATCAGTTATGGAGACATTGTTTCCTCCATGCAACCATTTATTACATCTAGCTCTGACCATATTATCCTTACTAATCTGCTTAGACCTAATCTTTAAAGGGAGAAGCTTCATGATGACATTTAGTACTGAATATCTAGTCTCTCACTTTTTTGTACTTTTTCCATTTGTGTTTATTGCACTTTGTCTATTTATGGTTCTCTGCATTTATTAACCATCTACTACAAGAAGAAATTCATCTCATGAGGGATGAGTGATGTACTAGTCTATGGGCACAGCAATATATCAATGGTATCGTTTTATTGCTATGATCCTTTAGCAGAGTACATGAAATGCATTTTCCCCTAGAAACCCAGGAATCTCTTCAATCTATGGAATCTCAGGTTCTTGGCCACTTTAGCAGTGTTTGGTATGGATCTCGTCTCATGGAGTTGGCATTTAATCAAATAAAGTATGGTTGGCTATCCCATAACATTTATGCCACTATTTTACAAATATATCTCACAAACAGGGCATGGTTGCAACTTGCAAGATTTGTTACTGGGTGATCTTCACAATTACTTTTCTGCTCTAGTAGCTTGCAGAGTACTTCACAGTGTCATGAATGCTTGTCAGTAGTGGGAAAGCTTCTTGTTGGTCAATTTCTTAATGTTTGATGATGCAAAGAAGTGCTATCTTTAGAAATTAGGCCTTGCCATCAGGTGGTGGAGGGAAACCAATGGTTTTGCCAACAGTGTGTGATGTTTATTTGGGGAAAGAATTATGGGGCCCCATTGGATAATACTCTGTAAGATGTACCTCTTTCTTTTTTATTTATAATTTATTTTATTTTTTTAAAAAATCCAAACTATGCAGGGCGGTGGTGGCACACGCCTTTAATCCCAGCACTCTGGAGACAGAGGCAGGCGGATCTCTGTGAGTTCGAGGCCAGCCAGGTCTACAAGAGCTAGTTAGAGGACAGGAACCAAAAGCTATGGAGAAACCCTGTCTTGAAAAATCCAAAAAAAAAAAAAAAAATCCAAACTATCTTTTTTCATTTTATATACTAATCCCATTCCCTACCCTCCTCCCATTCTCTTCACCTTTGTACCCACCTGAACCTCTTCTACTCCTCAGAGAAAGTAAGGCATATTGCTTTGGGGAAGGTCCAAGGCCCTCACTACTATATATAGGCTGAGCAAGTTATCCATCCAAAGACATTGAGTTCCAAAAAAGCCAGTACAAGCAGTAGGAATAAATCCTGGTGAAACTTCCAGTGGCCCTGTAGTCTGCCCCAGCCATACAACTGTTATCCACATTCAGAGGATCTAGTTTGGTTCTATACTGCTTCCTTCCTTGTCAGACTGGAGGTGGTGAGCTCCCATTACCTCTGGCAAACTGTTTCAGTGGGTGTCCCCATCATGGTCTTGATCTAAAGAGGCAAAGGCTCATATTCTCACTCCTTTCAATCTTCAACTGGACTTTTAGAGCTTAATCGTAGTCACTTATAAGTGGATACTAGCTGTAAAGCAAAAGATAATGAGCCTATAGACCATGATCCTAGAGAAGCTATGTAACAAGGTGAATCCTAAGAACATACATAGATCCACCTGGAAAGGGGAAATAGATAAGATCACCTGACAAAATTGGGAGCATGGGGGTGGTGAGAGAAAGGAGAGAGGAAGAGGAGGAGAGAAGGGGAAGGCAGTGGAGAAATTGAGGGAGTCATTATAGGGCTAACAAGAAACCTGGCACTAGAGAAATTCCCAAGAATCCACAAGGATGACCCCAGCTAAGACCCTAAGCAATAGAGGAGAAGGTACCCGAACTGGCCTTGCCCTGTATTCAGATTGATGAATATCTTAAATGTCACCATAGAATCTTCATCCAGCAACTGATGAAAACAGAGGCAGAGACCCACAGCAAGCACCATGCTAAGTACCCTTTTCTTTTACTGGTGGTTTCCTTGGTAGCATAGGATGTCCAGCTATGGACTTAACTCCCTATTATATAGTGATCCCATTTATATTCCTTTCATCTATTTGTTTGTCTTAGGATGTTTCATTGGCAGGAGATTTACACAAGGCATTAAAAGGCCTTTAGAACAAGTTGTTCCTCCCTATATTTTCTCCTTTAACCGGCCCTTCTATCACTCTCCTCACTTAATCCTCTTGTTTCATGCTCTCCTCTTTCATAGGAGACTCCTTCTCCTTCCTAGTACTCTACTAGCTACTTTCAAATTTTTGTAATATTTTCACAGTTAAACATTACCTGAAGGCTAAAAAATTAGTAGAAATTATAGAACTAGCACCGTATTGTATCTATAAATATGTTTTGTTTATGAAAAGTATACTTTAAATATACTTGAAGATTGATTTTTAAAGCTATGTAGCTAGTAAAGAATTCATGTTTTGCAACATTCAATTTTCAAATGTCAAGGTTATAGATGATTCAAATAAATAAATTCTTCCTTAGTTTTCAGCATATTCACATATTTTTCATTGTCTTCTGATAAACATGTTTTATTTGGCTATAGATCTATGGATATTTTACTTGCATATATGAATTATCCCAGGAGAGAAACAAGCATGATAGTTCTATAACTTCCATGTTTTTTTTTTCTTTTAATCTCTGTCATATAGTTAGAAAATGAAATGTTACTTCTTCTGAGTTAAATTTTTCCAAGAAAATTGCTAGTAAATTTCATTGAACGTGGTTAAATACAAAAAATAAGGTAAAGATTAATATATAGTTTCTGCATTGAACTTTTCAAAATTGTTAAGCTGTTTAGATGCTTCAGTAATAAAAACACAGAATTGCCATGAAACAATTTCCTTTTAGACAATATTTTCCACTAACAGACACCTTCTTACCACTAGGTTTGATGTTGTATTCTAATAGGTGATCTAAATCATCCCAATGATAGTTTTGAAAGCACCATTCAATGGACAAAAAGCTATATAAAACATGTTAGTCTTGTTTTGGTACTTTTCAACAATAGGATGTGAATCAAATCCAATAAATTTTTTCAGCTTTGGCTGCAATATCTATAGTCATGAATTTTGAGTGACATTACATCAGCCCAGACAACACTCTGTATAACTCTCTTTCAGTCTTGCAAGCTGTTTTACATCATGAAAAAAAATCCATATTTCCTCAAAACAAACAGGCCTCTTGATATTTTGTACTTGATTTTGAATAGCTCTGTACTTTGTTATCTTTCATTTTGAAATGAAGGTATCATACGTTGGGTTGGGAAAATGACAACCTTTATCAATAGTTGAAAAACATAGCTATTCACAATTAATGTATCAACCTAAGCATTGTTAAGCATAAAAAAGAGAATATTTATTTGATTTTTATTTATATTGGCACATGTACAAGGAAATTTAATTTAATAGTCTTTAATGTGATTATTAAAATCATTTAAGAATGAGAAAGGTTGACATACATGCTACAAATAGTATTACAATAGAGAAAAAAGAGGCTGATTCACATCGGGGTCATTTTAGTATAAATTGAATGAAAGTAAATGAAACTAGTATATGTCTACTGATTATTTAGCATGCTAATGTAACCTTTCCATGAGATCACATTGTAATACTTCAGAATGAGAACTATGATACAGAAATATGTATCAGTAAATGGAATCTGAAACTGAAGTGTACTGTTTAATGATACAGATATACTACATTGCTTATTACGAGCACTGACTCACTCGGTTAAGCCTTTGCTATAAAAGAGGACCGTGGAATATCTGTACAATAGAAAAATGGTATTCTTTGGAATAGTCATCCATTGAGAATAAAGAGCTGCAAAGCCCCTAGGGCATATTTGCTGTAACATCTTAGAATATAAGTTTATATGTAGGAATATTTTCCTCAAAAAGTCACCTAAAATCCAGTACGATTTTGAGCACAATAATTACATATACATCCATACCATAAATATCCGACACAGCATTCAAAAATTCAAGATGACAAAGCAATAGCTCACCTTTCAACTTCATGATCCAGATGTATTATGCATAAAACTTAGACTACAGTGGGAACACTAAGAGAGACTTACATTGATCTAGTCTACATGGGAAGTAGAAAGCAGAAAATGAAAAGATCTCCTGAGTAAATTGGGAGAATGAGGCCCTTGGGGGAGGATTGAACGGGGAAGGGAGAGGCAGGGAGTGGAGCAGAGAAAAATGTAGAGCTTAATAAATTTCAATAAAAAATTAAAAATTGAAGTATCTAGCACCTTCATCATCTTCCTGCAGAAGTAAACGGAATTTATTTATTTAAAGTACTCTACATGAGACCTACTGTGTACTACCTGGCCAGTGAGTGACCAACAAGAAAATGACGATAGTTCACATTGAAGGTGAGGAAGATAATCCTGAGATACTGTTTTTAAAAAAATTCTAAAGGGACCTAAAAATGTAAACTCTGATAGTTGTTCTTTGAAGAGG
Source organism: Microtus obscurus (assembly GCA_963919715.1). Lineage (NCBI taxonomy): Eukaryota > Metazoa > Chordata > Mammalia > Rodentia > Cricetidae > Microtus > Microtus obscurus. Next base: position 18,376,439 of record CAWTZC010002535.1, on the reverse strand, counting down.
AAAAGATGTGATTTGTGTATTTTTAATCTTAATATTTGTCCTATAGATTCACATGTATTTGGTAATATTTGTGTATTTGTGTCTGTTCATCTCAGCATGCACTAGTTCATGGCACACATGAATCCTAGCCTGCTGGTGTTTTCAGAATTATTTGACCCAGAAATGATAAACGCTTACCTTAGAATATTTGGCCCTCTATATTTCAGAGAATAATCAAAGCAAAGCAAGGCTTCCCAGCTTCTAAACATTGCCTATAATTATTCTAATTAAAATTAATTAGAATGACATAATTACTTAAAGATATATTATAATGATGCCATCTTAAGCATGTGATAGGCTAAAGAAGGGATTAATGAAGAAGTCTCTTTAAGGATGAGAAAAGCTGAATTTTTTCTGAATTCCTTAACTCACTATTAAGGCTTAATCACAGTCATTTGGTATGTTCTTTACATGTCTGGTGTGTATCCAATCTACACAATAGCTTCTTGTATTTATACAGGAACATTTCTAATACAGCAGTATTTACAGATGTTTACATGCAAGACAAATGAATATTAAGCTGACTACTCCATACAGGGCAGACTGGGCAGAGAGTCCTCCATATTGTGTTTTTGCTGAGATCATTTCAGGGTAAACTAAAATTTTATCTCTTTGACAGAAAATCCATAAAAAAAACAACTATAGTCTAAGAACCTAAAATCTATGTCTCAGCTAATTTATCTTAGGTTCTATTAAACTGACTGTTTATTCAAACTCTGCTATCCAGTTAACTGCTTATTTCAACTTTTGTTGAAGTGCATGCTTGCGTAAAACCTCCCCTGCAGTTTCAGAGAGAGCTACCAGATTGTGGATTTTTTTCTTTAAAATCTGTTGCTCTAAATTGTCTAAATGGCTATTCTTGGGTGCCAAATACCTGAGTGTAGTCTCAGCCAGTTTCAATGGCTTGACACTGTGTCTGAGTGGTCACCTCTGGTGAGCTCCCCGGAACACTCATGAGTAGTTTTCCCTTTAACTTTCTATTTTCATCATCATCTCTTTATCAGCGAGTCAAAGAATAAAATTTCTATATAATGCTGTAAAACATGTTCTCACATGTCCTCATCTTGTGTTCATCAGTTACTTTTGTGTTTCCTACTCAGTTTAATGGATATTTTTTCCCCAAGCTGGAGCAAGCGACAATTTATCAGTGACATACCACTGAAGAAAATAGACTCCAATGAAAGCTGGAAACTCGTGGTTGTCTTTTATCTTTTATTGAATGCCAATGCTCCTATTTGGTGTATATCTATCTGTCTGCTGTCTATCTATCTATCATCTATCTATCTATCTATCTATCTATCTATCTATCTATCTATCTATCTATCTATCTATCTATCTATCTATCTATCATCTATCTATCTCTATATATCTATATCTGTCTATATACATATACATATCTTATACATATAACCACAGCTCTAGTGGGTTCAGAGTGAAATAATTATGTCATTCCAGAAGATGTCTTTTTTACTGTGCATATCCCTTTCCTCTGGCTTTTATATTCTCTCTGCATACGTGTAAAACATGTTTTCTAGCTTTTGCAGAGGTGATCTAGCTGTTTCCCTTTGTAGATTGATCCCTTTTGTCACCTCTATCATTCATAGGATTTCTGCTTAACTGTTATCACTGCAGTAAAAAACTTCTATGATGCAGACTGGGCATAGCACTAATCAGTGCGTAGGAGTCTTACTATTTGCGATTTTCATTTGTTGATTAATTAATCAACACCCTAGTCTCCGAATCTTCATTCTTTTTTTTTAATTTTTATTTTATTTTTTTTAGTTGTTGAAATAAAAATTCCCGTCTCCTTCCCATTTCCCATTTCCCTCCCCCTCCTCCCACACACAAATCTTCATTCTTAAAGTCATAGTGTCCATCCCTAGTTTCTACCTAAAGCTTTTTTCTTTAACTTGGTAAAATTATTGCTGGATCTGTTACATTCTCTTCATGTTTTCCAGAAGTAATGTAATAAACTTCTCTGAAAGTCGCATGTCAAATATTTCAGTTACTGTAAACATATTATTTATTTCATACTGCTCAGTTCTGTCATTGAGGTACAGAACATTGAGGTACATTTGGCTATCATACATGAAATAAATGTGTGTGTCTGTGTGACATCAAGCTGACATCATTAACTCCTAATGTAAGATTAATCTGATTCAAATATCTGGCATAGAGAGATGAACAGAGGGTTAGATTTAAGCATGAGAAAGTGTAGGCAATAATTGTAAACAAGTGAGGCCATGATATTGAGGATTTGAGTCAAACCATAGTAACATAGCTAGAGCAATAGTGCACAAACGCAGCAAGTGAGTGAGATTTTACAGATTCAGGCATTACTTTCATGGTGGAAAATAAAGTTTCATAGTTTCTTAATCAGTTGGAAGCTTTTGAAAAAAGGCACTTACCCTTCCCTGCTGGTCTTGGAAAAGCACATAGTCATGAGCTCTACAGCTGCAATGAAATGAATTCTGAAACAACTATGTGAACTTGGAAGACAGCCTGAGTTTCAGATGGATTGTAACTTCAGAAACACCACAACTGACATTGTAAGAGTCTGTATTCAGGAAGCACCTAAGCCTTGCCAGGACCTTGGATCCAGTAAAATTGAGAGATAGCAAAAGTCTGTGAATTAAGCTGGCACACCCATGTGATTAGTTTCTGCACCCTGTCTCCACAACTAGCATCATTGCTAATGCTCCTAAGGTACCTTTCCTAACTGGTATACTGTTCTATATTCTCTCTTATAGCATTATGCTTATAAATTTTCTAGGTACTTTAATGCTATAGTTCAATAATATAAAGAAAATTAGTCCATATTAACTTAATTTAATCAATATTAAAATTAGTCACTAGTCTCTATGATAAAATTTGTCAACAACCAGTATGTGATGATATATACTTTCTCCTTAAAATGTGGGATGTACCATTCTGTGAAAACTCTGTGATAGCAGTTTTTCTTTATGTTTTGTTTTTCTCTTCTGGGTACTTAGTGTAGTCTTTTTCATTTAGCTACTCTTAAATATAGTTGATTTGTGTATGCATGTGTATTTGCCTAAGCATATGCATAGATACAAACAAGAAAATTGTTATCACAATATGCATTGTTGCACAATAAGTAAACATTCATTAACCAATTAATATTGTGATAAAATTTATAATTATCTGGCCCTCACATATTCATTCATATCCCAATAAATATCACTTCATAGGTATCCAGAGAAAAAATAAAACAAATATAATAATAAAAAATTAAATTATGTTTGTGTTTTAAAATCCCTTCTAATTTTACAAATATATCACAAATAAATATCAAATTAATTTGAATTCATTAATCATTAAAGGATATCTACCACAACACTAACTTAGACATGTAGCTTTTTACTGCCTTTGGGTACATGAATACATAGAGTTGGAATGCCTTGTTTGTGAATGTTATGCCCAAATAATAATAGTTGTCTTGGAACAATCAAAAAAAGATGTGTGTTATTAAGCCCAGTGACATAAATTCTATTCTCATATGGTATAAGGAAATAGCTAGATTCCCCCAATTTTCCTCTGCCCCCCACAAAATAACATGTTATGTATGCACACACACACACACATATACACACACAGAGACACGCACACACATATACACATACATATACGCACACAAAGACACACACACACACACACATAAACACATACAAAGAAAGACTCAATGCATTAGTAAAGTCATCAGGAGAAAAGATATAGCAGATAAAAGCACTTGCAGCTTGTCCTGAAGATCTGTAGTGAGATCCCATCACCCATGTCAGGAGGTGACAACTGACTGGAGCTCTAAAGATCAAAAGAGTCTTTCAGCTTCTGAGAAAGCCCATGAAAATGTGGAATACATACATACACAGACACAGAAATGCACATCAATGTAAATAAAAATATTTTTTAATTAAAATGTAAAAGTGCTAGGTTATGGGTAATATTCTTACCCATTTCTTACAAAATGCATACTTGCAAGATTGTAAAACTTATGATCCTTGAAATAAATATCCATCATAACTATAAAATTCACTAAGTGAGGACAAAATAAAAAAGCTAAGAAAAATTTATGTGAGTAATATGCATGGTATATATCATCACATTTTCAAAAAATAAAAATAGTTCATTTCCCAGTGTCCCTACAAAATGTTTTTAATTGAAACAAAGCACATATTTGTTCATAAATGGCCCCTTTATGATGGTCATACAATAATGAAGTAAGCAAACAAGACATTTTTAGCTCCTAATTGTCTTATTAAAAAGTATATAAAGGGATTGGCATGTTGGCTCGAAGTTTAAAAGCACTAGCTCTTCCTCAGAGAATTCAGTACAATTCCCAGCACCCACATTACAAATTCAACTCAGGGGACTGAATATCCATTCTTGGTATCCATTCTACTGCATACACGTGATACACAATAATGCTGGCAGATAAAACCCACACACACATAAAGTAAAATATGAAAAACTTGTATCAGTATACATTTATATTATTGTGTATTTTCTCAGAAACAAAAGGAAGATTCAGACAGTATTAAAAAGTATGAACTCACTTTTTCAACTAAAAACAGAAATAAATTCATGATTGAATACTAATAATTATTTTAATTTCTATCATCTATTAAATGTCCCACATTTGATCAAATTCTAATAATTTTTTGCACCTATACTGGTTTTTATACATTTTATTATTTTAATATTTCTCTCTCAATAATATTTTGTTTTAACCCATTCTAGGTTGTAAATATTCTAGACTTTCTACTCCAATACTTGTTGAAATTTATCTCTCTCCCGCTGTTTCTTTGTGTGTGTGTGTGTGTGTGTGTGTGTATGTGTTTATGCATATTTGTGTGGAATTATGTCTCACTAGAATATTCTACTACCTGAGAATTTCCCTAGGTAGTTTGCCACTGGGATAATTTTCTATTATGCCAGATAAGAGAGATTACACATAAAACAGGAATGTGCCATTTATAAATGTTCCTATGAACAGAATTAACTAAGTTCTATATGGCCTGCTTAAATGCCAAGAATATTGGCAATGGGGACGATCATTTATACCTAGCATAGTCACTGATTTTTCATGTGTTCTGTTATGTAAATGGAATATATTCCTTTTTATCTCTGAAGTTATTCTAAGGATCACTTGAAACAGTGATGAGCAAAATCAGGCTTCCATTAAGTACTGTATTTGGGAATTCAGAGGAAGATAGTAAAAGGAAAGGGTTCATGATTCTATGATAAAAGAAGCCATGCTCTCCATCAAAACTTGAGAGAAATTCATTCCTGAGAGCAAATGATAATGAGATCTCAAATTGAAGCTCTGTAAGTTAAAAAGGTAATTAGCTTGTCTATCTTATTCACCTACGGGGGCAAAAACAATTCAGTTCTCACTGTTAAAATGGATTGCAGTTGTATTGGATTTTAAAAGCTGACTTTTTAAATATGTATGAATATATAACCTCTGCATAGGAGAGGCACAGATCACTTAGAAAGCCTTCATTCAGCTAAGTGACTTCAGTGTAGAATTTATATGTCATTTGAAATACAGATTGAAATATGTTTACTCTCTGTTATGCAAAATCAAAATAAAAATGTATGAAATGAAAAAGTTACTTTTCTATTATTCTTGAAAGTAGAGTCATAAGACTTTCTCATGATTTATTTTTTATTAGAAAATTTTTGGATTAGAATTGCTTTTAGATAAAGCAATTTCTTAAAGTATTCTTAAAGTATGCCAACTACTCATGGATTGCAGTATGTACACAGGACCTTTCAGAATTGCTTGATATAGATGTATAAAGTAAATGAAGTATAAAGTAAATGACGAGGACAAGTGACTTGATTAACATTATTAAAATACTCATATGTGAATCAGTACATCATCAACTATATTTTTTTTCTAGCTAGTTCTTTTTTACTGATTTTTATTGAGCTCTACATTGTTCTCAACAATTATATCTTATTACAATTTAAAATATAGTTCAACATTTTTACACTAGGTGTTTTGTTAACAAGCTGTACAAATCACTTACATTTCATGCAAAAATCCCCAATGACATACTTTTTTAGGTACAAGAATTATTATGTGTTATGGTTAATATTTAAATAGTTCATTGACCATAGTATTAATGTGATTAGGTTTTATTGTAAAGTCTCTGAATATTTGAGAATAAAGGGCTTTGACTTTGGATGTCATAGGATATCTGTTGTATTCTCTCAAGTTTGCGGCTATATTAGAGGACACAGAGACAGACTTGAAAACACATCCATGTTTATTATAGTATTCTTCAACAGAAACAAGATGGGAAAACAGTGTTGATGTACATCAACAGATGAATGGATGGAGAAAATGAACACGAACACAGAAGATATTTATTCAGTCATGAATAAACCTGAAACTGTTATTTGCAGGAAAGTGGTTTTATCTAGACAACATCATTTTCAAGTAAAATAAGTCTAACTCAAAGAGAAAAATGCTGGGTTTTTGTTCATATGTGGAATCTTCTATCATCTATCTATCTATGTAACTATGTATCTATCCATCCATCTACTATTGATCTATCTACCTATCATGCATGCATGCATCCAACTCTCTATTGTAAAATATGGAAGTCAAAGAAGAAATGTGGTGATCAAAAGTGAAGGGAGCAGAGTATTAGATAAGCATGAGAAAGACAAAATTAACACATCTAAGTGAAAATATGCTGTATTTAAACATAATATGTGAATGTTTATATTAGTGTGTGCAAGTTTGTGTGTGTGGTGTAATACAAAAGCACATGGTAGGTTATTTTGGGAAGTAAGAAATCTGCCAAGTGATAGAGAGAAAGGATAATTGCAATTATTCGGGCAATAATATGAGCAAAACACAATGCCATTTATCATTGAACATGTTATAATAAAGTTCTCTGTTTGAAATGCTGATGGGAAGCAAAACTACCACTGAGAGCACATAAATAAGTAATTGCCTTCTAATAAAAAATTATTTAAAAACATGGATAAAATCATTATTACTCTAAGCATCTACTTCTGAAATTTACATGCTGACCAAACTGTAAAGGACTATAGAAAAATTCTATGATCATTGGCCAATTTAATTTGTCTCTGATTTGTGGATGGGAAAAGAAAGAAGTTTATAAATGACAAAGATAAAACTAGAAGGTGAATTGATCCTTCACAAATCTGGCTTTCCTAACTTTATCTTCCAAGATCATAGTGCTTTGTATGGAATATTTCAAGTTGTCAAGAAATGTGTTTAGAGAGGCTTTTAAGAATTATGTATAATTTTGCAACTCTTTTCATTATCACATTTTAATGTTGTATTTGTTAATAACCTACAATTATTGAATAGTGACTCAAGGTGAACTAGGATGAAATATTGCACTTCACGTGTGTAGCTGATGGAATTACGAGAAGACACAGTCTCAATGCAGTGTCACTGATCTTCAAGCTCTTAAAGTCTTTCCACTTCCTCTTCTACAATGTCCCTTGAGCCTTAGGAACAGGAGTTGTTTTGTAGATGTATCAATTGGAACTGAACTCCCCAAATTTACATTTTGATTGGTTATGCTTTCCCATAATGTCTCTGTTACAAAAAAAAAAAGTCTTCTTGATGGGTGAGGATTACACTTGTCTGCAGGTATAAGAAAAAGTATTTTAGAGTGTAGTTAGGGATTATGCCAGTTTAATAAAGTAGTAGTTGTAGATTCTTCTCCAAGGTCCATGAATTCATTACCTCAATGTAGGTAGCTATGTTTCCAGTACAAGACAGTTTCCCTCTTGTTTCGCCACACTTAAGTCCAATTAGAAAGCTGCTAGTTGGCAAGGTATGTGTGTCACTATAGCATTGTTACAGTGATCTTTCTATAAAGGTCACTGTTTTGGTTCACAGACATCATAGATGGGTAAGACTGTTGTTTGAGTCCCTCAAGTGGTAACTTGGATGACCATGAAAGCTAGTCCTCAGGGAGGAGGCTTTTAGATCAGGTCTAGTTCTGGGACCTCTGGGACTCCATGTCTGAAGTGAGCGGTATATTTAGCAATTGGGACATATGTTTCCTATCTCTTTTATATTTATTTATTTATTAAAGATTTCTGTCTCTTCCCCGCCACCGCCTCCCATTTCCCTCACCCTACCCCAATCAAGTCCCCCTCCCTCTTCAGCCCAAAAAGCCATCAGGGTTCACATATTGGCTTTGTGGGAGCCTAGGCAGTTTGGATGCTCACCTTACTAGACCTGGATGGAGGTGGGTGGTCCTTGGGTTTCCTATCTCTTGAATTGCAACCAAGGGCAAAGACAAGAGCTTGTGTTTGGAGAGTCACTTAAACATGAGCTGAGCAAGAACAGCAGCAATAAACATGGTAAACTGGGCTTGAATAGGGGAGAAAATGAAACTTCAACCTGTGCAAGCAGGGAAATATGGGATGGTTTGAATGAAAAAAGGGAAGAGAAAAAAATTTAAAAAGCGATTTTAAAAGTTTCAAGAGAGCCGGGCGGTGGTGGCGCACGCCTTTAATCCCAGCACTTGGGAGGCAGAGGCAGGCGGATCTCTGTGAGTTCGAGACCAGCCTGGTCTACAAGAGCTAGTTCCAGGACAGGCTCCAAAACCACAGAGAAACCCTGTCTCAAAAAAAAAAAAAAAGTTTCAAGAGGATCATGTGAGTTTGGATTGGTTAGGTGGGTAGTGAGGTAGGGAGGATGGGGAGAAGTTATGGCAGAGGAAAGAAAACATTAAAATCATCTTGTATAAAAATAATTTCAAAAAGTTATACTTTGTTATATATATGAAAAATAAATTTCAATTAAAATTGATAGTTTCCATGAAATATCTTCTGATAAAAGTTTCTTTCTCTCATTTCCTCCCAGATCCTCTCTAGCTCACCGCCTATCCAGTGTCATTGCTTCTTTCTTTCTTTGGTTAGAAAACAAACAAGCAAAACTACATAAAATACAACCAAAAACCAGACTGGGGTAAAAATTTTAAAAAAGCCAAGAGAAAATTAATGAGAAGCACAGCTTCCACTGCCATCACAATTGGCACTGCTTTATTTTCCAGTGAGTAAATGTTCAGAAATACTTTGGATTTTTATCTTTATTTTATGATTCCTTGAGAAAATGTCTCATTATATATGTAGCCGTGCCTGTATCGGACCTTACTATGGAGACCAGGTTGAACTGGAACTCAGAGATCTGCCTGCCTCTGCTTCCTTGAGCTGGCATTAAATTCGTGTGCCACCATGCCTGGCAATATTTTTTAGTTGTTTTCTTCCTTACCAAGAAGGTGCTCCCTGTTAGACTCTGTGCAAGATATAGAGCAAAATAATAATAATAATAATGAGCAGATACAGTGATGTCACAGAAACTCACCACCTAATCTGCCTTCCTAGTGCTCTTCGGTATTGCTGGCTTTTTAAGGTCAGCTAACTCAGTGTAAGTGAACTGTTCTCAGACAACAGTTTATTGGCCAAAGAAGATACCTCATCATTCCACACACTATTTCATGCAAATGGCTTGCATTTTTGCCACTTTGTTTTTGTCTTTTCCTATCTTTGCCACTCAAAATATTCTTCCATTCATTATTATGTAGCTTTCACAGAAATGGGATTCATTACCCACAACAGCCCTTTGGCTGGCAACTTCTCCTTGCCTCTGAATCACTTGCAGCCAATTCAGTTCTGAAGAGTGCTGTTGAAATGCCATGCCCCTTCATCAGTAAACTCAAATAGAATCTAGAAATATATTTTGTCAGGATTCTCAGTGTATGTTTTGAATATGCATTAACATTTCATGCAGTGGGTTCAGGTGTTCTTATATCCTATTTCCCAGATATCCCAGGTACCCCCTCAACAGAGGCAGGTCTAATATATCACTCTAACTTCACAGCTCTTAGTCCTTCGATGTTTTTTTTTTCCTGAAGTTATATTTAGAATGATAATATCAGGTGAGTTTCCTGCCCTTTTCAGTTACCAAAAAGTGCTAGAGGGAGCCACAGGCTCATGACTTAAAAATCAGTCATGTGGGGCTATGAAAGATTTGTTTAGTCAATTCTTATCTTAAGATGAAAAAAAAAACCACTTGGAATGACATCACTCCCTTATTAGAAATGAAAAGAAAAAATATTGTGAGAAAGTAGACATATTTCATTTGGCAATGATAAACTTCTGTGTCAGTATTTATAAAAAAAACAATATTCACCCATGGCTTTAAAATATATTATACAATATCATGTCCTTCTAAATCCTCCTCACTTCCTGATCCACTCAGCTCATGTTCTTTCTCTGGATAAGAAAAACATAAACAAAAGTAAAATTAAGCAATAACAAAGAGACAAAACTCACCAAACTATAACACACACACACACACACACACACACACACACACACACACACACAAATAAAACCTGAGGTCAGTTTTGCACAGGGCAACTACTCTTGATTATGAGACCTGCCCTAGAATGTGACTGATATACCCAGGGTCACTCCACTGGAGAAAATTGATATTCTCTCTCCCAGAGGCTATCAATTACAAATAGCTTCTTTGTTAGTGATGGGACTTAGTGCCCACCTCCCCTTCTTCATGCAAGGATTCATCCATCTTTGATTTGTTCAGGTCTTGTTCATGCCCTTTGACAGTCTCTTTGAGTCTAGATGTGGAGCCCTGTTGCAAGTAGAAGGTGGTCCTTTCTTGGAGCTAACCACCACCTCTTTTCAAAGATTTAGAGATAAAGCACAATTTTCAAAAACAAGCAAATATTTATCTCTTCTAGTATCAGGAAGACCAACCAACCCCAGCTTTTCATTGTTTAATTCCTTATCACTACAGGGGTCTGGCTTGCTCTGCATGGAAAACATCTCTGAAAATATATTTACCTAGTTCTTAGACCAGATAATGAGGTCTGTTTAAAGAGACCACTTATATTTTCTTTGTTACATGTATTTTTTGTTTGATTTTTTCCCATCTTTAAATTGTTAGAAATGTCTTTCATGGAAAGCTTTTCACCCATAATGTTAGCATGATAACAAATTAAAGGATGATCATTATTTATTTTATTTTTATTTTTTGGATTTTTTGAGACAGGGTTTCTCTGTAGCTTTTTTGGTTCCTGTCCTGGAACTAGCTCTTGTAGAACAGGCTGTCCTCGAACTCACAGAGATCAGCCTGCCTCTGCCTCCTGAGTGCTGGGATTAAAGGCGTGCACCACCACCACCCGGCTAAAATGATCATTATTAATGTCATATTTGTACAAAATAAGATTTCTCTAGAAGTTGGAATCAGTAATAGCTAATCAAAATACATGTTCTTTTCATCACCTTGTCTTTGTTTATTTGTCTGTGTATGCATATGAGGGCAACCATGCCATAGCATGAACACAAATGTCACAAGGCCATTGGCTGGAGTTCTTTCCATTTCTTTGTTCTAAGGATCCAGTCCATGTGAACAGGATTGGTGGTGAATGCTTTTAATTCATGTCATCTTACAGGTGCTGAAAATACAGATAGAGTATAATTCAACTTTATTTTTTTTGCTTGATTTTTTATGAGTTATCTACACATTCATTTTCATTTATTCATTGCAAACTCAGTGTGTTCTATTCATGCACATATTGCTTTTGCTAGCGATAGGACTGAAATTTTTCTTTTTTGTTAGACTAAAAGGCTATGCAAGAGTTAACAGCATTCACTGTGGATACTTCGGCCTCTTACATCCAAAAATATGAAAGAAGTGTGTATTTATATGTTTGTGCATGTCTCTGTGAGTGTGTGAGTATGAGAAAGAGGGAGAGAGGGAGAGAGAGAGAGAGGGAGAGAGAGAGAGAGAGAGAGAGAGAGAGAGAGAGAGAGAGAGAGAGAGAGAGAGAAAGAGAGAGACTCAGAGAGAAGAATGGGGATCTTTTCATGTATGCGCTGTAAGAATCACTCCTGAGTAGAAGGGATGCCTTCTTAGTCCATTTCCAGTACTAAGAGTCTTCCATGCCTGCCTCTTTCAAAGGAATCTCTGGCTGTGCATCATTACCTAGTGTAGTGGGAAAAGAAGAGAAGGAGGAAATGATAGGAAAGCTGGGAGGGAGACAGAGCTGCGGAATCGAAAGAAAAATGTTCTGTGCTGTAAGAAGAAAATAAATCGAAATTTCTACTTCAGGACCAAAGTCTTTCAAAGCCTGTAATTTCCCTCTTTTATTGATGCTATACACACAGACAGGGATATCAGCTTTTGTATTCAGAAAAAGATAAACAGATCTATCACAATACACCCACATCCCTAGCTATGGGCTGATAGGCATCCAAATCAGCTAACCTTTAAATCCATCTCCGTGCCCATATGTCTACTAAAAAGATATTTACTTTCAATCTTTGTGCTTAACTTACCTCAGTGCAAATGTTTCTCAATGCTGAAAAATATAATAAATCATAAACATGTTGACACTTTGGTTCTAAAAATTTTTCTATTTGAAGTATTTCCTTCACATTATAAGTGAATATAATTGTCATATTTTTTACTTTCAAGTCTCAAATGTAATAAAATTCTGACTCCTGTTGAGAAATTTCAATGTAGAATGTAAATATCTGCATTTTTTTTACAAAATAACTATCTCTATTTACATACTTGAGACATATTTCCTTATATTATAAAACAATGACCTGGTAATAATTAATTATAATTTTAGGATTAAGACAAGAAGGATGTTCGTTCATACAAGACATAAGGGTTGGGGTTCAGTTATTCAGAACCCATGTGAAAGTTGAAAAGGCATAGTGGCAGTATGTCATTCTTAAAAAAATTACACTATTCTTGCTTTTTTACTTTTTATGTATTTTAACTAAATAAATATTTTGACATACCAGAGTAAAATAAGGCTCGGTTGTATTCTGAAATGTGCACCTTAGAATAAATGCACCTTAACTAATAATAAGCAGATTGTTTTGTTACATCAGATCCAATGTATAGAAGGACATTAAACAGATCTCTTCAGACTTTAATTAATAATGCTTTTTCCTTCCTAATGGACTGGGAAAAAAGTAAAAAATGCTTTTTCTCTGTCAAAAGAAACATATTGAATGTAAAGGAGTGGATCAAGTTAACCAGAAATTCCTAACATTGGGCAGTACAGATTAAGAGTTCTGGCACATTACTATAAAGAAATACAATTGAATAGGAAATAATTTCTTTTGATACTTACTACATGGAGCAGAGAATTTTAGAGACCATTTAATGCAGAAGGAAATGCTTCCTGATGGTGGTCAAATCCCACAAAGCTTGCTGAAGCGATTTATGAACTATCTTAGAAACCACTGTGCCCTAGACCTCAAGAACAATGGCAATGGGTTTTTGATCCTACTGCACCTATTGGCTTTGTGGGAGCCTAGGCAGTTTGGATGCTCACCTTACTAGACCTGGATAGAGGTGGGTGGTCCTTGGACTTCCCACAGGGCAGGGAACCCTGATTGCTCTTTGGGCAGACGAGAAAGGGGAATTTGATTGGGGGAGAGGGAGGGAAGGGGAAGCGGCGGTGGGGAAGAGACAGAAATCTTTAATAAATAAAAAATAAAAAAAGAAAATATCACATTAAAAATAAATAAATAAATAAATAATGAGCATTTGTGATTATAACTGGGATCCAGACACACAGCTATTCCTGCATCATTTTACAATCTTCTTTACACAAACCTTGTCATCTAGCATAAATACAAGAAAGAAATTTTAATTCTATAAGCAAATTGTAATGATGCTGATTATACTAAATAAAATCTGAAGAAAGAAGGATAAACTTCAGATTAGAAAATATAGAGGAAAATGGTAATTCATTATTACCATCGACTGTTTCCAAAAACTTTCTCCAAGTACTTGAAATTTCATCTTATTAATATGCTTTTGTCATTTTACAGTTAGCTGAAAACATATAGGTTTTTAAAATTTAGATCTCAAAAATTGAGACAATAAATCACAAATGCAATAAGTCTAACATAATCATGGAAAAAGGTCAAAATACCTCCACATTTTCTAATGAGGTATTAGTGTAACAAAAATGTTTAGGAAGTTCTTAGCTTTGGATAAGGTGAGTGAAGACTGATAACACTCTAAATATACTTCCAGATATATAATTTTCTCCTGTTTTGTTTTAATAAAAAAATGACTGGATTGCATAAATATAGATACTTCTTTTCCATGCTATGGTCTCCAACAAACAATGTCATTTCAACATTGCTCTACTTTGGAGTTTTTAATCAAGATATTCAGAAATTAGTGTAGTCACGTTTGATATACCATAAAGGAGTTGCCCTGAGAAAATATGGTTTATACTGCTTGAAGACATCAATTTCTTTTCAAAGCCAAAATGCCCTATGACCGAAACCTAGTGAACTGAGACAGCCCTAGATAAAAGCAATAGACACAGAAAGAACCACGGAGAAAGAGAACAAACAGAAAAGATTGCAGAAGCTCACTGTAAATGGTAAACACTGGAAATAAAATTGGTATCTACAGAGCACAGCTTCCAAAATTGATTCCTTTGGAACTATACTTAGGAACTCACTAGCTTAGGACAAACTACTTGGTATGCCTAATCCTTAGATGGCTCAACTGCAAATTGAGGGTAATCATAACAACTCTCTGTGTAAAATGATTTAAGCATTTGATATAATGCTTGACATACTAAATCATGTAAAATATTGGTACTACTTCATTTCCTCTATCATAGTTTGGTTTCTATGCTTCTTTTTTTGAATGTATACAAGAGATGAAAGAATACATATGGAAAGGAATAAGCTCATAAATATTGTTACCTGCTTAAAAATTTTAAGAGATAATCTGCAAATTTTATAGATGTTGAGTGCTCCTCTTACAAAATCAATATGATTTTCTTATCTGATGAAACATTTCATGAATAGAATGTATGTGTCTATATTAAATATCCAAAAGATTTAGCAAACTATAGATTCTTTGACTTGACTGCAAAGTTAAGTTGTACATAAGATATGTAAGCAATAGCAGTAACATGAGTGCAGTTTAGTATCTTGATTTCTTCTGCAGATAGTATGGGAGAAAGATTTTGTAGATTTTAAGATGCAACCCTGTGTGGGGGTCACTTTTTACAACTCTTATCCAAACATTTGATAAAAATCACTATAAAGGAGAAATTAAGTTCTTTTTATCATAGTTTCAATGGGTTCTGTCAATAGTTTCTTGGTCCTAGAAATGTGAACTGAACTTCGTGTTAGTTGGAATCTGTGGAATTTACCTTGCATATGTACTAAGAAGAAGAACATTAAAACTAGCATTTGGTAGGAATGACAGCCATCAAGAATCTAGTACCCTTCCTCCAAATAGGTTCCCCAAAGACTCCTCCCTTATCTCTTAGTTTCCCGAATCCAAAGTAATATCCTATTGACGACCAAGTCTTCAAATTGTGATACTAAGAGCAACATCTTAGACATCTCAAAAATTACCATAGTAAATTTGTAGAAATATTTTTAAAAAATATCATGAGAGTGTTTCAAGGTGAGAAATACAATGCTATTTCTGAAATAAAAATATCTTACTGTTATCTCTTCCCTTTCCTATGTCTTTTATTAAAATCAACATTTATTATCTCTTTTAATTGTAAAACTACTAATTAAACCTTTTTCTGAATGATCATGATGGCTAATAATTATCACCCTATGAATATTTGTTAACATTATTGAGAAAAATTATTCTAGTCTAATTTGAATGGGTGAAGTCTATGCACAGCAAAGGCATGCATTACAGTTAGTTGAAATGACATCAGCTATTGGTTATGTTTTATCCAGGTGTTCTGAAGCGATAGTGGAATTTTCATACTTTAGATATCATTTTTGTGAATAAGTAGTGATAGCATCAGAAAGAAAAAAGAATTATTTGTTGTAATCAGAAAATAAAGTCTTAAGAAAATTATTGAAGAGGAAGACTTGAAAACATAATGTAGCATGACTAATAAAAACCCAGAGAAAAATATTGGGATTCATCTGGAAGATGAGAAAAGCAAAGCAAACAGCCACTGACTTTTACCTATACCTCAGTCTGAAAATGGTGAACTTTCTTCCAGGAAACCTCAGAATGAGACTGAGACTGAGGACCCCTCCCATTTTAAAATCCCCTACAGTTCTGTGATAAAGAGTGTGCACTACTACCACCTGGTTCCTATGGCACACACCTAAGCTCATATTGTGACTAGGATTAAAGGTGTGTGTCAATGCTGCCTAGTCTATAGGACTGGTCAGTGTGGCTATTGTACTTCTCTGATCTTCAGGCAATCTTTATTTATTAAAATACAAAAGGAATGCCACTACAACATAAATTATGAAATTTAAATATAAAACATAAACTGACACTGAAAATGATGTCAAGAGAATATGTTAATTTGCCTAGAAATATGTCAATTTCTTTTCCTTTATTGTTTCTTATTCATATTTTAAGATATCCCTCTGTGCAGCATAGTTTGACTCTGACCTTGATGAATAGCCAAGACACTCTTGGAACTCACTATATTCTTGATGAAATGTTGAATGGAAAAGTTCCAGATCTTACAATTTTGGCCAGTTTTATGATAAATACTAGAATATGCTAATAAATTCACCTCAATTTTTTCTCACAATAGATACAGAACGAACCTTACCAAAGTTTTTATGAGGCTACGATTACCCTAATACCCAAACCATATAAAGACATTACTAAGAAAGAGAATTACAGACCAATATCACTCATGAACACTGATGCAAAAATACTAAATCAAATACTGGCAAATAGAATCCAAGAACACATCAGAATTAACATTAATGATAATCAAGTCAGCTTCCTTCCAGAGATGCAGGGTGGTTTAACATACAAAAATTTGTCAATCCACCATATAAAAACTGAAAAATAGAAACCACATGATCATCTCATTAGATGCTGAAAAAGCTTTCAAAAATACAAAAACCCTTCATAATAAAGTCGTGGAGAGAGCAGGGATGCAAGGAACATACAGAAACATAATAAAGGCAACATACAACAAACCAACAGTAAACACCAAACAAAATGGAGAGAAACCATAGCAATTCCAATGAAATCAAGAACAACACAAGGTTGTCCACTCTCTCCATATCTCTTCAATATAGTTCTTGAGGTCCTAGCTAGAGCAATAAGACAACAAAATAAGATCAAGGAGATACAAATCATAAAGAAGTTAAACTTTCACTATTTGTTGATAATATGATAGTTAACATAAGTGAACCCAAAAATTCTACCACGGAACTTCTACAACTCAATTATTTTTATTAATGCAGTAGGATACAAAATTAGCTCAAAAAATCAGTTGCCCTCCTATATAAAAATGATAAATTGGCCAAGAAAAAAATCAGAGAATGATTACCCTTCAAAATAGCCACAAATAGCATAAATATCTCGAAGTAACTGTAACCAAACAAGTGGAAGACTTGTGTGACAAGAAATTTAAATCTAAGAAGAAAGAAATTGAAGAAGACACCAGAAAGTGTAATGATCTCCCATGCTCTTGGGTAGGTAGAATTAACAGAGTAAAAATGGCAATCTTACCTAAATCAATCTATAGATTTAATGCAATGCCCATCAAAATCCCAGAAAAATTCTTCACAAACCTTGAAAAAACAATACTCAGTTGTATATGGAAAAGCAAAAGAACCTAGGATAGCCAAAACAATCCCATATAATAAAAGAATTTCTGGAGGCATCACAATCCCTGACCTCAAACTCTACTACAGAGCTACAGTACTGAAAACAGTCTGGTATTGGCATAAAACAGGCAGGAGGACCAATTGAACCATTTTGAAGAATCAGATCTTAATCCACATACTTTAGAATACCTGATTTTTGACAACAAAGCAAAAATTATCAAATGGAAAAAAAGCATATTAACAAATGGTGTTGGCATAACTGGATATCTACATGTAGAAGAATAAAAATAGATCCATATCTATCACCATGCACAAAACTCATGTCCAAATGGATCCAAGATATCAAAATAAAGCCAGCCACACTGAACCTCGAAGAAGAGAAAGTGGAAAGTATACATTAATGCAAAGGAGACCACTTCCTAAATATAACCCCAGTAGCACAGACACTGAGATAAACAGTTAATAAATGGGACCTCCTGAGACTTTAAAGCTTCTGTAAAGCAAAGGACACGTTCAACAGGATGAAACTACAGCCTACAGAATGGGAAAATATCAAACAGATCTCAAAAAAAAAATGCAAAGAAATCAAGAAATTGGTCATCAAAAGAACAAATAATTCAATGAAAAACAGAGCACAGTCCTAAACAAAGAATACTCAGCAGAAGAATCTAAAATATCTTGAAGACACTTATGAAAATGCTAAACATCTTTAGTCATCAGAGAAATACAAATCAAAACAACTCTAAGATTCCATCTTATACCTGTAAGAATGGCCAAGATCAAAACACTCATGACACTTATGCTGGAGAGGTTGGGAGGAAAAGGGAACACTCCTGCAGTGCTGGTGGAATGCAAGCTGATATAGACCCTTTGGATATCAGTGTGGTGATTTCTCAGAAAATTAGGAAACAACCTTCCTCAAGACCCTGTAATACCACTTTTGGGTATATATCCAAAGGATGCTCCGCTCCACCATGCCACAAGGACATGTGCTCAACTATGTTTATAGCAGCATTGTTTGTCACAGCCTGGAAACAACCTAAATGCCTTCGACTGAACAATGGATAAGGTAAATGTGGTACATTTACACAATGGAGTATTACACAGCAGAAATAAATAAAGACATCTTGGCATTTGCAGGCAAATAAATGGTTCTAGAAAACATCATTTTGAGTGAGATAATGCAGACCCAGAAAGACAATTATCACATGTACTTACCAATAGGTGGTTTTTAAACATAAAGCAAAGAAAACCAGCTTACAAATCACAATCCCAGTGAACCTAGACAATAATGAGGACTCTGAGAGAGACATACATGGATCTAATCTACATTGGAAGTAGAAAAAGGCAAGATTTCCTGAGTAAATTGGGATCATGAGAACCCTGTGAGATGGTTGAAGAGGAGGGAGACACAGAGAAGGGAGCAAAGAAAAGTGTATATATACTTTTATGTACAGAGAGAGAGAGAGAGAGAGAGAGAGAGAGAGAGAGAGAGGAGAGGAAAGATACAAAAATGAAAAAAAGTATTAGAAAACACACTTTCAATGAGAAGTATTTTTAGCCTATAAAAGAGAAAAATTTCCCTCCACTATTTGGTCTGATTTCCAAAGTAAAAATCATTTACAGTATTTCTTGTTGAACCACAGACTCCATTTTTGTCATAAATTAAAGCAAAGATATATATGTATATGTGTGTGTAAATTTATTATAAATACTAAGATCTAAGATTGTCAACAATTGGTGTTTAGAACTAAGTAACCAGGCTGCAGGGAGAGGTGGGAGACAGAACTCAACAACATCTTGCATACAGTGAAAATTGTGAAAGTGAAAAGAAAGGAACACTTTACTAATCCTGCATAGGGTCTGAACAACTTTCTCCTAAAAATGGAGCTTATATAAATAAGAGCGAGCATCGGCCCACAGGTAATGTTATTTTGTGTGACAGCCAAGAGAAAGAAACAACAGACTGCATTCCATTTCAATCTAGTAGATAACTTTGCCCTGTCTACTGAGTTTCCAAGCTATTTTTAATACCTTATTGTTAAGTGTGAATGAGTATTAAACACTGACTCAAAGATTTCTAGAATTCCTTTTTTTTTAATGAAAAGAGAGATAAATTTAAAACAGAAACAGGATTTAGAAGAAACAAAAGAAAGCATACAAAGTTCAAAATAATTTTAATTAACATATTCAGAGACTATCAATAGTATTGTGACTAGCTTTTTCTTTCCTTAAAAAGATAGAAATTACTCTAGGATAGAATTAGGATGTGTGTGATTGTGTTTTTGTGTTTGAGTGAAAATGAAACACATAAAAACAGTCAGTACATGTGATGTTAATAATCTGGGCAATCCACAGGAAGACAGAAATTGCACGAAAGAAACATAAACAGATATATTGTATAACACATGTGGATTCTTAAGATGCTAAAATTTGAATAAATACAAACACACACACACACACGCACACACACACACATATATGAAATATATACATATTTCACAAAAAAGACAGAATGAGTGAAGACACTGAGGCCGTGGTGAAGTACAGCATAGTGAGTATGACATGAGAACACATGCAAACATCCAGCAACATAAATGCTGACAAACTTTGGAATCCTAAAAACTACAGTTCACCTCCAATGATTCCTCTTTAATGAATCACACATTCATATACTTTTTAATGTGGACAGTGCCTTTTCCCGTCAACAGGAACTCATCTAATACAGAAAACAATCTCAGGCTTGGATCTGTATCATCAGAAAAGACTGTGTAGAGAAGAGATGACATTAAGATAGGGGGTTGGTAAATATCCATTAGCTTTATAGTACAATGAAATTAAATTCAGAGAAATGCTCAAAATATTGTTCAGCCCAAAAAATGCCCTATCATACAACAAAAGTATATTTTTCAACTATGTTCATAGCAGCATTGTTTGTAATAACCAGAATCTGGAAACAACCTAGATGCCCTTCAATTGAAGAATGGATGAAGAAACTATGGAATATATACATATTAGAGTACTACTCAGCAGTAAAAAACAAGGACTTCTTGAAGTTTGCATACAAATGGACGGAAATAGAAAACACTATCCTGAGTGAGGTAAGCCAGACCCAAAAAGAGGAACATGGGATGTACTCACTCATATGGTTTCTAGCTATAAATAAAGGACATTGAGCCTATAATTCGTCATCCTAGAGAAGCTAAATAAGAAGGTGAACCCAAAGAAAAACATATAGGCATCCTC
Source organism: Microtus obscurus (assembly GCA_963919715.1). NCBI lineage: Eukaryota > Metazoa > Chordata > Mammalia > Rodentia > Cricetidae > Microtus > Microtus obscurus. The sequence goes on along the minus strand of CAWTZC010002535.1, from coordinate 18,355,484 downwards.
CTGATGCCTTCATCAGGCAATGAAAGGAGACAGAGACAGAGACCCACATTGGAGCACCAGACGGAAATCTCAAGGTCCAAATCAGGAGCAGAAGGAGAGAGAGACACAAGCAAGGAACTCAGGACCGCGAGGGGTGCACCCACACACTGAGACAATGGGATGTTCTATTGGGAACTCACCAAGGCCAGCCGGCCTGGGTTTGAAAAAGCATGTGATAAAACCGGACTTGCTGAACTTAGCAGACAATGAAGGACTACTGAGAACTCTAGAAAAATGGCAATGGGTTTTTGATCCTACTGCATGTACTGGCTTTGTGGGAGCCTAGGCAGTTTGGATACTCACCCTACTAGACCTGGATGGAGATTGGTGGTCCTTGGACTTCCCACAGGGCAGGGAACCCTGATTGCTCTTTGGGCTGATGAGGGAGGGGGACTTCATTGGGGGAGGTGGAGGAAAATAGGAGGCAGTGGTGGGGAGGAGACAGAAATCTTTAATAAATAAATAAATTTAAAAAAAAAAAAAAGATCAGGCAGTAGTGGTGCGCACCTTTAATTCCGGCCCTGCCCTAAGACAGGGGGAAGACAGCTCTCAGACACAGTCTCATTCTAAGATTCCAGGACAGGATCACCATTTCAGATTGAAGTTGAGGTGAAAGCCAGTGGCTGGTTGTTTTGCTTGTTGGATCTTCAGGATGAACTCAAATTTCTGAGCCTGAGCTTCTAATTAATAGTGCTTCAAAATATGAATTTGCTGTAGCTGGACTACAGAAATAATTAATGAATATTTTTATTCTTAAATTTATACTATAAAAAAGTAAGGAACCATGTAACAACTTTTGAGTTCACTTTTTTCTTTTATCAGTGAAGGTTTTCTTATTTTATTGATTAATATTTAATGCCTCATTGATTTTTTATATGATGATTGGGGCCTAAAAGAGTGACGTTTAACCTAGAGGACTGAATATTCTTGCAAATTGGAGAGTCATTTAGTCTTACATCATTTGTCACAATGTTATTATTCACTCTTACTATATGAGACAAGTTAGACAAGCTTATGTTGGGTAGTGAACTGTTAAAAAGCAATGTTCCTTAAAACAGTAAAGTTTTATTTTGTATCCATGTCAAAACTCCATTACTTAATATCTTCTTCCAAGTCATGGTCTAACTCTCAGCACTAGCTGCCAATTAACCATTGTGTTTACTCTCTGTAATATTCCTTTCTTTCATTATTTTTGTAATTTTTCATGATTGATAGTTTTGGGAACTATTTTTCAGGTCATTTATAGAACATCTCTCACTATGTACTTATTTGTTTAGTTTTTATTATTATTTTGGATTTTATTTTCATATTATTTTTATTTTTTATAATTTATCCTTCCATTTCCTTCTTACAAATGCTTCCGTAAACTTGTCCATGCTCTCTAATTCATAATAGCTTTTTTCCATTAATACTTATTAAATGTTTTATATGTAAATTTATATTGCTAAAAATAAATTCCTTGGTTTGCATGTTATTTATATGTATGCTTTTTGGACTAACCATTTGGTATTATAATCAATTGCTGTACTCTTGCCTGGGGAAGTCTATTTCTTCTATTTACAGCATCTCTTAGCTTCCTGTAGTACTTTGTGTAGACTTGAAGCCTCAAGGTCTCTTCCCCTTCATCTGTTTTGGTTGGTATCATCTTTGTTTAGTTTACAACTATGTTTAGACAGTAATTTTTTGAGACTTTGTAGGTGTAATTTCTGACAATCTTAGGAGAAACAGCCTCACAGGAAAAACCCTGTTCTTTGTACTGAAGTCCAAAAAAGACCTTTCTTCCCTTTCTTTACTGTGTTCCCTGATTACTCAAAGAGGGTAAATTTAGGCTCACCAAATTTGAGAAAATGTTAACTTTTATATGCAAGCACACATAAAAACAATATATGCATACACACACACACACACACACACACACACACATTCCCCAATATGGTTTAGTAGCTTATTCAGTGTGGATTGAAGAAGTAAAAATAGAATTGGAAATAGCTACTTCTGAAAAGTGTGTAAATACTGTACTATCATCTTGAAGTCTGAATAGAAATTCTTTTACAACATTACCATTTTGTCAGCTTTTTTCTATAATTAGTTATGTGTATTGTTTTATTTTTTTTAAGGTCTGAGGCACTGGTATTCCAGAAGGCTATACTTTTCATTGTAGGTTTAAATGTAAAATTGTATGTTTTTAATTAGGAAGAATTATTTATTTATGATGCTTTCATTTTAGGATTTGTAGTAAATTGTGTTTTAGTCTACAGAGATTTAAATTTATGTTTCAACTCCAGATTGTCCTTTAAATATGTCTTCTCTTCTTTCATGATCAGTATCATAATGTAGCAAGGGAGGGTCACATAAACTCTCTGTTCTTGGGTGACCATCTCATATGCTCATACATAGAACAATGTACGCTCCAATGTCCCTACATAGTGAAAATAACTAATAGATAGGACAATGTTGGGTTCCCATTACTTGGCATGTCAGATGTCTCTGCAGAATTCTGTAACTTAACAATTTGTATTGATGTGCATTCCTTGGAACTACATTTTGACATTGTATGTTGCTCTGTTTTAGATTGCTTCTTACACACAACTATTGGAGTTTCCATTTTCCCCACTTTAAAGCCCCTTTCACCTGTCATCATGTACATATGTTTTCCTTCAAGTCATTCTAAAATTTGCATATGATAGGTTGTTTCTCATAAGATTTTCAAAGCATACCACTTTTTCCCATTTCTCTCTATCTTTAGCGGCTGTAGCATTCTCATATTGCTTTATTAATGCAGTGTATATGAATCTCTAAAAGACAGTATGGAGACAGAGAAAATGTCTGTCCAAGATTGGAGACTAACATATGAAAAAGTTTATAATGCCCCTCATCAGAACCAGTTCCTCCCATAGTGTGAAAATTTTTCACTATGTTTTGTCTATCCATTAGACATGAACTATGCGTGATGCTCATTTCGAATGGCTTCATTGTGCAAAATGACATAAAACAATTTTGTCAATCATTCTAGAATTGGCCGAAGTTATCCTCTTGATAGCATTTTCTACTTTTCAAACAAGTACATATCTATGTAACTGAAGTCATCATATGCAAAGAAATCCAGTGACTTCTCCCAGGGCTTCAAACTTGCAATCCCTAGATTTTTTTTTTCTCAAGACAGGGTTTCTCTGTAGCTTTGGAGCCTGTCCTGGAACTCTCTTTGTAGATCAGGCTGGTCTCGAACAGAGATCTGCCTGCCTCTGCCTCCTGAGTGCTGGGATCAAAGGCATGTACCACCACCGTCCGGCAATCCCCAGATTTTTAAGTTGGAGGCCAATATAGTTTTTCTCTGCTTTATTTTTTAAAAATAAAAGAGAATATCATTTTTCATTATACATACAATTTCCCACACCCTCTCCTCCTCCCATTCTCTATCCTTCACCATACCCCTATCCACACTTCAGAGAGGGTAAAGCTCATTAGTTTGGGAAGGTCCAAGGCCCTCCCTCCTATATCTAGGCTGAGCAAGGTATCATCCAAAGAGAATAGGTTTTCAAAGAGCCAGTACAAGCACTAGGGATATTCTCAATTTTGTTAGATGATCTTGTCTATTTCAACTTTCCTGGTGGATCTATATATGTTTTTCTTAGTATTCATCTTGTGACTTAGCTTACCTAGAATAAAAATGCTTTGATTATGGCTGGTATCCACTTATAAGTGAGTTCATACCATATTCATCATTTTGGGTCTGGGTTACCTCACTCAGAATGGTGTTTTCTAGTTCCATCCATTTGACCTAAGCCCAAGTCTAGGAAGTCCTCCAGCCATGTCTAGCCAATCAGCTAAACAGTTTCAAACCTGACCTTATAAGGTGATGCGGACCCAGGCAGGATTGGGCTGTTACTAATAAGATATAACTAAAAAGCCTACAATGAGTGGAACCATTACTAGTCCCATCCAATCAACTTGTACCCCATGAATCTGCTCCTTGCCTGACCAGTTAAGGACAAAGATTAGCTCACCAAGCTTAAAATTCCACAAGTGCCCTATTAAAAGGGCCTCTGTGCCTTTGTTCTAGACTGTTCTCACCATTTTGTGTGGATGATCACCCCTGCATGCTGCCTATTTCTGTAGAATAAATGCTTTGTGTGTTTGCATACTATTTGATTCTGGGATCTTTCTTCAGTGACTCTGAGAGCTTTATAATGTTAGTTAAAAGAAGAAAGCATACATCACCCAAAATATCTCTTTTTGCTGTGTAAAAATATAGTTCCACAATTTTAGAAGGCCCAGAAGGCATACAGAAGTGTGAATTGGATAAAAGTGTTCTTCATCTTAACCCTGTTATCTTGTAAGTGATTTACGTGTGCCAAAGAAACCATTAAAAGAGCATGCTCGGCTGCAGTCTGAATAATGAAAGTAATCTATTAAAACATTCTAGTTGTATAATGGAAAACATTACAGCTATGAAATGTAGTAGTTATGTGACCTTTGATAAATCACTTCATATCTCTCTACTCTCTGTTGTACAACATCCCTTCTATGTTACTTTCCTGCTGACTTTAAGGCATGCTATTTGATATGAATTCTTAAGACCAGGGGCACTAATGTTCTCTGGGAACTACACTGAAGTGTGAGTTCATAGTTTATCCTTTATACCTACTAGATCATAACTGGTTGGAATGTAAATAAGAAATTTCTTAGGTAATAACTATAATTATTCAAGTTGAGCAGTATACAGTAAACACAAACAATGTGGCCTCAATCCTGGGTAGAATGCTTTTTCTCCTTGTGTAAAACCAAAGATTGGCTATGAGTGTGCTTCCTGTGATGAAATAATTTGATCAAGTCTAACAAAGGCAAATTGAAAGAAGTACTTCCTCTGTGGTCCTTTTTCCCTTGTAGCAACATTTGTTGACACTAGAGTGCAGTCCTTACTTTGACACAAGAAGAGCCAACAAGAGTGAAAAGGCCTCCTTCCTTAGAAAACCCTGTCAAATAACATCTAATACCCCTCCTCCTCCAGGGGAATTTTTTTCTCATATAGCTCTCTGGAGACTGGTACTTCTATTGTAAACCTGCTACAGGGTTTTGGTCCCTAAATGCAAGAAAGTCCATTCGTTTTTTTTTTTTTTTTCTTTATGACACTTAATATCACAATACTAGACTGTGTAATGCTGAAAAGCTTCTGCCACTACACAGACCCTTGAAAGGAAAAGACCCGACTGTTATAACAATACTCACTTCCCTATTGTACAAGGAAAACTCATGAGTCATAGGGGACTTTCCCTTGGCACTTATAATAGAAACTTTACTATACCTGTGGCCATATTTAAAAAAAATGTGAAAAGGGAAGGTAATTTATCAAGAAAACACAGTAAGAACAAAATGAAAAAGATAATGTCTTCCAGAAGGCAAAGTGATTGGACTGTTGGGGAAAGGCTCTAATGCTCAACAAATATGTTCCTATGCCCAATGCCAAAGTAAAAGCCCATGATAATCTCTCTAGTACTTAACTGTAATAAATAAGAGTACAAAGTTGAACAGAAGCTGTTCACTCAACCAGCAGAATTTAATTTTGGCAAAGAAGAGATAATAAAATCTGGAAGTTTTTCAAGATGGAAGAAATAAACAATAAATTAAAAAAGACATTCTTCCTGTGGCAACTTTAGATGAAATCTTTATTAAATATAATGGATGAAAGAAACAGAGTGCATGATAATATGTATCAATATGTTTTGCTAAATATAAAAACTGGTATGAGAATGGTGGCTTTTTCTAAGTCTTAAAGAAATGTGTGATCTTTTACTTTTCTAAATGATCATGGAAAAGAGATGGGCCTTTAAGAAAGAGTTTACATATTGAAACAATTTAATTATTCAAACTAGAAGACTGGGGATTTAGCTTAGAACACTTGAAAAAATAAAACCACACAACAACAGCATAAAACATACAGTTCTAGCAAAGCTTATATGACGTCACAGTGTCTGAAGCAGCATGCACAGGGCTTGCAAAGTTTGGACCAGGTTCTCTGTGCATTCATTATGGCCTGAAGTTTAGTGTTTTTATGGGAATCCTGAGTGTCTGAAAAGTTAGTCTCTGATTCTCATACCTTTTTTTTGGGTACTTTTCCTTCCATTGGTTTGTCTTCTCCAGTTTCAAGGTGATAGTTTTTTTATATTATTATATTTTACTTTGTTTTATTTTCTTATTTCCTATTAATGTCTGTTCCTTTCAAATGAGCTACAAAAAGGGAGTAGATCTAGATGTGGGAGGTGTTGAGGAGGATATTAAGAAAAAGAGGTAAAAGAATCTGTATTCAGCATATACTATATGAGAAAAATATTGTTCATTAACAATAAAAGAAAAAATGGGCTTCTAAATGAAATTCTGACATGATATTATTGCAATTTTTTCAGATTCTTGCTCAAATTTTTCTTTCCTATTGATGCTATAACCTCTTTAAATCTATAAAATACTGCTACATTTTAGATTTTAGATTCTCTAAAGGGTACCACACTAAAAACAGTCCATCCTGATTTAAGTGCTTGATGATATAGTCCTGAAAATGTAAATTTTAATGGAATGTTATAAGTCACTCGGAATATATCAATGAAGGAGAAAATTCCATTTTTTTCATGGGGGGTATTATCACCCTCTAAGAAATACACTGGTATATATTATATAATAAATTATATATTACATCTCTATATACTAAGCAATATTATGTAATGGTAAATTAATATCTCTGACTTTTTCAATTTCGAAAAAAAAGACCTAGGTGTGTAGTCTGAGGATCAGAATATTTAAGGCTTTCTTCACAGATGAAATTTTGGGTTTTGTATGAACATGCAGACAGTTTACTCATGGTGAACTTCCATGCAAACACTTCCAGTAGCTCTTGAAATTACCCTCTCAACATTCAATTTGATGTCCACAGCCCTTACAACTAGCATGTGTGAGGTGTTCCTAAAGATCCACTCCTTTTAGTAGGTATGTAATTTGGGTTCTTATCTGACCACATGACTAGAAGACTAGATTTTTGTCTGTTCCCAAAGGAGTATGAAAAACAAAACAAAATGAAATAAAATACAAAACTCAAAAAGAGAGAAGTTATAAAATTTAAAATTGCTCAGGTTTAGAGCCATAATAAAGTGGAAGGAAATATCTAACAAACTAACATTTCAGAAGTCTGCCTGGCTTTTCAGAATGAATAGAATAGTTTAACAAGCCTCATCCTCAGCCCTGGTTCCCAAGCTCCAATTTTTTCATAGCAGTGGGTATTCTTCAGAGAAAAGAAAGCATGCTCATGCATAAGAGCTTTGGCCACTTGAGCTTCCTTGAAAGAGAACTAATCCATAGGGCAGTTTAAGAACCCCGAAAAGAGGAAAGAGGGAGCATGACTCTGGGAGGAAGCAGAGAGAGACCCTTCATGTTGAAGAATGCACAAGTGGCCCTTGGTAACAGACCTCGACCGTGGGCTTTGATCCCCTCTGGATTTGTTGTCTATGGGAGTCCTAACTGCCAGCATAATAGATAAACTTATTATGCTGCTCACAACAAGCTACTTAATCTCATCCTGCTAACAACAGCTGGCTAAGTTTGCATTATGAAACAATTCTTAGAATTAGAGGTAGGCAGACATTTTAATTAGGGGTTCTTTGAAAGCCTTAAACAGTTTAAGTCAAGAGCCTATTAGATTTAGAACATGGTAATAGTTCTTATCCTTCCAAAATTATCTTTATCGGAAAAGTAAATAAATGAGAAGTAAACTCAAAATGTAGTATAATTTGGAAGTATTAATGGTTTTGTTTGTTTGTTTGTGTATATGTGTGTGCTTCGGTACAAAATCACATTATTTGTGGTTAATTTAAATCAAAACATCAAAGGACCATTATTTATTCTAAGCAATAAGTCTAAATATCTAACAATTATTTGAATTTGAATATATTATGACATATGCCTTTTATAATCTTCTTCAGTCAGATTGTAGTCCATAAATTATAAAGATATTTAGAGATAAAGAGAAGAAAGGATGTTAGAAAGATCTGTTTAATTCTCACAAGCATTGATGTCATGACTTCAGAAGAGCTGCTCTTTATATATAAAATGAACAAGTATTTAAAAACTTAAATCTGTTAAGATCATAGAAAGATATAATTTAGCACAGATCTTTTACTGCAAATGCATTTTCCATAAACTGCATATAAAGAACCTTTTCTTCCAAATACACATTTCACAAACTTTAAATTTTGTTGTTTGGTTGTATGCTGGCTTGCTTTTCCAATATAAGTTGATAATGTTCCTGTGGTATATGAATTTTAAAAAAATGACAAAGTAGATTTTTCAAAACATATTTATAAAAGTTTTTAATCAGTGAAATTAATTCATGCATAATATAGTCTACAACCTGTTATTGAACTTGTATTTGAAAGAGATTGATGATGACACATAACAATTTATAATCAGCTCCCTAAAATGAAAACAAAAATTCATAAACAATGTTTTGGGAATGTGGGCATAGTTCTCTAGATTACTTCCTGCTGATTGTTAGGTGAGGTAATTTTTGAGGAACCCAGAGAAAATTCAGAACTATGATCAAGTCCTAACTGGGACATTTTGTGTGACTGATCCTTCTCAGCCAGCAACCTTGATGCTGCTGTGGATATTGGATCACCTAGGGCATGGTTACCATTGGAAACCTTTCAGGGGGGGTCTACCTTTACCAATCTATAGGAAACTGTAAGGAATCCACAGCTTCTCATCTTTTGTGGAAGCAAAAGTTGAACCTCTTTTCCAAAAAAACACATCCTTAACCCAAATTTTGAAAGCAAGATACCTTTAAAATATAAATTGTTTTAACTTAGCAGCTCCCACAAACAAATGTCTCTCAACAGTTAGATCATTAATAATCAAGATATTCAAGGAACATGCAATAATATGCATAATCCTCACTTGGTATATTTTCTATATTTATGCAACTTATTACTCTTTTATTATTCTATTCATTTTCAAGAACCTCACACTATTATCTTTATTCTTTTAATCTGTGACTGTCTCTATCCTTTTCTTCTCTCTCCTAAGCCTATGCATATTTTTAAACCCACTGTGACCCATTTAGATATTTCTTTTTGTCTGAATCTGTCTTTATAGTGTATGTGTAATCTTTTTCTGACAACAAATCTTTTAACTAGTAAGGACATGTGACCAGGACCAAAGCAGCTGCTTTGGCTGCTAACTCTGCCCCCCACTCAGGTTCCCAACACTGTAGAGGTACCAAAGAGAGTTATACTTACTTTCCCTTCTCTGGGAAGTTTCTGGGTCCACACTGACACAAAGAATCATGCATCCATGCTTCAAGCTTGTAGACAGTAGCTGGGAGAAGCATCTTTACTGAGGTGCCTGTAAGAAACTGCAGGAACCCACCATGCATTATGCGGCTGTTCTCTTAAGGCCACTGTTCTGCTCTCAAACCCACAGGCAGTGACAAGGAGGATCCTCTTTACTCCATGACCTGTGAGAGACAGTAGGAATCTGCCATGATGCAGCTCTAACCTGTTGTGGACAGGGGACATAGATTTGTACTGTGGTCCAAAATTAGAGACATAAACTAAAAAGTTGCTCTTGGTTCTGTTTTTGTGTGTGTAGAACATTTTAAGGTGGTGTCTGGTCTTATATGTTGGTGTACAGCCTTGATAGGTTTATACATTCTAGCATAGGGGCATGTGAGTTAGAAAAGTTAGATAGGAGGAATAGAGATACTAAAGAAATACAGAAATATAAGATAGAACTGAGAAGGCTATCTTGTGGATACTGAATACTGAGTATTCCCCTATATAGTTTTCATATGCTTATATACTCAAATCCAAAAGGAGGGGCGAAGACAAAAGACTACTTTATCATGTCACAAAACATGAATAATTACTTGCTTCAATACTTGAGACATCAAGCCACTATTTCCTGAGTTAAGCATTCTGATAGTTTGGACAAAATCCTGCAGACAGTCACTCCATGGCTCAAACCTCCTATTATAAAAATGAAAGAGTGGGTATAGACTTGAATTCTCTGACCTTTGGTAAAGGTGGAGTGGATCCACATCTGTGGGCCATTTTAATGTCCAAAACAAAGATTTACTCCAATGTTACAGAAGAACTTTGGTTGAATGTCCAGGTAATGAGATGTCTCTGTCAATACTAGAGTTTTGGAAGTTGTTAACTTAGGTAATATTATATTCTTCTGGAATCTTCGATGGAGTTGGAGAATAGATAGTTATAATTATAGTTTTTCTTGGTTATGGTAAAAGATAAAGTAGATGTAAATAGTGTAACTGTAAATCTTGCTCAATACCTGCTTTGTTATATGTAATTTTACTATGTTAAAGTTTAAACCTTCCTTTTTATTTAACAGAAAATAGGAAATAGAGTTTGAAGTCCTTCTTTATATGTGTTGATTTTATTGGTTAATCAATAAAGAAACTGTTTTAGCCTGTGTAGGGCAGAATAGAACCAGATGGGAAAAACTAAACTGAGTGCTGAGGAAAAGAACTCAGAGTCGTGAGACACCATGGAGCTGCCAAAAGAAACAGACGTGTCCTGGAACTTTATTGGTAAACCATGAGCTTTGTGGTAATATATAACATAATGGAAATGGGTTAATTTTATATGTAAGAGCTACCTAGCAATACACTTAAGTGATTGACCTAACAGTGATTTAAATAATATAGTTTCTGTGTGATTATTTCTGGAGTCTGAGTGGCCGGGAATGAATGAGCAGTCTTCTCCCACCAGCCCAGTACCCAGCTAGGTCAGGATATATTGTTTGTAGCCACACCTGTTGTCAACAAGTTTGAAAGAGTAAAAATAAGCTCAAACTCTCTGACCTTCAGTCAAGGTGAAACAGAACTCATCTCTGTGGGCCCTGGCACTTATGTGGAAATTCCAGCCCTGTATTGTGGGTCATATATAAACAGGCATTTCTCTATCCCACTGTGTCCCATAGTCATTTGCAAATAATCACTCAAAAGTTTAATATTAATCACAAAATGCTTGGTCAAACAGCATAAGCTTATTACTAACCAGCCTTTACTTTTAAATTAACCCATTTCTATTAATCTTTGTTTTACCACATATCTTATGGCTTGTGATTCAAAACATCTTGCTTCTCCATTGGCTGTCTGGCATCTCTCCCAAATCTGCCCTTTCTTTTCTGCATCTCAGCTCAGTTTTCCTGGCTAGATGTATTCTACTATTATTGGCTATTAGCCAATTCAACTTTTATTATCAACAAATAAAAGCAACATATAATCACAGGGTTCAGAAGGGTTACCCTACAGCACAATAGTTCTTGGTCTTAAACATCTATAACAATTTAAAGAATATTTTCTTCAGTAAACTTATTATCTACTTATTGTAAGGATGACAGTAGCTCTTCTAGCATTTAAAAGAGACTTGGACCTAGAGAGGCTCCCAGGTGTCAAGGGCGATGTCCCCAGTTAGTTTCTGGGGCAACAGAGGATAGGGAACCTGTAATGACCCTATCTTATAGCCATACTGATGAATATCTTGCATATCACCATAGAGCCTTCATCTGGCAATGGATGGAGATAGAGACAGAGACCCACACTGGAGCACCGGACTGAGCTCCCAAGGTCCCAATGAGGAGCAGAAGGAGGGAGAATATGAGCAAAGAAGTCAGGACCACAAGGGGTGCGCCCACCCGTGGAGACAGTGGGGCTGATTCTTTGGGAGCTCACCAAGGCCAGCTGGACTGAAAGCTGGACTTTATTTCGTTTATTTTTTATGAAAAAGCATGGGATAAAACCGGACTCTCTGAATATGGCGGACAATGAGGGCTGCTGAGAAGCCAAGGACAATGGCACTGGGTTTTGATCCTACTTCATGTTCTGGCTTTGTGGGAGTCTAACCAGTTTGGATGTTCACCTCTCTAGACCAGGATTGAAGAGGGAGGACTTTGGACTTTCCACAGGGCAGGGAACTCTGACTGCTCTTCAGACTGGTGAGAGAAGGGGAGAGGAGTGGGGAGGGGGGGGGGAAGGAGTGGGAAGAGGGGGAGGGAAATGGGAGGCAGGGAGGAGGCAGAAATTTTTTTTCAATGAAAAAAAAAAGAACAGTTTTATCTTCACTAATGGAAGAGTTGTCAGAAGTGGAAAATTTAAAACAAGGAGGGTATTAAACTGGGACAAATGGTAATAAAGGTGCAGTGATCTAATATAAAAAATTATGGAAAAAATTATAAATTTGATTTTGTTCTTTACTTCAAAATTATAAATAGGGTTATTGCTGAGGAGGTTGCTATGTGATCAAATGAAAACACTTGCTGCTCTCTTACAGAACAAGATGTTCTGGAGCACAGGTAAAACATGAGTTTTGTTTCCCATTTTTTTTTTCGTTTTTTTTTTTTTTTTTTTTGGTTTTTCGAGACAGGGTTTCTCTGTGGTTTTGGAGCCTGTCCTGGAACTAGCTCTTGTAGACCAGGCTGGTCTCGAACTCACAAAGATCCGCCTGCCTCTGCCTCCCAAGTGCTGGGATTAAAGGCGTGCGCCACCACCGCCCGGCTTTTTTTTTCGTTTTGTAAGCATCTGTAATGTAACTCCAGTTCAAATAGGTATAACCCCTCTTCGTGTTCCTTAGGGTACAAATAAAGTGTCAGACCCTCACTAGATATACTCAGAAATAAAAAAATAAAATAAATACTCAATGTGGGTAAAAGCAACATGAATATTCTATATTTAAAATTTACCCTGGCACACTTTTGGAGCTAATACAATATTATGCAATGGCAGACAGATTTTTAAACAACAGTCATAATTTATTCTATGCTTACAAATTCAATACTTAGTGTCAATGTTTCTTAATATTAATTTTTAAATTATTTAAATTTTATGGGATGAATTGTCTTGATTACACTGTTAGAAAATGCTGTATATCTTACTGTACCCAAAATGCTGAAGACTGACACTATTATGAACACATTACACTGGATCCATCCTTCCATGAGAGCAAATGACAACCTTTAGAGGAGATGAAATAAAGGCAGCTTTCTTACTGACTGTAATAAAGGAGAGACCTGGGAATGATTCTCCAAGTAGCATTCCTCTGGATGCAGAAAGGAAAGACATTCTGTTTGAGCAAATTATACATATTCATACAGGGAAGACTATTTCTTACACATATGGTGGACATAGTGTTGAGCATGTTCCCGTCACAAGCTCAGAAATGACAGGTAGGAATGATTCCAGTTAGAACACTTAGTAGTATAAGATAAAATTTTCCTTTTCACTCACTCAAAAAGAGCAGGCTAATGTTTACTGATAATTTTGGTTGATTTTTCTAGAAGTATCTATCTAAAATATACAACCAAGCAAACAGTCTCTCCCCTTAAGAAGAAATATATCATAAGCAAACATAAAAATCAACAACTTTGAAAGAGGTTTAGATACTATCTAGGAACACATTCCACAATCACAGGTCATTTTGACAAGTCTGGCTTTACCTGCTTCAGCTAAATAAATAAATAAATAAATAAACAAACAAACAAACAAATAAAAAAACCCATCCTACTCAGCTGAGAATAAATGCTTCTTTGCTTCTTTTTTATGTAATTCAAAACCTTTTTTTCTAAATTGTACGACATATAGTTGATATCCAAGATAACATGAAAAAATATATGTTACATATAGTAAATTAAATATATAACATATATTATATGGTACTGAAATAAAAAGGCATAATTATATGATATTGGTAAGTGCTTCTAAAGCTACTACTACTTTAAGAAAACCTGGTCTTTAAATGTTACATCTTCTCTAGAATATTTATCCCACTTTTTATAAAATTAAAAATATTTGTGCCTGTATGTGTCACCATGTGTCTGCATGAGGTTATGCATGTGCCAAAGAGCACACATTGAGGTCAGAGGACAACTTACAGGAGTGGTTTCTCTCATTCCACTACCTGTCTCTCAGAGAGTGGACTCAGTTCAGAAGCTTTAGCAATGGTAGCTGCCCTTTAGCTACTGAGCCATCTCCTAGGTTTGCCTTACTATTTTTATAGCTCATTGACATCTTTGACTCATGAGTCACTGTTTTTCATGTTTATTCCTTCCGTATAAATCGTTGTTTTATTCTATGTTCTTATGTTCTACATATAAGCAAAATTCAGAAATATTTTTATTTCTGTCTGGTAGAAAAATTACATTGAATGTTATGACCTTGGTAAAAAGAAACTCTCACAATTCTACATGGTACACGACCCACTCAGTTTCCCTGAAAATATTTTGTCCCCTATGGTATTATATAACTGGAAATAGCTACAGTAGGGTGGTTACTAACTATTTGTCAGGCATTTGTGGAACATGAACACATTTAATCTTCACTAAAGCAGTAAGAAATTGAGATAAACAGCTCAATTGTAGAGATTAAGAACGGAAAGGCAAATTGTCTAAGCGATCCAAGGCCCTATAGTTTATAACATGGACAGTAAAAATATAAACTTTTTATAAGCTTGTTGATTATATTTCTTCACCTACTTAGATCTTTGCCAGAACTGATCCCAAATCATACTTATCTATGAATATCTTAATCCAGAGGCAGCTAATATCATATAATGATTACTTAGTAAATCTGAAGTAACTAAATGAAAGAACAAATAAATGAATGAAATAAAAAACAACTAATTTTCTATAAACACCAAACTTTTCATGGTATAGTTGAAGAAATTTACAAAGACTTTACTTTTTGAAAATTTAATAACATGATGTATTAATAGTCATATTAACTATTGCTTCCTCCTCTGACTCCTTCATGTTCCCTATGAGACTATGACATGCCCCTCTCCCAATTTCATGGACTTTTTGTTTGTCTTTATTGTTTTGTCCTTTGGTAGCTCAAGAAGCCCAGTAGGTGCTTCCCACACATGTACATGTATGGCACCGTCAACTGGAGAATGAAAAACCTACCTGAAGCCACAACCTCAGGAAAGAATTATTTTTCTCTCAGCAGCTATCTGCTATCTCTAACTCCTCATTAAGTGGTGGGGTATAGGAACCACCTAGCCCATCTCTGTGGTAGATTAGACTAGCTTTGTTGTATAGCATTTCTGCAGGTTAACAACAGTGGACATGAATTCATGATTGCGATAGCCATGCCATCTTCAATATTTTGCCACACTTTCTCCCATCACCCAGTTGTTAGGTTCTTTTTCTTTGCTAGGTATTCATCTCAACAGTGACTCCGTCCACTGCCAAAAAGAAGTTTCTACAGACAAAGATGAAAGCAGCCTGGTCTATGAGCAAATACTAATATTTGGAAATAATTTTATAACCTGATGATTTAGAAAAATAGCAACAACAAGTTCTAGCTCGGGGTTCCTGGCTTCCCCTGGCAAGGATTTTTGACTAACATTACAGGACCAGGCCTGAAATTCCCTCTTGTGGAGCAGGTCTCAAATTCAATCTGTAAACAGGTAGTTTCCCCTTAATAGTTGTTTCATATTGCAATGGCAATAGATTGTGGTGTCTTTGAGATCTCTTAGCTTCCATGAACAACAACTTTTCTATGGCTTCACTGAGATATCCTATTATTAACCCATTCCTTCTGTGAATGGCAGTGTCCTCACAAGCAGGGTTATTCACACATTATCAAACACAAGATAAAAAAGGAAAATAATTAAGTGAGCTATTTGGGATTTTACATCACAAATTTGTACAAAAGTTTATTGACCGTTCCTCTATACAAACTATATAAGGCTTCTGTCTTGGTCTTATCAACTCTTGGAATTATAGATCATATTAACTTGTTGTGCTGGTTAGTTTTTTGTTTGTGTATCAAATAAGCAACAGACATCTGGAAGAGGTAGCCTATGTGCAAGACTGTGTGTCATTTTCTTAACCGATGATATGGTGAAAGGACCCTTCACACCATGGGTGGAGCCAAACCTGTGTAGATGGTCTTGGGTTGTATATAAAATCAAATTGGACAAACTTTAAGCCACCAAGCCAGTAAGCAGCAGCATCCAGACTCCCTTTCTGCTTTGTTTTTTTTTTTTCTTGGCTTCTCTTGATGAAGTATGAAACCCATCCTTTGTTCATTATTTTGCTTCTGCTCAGGATTTTATCCAGGAACACCTAAGTAGAACATATATAAACTCCTTCCTTGTTGGAAAAGAGAAAGCTACCGTCAGGCTGATACTAAAACAGAACCCTGGGAAATAAAGGTCAGAGAAGATATCACAGCATTGCCTTACTCTTCTTTAAAATTCAATTTATTGGCTTTATCTATTTTGAAATAAAAAGTGAACTGCTACAGATGAGATGCAGAATTCAATTGTCCTCCACATTCTTTCCTATGCTCCGGTTTCTCTCCCATCCTCAATGTGGTGATCCCCTTCTGTGCTGCTTGGTAATTCCTGCCTAGGAACTGCCAGGCATAGGATTCTTCTTTGCTCCCAATCATCACATCCCACGTAGACTCTATAGATTATCTATATTATCTATATAATTGTCTCATAATGACTATGTGACCTTTAGAGCGCATGCCTGATTATTATAAGTCAACCAATTAAGACACTCCTTGGAAAATATCTTTGAGTATCTCTCTGCAAACAGAAAAGGTGCATGTTCTTGTGTCTCCTTCTCAGTGTCCCATCCAGCAGAACCCCTGATCTCTATGTGTGGTCTTTCCCATACTGTGCCTGTTCAAAGGTTCATAATTACTACAAATTCATAAGCATTTTTTGGAAGTTGTATAACTGACAATGTTGGATAATAGAGATTAAGAATGGTCCAAAAGGGCCTATGTGGTTTAGCCTGTATCCCCTCCTGGAACTTTTTCCTGTGTGCCTTCGTAAGGAGGGTGATAGTTACCAGTAAAGTTGATAGGGAATATGGAAGAGTTTCATTCAACACACACACACACACACACACACACACACACACACACACACAAGCAAAGAGTTGAGGGGGAGAGAATAAATATTTATAAAACCCACGGAAATTTAAATAAAGCATGTAGCAGGTAATTAGGGGGCATGAATGAATTAATTTGATATGTAATAGTTTATATTAGAGTGACCTTTTTCTCTTGCTTGCTTTGATGCTAGGCTGCAGATAAACCTTCAGAAAGTTTAGAACCTATCTACAAATTCTGTTCCTTTAAGATGAAACATATAAACTTGTATAATTATGATTCACATGAATAAATCTCATTCTGATCATAGAACACTTGTGACAGTAAAAATGATTCTAAAGGCTTAATCACTGTCAGAATTTCAAATTCTTGTTTATTATAAAATGATTGAATCAAGTAGCATATTAATTATATTAGAATTGAAAGGTCTCTCTCTCTCTCTCTCTCTCTCTCTCTATATATATATATATATATATATATATATATATATATATTTGTTACACCTACAATGTTTGTGATAGGTATTATCTTGCTTGTCTGATGTTTCAATATTTTCTCTGATGTTCTGAATAGCCATAGCAAACATCAGAGTTACCCTTCTACTTTATACTGACAAAAGCTTGCACTACCCATGGTACAGATGTTTGTTAAAAGCTCTATCAAAATCACTTCTGCTACTCTCTCTTTCTGTCATGTACTGACCGTCTAGTACACTGCCCTTGAAATCACATGAAGCTTCTGTGGTTAGTTATATATATTAACCTGGACAGACACTTAAAATAATAAAAGAGACAGAATCTCAGATCATCATTAAGTGACTTTAGAATTGTTGATAGTAATAAACAATTTTTATTTGCGATAATGTTGACATCATCACAATTATCCTTCAGTTGTATTAGAAGAGTGCTCTCAACCTTCCTACTGCTGCAGCCCTTTAAAGCGGTTCCTCAAGTTGTGGTGATCGCAGCCTTACAATTATTTTCATTGCTACTTCATAAATATAATTTGGTTACTGTTAAAAGTCATAATGTAAACATCTGATATACAGGATATCTGATATGCCACCCCTGTGAAAGCAGTGTTAAACTCCTGAAGAGGGTTGTGATATATAGGTTTAGAGCTGAAATCTTAGAATCTTGCTTAAATAATCCCATGGCGATCTCAAACTGCAGTGGACTGTGGATTCAGCATGCAATTGGTTCTTATGATAAAGATTATTTTATTTCCTCCTGCTTGTTCCATTTGCTGCTTCCTTTTTTCTTTTTGGGACAATATGAGAAGACACTGTCTATGAGTTGAGAAATTGGAAAGATAATATAGACACTCTAATAGCAGCATATAACTCTCTTCTTTTCCTATGAAGTCACACAAAGAATCTTGCTGATTCTTATTAGCACATCTCAATAGGCAGGACCACCACTCTTCCACTCTGCAGTGTTATTTAACAAAAAATAGTTACTTGAACACAAGTACTGCAATGTCATAACAGTTGACCAAATAACAGAAATGAAAACTAGGTAAGTAAAGTGCAGATAGCATTTACAGCATGCATACAGTGCAGGAAGATGGTGGGTGTGCTTGTCAGGACAGAGCTGTTTGGTTGAACTTGTATAATGCTATTCAGAATGATGCAATTTTTAGGGTTGACGCATTGTTTATTCCTAAAATCTTTCATTTCCTTTTTTTTCAGGTCTCATTTCAAAGATGGTGACTGAGCAGATGGGAAGAGAATGTGCAGGTAAGGGAAGTCTACACATTTAACATAAGTAGTCATCTTGCAACAGCATCAGCATTTAGTTTTTTTTTTTTTTTTTCTTTTTTTTTTATTTTTTTTTATTTTTAAATTAATTTATTATGTTTTCCATTATTTAAAACAATTTTCAAATTCAAATACACTTTGATCATATTCTTCCTCTCCCTCAAGTCCCTTCAGATCTTTTCCCCATCCCTACCCACCCAACTTTAAGTTCTTTCTTTAACAAGAAGCAAAAAATCCTGTACAACAATAAAATCTTCCAAAACTTAGAAACAAGAAAGTCATACCAAAAAAAGAAAGAAAAAAAGATTGAAAACAAACAAAAAGCCCAACTTGTAACCAAATAAAGCTCAGACAAAATCCTGTGGAGTCCAACTATATGTTGTTGGTCAATTACTCCTGAACATGAGGCTTGCCCAAAATTAGTTGACATGCTCAGTGTCACTCATCGTAGAAAACTGATTGTCTCTCCCCTAACTGGTATAAGTGATAGTTCAGTTGTTAACCTTTTTTTTTTTCTTTTTTTTTTTTTTTTTGTCAAAGCCTCCGTTTATTAGGGACAGGGTAACAACTTATATACCCCCTGAATGAGGGCTTGGGGAGCAGGGCACAGGAGCATGGAATCTGGCCGCGTGGTCCCAGTCACGTAACCTACATCCGGTCAGGTAGGCCAAGAAGTCAGGAGTTGCCACACCTAGTTCCCTGGATAGCTGGAATTTAAGGCAGTTCCGCTATCAGATTAGGTTCGTTAGCAATTAGCAAATAGCTAATTGGGTGTGGGGCAGGTTTTGCCAATAGGACTATTCTTAACATAATTATGGGTTTGGGGTTCCCTGCAGGCTCCCCAAGGTGATGGTTTCTGTAACAATCTTTAGGGGGGGGAAACGGCTCCCAACATATTCCTCCTTTCTTATATAAAGGCAAGTAGTTATAGGTGGAGGGCACCAAGACAGAGTCAACCATGGTGTCAGATCTAAAGGAGAGGGGACTGGGGCAAGGAGAGACCCTCCTCTTGACTGGTGAAGTAATTAACCTCTCCTGGGAACAGAGGGGTGCCTTATGAGTAGCATTAGTTTCTTGGAGCTTCTCAAATAAAAGGTATCTAGTAGGATTAAAGTAAGCAGATCACAGGGCACCCTGTCTTAGGCTATGTGGAGAGCGCCCTCGTACCTAAAAACCATGCCATGTTGAGCCGGCCTGTACGGCCTCTGTAGCCTGTCTGGTACAAAAGGGCAGGATAAAAGCTAAAAAATGGCTTGATCCCCAGATGATTATTGCTACAATTCACACAACTGTATTTTGCTAATGTTATAGCAAAAAAAATCCCTTAAAGGATTTTATGCTAAATTTTACAAATGGCTCTTCCAATGGAGGAACTGCATATATGGCTAATAATAATAAAAAAAAATATTATGGAGCATAATAAGGCTCCTTGTAAGCAGCTTATGAAACTTGCAAGTAGATCCAGATGCAAACGGATCTGACATGATAACACCAAGCTGACCTTTGCTAGGGCAAGGTGGAAAAGCCCTTGCAATGCATTATGAAAAAACCCGACCTATATATATTTGGGGTCGAGGATATGTTTATGCTTTTTTCACAGAAAGAAAATAAAAGCTGGGCCTGATGTCGAGGCTGCGCTGCGGACACAGAGGAGTTCCTGAGGCGATTGCAGAGAGGTCCTTAGTCTGGCTTTTCCTGCCCCCAAGGAGAGGAGTCCCTGATAACAGAACCTGCTGCTCCACTCTACAGGGTGTCAATCCTGCCTCCTGAGTCCAGGGAGTCCCGGCTGAGATAATGCCAGGATGTGCTTCAGATAGCTGAATCCAGCTCACCTCACCCAGGAATCCCACCGGCCCTGAAGCACAAGTGCTAAACTGCTTCTGCAGCTTGAACTCTGGTCTGCTTTGGAGCTGAGATGCAGACTGGACATCAGACTGTTTTAATCTTTGGGACACAGAACTCATTTTAATTAAAATACTAACCTCTTCACTTAAGAAGGGGAAAGACTGGGGTTCCTGTGACTGTTGCTCAGAGTCTGGAAATGGTGGTATTTGACAACAATGTATGTCATTGTACTCTTACTGAAATTAATCTAATGATATTTGTAACTGCTTATAGATGTTGGGAAAGGTTTGACACATACTGTAAAGTGTTTGGGTTTAATGCATATGTTAAGAATTTTAGATTTTGATCCCTTTTTCACCTCCCTAATTGATGACAGGCAAGCACACGTAACTTTTTGTGGAGTAGGCATTTAGGAAGGAGGACATACCATGGGCCAGACTAAAAGGTGAATACTGGGTTTAGAAGGTGCCCCTTTCTTCTTGTCTGGAGATGGAGTTATTGGTGCCAAAATTATATCATATCTTTTGTTTAAGGAGCACCTCACAGATTTTTCATTAATGATAGATACAGGGGCCCAATGACGGGAGTTAGTGTGGATCCTCACCTAAATTTCAGCATTTAGTTTATTGGACAATAAGAACCGTGCAAATACAACAAAGCATTTTAAATTTCCTGTTTTCCATTTTCTTTTCCTTTGCCACTGGTTAACCCTCCAGATATAAGATGTTTAGATGATGAAATCAGTTATATTAGTCTCTGAACATTCTCCTTTCCTAGAAAATGCTGACTTTCTCCTCTGAGGTTTGAGTTTCACAGGCTGCAGCTCTTACGTAACTTCTTTCCATTAATTGTCATGATAACCATTCTACAATCCACAAGGAGAAGGTAATTAGCTGTTAACTGAGGGTCCAGGTAGAAACCTACTAGCCTCGAGAAAGAAACCTTATTATGTTAATGTCATTATCACTTTAAATTCACTACTTTGAAACTTTGGAAATTTTTCTATGAAAGTCCAGAAGGAATCAAAAGACTCAGCAAAAGAAAAATGAATAGAAAATATATCTGTGTTTGAGTTTCAAGCCAGAAGTTGATTTCCTAAAACAGCCACATTTGCTTGTAATGAGCAATTGTTTGGATATACCAATCACACCATGTAATTAGTACACAATTCAAAATAAATCAAAGACAAGGCATTTGCAGCACATCAATTCTGATTACTTTTGGCTCCGATATTTTTGAGCTTGAAGCTGTCAGGGAAGCTATGTTAGGTTTTGCAGATGCACTTTCTTTGTCTGTAAAATGTAAGGAACATATAGGTGGATTTCCAGCCCTAAACTCCTAGTGGACAAGTTTTCTCTGCCCTCAGCTTAGAGTGGTTTTCTAGTTCAAGTCAGAAGATTGTTGTATACCCTTTAATCCCAGAACTCAGGAGACAGAAGCAGGTGAATCTCTGTGAGGTCCAGGCCACCCTTGTTTAAGAAGTGAATTCCAGCACAGCCAGAGCTGCTATTTAGACAAACCCTGTCTTGAAAAACAAAATAAAGCAAAAGAATCCCAGTTCAGTCTCAGTTATTCAAGTTTCCTGCGGGGTGGCTGTTCCTTGTTTTTCTAATGTCCTTTGAGGACCCCCACATATCTTCTCTCTACCCTGTCTGACAAGAATCCTTTACTAATTTTTTATTCTAACCATCATATTCCCCCTTCAAAGTAACATTTTAACTTTACAGTTTTGCTTACATAGTGCAGTCAACATTTTTCTGTCGTTATCTAAAGTATGTTAAAATGAAAAATCATTCTTGCACTTTATTAATGTGCTTGTATATATTTCTGCTAGACTATAAGAAATAACTTTCTGCTTCATAAATTTGACACCCAATTATAAGCATGTTGTCAAGATATTTGCTTTAAAAATTTTTTCTGTAGTAGGCATTGAATATAGTAAGGTCTTTAATATATGAGGTAAATTTCCTAAGACTGGGTATGCCCATAATCCTTAATATTATTATTATTACAATCATCAAAATAATAATTAATATTTAAAACAGGGTCTTATTAACATGCTAAGGCTAGCCAGAAACTCGCTATGTAGAGCAAGAGAACAGGCAGGACTTCAACTTTTCGTTACCCTCAATAAGCCACCTGAATAGCTGGGATTATAGAGTTGGGCCATCCTGTCATTTCATTTATAATTGACCTTTCATTAATTTGAATTGATCTATTTTGTTACTAACTATGACAAGCACATTAGATGTTAATCCAGATATAACAAACTACAAAGGTGTTAACAGCATAAGACAATCCAAGACTGTTTATAGTCTCAGAAAAAAAAAAATCGAGACAGAGAGTCTCTGGGTCTCTGTAAGGAAAAAAGCAATCTCCCTGCCAAGCCTGAGTTCTCATGAGGAGGATTTTCTATGCTACATGAGGATAACTTGCTCCTCAGATCATATAGTTGCAGACACATCCATCTCCTAAAGTGAGTTAAAGAACGACTTCAGAGGCATTATAGATCATTCGCCATGTATCTTGCTTTCAAAGTGAGGGCCAGATCATTGACAACTTTGAAAAAAAAAAAACCATGAAATAATATGATCTACATTGAAAAGACAATGATCTATCACTAATGGTCTTAAGTAGTAGGAGAGCATGGTTTTGCATATTAGGAAGATCACTTATCACAGTCTGAATAAGAACTGGTAAAAGGATGAGGATACCACTCATCCATACACGTGGAAGACAACATCACATCAAATTAGATAGTGGTTCCGTATCTGACAAGCACTGATTGATTTGAGAG
Organism: Microtus obscurus; assembly: GCA_963919715.1. Lineage (NCBI taxonomy): Eukaryota > Metazoa > Chordata > Mammalia > Rodentia > Cricetidae > Microtus > Microtus obscurus. The sequence goes on along the minus strand of CAWTZC010002535.1, from coordinate 18,332,138 downwards.
GCATTTCAGAAAAAAAAAAGGAATTTATAGGCATATTGGAGAAAAAAATTTACAAACATGTCTCTGAATTGGATGTTGAGGCTACTCATTCCCTGGGATTGAAATAATTGAAGGAGAAGTAGATGTTTTTGAGAAGGAGGTTCAGATAGGGACAGCCTTCCTCTCATAACAACTGACTGAAGATTTCCAATTATAAGGTAAAAAGAGGTTCAGCATGTACTCAAAGTTACACTGACATTTAGAAAAACACAACAATAGGTATTAGGTCAGTTTGAGCTATAATAGCAAAAAAAAAAAAAAAAAAAAAAAAAAGTAGCCTGAGATGGGTCAGCAATTAAGAATACTGACTCCTCTTTCAAAGGATTCAGATTCAATTCCCATCACCTGCAGTGTGGCTCATAGCCACCTGTAATCCCAGTTCAAGGAGATCCAACACCCTCTTCTGACCTCCACAGGCACCAGGCATATATGTGGTGCAAAGATCATGCAGGCAAAAAACTCATTCACATAAAATAAAAATGAAATACATCTTTAAAAGGAAAAAAAAAAAAACTAATGAATGATACTGGAGGCTATTTGCCTGAGTCAGAGCCCAGAGGAATGAGGTTTACAGCGAAGGACCCCTGAATTTGGCCGGTTTCCATCTTTGTGTGTTCTTATGGTGGAATAAGAGATAGCACTACTCTCATTTATGATGGTACTGCAGGTACTGCATTTATGATGTGACCATAACCTAATAACTCTGTCTACTAATTATGACACTGAAAGTTAAGATTTTAACAAAGAAATTGTGGGGCTAAAAATGTTTAGATTCTACTAGAGATTTAAAAAGAAGAAAAAGAGGACAAGGTAATCCTGCTAAAAGAGGGAATGTGTTTTAAGAAGAGAATGGCAAAAGTGTTTACTGGGGCTGAAACTGAGATTAAATAATTAATTCAGAAACAACAGCATATTAATAAAAGCATTTTGTTGTGTTTAATTACAGCAATTTATTCTTAGACTTCAATATTCAATATTCTTTTTGGCTTAAAGGCCTTTTAGAGTTCAAGGCTTGAATGTAAAAAATTTACTATATTGGAAATTAGTTCCTCATAGCAGTGTCAGCAATCTTCACCTTCAGATAAAATTCCAAATCAGGACACATCCAGCAGCATTGAGTCCTAAAGAAATACAACCTGCACTGGTGCTTTCGGAAGTTGTAAATGCTGCACAGGAGTTTGGAAAACAGAACAATTGAAACACAAATTATTTGTCTCTCTGGAGATTTACTTGCGATCGAAACAGCCATTTGTTCTGTAGTGACATGGACAGGTCTGGTATTTCTTTCTGAATTCTCCTTCAAGCTTTTATTTAAGTGATTGCAATTTCAGTTTAAGGCATTCCTGGAGATTAATGAATGCCTGAGAGGGAGAGTTCTTTGGTCCATTAACTCCAACCAGTCATTAATTTCCATGAAAAGCCCTACATGAAAGATATTATTACTCATACAAACTGAAAATAAAAGAAACAAATAGGAAAACTATGGATTTATCAGTTCTTTCAGGAAGATGAAAGTCAATTCATCTGGGAGAAAAAAAATGAAAACTGAAGTTCTTGCATATAAATGAATAACTTGTACATAACATGATTCTTGGCAATGAAGCTTTGTTGGAGCTGAAACAGTTAAACAGCCAGTTGAAGAATATTCATCCACAGACCTATTTTTTACACAAAGAAAGGTCTTTTAAAATACTTTTACATGACTGTGGTGTCATTTTTTGTAAATTTGGTATAACCTATTGAGTTTTAAATTTTTAATCTTAGTTTGTAAACAGAACTTTCTTAGTTTAACAAAAGAATGTTCTATGTGACTCAGAAATTGGTTTCAATTACTCAAAGACATAACCTAACAATTTGCTTAAGTAAAATACATACGAGAGCAAGGCAATCTATAAATCAATGAGTCCTAATATTTCAGTTGGTTTCAGATGGAACCTTCACAAGGAAGGAAAGATGACAGAGGAGGTCAGAGCACTTGTTTTTATAGAGAAGCTAGGTTTTGTTCTCATAACTCCAGTTCTACAGGACCATATACTCTCTTCTTATGTCATGTATGCTACCTGACAAAGTGTAAAGATTTATTAAACACAATGAAATATCTCAATATAAAATAAGATTGTAGGGAAAAAGGGATAACCGAAGAAACTTATCCTGGTCCTGAAACTAGTAAAAGAAGTACACTGTGGATCTGAGACTGAAGGTGGTGAAAGAAACAATTTAAATGTGAACCCAGAACCTGAGAAACACATCCAAATCCTGAAACCAGGGCCAAAGAAACACACTTTGTCCCTAGAATCAGAACCTGAAAAAAAAATTTACACTGGCCCTAAATTAGAGACAAAAAGCTAAAAAGGACCAGTGAAAGAAACACAGTTTGGCTCTGAAAACAGAGCCAACTCTACCCCTGACCAATGGAAACACAAAACCAAACAATCCCTGAGCAGGAAAACCAACCAATTGCGAAGTATGCTTAATCCAGAGCCAATGAAAGAAATACTTTTAGCTCTGAATCCAGAACCAAAGAAAAACACCCTGAATCTGAAACTAGAGCCAAAGACATACGTTTTGGTCCTAGAACCATAGCCAGTGAAAGAAATATACCTAGGTCCCCAAATTAGAGCTCTTGACCCCCAAGCTAGAGCTTAAAAGCTCAAAAAGGTCCTTTTTGTTGTTGTTGTTGTTGAAAGAAACACAGTTTGACCTTGAAAACAGAATCAGCTCTGCCCCTGACAAACTAAACTAGCCAGTCCCTGAGCAGGAAAACTAATTCCTGAACAGAAATTTTTCTCCCTTGGAAAACTCCACCCGTAAGAAGCCCTATATAAGTTCTCCTGGAAGTTCTTTTGGGGGATGTTGTACTTCATCACCCTGACAGAGACAGCTACTCTCCTGGATTCCTCCTTCCTAATAATTCTCTTTCTCAAAAGAATCTTGAGTGAAGATCTTCACTTGCCAGAGCTGAACATAAGGACCCTGCTGAGACATTCTCTTAGGGGGCACTGAGCAAGGCTGAGCAGAAAAACTAACATTATTATTTTTTTTTTCTAGGAGACTACTACATTTCTGCAGGATCTTCCCCTTTAGCAGAGTATAGCAGTAGAAGAAACATCTTCAGTGGTACAAGAAGTAGATAACTCTGCTAGGATCTTCCATTAGGGGAACAGAGGAGAACTTAGCTGTAAGGGCTCTTGCTGAGAGGAGGATTGCTTATGGGGAGACCATCACCCACTGCACCCCGACTTCAGGTAGTCTGACTTGCCAACAAGTCAGGACACCTTTCCCTCCAGGGTTGAGCTGTACTATTGTGGCTCCAGCCTGGGAAGGGACTTAAGTTTGAGATTCCCTTTGAATACAAATCTAAGTTTAAGAGGGTCTAGGGATAGACTCTTGGCCTCTTAAAGTGGTACTTATGTGAAATTTTATGTTCAGGAATCCTGATCTGGATAGAATGGCATGAGATTCCACCTTGTGATCCCTCATATCTTGTAGAGGTATTTTCATTTTTTATTAGTTTTGAACTAGCCTGTTATTCATATTCATGCTAGGTATTTATGGACATTAGTTAATGAAGGTAAAATTCAATTAATTACCACTCTATAATGTGTACCTAATGCTATATCATGCTCTTGAGTCTTTAGGAGAGTTGGTTAGGTTCAGGAAATAGGACAATGGGTTTACCATGGGCATGTCTCAACTGTGGAAGCTGTTCCTTGTTTCTCTGCACCAGTTTTATCCTCTCGGAGCAGTTCAGGGATAGGTATGCATGGATGGTACGAAAGGAAGTTTTGTTTTGTTTTATTTATGTGGTGTGCTTTTTATTTATTTGTTTGTTTGTTTGTTTATTTATTTATTTAGGGCTCAGAAAGTATATCAAAATGTTTAGCTTGTTTCTTTCCCTCATTTTCTTCTTCAGAGGCTGGTCATGTCCTGCCTCATCCAAAACCTATTCCATTTCTCTCTTCTCAGGCTCTTGATGACCCTCAGTGGATCAACTATTTATGTTTTTGTTGTTGATAGCACTGTGTCAAACTCTCAGAATGAAATAGTGCTTCCCTGAATAATTAGACATTTTATATAGTCATATAAATAGAACTTTTAAAGGTATTAATTCACTTAATCAATCCTAAAGCAACATAGAATATCAATAAAGTAGGTAACTATGTTATAATTTCACAATACAAATGAAATTAAAATATGTTTATTTATTCTAATTGCTAATACTGTAGTAGAGGAGGTAGTATTTAAGGGAATTCAGTAAAACATGATACTTTTAAAAACTTCTTTTAAAATATATTATGTTGTATTTAGCAATTTCAAATGACAAAATAATTATGCTGAGTAAAAACATTCAAAACCAGACATGTATTCACTTTGAACAATTTAGTGTACTTTTAAGTACAAAATAATAAATTGAAAGAAATACACAATATAGTGAATTACTGTGGCATGGCATTAAAAACTTCAAAATAAATTTTTCATATAAAAATGACTAAGTTATTTGCCGGGAGACAATGGAGGCAATGGGACAGTGAGAAAAATATTTAACTCAGGTTCTGTGGTGGTGGTGAACACCTTTAATTGGAGCACTCTGGAGGCAGAAAGAACTTAATGAGTTTGAGGTCACTCTGGTCTACACAGTGAGATCAAAGAAAGTCAGTACTGTACAGTGTTACCTTTACCTGAAAAAAATTAAAAACAAACAAAAAAAACCTCATGATTTTTCAAAGTTTCATTATTTATATATATTAATTGGTTTAAATACCATTACTCAGAAAATGTGGTTTTTCCAAGAAAAATAAATAATTTATTTTTCTCAAATCCCTTATCATATTTTATATAAGTATTAATTGAGAACATTATTTTAATATGTTAGCATATTCAAAATTCTGTTTGTTGTAACAAAGGTAGTAAAACTAATGACCATTTAGTTCTGACATATCATTGATTATAAGGATCCACTCCAAGTTAAGAAATTATTTATTTAATAATTTTTGTGCATCTAGACAATAATGAAACAATAAAATTATACACACATACATTTTTCCTTTTAATTTGAATTATGTTATGAAATTCCTATCTGTGAGAATTTGGGAAATTCCACTGTTTTAAGGCTTAGCATGCCATTAGCAGTATTGTATATGAAATAAATCATTCAAGTTTTTTGTTACTTTATGTCTCGTTTACAGGCATAATTAGGCAATAAGGATAAATTGTTTCCTATTTTCTTCAGATGTATTCAATAATGTTATTTAGATTATTGCAGGTAAATGTTCTCATTCAGAAAATCAGCACGTAAGAAAGTCAGGAAGGAAAATAAAAGAGAGGGAGATGAGAACACCTACAGAGGAGATGAAAGGCTCTTTTGAAATGTCTGTGCTTATGTGACTTGACCGATGTTCATCTACCCTTCTTGAGAAAATAAATACTTGTCTTCTCACTGCAAAAGGACAAGGCCAATATTTCAGCCCCTGGTGTAGCATGTCTGGGAGGACTTCCGAAGGACAAAACTCCAAAAATGTAAAGACACTGCACACAACAATTTTGGAATTGAATTACATGGTTGCCACTCTTAAACACTCATGTAGTTCCCCGGATGTAAACAAGTTCAGAAGAGATCTGAAAGCAAGAAGTAAAAAAAAAAAAAATTGAGTGATGAGTGTCCTGGGGCCCATAACCTTGGGACCTTCTTGATCTTCCTTTAAATCATTAGGTGACCATGAATTAAAACACAGCTCTGGCAGAAGTATCAATAGAAATATGAAATACCCCAGTAAATAACTGATCTGAAGGATGTTCATTAGAGTTGATTTTAACTGATGCTCTTTAAAGCAGAGACATTTACAATTGAAAAATAGAAACTAAAGAGTCAGGGAGGATCTTGGGGCTCGGACGATAAATTGAATATGGAACAAAGTTGAAGGGTTATCATTAAATGGAAGAAAGATTAAAGGATGAAGCTGAAAGAAAGATATTACCATTTACAAATAAATGTAGAAATACAGAATATATGAAAATAATTATGTGTACTAACACAATGGGGTAGCTCAAAAAATATTTTGCACAGAATTGAAGAAATAAACATCATGTTGAAAGGGAGTATAAAGTACCAAACAAAAATAACACTATTAATTATTCCTTTTTAGATGAATTTTAACAAATCAAAAAGTCTTTAGAGGGAAAAACAAAATCACCTCAAAAGAAAATAAATAAATTAATTTATTTATTAAAGATTTCTGTCTCTTCCCCACCACCGCCTCACATATCCCTCCCCCTCCCCCAATCAAGTTCCCCTCCCTCTTCAGCCCAAAGAGCAATCAGGGTTCCCTGCCCTGTGGGAAGTCCAAGGACCACCCACCTCCATCCAGGGGGGAAAAAAAAAAAAAAGAAAATAAATATATTTTTTTCTCATGATATTTATCTCCTTTTCAGTGGTAATTTATTTATTTATTTTTAATTAATTAATTTATTTATTAAAGATTTCTGTCTCTTCCCCACCGCCGCCTCCCATTTCCCTCCCCCTCCCCCAATCAAGTCCCCCGCGAGGGGTGCACCCACACACTGAGACAATGGGGATGTTCTATTGGGAACTCACCAAGGCCAGCTGGCCTGGGACTGAAAAAGCCCGGGATAAAACCGGTCTCGCTGAACATAGCAGACAATGAGCCCTACTTAGAACTCAAAATAAATATATTTGGACAAGAGTCTTTGCAAAAGGCAAAACTAAGAAAATGAAAGAATACTATTATTATTTATAAAAGAATGACTTTGAATCTGTTTATCAGGAATTTAATAACAAAGAATTGATATAACTTACAAAAGAGTCCTTGCCATCTCGTAAGTCTTTAGGCATATTCCCCTAATCTCTACTTTACAATGCAAGTCTCTATTTGATTTTCAAGAAAAAAAGCAAAGGGAAGCCAGCAATACAAGTGATATTTCCAGATAACCAAAGGGCTCCCTTGAAAGAGTTTAGCATTCTGAATAGACAAACACATGAAATAATACAAATAAAAATTTAGTGCTGGGGAGATGAATTAGGGAGTTAAGACTACAGACTTCTCTTTCAGAGATCTGGAGTAGGATACTAGCACCCAGATGGTAATTCAGAAGCTCATGTATCTCCAGTGTCAGGGGAATTGGATTCTCTCTTCTGGCCTCTGCAAGCACTGCATGTACCTGATCTACAGACATGTATGCAGGCAAAACACTCACATGAAAATATCATCATATATATATATATATGCATGCACACACAGCTGTATTAAATTATTCTTATTGTAGGAGGTTTTAGAAGAAAAGATCAATAAAAAAAAATGTTCTAATGTTGCTGGGCAGTGGTGGCACACACCTTTAATCCCAGCACTTAGGAGGCAGAGGCAGATAAAACATGCTTAAACAGAGTAGTGTCCCAGTAACCTAAGCACAGATATGTCCGCATTTGTGGATTTGGGTAACCCAAGTACAGGTATTTTCACATTTGTGATTCCATCATAACATATGGCCACATTGCCAAAGGTTTAATAGTTATATTTAATAGTATGAGCTTAAGTTGAGGGTTCTTGAAAAGATTTCAGGACTCTAAAAGAGTTTAGAATTTTCTATCCCAACAAAAATTTGTTTTATGAATACCCTCTACTCACAGGGAAAAATCTACAAATATCATGCATTTTCAACAAGTGTTGTAGCGGGAAATTCAGGACTTAAAGGGAAATTCCAAGACCCTTTGACTTCCATCTGCAATTTATTTTCCTTTTTCAGGAGAAACAGATGGGATTCAGAGGCTATTGTCTCCAAGGGTCTGTTTATCAAGTAAACCACAGTTATCTTCCTGTCTCTAAAAACTGTATCTATTTATGTGTTATCTGTAATCTTTATGTTAACTGGATTATTCTACTGTAGTTCAAATGTTCATACTAAAATTTGTTATAACTTGCTCTTTCTGTTACATGCCTACTCCTTCTCTTGCATCTTTAGTATCTTCCTCATATGTTTTCATACAGGATGGTGAGTTTTACAACAAAATAAAATTGAAAGACCCTGGTCCTGAAAAAGATGAATCTTAATTAGGAGGCAGTCCTGTTGTGGAGGAAGCCATTCTGTTTTTATAGAGTGGGAAAGATTTAATTGAAATGAAATGAGTCCCTTGACAATGATTCATTACTTTTAAAGAAAGGGTTAATGTGGTTTCTTTTCCTTCTTCTCTTCTCTTTTTCTCTCCTCTCTGCTCTACCTCTTCTTTCTTTCTCTCATCTCCTGTCTTCTCCTCTGGTTATCTCTTTCCCTCTCATCCCCTCTTTTTCTCTCTTTGTCTCTTTTCTCTTCTCTATTCCTCTCCTTCCCTCTCTTCTCCTTCCCTTTATCTTATCTTTTCTCCTCCCCTCTCTCCAAATCATATTCTATTGGCATACCTCTGTATTTTCAAATTTTTCTGTTAAATAAATGTCTTATGCTTATGAATTACTCAACTTTAAAATTTGATTATAGCCCAATAACCTGTAATAGGACAGGGCATCTCCACATTTCTTGACTACTTTCTCCACTTTATCTTCTAAGAAAACAGCATGAGATTATTGTCACTTTTATGACAACTTTTATTTTCTTTCTCTAAAATTGATGTTTGTTTTCATCTTAAAATATTCATAAGGTATAGACATTGAAGATATATTACTATAAGATAGTCAATAATCTCAAATGCAAATTCATTTTTCCCATGCAAGATCATTTAAGAGCTCTAAGGAGGTTCATACCCTGTGAGGGATTTTTTAAAATTATAATCCCTTTTAGAAGCTGGGTTTTTTTTTTTCAGTTCTTCTGTTTCAAAGAGTGCAAGGCAAAGGTGCTAAGATTTTTAAGTCGTGTGCAGTTTAGCATCTGTGGGTGCAAATTGTGTCTCTAATAAAACTAAATTGTATTTCTGGAAAAAATATAATATATTAGTAACTTTAAATACAGTAAACTTGAAAATTATTTCAAGATATACAAATAATGTATTTGAGGAAATAAATGGCAAGGAATCGAAATGTTGAAATATGCATCTATCTTTAAGTTTCATGGTGAAGCCCCATAGCACAGTTGCCTGTAGGTGCAGTTCAGTTCTTAGCTGCAAATGTGGGATGAGAAAGGAGGAGACAGGCTAGAAAAGCATTTTCAAAAAGAAAGTTTAAGTGAAATTTGGAGAGAAGAAATCCATGCACGTCCCTATGAACCCCTTTAGCATTTTTGTAACCTTCCCTTGTGCTCTCTGGTTATGTAATCCATGCCAGAATATGTTCATATCAATGCATTATTTTTAAACCACGGCAGCTTTTGAGACAGATATGGAAAAATGCTACTCCACATGAAGAGAACCTGTTACCAGCACTTACAATGCATTTTTTTTGCTTGAAACATTATTACAAAAGAAGTTGCTTTACTGTCACTGTCTGTTAAGGAGATATAGATTTAGTAATTGTCAGCCAGAAAAAGAAACAAGATTTTTTTTTTGTAACTTCTCATATTTCTTTTCTTTTAGGGTATAGTTAAAAAACATTATTCCCTGATAGTTACTAATATTTCATGCTGTTGATTTCTCTAAATATAGCACATAAAGAAAGCATACCTATTTACTGTTTGCTAATCTAAGTGTTGAAATTGTATGTTTTGACAATAGTCTAGAGTCAGTGGCTAATAGTGTATCAGTTGCATACATTACATCATATATTACTAGAGAACTAGAGTTTCAGAGATGGCACAGTGGTTAGGATCACCAACCTGTCTTGCAAAGGACTAAAGTTTGGATCCCAACCCTCATATTAGGTAGAGTACAAAAGACTATAAATGTAGTCTCATGTAGTTCCATGAGATCCAATTCCTACTTCTGGTCTTTGAGAACACATGGTATATGTAGAGACAGATAGACTCACATATACACATAAATAAAAGAAAAATATTTTTAAAAAACATTTACTGAAAACATGCACGTTTTTAAAGTGTATTTATTATCTTACATGTTTTATGGTCTACAGATTAGGCCCAGGTTATGTGAGACCTCTTTATGTTATCATTAATATTAACTTAAGGCTGAAACTTGGTATGTTTTCCCATAGAATTGGTTCTTTGGGTTGTTCTCTTCTTCCCCTCTGGATGTTTTTCAAAATTTCTTTTCTTATTCTTTTGGGTTTCATTCTACATTGTTTCTTTCAAACCTATAAAACTGACAGAGTGAAGGACTAGGAGACAATTGTAAAGAAAAGCACCATGGGATGAAATATCACTGCAACAGGAATAAATATCTCTTCTGACATATTGGTTACAAGTAAAGCTTATAATGTTGCCAATACAAAGTTACAGTGGGGACAAATACCCAGTGAATCGATAATGGGGACATTTAAAATTCTCACCTTAACACAGAAAAATAATTAAAATGTAAAGGAAAATAAAATTCCTCTACCGTGGTTCTGGAGACATATAATTTATACTATTGAAAAGAAAAACACAGCATTTGCAATGCAAATTGTAGGTCTATATTTAGTTAGTCTATACTAAAATTATACATTCCTTGAGTCTTCTTTTGTGCATTGGAAAGTAAAAGAAAGTACTTAAAACAAAGAACTTCAGTAGTGATAAAAAGGGACCAGGTGTTCTTCAAAATTATGTCTCTCAGATGGATTCTGAAATCTAACTTTGATTAATTAATTCACCCTTTAAAGGCTTTGATTGCCTCTAATACACCTCGTGAGAGTAGAAACATCTTAAGGGACTATTTTTCTTTTATTGAGCTAGGAGAATAGAGGATTTGTTTAAATACTTTCAGTAGGTGGAATCAGTAAGACAGAATGAAGCAAGAAAAAGAATTCCAAGAGGGGAAGGGAGATGTAAAATGTTGCAATTTAGGTTTTCTTTATTGTAGATTATTTGATATATTGACAGTTACTTCTGATTATTGCTAGGATAAATTTCACGACACATTAAAATAAAATTAATATCTAATAATTTATTTTTAAATGATTATGAATTACATGGAAGGTTAGACAATATCCATGGAGAAACATAAAGATGGTAGGAGAAATTCTGGTTTAACTACAGTGAGTTAAATTCATTTTCAAACCAGATTTTTTGAAAAATGGAAGTTTTTGCAAAGGTTGAAGCATGCTGAGCACTCTGAGCTAATCATTTGGGGGCAAAACCCAAAAACGCTCACACTAAAAAAAAAAATGCATTGAGGAAGTTCAAAGTGGTTCTAGGGTTCTGTGGAGGTCTTCTAGTGGGAAGACAGAGTTCATTTAAGGAATCAAGTGGTGTAAGGATATCACATTCTGATCTATTTTAAATAAAAAATAGTATAAAAGGGTAAAGTGCTCCATTCTACTGTTCAGGTTCCCAAATTATAATCATTTTTCTAGAACTGTCACAGAGCACAAAACAATATTTTTGAGTTACTTAATATTTCAATGTTACTTAAATCAAATCACAACACAGTAGAGACAGCATAGTATTTCAATTCATGAAGAGAAAGTGGTATTTCATTTAAGGGGTACATCTCTGAGCATGGCATATTGCTCTGTGGTCAACTGACAAATCACATTTTCTTATCTGTTAAACGAGCTTCAGAAGTAGGGAAAATGGTCATTTTTTTTCCTCTTTAAAGTTTACCAGCATTGGTCGACTTCTCTATTTTTATGCCAATACCACCCCGATTTCATTACTGTAGCTCTGTAATAGAGTTTAAAGTCAGGGATGGTAATGCCTCCTGAAGTTCCTTTATTGTATAAGATTGTTTTGGCTATCCTGGGTTTTTTGTTATTCCATATAAAGTTGATTATTGTCCTTTCAAGATCAGTGAAGAATTTTGATGGGATCTTGATGGGGATTGCATTGAATCTATAAATTGCCTTTGGTAGGATTGCCATTTTTACTATGTTGATCCTCCCAATCCACGAGCAAGGGAGATCCTTCCATTTTCTGGTATCCTCTTCAATTTCTTTCTTCAATGCTTTAAAGTTCTTGTCAAATAGATCCTTCACTTCTTTGGTTAGAGTTACCCCGAGATATTTTATGCTGTTTGTGGCTATTGTGAAAGGTGATGCTTCTCTGATTTCCCTCTCTGCTTCCATATCCTTTGTGTATAGGAGGGCGACTGATTTTTTGGAGTTGATCTTGTATCCGGCCACATTACTAAAGGTGTTTATCAGCTGTAAAAGTTCTTTGGTGGAGTTTTGGGGGTCACTTATGTACACTATCATATCATCTGCAAATAACGAAAGTTTAACTTCTTCCTTTCCAATTCGAATCCCCTTGATCCCCTTATGTTGTCTTATTGCTATTGCTAACACTTCAAGCACTATATTGAAGAGGTATGGAGAGAGTGGACAGCCTTGTCGTGTTCCTGACTTAAGTGGGATGGCTTTGAGTTTCTCTCCGTTTAGTTTGATGTTAGCTGTCGGTTTGCTGTAAATAGCTTTTATTATATTTAGGTATGATCCTTGTATCCCTAATCTCTCCAAGACTTTTATCATAAAGGGATGTTGAATTTTGTCAAAAGCTTTTTCAGCATCTAAAGAAATGATCATATGGTTTTTTTCTTTCAGTTTATTTATATGATGGATTACATTGATAGATTTTCGTATGTTGAACCAGCCCTGCATCTCTGGGATGAAGCCTACTTGATCATAATGGATAATTTTTCTAATGTGTTCTTGGATACGGTTTGCCAGTATTTTGTTGAGGATTTTTGCGTCGATGTTCATGAGTGAGATTGGTCTGTAATTCTCTTTCTTGGTTGAGTCTTTGTGTGGTTTTGGTATCAGAGTGACGGTAGCTTCATAAAAGGAATTTGGCAATGACTCTCTGTTTCTATATTGTGAAATACCTTAAGGAGTATAGGTATTAGGTCTTCTTGGAAATTCTGGTAGAATTCCGCATTGAAACCGTCTGGTCCTGGGCTTTTTTTGGTAGGGAGGTTTTTGGAATCGTATAGAAGACCCGGATTTTAACCCACAAACCTATGAACACCTCATTTTCGATAAAGGTGCTAAAAGTATACAATGGAAGAAAGAAAGCATCTTCAACAAATGGTGCTGGCACAACTGGATGTCAACCTGTAGAAGAATGAAAATAGACCCATATCTATCACCATGCACAAAACTCAAGTCCAAATGGATCAAAGACCTCAATATCAATATGAACACACTGAACCTGATAGAAGAGAAAGTGGGAAGTACCCTACAACAGATGGGCACAGGCGATCGCTTCCTAGGTATAACCCCAGCAGCACAGTCATTAAGGGCAACATTGAATAAATGGGACCTACTGAAACTGAGAAGCTTCTGTAACGCAAAAGACACTGTCACTAAGACAAAAAGGGAACCCACTGACTGGGAGAAGATCTTCACCAACCCCGCAACAGACAAAGGTCTGATCTCCAAAATATATAAAGAACTCAAGAAACTAGACTTTAAAATGCTAATTAACCCAATTAAAAAATGGGGCACTGATCTGAAGAGGGAATTCTCAACAGAAGAAGTTCAAATGGCCAAAAGGCACTTAAGGTCATGCTCAGCCTCCTTAGCCATCAGGGAAATGCAAATCAAAACAACATTGAGATATCACCTTACACCTGTCAGAATGGCTAAAATCAAAAACACCAATGATAGCCTTTGCTGGAGAGGCCTGGAGAAAGGGGCACCCTCATCCATTGCTGGTGGGAATGCAAACTTGTGCAACCACTTTGGAAAGCAGTGTGGCGGTTTCTCAGGAAATTTGGGATCAACATACCCATGGACCCAGCAATGCCACTCTTGGGAATATACCCACGAGATGCCCGATCATATGACAAGGACATTTGTTCAACTATGTTCATTGCAGCATTATTTGTAATAGCCAGAACCTGGAAACAACCTAGATGCCCTTCAATGGAAGAATGGATGAAGAAAGTATGGAATATATATTCATTAGAATACTACTCAGCGGTAAAAAACAATGACTTCGCGAATTTTGCATGCAAATGGATGGAAATAGAAAACACTATCCTGAGTGAGGTAACCCAGACCCAAAAGGATGAGCATGGGATGTACTCACTCATAACTGGTTTCTAGAGATAAATAAAGGTCAGTGAGTCTATAATTTGATACCCTAAAGAAACTAATTAAGAAGGTGAACCCAAAGAAAAGCATACAGCTATCCTCTGGGTTATGGGAAGTAGACCAGATTGCCGGGCAAAAATTTGGGATCTTGGGGGGGTGGTGGGAGGGGGGATAAGGGGAGAAGGGGAGAGAAATGTGAGAAGGGGAGGGTGGGGGGAACTTGGGGCAACGGGATGATTGGGATAAAGGAAGGTTGGTTAGGGGAGCAGAGAAGCATACATCTTAATTAAGGGAGCCATCTTAGGGATGGCAAGAGACTTGGATCTAGAGGGGCTCCCAGGTGCCCAGGGTGATGTCCCCAGTTAGTTCCTGGGGCAGCTGTGGATAGGGAACCTGAAATGACTCTATCCTATAGCCATACTGATGAATATATTACATATCACCATAGAAACTTTACCTGGCGATGGATGGAGATAGAGACAGAGACCCACACTGGAGCACTGGACTGAGCTCCCAAAGTCCCAATGAGGAGCAGAAGGAGGGAGAATATGAGCAAAGAAGTCAGGACCACAAGGGGTGCGCCCACCCGTGGAGACAGTGGGGGCTAAGTCTTTGGGAGCTCACCAAGGCCAGCTGGACTCTGACTGAAAAAGCATGGGATAAAACCGGACTCTCTGAATTTGGCGGACAATGAGGGCTGCTGAGAAGCCAAGGACCATGGCACCGGGTTTTGATCCTACTTCATGTTCTGGCTTTGTGGGAGCCTATCCAGTTTGGACGTTCACCTTCCTAGACCAGGATCGAGGGGGGAGGACTTTGGACTTTCCACAGGAACCCTGACTGCTCTTCAGGCTGGAGAGGGAGGGGGAGGAGTGGGGGGAGGGGAGGGAGGAGTGGGAAGGAAATGGGAGGCGGGGAGGAGGCAGAAATTTTTTTTTCCAATAAAAAAAAAAAGAATATAAAAAAAAAAGTTTACCAGCATCATTCCACCATTTCATCAAGACTTTGTTTACCTTAATTGAACTCACAGAACTGTTTTAGGAAATTCCCCAAAATACCAAGGAGGGTAAAGAGGGTAATGATTTTTTTCCCCTGACTTATATACTCAACTATCTCTTTGGACTAAGGTTACCGTTTATGATCTCTCTCTCTCTCTCTCTCTCTCTCTCTCTCTCTCTCTCTCTCTCTCTCTCTCTCTCTCTCTGTCTCTCTGTGTGTGAATTCGCTGTGAGAAAAGACACCTAAATTTAACACTTAAAAAAAAAAAAAAACTTGAGAAATGACTGAATAATATTACTGAAAAGGAAAGCAGACGAGTCTGAGCCTTAAACAAACAGAAGATTTCTTGATTCAGATCAACTGGATCCATAGGTTCTTCTTAAAGAATAGATTTTATAGCAGCACGACATCACGTGACACAGCTTGGCAGACCAAATAATACCACCAAGTAACAAAACGCCAATGCATTTAGATTTTATTTTATGATTTCTGCTCAAATATGAATTTAAAATTAATTTTATGCTTAAAAGTTAGAAGTAAGATATTGATTGATGACCAAGAATGACAAGTATAAAAATGCTTTAACTGATAGAGATAGATTTGAAGGGTTTTCAAAACACTATTTCTAAGATGGAGGAAATGGTTCAGCCAGGAACGTGAGTGCTGCCTTGGCAGGAAGACCAGCTATCACGTCTGCGGCAAACACGAGAAACACTTGGTGCCTGGGGAGTGGGTGTAATCTCAGCACTTGCTCAAGACGGGAGAAAGGCCCTGTCACTAAAGATCTTAGCCACAATGTTGGCTTTTGGCACACACAGACATAGACACATAAACACACACACACGCATGTTATGTACATACACATTCAACCTACACAGAGATAAGCAAATACACAAGAAAACCCTCATCCAGTAAGCTTTCCCAGATCTTAAAGAAAAACTATTTTTAAATGGCTTATTTTTTCTAAATTGTTACAAAATCTTAAATTCATGCATGTTTTTAATATATAAATGTGTGATAAGTGAACAGTGGAAGACATTTTGAGAGCTTATATTTTAGCAACATCTGTGTCATTCTAACAGACTCAAGCCATTATGTCCAATGATAGCTAATTTATACTTGTTCCTAATATTTGTCTGTTTTTCTTCTCCAAAGCACAGGGTAGTTATATATTTTTTTCTCTCTTCAAATTATGGTTTGTCAAGACTTTTGCTTTGGCGAACAATATGAGAACAGAATAATGTAAGCTACTTTGTGAAATGAATGACTGAAGTGTGTGATTGCTGTGTATTTTGCCCATACTATACTAACCTGTGCCATTTCAAACTGTAGAGGATAGTTATTACTCATGTAAAGAAGACGAATAAGAGCCCCCAACCAACCTGAAATCATACTTGGTAAACTAGAATGTTCTTATATTCCTTATGTACTTAACTCTGAAATTCTGTCTTTGTCTTGCATGCCATGCTGAACTATCTAGATCAAATAGCTAATGAGTAAAATTAAAAAAGGAAATGGATATAGAACCTTCAACTGACTTACATGAACTTAAATTCAAAGGAATTAATTTATTTGATTCAACAAGTGTTACCTGATTACCTATTTTCTGTCTCCTAGTCTCTAAATCTATTAAGTTTAAAGAGAGATAAATAAATACCATTTTGGAGTGTAATGTAAATGTTTAACAATATTTACCAGCACCTGCAGTGTTTCCTAGGAGATGCTATATATGACTAGTAAATTGATGCATTTATCTGTTCTTTCTGTGAATTATTTTCAAGGTTTCTTTTTGCATCAAATACTCTCGAAAGCATTTGGAATACCTTGGTAAATGAAGGAGACTTACTTTCATGATTTACATCTACCAATACGTATGATAAGACAGTAAATGACTCTATAAGAGAAGGTAAATATTGTGTAGACAATATGAGATGGTATGAAAGGTACCGAGGACATTAGGTTAGACAATAGTGTCTTTTTTTTTTTTTTTTTTCGAGACAGGGTTTCTCTGTGCCTTTGGAGCCTGTCCTGGAACTAGCTCTATAGACCCGTCTGGTCTCGAACTCACAGAGATCCGCCTGCCTCTGCCTCCCGAGTGCTGGGATTAAAGGCGTGCGCCACCATCGCCCGGCTGACAATAGTGTCTTTTAACCTTTTTAAAGAACATGTAGTTCATACAACTCAGTCTTCTAAAGAGAATATGATAATAATAGCTATATTCATAAATATGAGGTGTCTTAATGAACTCTGAGATACTTGATGTATTGTAACAGAAAGCTGTTTCTACCCCTAGGCTTAGTGGATGTAAATGTTTACTTGATTCTGTAGTGAGCATTGAGTGTCTGGCACTTCTTTGGTACTCTTGGAGGCGGAGGTACCCCCAGTCAAGATCTTTAAAGCTATGACTGCCTTCTTCACCATATCTCATGCCTCCACCTTTGGAGCTCAAACATGCAGTGTCCTTAAGCCAAAAAAGGCTCTTACACCTCCTCCTGCACTTTTCTCCCATCTTCTTGGAGGAAGAGCTGTAATTCCACAGCTCCTTCAGGCCCCAGTGGCTTTTGAGACTCCATTCCCAGACACTTTTATGTGCATGAGACCCTCCCCCTAGAGCTCGGTTTATTCTTGTCTTCTCACACCCATGGAAGCTCGGGTACCTGGCGCTGAGTGTCTCCTCCACTGGTTTAGCCAAGATAACACCGTCACCCTGCTGAGAGTTGTGACAATGAATGAAATTTCTTGGTCCTCCTTCATTCTGCTCTGATAACTGCAGTGATGTTTTCTTTTCTTTTATCTGAAGATGAACGCTAAAAAGAAATCCCACACTGGCTCAGAATTGAGTACAATAAAAAGTTATTTATTTAGTGGTAGACGCACAGATCACAGTCCTCTGCACAAACGGGGAAGAGGAACCAAATCAAGCAGCGGGAAAAGAGAGGGACCAAGCAAGCTTTATATCTTCAGCGTTTATAGTTTAAAGGCCACATCCAAGTGGGCAGTAACTTAAAGGCTATTGGCTGTAGGATTTCCTACAGCATTTATCCATGGGAATATGTCTTTCACACCTTCTCATTCTCCCCTAGAATGTCTCTTGGGAAACCTTCAGCCTCTCCATTTGACACCCTACCTGAAGAACTCTAAATTTGTTCACTTTTGCAATCAAATTTGGCTTTAATACCCCTTAGACAATCAATCCAATGGGCCACCTGATGACATCTTATATTACTTGGGACCTTTAAAAATACTGTGAGTGACTGGGAAATGAAAATAGATTTTCCATTCTATATTTCTCTGCACCAAGTCCTGTGTGTTTTTGTCTAGTCTCTCCCCACCCCAACACACACTCTATAAATGGCCAGCGTTTTAAATTAACATACACGGATCTGTAAGTTTGTTGGAAAATGAGAGCTAGGAGGCAGTCCCAGCAGGAGAATGAAAGAGTAAAAGAATAGGCCAACAGCAACATGCACACAGCTTGCACACACTCTTCACTGGCTTATGCTTGTCTCAGGTCTCTCCCGCATCATCTCTGCCTATAGCCAGGACTTGCACTTCTCCAGTTATTTCTCCACATCCTGCTCTAACCACTTGACTCTCCCTTTTTACTGAGTAAAAAGCTCATTACATAGCTCCCTTTTTTTTGTTGACTTTTACTACAAAAGCCACATAGGTGTGCCAGGATAACTTTCCCCTCTGAGTTGTGGGTATAACCTGCTTTCATTTCATTTCCATTTAGGGTAAACATTTGTTCAGACATAATCCTTTTCAGTAAAAAAGACCAAATATTTTACAATGAGTCAATGAATCCCAAAGCTTTACAAATTGTCATCACTGTATTGCCTCATGAAATATGAAATGTTGATGGTGTATCCAGGACATTTATGAACATACACATGATTGTGGGATTTTATATGATAAATATTGGCATTTCAGTTGCAAGTACATTTTTGAGTAGCTTATATCTGTTCTTTATTACATTTATTTCCTTGCTAAGAAGGACTATCATTGTATTTTCATTACTTTACCTGTATTCCTTTTTTTCTTCTATGCTCATTCCTTGTTTGTTATCATGAAACTTTCCGCCAAATATTCTCACTACAACTGCTCGTTGATTCTAGGGTACTGTGCTTCTCTAAGTAGAAACACATAAAATACAACTCTATTATGCTTGTTTGTGTTTTTTTCCATGAGTTACACTAATTGTCATGCACAAATAAGCCATAGTGACTGTTTATTTTAATGGTTAGTTCTTATTACTTGAGAATTTTATGTGTGCATATGATGTGTTATTTGTTTGTTTGTTTCTTTCTTTCTTTCTTTCTTTCTTTCTTTCTTTATTTACTTATTTATCTTTACCAAAGTCTACTCCCAAGACTCAAGGACTATAGAAAACATTTTTTCAGTGTTATATTGAATAAGTATTTTATTTGCCCATTTGAAATTTAGTAATTTCATTTTTATCAAAAAATATGCTACAATATTAGAGTCCTGAGAAATAGTCAAAGGTTCAATACCATGTGTTTTCATTTCTATAATTAAAAACATTTATTTTAAAGTTGCATATTAGTCATTTCCAAGTAATCTAAAATCAGTAGTGGTAAAATTTCTTTTAAAAATAATACGGATGAAGGTTTCTAGTTGCACACACGTTTAATCTTTGCACTTGGGAGGCAGAGGTACATGGGTGTCTGTGAGTTTGAGGCTGCATTTCAGGAGAGCCAAGACTACACAGAGAAAAATTGCAGCTCTATTCAGCTAGAAAAGTGACTAAGTAAAATAATTGCAATTGGTGGCACAGTTAAAGAAATAAATGTTGATAAGCTAACTATTATGTGAATATAGATCAAATAGAAATAACAACAAAGAAATTTATCAGTTCATGAAATAAATACTTTAAAAACTTACCTGCCTAACATAAAAGCAGAAGGAATTGCCCTGGACTAGAAACAGCATGCTTCCACTTGGCAAGCGTAAGTCAGTGAGATTTCTCAGTTCCATGGTCACAAAGGTCTCTCTGAAATAGATCCCCTGTAAAGGTCAATGAACAGTGTAATGAATACATTTCATTGTAAATACCAAATCATTTATTTATTTATTTTTTTTGCTTTGAAGTACTGTGATCCAATGGCATGAAGCTAAAACACAGTTAAAATACTTGGTAATGAAATTACATATTTCTAATTAAATTGGTGCACTAGAAAATCTACACATGCCTCCAAGTGTTTTCTTGCAATTTAAGTATACATTCATTAATTAATTTTCATTAATGTAAGATTAGAGAAAGGCTATATTTCACTTTCCCTCTCAGCACAAGTGGAGACCCACAGTCTACTTCTTATAAATTCGGAAGCTAAGTAATTACATGCTGATTAATCACATATTTGGATCTTTGCAAGTGACCTTTTATAATAGCCTACCAAAAATTGGATAAATTTACAAAACTATAAAAATAATTAATTCTCCATAATTTTAATATAAAATTACTAAGAGGCAAGTAGTAATTAAAAAAAAAAAGAATGAGATTGGGGCTTTGTGACTCTCATTATTTCCATGGTATGAACATCAACAAGTTGAGTAAATCCCTGCATATCTGCATTTTAAGATTTGCAAGGTAAAAGTAGAGATGTCTTTCTGAGGCTGGTCTGCAGTTAAATAATGCATTCATATTTATAATCCAGCAGAGCCAGACTATATTCCTCAACCTTCATTCTAGTTAAATGTGACCCAAAGGATTTACACTCAAGTCTTTATAGTTTGTGGGTAATAGTTCCAAACTAGATATTTCTTCAATGTGTGTGTGTGTGTGTACAATGCATGTGTTTGTGTGTAAATCAGTTGTAGGTTTCTCAAGAGAAAACTTGGCAGATGTCAGTGTCATCTACAAATGCAAAATAATGTATATGTGTTTAGTAAAACTTTTCATCAGTTTCAAATAATAATAAAATATTACTTCAACTACCATTTACAAATCCCCTTTGAAGAGGCAAACAAGTCTGCCTTTGATAAATGTTTCTGTGTGAACTTTAGTATTCTGTTTTCATGGGCTGGAAAATTGTGTTGATTTCTATCATTATGACTGACCCTGGTGTTCTTTGGATGTGAAATCTAATAAACACCCATATGTTGTGTTTCTCTTATTTCTCTCTAAAGTTCAAATGATGAAACTCTGACTAAATAAAGAGGAAGTATTATGACATCCTTCCTGCTTGCCACAGTCTAGACAACAGACAGAAGGCTCTGCCGTGCTTCTTTAACTTTGACTGTTAAATACACTAATTGTATGAATGTGAACATTTTTCTTAATGTACCCTCACATTTCGCTACATCTAGATAGCTAGATAAATTTATAATGGTCAAGGTTAAAGCAGCATGTTTTTCTGAACAATTTCAGTGTGTCATAATAGTAAATAAGAGTTGATATTATAGTTTTGAAGTTGCTAATCTGAAGGTTAAAAAAGTTGAGTTATACCTTGTTAGATATAGTGAGTAAACTTGTCAATTCAAAGTTGATATGTATTCTAAAAATAGATATTTCTAAATAATATTTTCAATATGTTAGCTTCCTTTGAAAAGTTCTGACCACAAAGCAGGAGAATATCTTCATTTATTAAATGATAATTGCACTGATTATTGACCAATGTTCTTTTTATCTTTTCTTTTTCCTTGTGTCCAGATCATATGATATAGTCCACATTAGTATAAAATTTGTGATTCCTCTAACCAAGCTTTATCAAAGTTACAGAAAGAGACATTACTGCATTAAGCAATTGCATTTGTGGTTATCGTTAGAGTAGTTTCAAGGAACACATGAACTTAAGTAAAAAAAGGTAACAAAATAAAATACTAATTTTATAATAGATAATGGATATCTGCTGTTTATTATGTATTTCATCCAGTTTAGCTATATGTTTGAAAAATTCTAATACATTAGTTGGAAAAATAAATGAACGTGAATTCATAAAAGTGAAAAAATGAACAATAATCTGTAAAATCAGATGACAATAATTTAATCAATGCGTTTTATGAAAATTGACCCTTCATACTTTAGAGGCTAGCATTTTTTCTCAAATCAATATGCCCAAGAAGCAAACCAGCCACAGTCCTCTACCTGACTGTTAGCACTTAATATATGTTAAATGGATTATAATGCAGTGGCAATTGCATTCCTGATGGAATTAAATTGCCTGTCTGGCCTGAGTTCAAGTGAACTAACCTATGATTGTGGATAATAAAGGTATCATCACCAGTATCACTCGTAAGTTGCAAATCTTTCTGACTTAAGATGAAATAGTTGTTGAAATTATGAGATGCTATTAGTTTGTTAATGTGTGAGGAATCTTAGCATGGCTCGAGCACACTAGTCATTCTCACAAGAAGAAAGGATGGCTTCTGCATTTTAGTCATCTTGATCCATATTTAATAATTTATGACAAAAATCAAAATAAGCATGTTTTGATGGTTTCATTACATTAAGACTTACCATGTTTCTATGTGAATTTCTAGAGTGGACCATGCATTTTGGTAGAAAGAGCAAACCAAACCTTATCTGTGGTTGTTACATGTGAAAACTCTGGATATTGATAAACTTCTACTGCCAGTTAGTTTGCTGCCCACAAACCTTTGTCATTCTAAGAGAGTTTAACCACCAATGCCTAATGCTATTGCTGCAAGTCTTTCTCTAGCTACCAAGCTGATGCTACCTAGAACAGAGCCATTGGAAAGTGCTAGAGATTAACACTCCCCAGGAAACCTTATTAGTCATGAATATGGAGGAGTAATACATGTCAACCAAGCTCCTCATGTCTCGGTATGTGTAACTGTAGGACATTCTTTTTTTTTTTAATTGATTTTTATTGAGGTTTACATTTTTCTCTGCTCCCCTCTCTGCCTTTCTCCTCCCCATTTCAACCCTCCCCCAAGGTCCCCATTCTCCCAGTTTACTCAGGAGATCTTGTCTTTTTCTACTTCCCATGTAGATTAGATCTATGTAAATCTCTCTTAGTATACTGTAGGACATTCTTGACTTTATCTAGATTTCCTCCTGAGAAGACACTCTAATATTCTGCAGTACAAATCTTTATGATTTCCCAGACAGGTGTCAAGTTCTTCTATTTTTTTTCCAAACTCGTATTGGAAATTCTCTTTGATTTGATTACCTCCAAATACTTTGGGATTTCCCTATTCTGAGAGAATCTGAGCCAAATAAATAAATAAATAATAACAAAAATCATTCTTCAGCAAAGACTGTGAAAATGCAAAGCTTATTTACAAAATAAGGGGGATAGAAAGCATTACTAAAGAATCCTGAAAGCCTTGCTAGCTGTTCAACTATCCCTTGTTTATAAAACCAATGATTTAAGTTGGATATGAAATCCACTGTTTCAAAGCAGAACTTAAACCAATATGTTCAGAAAAGAATGGAAGACAATGCCATACTTGCTTGAAGACGTAGCTTTGACTAATATAATTCAACGTACTGGATTATTCAGTCAATTTGGGTCTCTGACTTAGTGAATTCAGTGAGTGATGGTAGAAATTTCAGATTCAATATGTGACATAATACAGAGCAATGAGGCTTTTAGCCATTCACACATCACAGCAGGAAGAGACCCAAGAAGCAGAAGCCAATTCCTCTAAGGAATGTTTTTTTTTTTTTTTTTTTTTTTTTCGTGTCCCATTGCTGAGAATTCTACTGCTTTGGTCATCATTGAATATTTAATGTGGCTGGGCCACAAAAAAATCAAAATGTCTAAATTTTTATGTGTTTTTGTTAATTTCTGTTGTATAGAAAAATAAAACATAAAGAAGGAAGGAATAAAAAATGGACAGAAAAAAAAGGAAAATGAGAAAGAGAAATTAACAGGAGTTGGGAGAGAGTAGAAAGTGGGGGATAGAAAGAGAGACAGAGACAGAAAGAGAGAGACACAGAGAGAAAGAGACTTTTCAAATATCCTTACCAGAATGGTTTTAACAGCAAGAAGTAAGAACTGAAAAAAGAGTACAAGATTTCAAAAATAGTAAAGATGAATCTAGAAATAACTTTTATTTTCTGATACCCATATGCTTCTTCAGCTGCTCTGCCAATAAAGAATATTGAGTACAGTCTTTGATGAATAGCTAAGAGAGCCCTGATGCTGTACTGCCAATCAAATATCAGGGTAAAAATGTATCTGTGTGTGTTTCTGTTTACATGTGCATGTACATGTACTCTATATAAGGATACAATATAAATATAGACCTTTTATATATATTCATTAAATTAATGCTATCTTCACCCAAATGCACAAGCGTGGCATGTGGCATGTGTGACGATGGCTTTCTTATACAAAGAAAATGAAGGAGTTACAGTGTGATCCTATATCTACATGGTTGCAACTGTC
Source organism: Microtus obscurus (assembly GCA_963919715.1). NCBI lineage: Eukaryota > Metazoa > Chordata > Mammalia > Rodentia > Cricetidae > Microtus > Microtus obscurus. The sequence goes on along the minus strand of CAWTZC010002535.1, from coordinate 18,307,660 downwards.
ATTTCAATGATCCCACTCTCTAGCAGATTTTTAAAAAGAGAACTGTAATATCTAGATATTTATTATCTTTGGGTTCACTCAAGAGACAGTCTACATTTGTCTATTTTTTCTTAAAAGACAATTAAACTCAAGGAAAACAGGGAAGAAGGAACTGTGTAAGCCCAAATGACCTTTAAAACAGAAACAGCTGTTGAGTTGCACTGACGTTGACTGAATACCAACTGATTTCTCAGGTGGATGGACTTCGGAAGTCATGGAGGTTGTTGTCTTATAGTTAGAAAGAAATACAGGGATAAAACTATGAGGAATAATTTATATCAGAAAATGTACAAATATCATTTAGCATAAAATGGCACTCTGATTGCATCTCCTATGAATATAGCTTCAAAATTTCTGTATATAATTAAAAATATCTAAAGACAGCTCCTTTTAAGGATTCATTATTTAAAATGTTTTTAAAACTCAATTTATAAGTAATTTTTGGTACAGTCTAACCATAAACTTTTAGTTTTATCTTAATATTCTGTTACATAAAAATTGTAGCTATGGTCATATTTCTATTTTCTTATGTTTATAACTGTATATAACAAAAGCCAAAAGAAAAAACAAAGATACAAATAAATTTTGACTACAAGCAGAAATAGAAATTTAAGACTTCTCAAATGAATGACACTGATTCAAGATGAAATCTTGTCTTAGAGAATTTAATTAGTTAGCCATATATAATTGGGTATTGACTGTTTTAGTTAGTGACTTTTGAATTCATACTGTATTTCTGTTCAGCACTAACACAATTTTCCAATCTTAATTTTTAACTTAAAATTCCTGGATAATTTTATGTCAAGTATACCATGAAGTCATATTTTCCTTCAATATCTACGATTACTTCATAGCATCAGTCTGAGTTACTACATTTTAATTAGCCATCTGTAATTTGACAGACCCATTTGAATGAAGAATATCTTCAGTAATAAGGCTATCCAGTCTCTTGGTGTGTATTTTCTGAGACAAAGGCTCTGAAGTAAGCAGTTTATTTGGAAATGTGATTTTAGGAAGATGAGAAGGCCTTAGAGAGGAAAGGATAAATCAGAAAGTTGATCCAAAAATGTGTTAGCAAAATGATCTTGGGCCAAAATTTCTTGAGCCAGGGGATTTTTAAAGAAGCCTTCTGTTATGTCTCAGAACCACTACTACAGAAAGGAGAAGGAAGTAGTTTATCTGTTGGTTTACCTTATACCACATAACCACATAAATAAAATGGATTTTTAAATACAAAATCTACCTAAATATATATATATATTCATTCACTGACAGGAGAATATTTGGCATAGAGTCAGAGCACCTACTTTGCTTATTCTAGGCACCATAAGATTGCAACGAGGCTAGGAGATAAACTACCCATGGAATTGTCCATAATAACAGTAGCTAGGATGTGATATGAGGTCATGCTGACCGTAGACCACTTAAAAGAAGTAATTTCCTATCATTCAAGTACAGAAATCTTAGAATATTTGTTTCTACAAGTATGAGAAGCAGAAGACAGTCCTGTTTTCATATAGAACACAAAACCTCTTGTCTAGTGACATCCAAGTCATGGTATCAGAAAGCTGGAGATGTTCAACTGCAAATGCAAATCAGAAAGAGTGAACATGAAGTGGTGTGAGGCAAGGAGTTCTTAAAGTCATTCCCAGGGATGTATTTCCTAAGGTAAACCCACAATACTGTAAAGTTCCTAACTTCCTATATTTTGCATTCAAAATACAACATTACTTATAAAAATAATTATGCTAGCCAGACTTCACTTCCAAGAAGTTGTTGTCTTCAAAATAGTACAAGGGACCTAGTATAAAACATTAAAAGCAAGATTTTAACAAAGAGGATATTTTAGATTCACATCATAATAGAAGGCCATTCTACTAACCATATTTTATCCATTCTTTCTGTTTAATATCATGCCACAATCTAAAAATTACTGAGTGATTGAGATACAAACAATGAAAGATTTCACAGTCTCACTGAAAAGACAGGTGCTAAATTCAAAATTATAGCTCATAGTAATAGCTTATTGATATTGAGATACTTTCCAAATGTATCTAAAACAATATTGAGGCATGCAATAGGATTTTAGTTAATTGATGTTTTTCTTTCAAACATACCACAATGAAAAGAACAAAGCCAGTATATCTCACTGTAGGAAGATATTAATAGATATTCACATGGCTAAAAAAGTTTGTAGCCTCTGAAATAGTAAGAGGGTAGTTGAATTGTTTTTTTCATCTAATTAGCTTAATAAAACTAGGCAAGTTCTATGTGGCAAAGACTGGAAACCCATATCTAGGTATTATGTGAACTAAATTAAAGGAAGAAGGATTGTGTTCCTATAATCTTCCACATTCCATATGAAACCACATTTTCTTTATAAGATAACATGTGCTAAAGACAGAAGAGAAGAAGATAGAAGGAAGATGGCAGAAAGGAAGAATAGGAGAGAATTTTTAGTTTTGATTTTGGATATTTTTGACATGTTTGTTTGGGCAAAAATCTTTATAATTTTATGTTTACATTCAGAAAAAATGATTCAAAATGTTGCTTCTCTACCAAAAAGGGTATCCATGATGATACTTCATTTGTTTTATCAAGATATAATCAAGTGTGTTCACTTAATAATATATAAACACCTACAACAACTATGCCATTTTCATGAAGCAGGAAATCTGAAGATCCATTCTGGCATATAATTGCAAAGTTCATCAGTTGCTTTATTCTGTGTCCTTCAAAATCTCTTGTGGACACTTTAATGAAGCAGGAACCTTGAAAGACTGTTTCACCTTCTTTAGGCAGCTTCAGCAGTCATTTTTTTGTGGGTCCTTCAAGTCCAGTCAAATGGTTCAGGCAAGGGCAGTTTCTTGCTCAAATGGCTAACAAACTCCATAAGGAGTCCCTTTGATGCCCATTATCCTCTTGACGAAACTGGTGCTGCCAGGAACAGATGTGTCTCATTGTCATGAAAAGTCTAAGGTCTTAAAACATTTTAAAGGCCATGTTTTGTTAGTCTTTGAAAGATCTGAAATACATCTCTGTACATCTAGAAAACCTAACATGCCTACAAGCTTGACTATTTTAGATGGCACTATATTAACATATATTTCTTAATTATACATTATATTTTTAAATAAACTGGACAAACACAATGCCTTCATCAAAAAATTAATCTTACATTTGTATCAGTAAACCAAGATCCACACCAACGTAAAGTATTCATCTCTATGGCATATCTCACTTTTAATGGAAACAAACATTTATAAACAATCATTTAAGGAATTTGTGAACAGTTCTCTCTAAATGGCTTCCTGCCTTTTGTTGGATAAAGTAATTTTGGGGGGATGTTTATGGAGACCTTTCAGGTGGTCTTTAAAGTACATTAGTCTGGAAGGAATTCACAGGTTATCATCCTCTGTGGAAAAAAATTAGAACCTCCTTTCTAAAATAGTATGTTCTTAAACCCACATTTTGAAGTCAAATGTACATGTTTGTTTAGCTTAGCAGCCCCCAGAACCAAATGTCTCTCTGCAATAAAATATTCAAAGTAAACACAATAATATACAATATCTGTCCTGCCTGCTCCCACCATCATTCAGTCCCAAAGAAACACACAAAAGTCTACATTAATTATAAACTTGTTGGTTTATTAGCTCAAGTTTTTTTTTTTATTAACTAACTCTTACATCTTAAATTAATCCATGTGTTAGCCCTGTGGCTTGGTACCTTTTATCAGTGAGGCATTCTCATCTTGCTTCCTCTGTCTCCAGGTGACAACTACAGAATGAGACATTTCTTTTCCCAGAATTCTCCTTTTGTGGTCATACCACCTATAGTTTCTGGCTGGATTTCCTGCCTATACTTCCTGCCTAGCTACTTGCCAATCATCACTTTTATTAAACCAATACAAGTGACAAATTTTTACATGTTACAATACCATTGTACCACAATACCCCCCCACCTTTTTCTCAAAATAAAAACTCTAAATCTAATCCCCTTTGTTTAGCTTTCTTCCTGATCATTACCCATAACAACTTATAGCCAACACTCTAAATAAAGGAAAACATCCATAATCCATTTTTGGGAGGAATGAGGGCATAGTTTTTCAGGCACTTATTTGGGCAACTGACAATCTTATGGGTACCTAAAGAAAATTTAGGATTATGGTCAAATCCTGACTGGAATATTCTGGGAGGCTTGATCATCTCAACCAGCAGAATTGAGAATGTTCTGGATATAGAACTCAGAGGAAACTCAGAGGTCCTCAGAAATATTGGAATATCTGGCCATTTACTTATATCAGAGATTTTTCAGGAGTTCTTCATTGATCAAACTTGATTTTTCTTTAGCCAGAATGAATCCATAGCCACTCATATCCAGTATAAACAAAAGAAAAATATCCTCTCCAAAGTAACATGTTTTGACCTAAATTTTGAAATCAAGGCATTTTCAAACTATATATGCTGAATTAATTCAGTAGCATTTTATAATAAAAAATATTTGAGTAGATGTTGCTCCTTCCTCAGCCATCAACCAATTGAAAGACAGCACAAAAATATACAGTATTCAGATTCTTTGTGTATTTTAAATACCATCTTTATGTGGCTTTATTTTAAACTCTATTACATTTAGTTTTATTTTTAATTTTTTTGACACAGGCTTTCTCTGTGTATCTTTGACTGTTTTGGAATGAACTCTGTAGACTAGGCTGTCCTTGAACTCACAGAAATCTCTCTGCCTCTATCTTCTAAGTCCTGGGATTAAAGGTGTGTGCCACCATGCCCAACTTCTATCTCTTTCTTTTTTTTTTTTTGAAGCACTTTATCCTTTTATCTCCCAAGCGTGCGTATATTTTTAACATACTGTAAACCACTTAGAGAGTTTTTTAAAATCTTAATCTATTTTTATTGTATATCTTTCTTTTTTTGATGACATAAATTTTTAATTTGCTAAGCGATGTAGCTAAGATTAAAGCCATGGTTTTGATGGCTAGATCCACCAATTCCTTAGCTTTCTGAAAGTCTAGCTTCAAGGCAGAGCTACCATTGGGAGCCATAATTTTTAGCCACAACTCTATGGTGTTTCATGGTCCCTGCCACCATTAAGTGTTTATTCATAAACACGATTTAAGTGTTTGGTCCTGGGGCCACTTAAAAAACTACAAGTTGCAGCTAAAGGTGAATCAGGATTTAAATAGATTTAGTTGTCCATGATGGGTTCCATTTTGTTAGTGAAGGCTGCTCATTTGTTCCTGGCTTCCAAGACTTGAATTAAGCACACAGAAACTGTATTAATTAAATCACTGTTTGACCTATTAACTCTAGATTTTTATTGGCTATCTCTTACATCCTAAACTAAACCATCTTCATTAATCTTTGCAACATCATGAGGTCAACACTTCATGTGGTCTGATTTCAATTGTTCTCACATTTCTTTGGAGGAATTTTTTATGCATGTGAAAAATATTCATTGAAAGCTCCTTATTTGATAATAGGCCCCATTAAACATTTCTTTCCACTTTATTTATGTGTACATGTTTACTGTGAAGGGGAGTATATGAACATGAGTGGAGTGCCTGCTGAGGTCATAAGAGGGTATCCAATCCATCTCCATGGAACAGGAGTTACCAGTGATTTTGAGACACTTGATGTGGGTGTTGGAAGGTGAACTTCAGTCCTCTGGAAGAGCAGCAATAGCTCTTAAGGACTACTTTATTTCTCCAAGTCCCTTGTGCTATTTCTTTCTACTGAAATAATTAAACAAATGAAGATTACACAGTCTGTCTTGTTCCCTGAGGTGGGAATGTTGGGTAGATTGATATGTTGCTTATAACACATGTGCCAAAGCTGGTGATTTCCAGTCCAGTGATTTAAAGGATAACATAATCTGTCTCACTGTTTTCAAGTAATGTGATTTAATTTGTACGTTTGCTCCTATCTTTATATTCCTAAATTAAATCAAGGCAAGGTAAAACAAAAAAAAAAAATGAAACAAAACAATTAGTCCTTAATGCTTGTTGCTTCAGATCACTGGGTCTGGTATACCAAATTATGGTATTCTGGGTGGTTCAAACATCTGAAAATTATTCTGGCACAGTTACAAAACTGAGATATCCAGGATAATTTGCTCCTGTAGTGCCATTTCTAACCCGCAATTGCTGATTTTCTCAGACTGCTCACATGCCAAGGAGAGAGATGACATTTCCTTCCATTCTCATTAGAACAGCTTTATCAGATAAAGAAACATACATCCTAGTTCAGTAAGCAATCATCGCTTTTTCATTGGTGCTATTATCAATATGCTTGAAAGGCAAAGGTTCTAATTTCTAGGGAAGGATTATTGAATACTTAACACACTCTAAATCAAAAGTTTATTTTTTAAGTTCTGTCTTCTTTATTTCCTAGAGCTGCTACTCAGTATTCATTACACACATTTCTTTGCTTAATAACAATTCTTCCTTTTTAAGATGAGTATTTTAGTAAAAATGAAGGAGGTATTTTAAGTAGCTATTTATTTAAATCAATTATTTAGCATCAACAATATGGCGAGTGCTCTGTATTCATTATCTCATATATCTTTTTTAGCAATTACTCTTTTCATTTTGTGATAGACTATGAGACAGAAACAATTTAAAGGATGAAGGGTTTGTTTCCAGCTCATGGTTTGAAGGGCTCTCAGTCCTTCAAGAAGAGCACACACAAATGGTTTTGTGGTGGGAAAACGTGAATCTCCTAAGAATCTATCTTCCAGAAATGCTCTCTTATTAGAATGTTCTATGTCCAATAGAACTTTCAACTAGAATCAGCTAATAAAATATATGAGCACCTAGGCCATATTTCAGATTCAAGATAGTTTTAACACTTGATGGTGGATGTGTACATACATTTGAGGAGTAAAGAACTGATTTTTCTAAGGATGATTTGACCTTCATCTAATCAAATTTGATATCATGGTGCCTCTTACCAGTGCCTCTGAAGTGTTTAGAGTGAAATCAAATCTGAGAATATTTAGAATGCTTTGAAATAAATTTATTAATTATATTGCTAAATTTTCATCTTCAAACTACATGTGTTATTTTTCAGGGTGTTTTATAAATATAAAATTTATATAACTTGATAGTTTTAGAAGTTGCTCTTTTATTCCCATTTCATTATTTTGTGTGTTTGAGAATGTGTGAGAGAGAAGGATAAGATTGACAGACTGTCCTTTGCCTTGCATGAAAACACATGTTTTATGTCTAATATTTGAAAATATTGAACTCGAACTTTCTCCCAGCAGGCCTTGGTTCTCCCAAGCATATGATTCTAATGCTCTTTCCTGTGATATGGAGAGGCTAAGTTACTTTCAACCTCAGAACATGTCTCATGATCAGCTAGTTTCCTTTGTTTTGAGGCAACAGTACTTGGATTGCATGTTATTTCCTTGATGAGATTTTCTTTGTTCCCCTCCCCTGGAACTTCTCCAGCACCTCATCCTTCACTGAAAGAAATCTCGCCAAGTCCTTTTCCGTCTCTGCCGTTTTCACTCCCACCCCATGTACACAAACCGACACTACATCTTGTATAGCCTTCAAACGTTAAACTGGAAGGTTTGTGCTCAGCGAAAAGCTCAGTCAGACACTTTCCAGACCAGGGGTGATTAATCACAGATGAAAATTCAGGGTTCAAAATGAGTCATCCAGGCCCATATACTCTTGTTATTGTAAAATGAAATTAAAGCAAGTATATGATCATTTTCTTGACATAATACACATTCATAATAAGGGACAAATTTTATTTTGCAGGATCAATCGCATATAAGATTTCTGTTCTGCTAACTTTAACATGATAATAATGCTATGGGAGCCTAGTATTAAGTTGAAATAAGATTTTCCGAAAGACGGAATACTTGATATCATGTATTTTTTGCCTCAAGGCTTGGACTTGTATCCAACTAAGAAGGTGACCTTGAGTGTTTTCTTTGTTCTGCTTGCCCAGTGCAAAATGTCAAAAGTCTGTATCTCAGTAGATGTATTGATCTGCTTATTAAGCAATAGCAAAATGAAACAGGCTATCATAAAAAACAGAACTTTATACTCATATTTTGCAGATAATAGAATTTCAAGATTAAACTGCCAAAGGAGAGCAAGAACTTTCTCCTTATACTGAAGTTGGCTCTCTTCTTTTTCTGTGCTCTAATGACCTCTTCATATAGGAGGAAGATGAAAATCTTTTAGGAGGTTCTTCTTAAATTGACACTAACCTATCAAACCCATATGATATCATTCACTCTTAATTATTTCTTTTACAACTTCACCTCCATCACAGCCACACTGAGGGTTCACTCTTCAACCTGTGGCCTTTGGTGTATGAAAACATTCAGTTAAGGCTAAGAGCCAAAGTTCATTTCACAATCATCCATTTTATTTATTCTAACTTCATGCATTGCTTTTACTAAACATTTGTAATCATATGCAGACATGCAGATAATTCACTTCTTTAAAGAATCAGGGGGGAGATAAATTCTTGACAGGTATCCTTCAAATCAGTAATATGTAAACAAAATATTTTGTACAACTGTAGCTTCTGGGACAACTCACCAATCTCAAGCAGATGTCTTTCTCTGTCACATTATACATGTGTAGGAAGTCACATTTGTCATTGTAAGATGGAAATAAAATTACCACAGTGTTTTTACCTGGAAGGTTAAGATTAAGAACAGGTGCCCACAAACTTGCAATGGTGGCAGGAAAATATGTGCTTTGTTTCAAAGAGAGAAGGGTAGCTCCAGACATGACCAGAGAATGAAACTGAGCTTGACTAGAGACCTTTCCTGATAGATTTTTAGTTAGTAGGGATAACATGCTTTTGTCCTCTTGTTCTTCAACATGACTCTTTTGTTTTGGAGCGGGGGCATCTCTCATACTATATCTGAAAGTCCAATTCTGAAAGAAGATTGAGGACCAAAGAATTGGGAGGAGTATAGAGGGGTGCTGCCTTCTAGATATGGCACAACATTTACAAGAGTACAGCAGGTTTGACAGCCTGCACATTGCAAGAGAAAAATGAAAGAAGAATGGTGAGGGAAGGAAGAAGAAAAGAAGGAAAAATGGAAGGGAGATAGGAAGAAATGGAGGTGCATCATGGTGGAGGTAACTAATTGGAAATAGAGGAAGGGATTACAGAGCTTTGGAGAGAATGAGATAGGGGAGTTAGAAGTCAAAGTGACTGCAGTGCACTATATAAAAGTATAATTTGTTAAAATAAAAATTTTATTATATGAAAGTGAATGAAAACTTATAATAATAATATTCACAAGGCTAGCCATTTATGTGTATGCTCCTGATCGCTTAACAGATAATAAATCACACTACTATTAACATCTACTATCATGCTCTTATCACTTTTGCTTTATCATTGAAGATAGTGAGGCTAACAAAATCAATACAACTCATATATACACGCACACATACACACATTTATATGTAAGTATTCTCATATATATTATATATGCATTGAACATTTGTGATTGTGCATGCATTTGTGTGTCTGTATGGTTTTGTGTATCTGAGAGTACTACCCATCTGCTTTGAGATGTACAATGTGATCCCATCCTTCTAGAGATATTTTTTCATAGACTTCAAATTATATTCTAATCTGGTCTTGCCAGTCAACAACTATGTCTCCCCATGCTTGTCTTCAGTATCCTTGGTACAGGGCTTCTGTTTGCTTTGCCATTTCAGTCATGCAGAATGTTTCTTCCTGTCCCAGTCTTGTATCCTTCATAAGAATGGACAGTACCACTCCTGATGTGTGGGACAACGCTTACAACCTGCATTCAGCTCACCTGCTTTAAGGTGAGTAAAGGAGTAACAGGAATTTTAGTTAATAACCATCAAACCCAAAAATGCTGGCCAAGTATAGTCTGTTATAATTTTAAATCCTCTTTATTGAAGGCTTAAGAGTTACTTTAAAATTACCTCAATAACTTTCACCTGAGACATACATTTAAAATAGATAGTGCTTTGTTAATATTAGTGCTTCTAATTACAGCAAAGTGGGAATAGTACAACATTAACTTCACATATTATATTTTATTCATATAAAACTGGGGGATTTTCCAGAGAAGTTTTGCTTTGTTTGCATAAATGTTTGTGTTTACCTCCAAGAATACGCTGAGATCTGGAAACTGCTTCACGAAAAATCTGATAATAATTTACCTTGGAGATCAAAATTCTACTTGCTCTCAAAGAGTAAGAGTAGTATATCAGGACTAGACAGCGGGGTGTTTAATTGTATCTTGTGGCTGCTCTGCATGTATGCAGAAGAAATTTGGTCTTGAGAACAGAACTGAGAGGGCAGAGGTATTTTGGATACATGTGTGAAACTGATTTTGGACTGTATGCACCAAGTTTCCTTTCCAGTGTAGGAGAATGGTGTCCCTGAACCATTGTGTACTTTGCAGTGTTTCTCAAGTAGTTTTGATTTCAAGGAATTCCTGTTCTAGCTGGACAAGACTGTGATCATTTGTTCTGAGTGATGACATTTTCTGACAATTAATTCCTGCATCCACTTCTGAGTTTTTTTCTTTTAAACCCCACTCTGCACTCTCTGTTGGGCGACTTCATCCATGGAGCACCTTGCTCTTTTGTGTTGAATTGTGATGCACACTGGAGGAAGAACTTTACATGAGTCATTGACACAATGCACCTACTCTGTAGGATACTGTTGCAACACGGTCTTCCTTCTCAGAGCAGGGCTATGGTCAACCATTGATTTCATGGTCTTTCTTACTCCTTTTAACCTGTTTAGCTCCCCTTACCCTGAAAGGAGGGATAACCCTAATGTTTTCCATGTTAATAACTTAACTTTGACTTTTTTGTTTCTTTTTCCACTCCTCACACTCTCCTCAAATAACTAAACTTTGGACTAGTTACTCCTTATAGATACAGTTTTATTTATTGTAAAAAGTTAAAAAAATATGGCTCTTATGTATCTGCCTCAAAATAGGATGCATTTTAGAAATAGAACAGTGACGAGATAGATTGTGAAGATTCTTGGCGTATCCTGGCCTCTGTTCTTTTTATAGACACCAAATCTGAAATACTCGTAGTTGAGGATATAGCTCAGTTTGTAGAGAATTTTTGCCTGACATGGTCTACGTCTATCCCTGTTTTCAATATACAGCATTTTGTTTTTAAAAGTAATTGTACTTTTTCAAACATGTAATTCCATCAAGGAGTTATCTTTGGAAGGATCAGAAGGTCAAGTATATACATAACAACATAGCATGTTCAAAACTAGACTGAGTTTACACACACAGATACATGCATACATAACCACACATGTTCTTATGATAGCAAATGTTAAACATAATAATACCAACTTGAAAGAACTATTTTTTAAAACAATCTATATAAAACATTTATAAAATATCCAGTAAAGTTGGAATCTTAATAAAGTTTAACTTCAGCTGTCTTCCTTTGTACCAGGTTCCACAAATAAAATGTTTCCCTAAAATTAGTTAAAAATGCAGCCAAATAAAACTGAATTGAATTTGTTACAAGTATGCAGAGATGTGTTAAAAATTTTTAAAAATTATCACTATATTTTTATAATATTCTGACCTGTGAGACACAACTGTTTCTCAGAGATTATTAAAAAGTATAATGTGCAATCACATTAAGTTTGTAAACACACTATTTTCCACAGTAAATGCTGAACATAAAACATACATTTTTTCGTAGTAATGCTGAACACGAACACATCATTTTTCACTTTTTTTTCTTTTTCTTTTCATTTTTTTTGTTTTTGTTTTTGTTTGTTTTCGAGACAAAGTTTCTGTATAACTTTGGAGCCTGTCCTGGCACTCTGTAGACCAGACTGGCTTTGAACTCACAGAGACCAGTCTTCCTCTGCCTCTCGAGTGCTGGGGTTAAAGCGGCCACCCAGCTCCATTTGGCATTCTTAAACAGTTCTTTGAAAACCACTTTTTTTTTTAATCATGAAAGTAATAATAAAATGACATTCACTTTACTATTACTTCCCACTTTTACCTTTGTGATATTTTAAATTTAAATTAGTTTTATTTTAAGTAGAGGAAGAGAATCAAATAAATATGTAAAATTAGTGTCATGCCATGCCCGAGTTCAAAGGACATTTAAAGAATGTTTAAATTAGTTAAAAATTGTCTTTCTCAAGCATTGATTGTTATGTTATGGTGAAGCATTCAGATACCTTATTCTAACCTTCTTAAATAGTACAGTATTATTTTTTATAATCACCACACTTTATAATATCATCATGCCAGAACATGCTGCCTAGAGTTGTTGGATTCAGAGTGTTGATACCATCAGTAGATCCTAGGACTAGTTACAGTCAACTTTGAAGCAAAACGGTTGTCCTAATTAATTCCATTCTACTGCTAGATAGTGGGCTTTTCCTCATGCATTGTTCTTATATGTATGATTGAAGTAAATTCTGTGGTTTCTTTCTGCATCTAGAAGGTTATAAAAGGGAGTTCTTTGAAGCTCAAGAAGATTGCCTGCTTACAGTGATTCTCTCATGTAACCTCTCATGCATCCTGAGCAATGAACTCTGAACTTACCAGGCTAAGGCACCACGTCTAGGTCTTCATTTTTAACACTTCACTTTATTAATTTATTCATTCATTTTTTATTGTGGAAGGAACGTTGTGTAAACGTCACTGGACAACCTGTAGGAGTGAGTTCTCTTCTTCCACCATGTGCATTTGGGAGAGCAAACAATGTCATCAGGTTTGGCATTCGAACCTGTGAGCAGTGGAGTCATCTAGTTGGGATCTGTTCAGCAGGACTCTTTTCCTGTTTCTGACTTCTCATCACATATTTATTATCGTCCACACAGTCTAAACAGATTAAAGTGGAAGCTTAAATTCTGCTTTACCCTCCTTCTCTTACCACTGAAGCACATGACAGAGTTGTGAAGGGAAGGCACGTGTGCTTCATTTCACAATGCAATGTACTGGCAGAATGGCAAGTGTTGTTAAATCTTTAGAAAATATCTTGTTGGGTATTTTCAGGACACAAGCTGTGATATTTGTTCTAAATCACCTTTATATTCTGTTGTTTTTAATATTAGAATTTGGAAAGATGGTGCATCCAAGATGCACGTTTATAGTTCGGGGAGAATCAAATTTGCATGTTTGGGACTGTGGCGATCCAATTTCTTGCTTCTGTGATATCATAATGACAGGAATTCTTTTCAAGCAGAAGCCTACTTCATCCAGCTGCATGACATTGTAGCAATACATCGCATTGTATAGAACTGCATGAGCATTACTCTTTTATACACACAAAATTAGTTCTTTTGGAGTGTAATTATGGAAAACTGCTTGAATAATATGATCATCCCAATTCTAAAGAAAATGAGTCACATGTTGAAAAATCTTCTTTGACAATGTTGAGCTGTGGCTGGACAACACTTTCTCAGTTGGTACTTCCTGAAGATTTCAATGTTGAGAAAAATTGCTCCTCTGGGCATTGTCCTTTGGCTACCTTTTAGGAGAAAAAATGTACATTGTAAATACCATTAATAAATAAAAACAGTTCCCCAAGGAGTAGCATAAAACTCAGAAAAAGCACAAGTTGAAGGAGAGCATCAGTAACACCACTTTGATTGGTCGATATATTTGAGACTACCCATTATTTCAGTAAATTGTTTCCAAATTTTCCAAGTCTGAAAATGTCTGCTCTATCATAAATCTGTTTTGAAGAACACTATGGAATTGTAGTACTCAGTGCTGAGAATCATTTTTTTTCTTTTTTTCTAACCAGGTCAACTTGACCTGGTCTGAAAAAGTGAGCAAGAGAAATATAAAGCTTCAGAGAGGTCCTGGGCTGCACATTGCCCTTCTTAAAGTTTCTTTAACTTTGACTCTTCTGTTAGAATTTTTTTGATCACATGGATTTTTTAATAAAGGCAAAGATCTCTAAATCTGAGTTTTCTCAAGGTGTTGCCCCCAACAACACCTACTTTAATAATTGAATTTGATAAACTTTTATGTCAGATGTCATTATAAGTTATGAGAGTAAAACATTACATATAAAATGAGACAAATGCATGTAATTTTAGATGTACTGGATTTCTGTGGCCATGCAGATGTGTTGCAATAACTTTAGTCATGGTACGGTCATCTCTTCATCTGTTGGAGGAAAATTAAGCTGGCCGATTGTGCTATTTACTTGAGGGTGGAATAAAGTGGGCTTGGAATATTGAATTGTTTGTGAGTAGGATGGTGAGAAACAGTTGCAGTTTTCCTATCTTATTTACTAAAACATTCTGGGACAATGCCACTTAGTAAGACCATAGTTTTGTGTAACCATGCATAGTATAGCATATAATGTATGCAAACATATATTCAAACAGTCATGTATAGAGAATGTTTTGGGAACAGAATCACAACAACTGATTCAAAGAAAAAACCATCAGTCAGTTGTCCAAAGTTTTTAAGTTTCTCCTGAGAAATAACTACAGAATTCTTAAAACTTTCATAATTTCTCATGATTTTTAATAAATTGTATGAAATCAACAATAATTCTAAGAAAATAAAGTATTTACAGTGAACTCTATTATAAATTATATCTCACACTCTACTTCACAGTGATGGCTGTGATACTTTGGTAATTTTTTTAGAAAGTTGCTTGATATTACAAATTGCAGGAACACTGCTGGGTAATCACAGTGTTATGCAGAAGACAACACCTACATAATTCGTTGAACCTGGAGAAGTTGAACTGCTATCTATATGGAGAATCTCCTAGGTTCCATTCTCTTTTGTGTAGGAAAAAAACTCTGAAGACTCCTGTAGAGAAAGATGAACACCAACTCAGCCACAAATCCTTTAACTTACAATCTGTTATCCTTGCAAAATATGCTAGTGCAACCAGGGGACAGAACTTTTGGGCATAGCCAGATGTTTTTAGATTTGAGTTATGAACAACTGCATGAAAAAGATCCCATCTCTGATACTGTCTGTGCAACTAAGAACCAGAGACTAGAGACTTAGTGTAAAATCAGAGTTAAAAAAAAAGAAAGAAAGAAAATGACAGTTAATGATATTCTTGTGCACTCACATATTAATGTTGTGACTTATCGAGTCATCCATCAGAAATGCTTCCTCCAACAACAGATGTAAACAGGTGCAGAAACTTGCAGTCAGACATTATTTAGAGAGAGAGAGTCTAGATTCAATGTTTCTGTCAAATCCCTCCCTCCATTTAGATCACAGGGAATCCCTCAAAAAATGGAGGCAGCAAGATTATAAAAGCCACAAGGATAGAGGTCACCAAGAGAACAAGTCCCTCTAAGCCAACTAAGCAAGATAAGCTTACAGATAATAAGCTCACAGATATTAAGAAGCAATCACAATGCCTACATAGGTCTGCACCATGTCCTCTGTGTATATATTACAGCTATTACCTTAGTGTTTAATGAGGCTTCTGACCATGAAAATGAAGGGATTTCTGATTCTTATGCCTGCAATTGGGACTCTTTTTCTTCTATTGGGTTGTGTGTCCAACTTAGAAGTGATAACTTTTGTTTTATTTTATTGTCTTTAATTTTGTCATGTTTAGTTTTTTCTTTTCTATTTTACAAAAGAAACACTGTCACATATTTTGTTATCTTGACCTTCTTATTGCCTAAGTTAATCCTAATAACTAGTCTCCTCTTACCTATTTATGCACATTTATGTATATATGTTATGTATATATGTATGTACCATCACTCTGTATCTATTTCTATTATCTATCTATCTATCTATCTATCTATCTATCTATCTATCTATCTATCTATCTATCATCTATCTATCTATCTATCATCTATCTATCTATCTATCATCTATCTATCTATCTATCTATCTATCTATCTATCTATCTATCATCAACTCACCACATAATTATGCTGGTTCATAAAAACTGTGTGAATTAATTATCACATTCCTTGATGAAACTCAGTAATCAAGGGGTGCTTTTTTGTGTTTACATTTAGCCCCAAATAATTAGAACTAACATTAGAAATGTTTTGTGAGCACTATCCAGCATAACGTTTACTCCAGTCATGAGCAACCAATTATTAGTTCCATTATCTATGAAACTTAACCAGCTTCTCTGTCTTTCTGAACTTGAGGCAAAGTCCATTCTACCTCAATATGTCAGAAACCTGGAATCTTGAGTTTTATAGAAATGTAATAATGGTTACAAAACTTTTCAAAGTGTGGACATGTCTCAAAACTGCACCATTAGCCTTGTAATTTAGTGAAATCGATTTTATTGTTACTTTGGTGATATTTTGTGGTTGGGTGAATATTGTGTGTGTGTGTGATTGTTCTTATGTTGAAAGAGCAATAGATTAAAGAGTATTCTAAATTCTGGGTACAGGAATGATAATTCTGTGTTTGCATATGCAGTTCCTTGGTGGTCTCTAATCTTGAGGGAGAAGGATATTTCTGTAAGCAAAGATAATCTGAAACAGATTACAGGGAAATCATCAGGAAAATAAACACAGTGTCTAGGATGATGTGAGAGTGTCTATTAGTTGAACTGAACTAGAAATAAGGTGGGGGATTGTTTGCTTTTGGGAGTTTTGCACAGCTGTGCTTTTGTCTGTTTTGGTCAATGGTAGTCTTGTATGCAGTGTCTGCTTTCCTTTCCTTGCTCTCCTACTGCGTCATTGACCATATGGCTTCAGCTTCTAGTCTGGCTGTGGAAGAGGAGCAACAATAACCTTGATAAAGATACAGACCATTTAAAATGAGGCCCGGCTTAGTCTCAAGAAACAGGAATATTGAATATCCTATGAAAAGTCAGAACTGAGTCGTCTTTATCTATATACCTCCTGAATCTTCAGAGTCTTCAATGCTGGGAGCAGTGAGACCCCAGATTCTGAATTTCTAGTAAACAACTTGTTTACCCCTGATCTGAGTGCCTACAGCTGCTCTGAGCATGAGACCTTCAGGAGTTCCTGATGGCAGGAGAGTGGTTTCTGGTGGGTTTGGCTGGGGCGTGGCTATCTCTATATAATCTGCCCCTGAACACATTAAAGTGGGCATTGTTGGGGAATTCAAGGATGACCCGTGTCACTGTCTCTCTGTGTATTTTAACCTCCAGCCCCTTGCCCGAAGTTGGTGAACTGGGTGCCAGCACACAGAGCGCGGACATGGGGTCGTGGTGCGCGGCATTCATGGTCAAAATCACAGTGCTCACAATATCACTTGCAGTATTTAAGTGTTTTAATGGCTTGTTGACAGAAGACATTTGTGTATCCAGGGAATTGGCCCTTTAAGCTTTACATTAGACCGAAAACTTTGAATAAATGCTTTGTAGTTTGTTGTCCAGTGATTTTTGCAAGGCAAGTTATATATACTACAAGATTCACTCTCTCTGTTGGGAATACTGACTGACTTTATAATAATATCATTCTATCTCAATGATTACTTTCTATATCTAAATGTCAGAAAGGCTGTTAAAATTCTTTCTGCCTTTTAACTGGTGAGTAAAACATAGCCCCATTGTTCTGTAAGCTGTTACATTTCTGTAATAGCTTTTTATTCATGTTTCATTCCATATAGTTTAATAAATCTAAATAGCAAAATTTGTATTATAA